>CM063296.1:13102699-13702699 GCA_032173965.1 Sitta carolinensis | reverse complement strand
AGTGTAGGTGTCTATATACAAAAGTAAATATAGAAATAGAAAAACATTTACTCCTGGAGTGTGTAGGAGTGCATACAAATATATTTTTATATTATTTATATATATATATAATGTATATTGACTTATAAAAATTATGTATATAATACATACACACACATATTTTTGTGTGGGTGCATATACTCCTGGAGTATGTATTTTTATCAATGTCCTGTGTTTGTTGGCATCTTGGGCACAGGGCGCAGAGACAAACTACTCCCCACCCCTCTGCCCCATTTCCTCATGAGGGAAGAGGCTGCAATACCCACCCAGAGGCTCCACCATCCCAAAACAAAGCTGCGGGTGCTGGATCAAGGTGTCTGTGCCATGCCAGGGCAGGTGGTGCAGGGTCCCAAAGCCACCACCCATGCTCACAGGGACCCCTGGGGCACAGCTTTCTCCTTCCTGCTGGGGGCTGGTGCTGGAGCTGTCATCCCACAGGAGCACAGTGCCCATCCTTGGCTCTGCAGGTTTGGTGCTACCTGCATCTGGTGGGCACTGGAAGAGCACATAAGCAGCAGCTGATGGTCTGCAAAAAGCTTCTATTTCTTGCCACTGAAACACCACCAGAGCTTTCCTCAAACACCAACTATCCCCAAGAGATGTTGATGGGGTTGCCGATGGCTGTGGTGAGGAATGGGAGGTGTTTCTGGTGGTGTTGCAGTCACTGCATCTCTTTGGGGTCCCAGCTGGGGTGATCCATGCAGCCTGGCAGCAGAGAGCCCAGTGCTAGCTGGATGGTGACTGCAAGAGGACACCACCCGTATGGCCTGGGGACATTGCAGCATCCCCAGCCTGGCCACCCCAAATTGCCAATTGTTCTGGGGAAGGTGGTCAGGACCCTGCATCCACTTTGTGAGGCAAAGAAGGAAATAGCCATTTCCCTGTGTGTAACATAGCCACAGGAAGTGTCAGCTGCATATATATTTATATCCCTGTCCTATATCCTGATGGAGCTGCCCAAACGCCTTCACAACGCCCCCAATCCAACATGAAATTTCCTCTGACACTGCCCTCCCCCTTCCCAGCGAACACTGAGAGAGACATTTCCTATATAGTTTTGAAATGTCTGAGTTGTCTCCCACGTGTTTTGTTCTCATTGGAGTTTTCCTTCTGAGTTTATTTTTGGTAGAGCTTGAGACAGGAAATGAATTGTTGGCAGCAGGCTGGTTTTTATTGCTGTTCGCTGGCCAAACCAAAAAACCGTGCTGTTGTCCATCTCAAGGGCTCCTTCTTCACTTTGGGAAATTGGGAGGAAATGGGAAGATCAGTGTTGCAGTGTTGGTGGAGGAGCGGATGAGCCAAAAATGTCCCTGTCCTCCTCTGATCCCATGGATGATGTGCTGGTGGAACAGGGGACTGGTGGCTCCATCACAGCCACTCCCACATCATCTCCTCAGCCATGGCCACCATGTTGTCACCAAAAGCCCTACATGTCAATCAGGAACAGTGGATCCTGCTCTGTCTCAGGGGAGCAGAACACCTGATTTCTCCACATTATGACTGGGTTCAGCTGGTTTATCCTTGAGGTCTAAGTTTTCTGCCTGCCCAAAACATCCCTGGAGCTCAGAACAGCAAGTATGTATCATTTCCTGGTTGAACTCACAGCTGCAGGGAAATTGTTTGATGGTTTTCAGCCTCTACTGATTGTGAACCCCTGAACAAGACCTCCTCACTGGTGTCAATCACTGGGAGCTGTCAGAGATATTAAACATGAAGTGGTGGGAAGAAAGCCTGCAGGATGCCTGGAAAAAGAGATTCATCAGCCCTTCATGATACTGAGGTGTGGCAATGCCTCATCCACGTCCTTCACATGGGTGGCATCACAGGACATTACTGGAAGATTTTGAGCTGTCTGAGCTGAAAGGACCCTGTTTGAAAAGACGCTGGAAGCAACAGAGAACCTCAGAGTGAACATAATCTTGTTTTTCCTCAGAATAAGGCAAAACCCATAATGGGAGCTGCTGTGAAGGGCACCAGCAGACATCTGAAGGGAGTGTCCAGATATGATCTCCTAGTTCAAGAGGGATGAAGAAACTGGAGAAGCCTGGACAAGGGGTATCAACACACTCATGGAGCTGGCACACATTGTACCAGACGGAGGGGGCAGGGCTGGGCTGAGGGAAGGATTATAAGAACAGCCAGTGACTAAAGTCACAGAATCACAGAATATCCTGAGCTGGAAGGGACCCACGAGGACCATCCAGTGCAGCTCCTGGCCCTGCACAGACACCCCAACAATCTCACTCCTGTGCATCCCTGGAGTGCTGTCCAAACACTCCTGGAGCTCTGGCAGCCTCGGGGCCGTGCCCATTCCCTGGGCAGCCTGGGAAGGGCCCAGCTACCTCTGAGAGAAGAACTTTCCCTGTTAATCATCTTAAATCTCCCCTAACACAGCTCCATGATGAAGTTGAACCCTTCTTGGTGCTCCTGGATGATGTGATGGGGTAATACAGTCACCAGCTGAAGCTTGGAAGATTCAGGTAGAATCTTGGAAGAAAATTCCTCCCCTGGAGAGTGACCCTGAAACAATCAAAGGGAGGCAGGGCATTTCTACCCTTGGAGAATCCCAAGACAGTTTGATATTGCCATGGCCACGCTGACGTGATGGTTGGGCTGGAGCCTCTGGTGACCTGCCTGCCTGTATATCACATAGGACTTTTGCATTTATCCATAGGCTTCTCACTTGCAACATCTCCTCTGGCTGGCTAGGAGTGTGACTGGAGCCCAAGGATGGGCTCATACATGAGTGATCCTCTGCTGTCCCAGGATAGCCTGGGAACTAGGGACAATACCCAACTTTCCTGAGGCAGCAGCCCCAGCTTTGCTGCCTGCAAGAGCAAGGAAGTGACCTGAGAGGAGTCTGGGGCAATTCTCAAACTCACCTTGCTGGGCATCACGGGTGGCTCCCTGGAGCGCCCTTCAGCACTGACATGAAGAGATGTGTATAAGGACCGTGTGGTGTCTGTGACAAACCTTTCCTTTTAAACTGCATTTAATTTTGCACTTTTATTGCCTGGATTCAACACATTTACTTCTCTTTTACTAACCTATGAGTAGTTATTAATCCAAGTGTCTTGGAAGCCTCTTCAGTTCATCCAATGACAGCCGCCTTGGTGGAGAGAGAGGCTTGGATGCCATCCCAGGTCTCATAAATTCAGTTTCCCTGTTTTTCTATTGATTTTCTCTGTTTTGTATCTGGTGACATTGAGCTCATTCATCCACTCCTTTTTCTGCACTGTGTGATGTCTCAGGACTAGTTTCAGCCATTGTCCTTCATCTTCCCAAATAAAACCTGAAGGAAAGGGAAGGGAGAGTGAAGGAACTCTGAAAGGTGACCAGAAGCCTGTGAAGCAATGCTGTGATGTCATTCTTCAGCTTTGTGTTATGTGATGATGCTTCTCTAGCCAGTGACAGGTACTGTGCTAGCTCCAGCTACACAATGCTGAGCCATGCCCAGGTGTGGGCCAGAGCCCCATCTCCTCCTGAGTGCTGTGCTGGGATGGCTGCAGTCCTGGTTTCATCTGGTCTCATCCCATTTTGGCATTCACCAGCTGCCTCCATCACCTCTGAGATTGCTGGTCTGGTGGTCTTCTGAGACATCATCCCCCACTGTGGGAACAGCTCAGCATGGCTCAGTGGTGGGCACTAATGCTCCTGGCTCCCCTGGAAGCAGACAGCCCCAACTGTAATGTCAGGGAGAATGTTGCTTAGGAATCTTGGGCAGAAGCTGTGTGGGAGAAGCCTCAGCTTCTGGGCTGCCCCTGGGCTTGTCCCAGCCTTGTCTTCTGGCAGCATCATGCCTGGGGCTGTGTGAAGACCCCAAATACTGAAGGGTTGGCAGCCCCTGGGGCAGGAGGTTAGATAGCCAAGCTCTGAGCTCTGCACTCCCATGCCCCCTCACATTTGTGTCCCAGCACCCTGAGCATCCAGGGGTGGGCTCTCTTTGCTCAGTGGCCAGAGCTCTCTTGAACCTCAGGGTCTGACCCAGGCTACACTGAGGAGTGTCTTACCATAGGACCAGTCAGCCACTGGAACAATGCTGTATAATGGGGGAAGAGAAGCTCCTCATCTTGTCCTCACAGCTCATCTCTGATGCCAGGTGAGCACGTGTAGCAGCAGCCCCAATGGGGACGTGTCTCCCACCCTGTCTGCTGCTTGTTGCCACCTGCCTGTATGGCTGCAAGGTCATCCATCTCCCCACTGCACCCCATTCAGGACCAGGTAGCACCCAAGCAAGGCTAGCCATGTTGCCCACCCACGGGAAGGCTGGGACAGGGACAGATGGCATCCATCTATGGAAGAAATACATTTTTATTAGGAAAGCATTCTGCAAAGGCACCAGGCTCTCTCATACCAAACTAATCCCTCCAACTCCATTGTATGGGATGTAGGAGCCCGAAGGGCATCCAGCTCCATCCATAAATAGTGCTTCCTCCTGGCCAGGAGCAGAGCCGAGGTGGACGGGAGGGAGGGTGGCATCGGTCAAAACCAGCTCGACCCCCACTCCGGCATGCACCGGCAGTGGAGAGCTGTGCCTGGAGGGCGCCGGGGCAGGGGAGCTGCTGCCAGCGATAGCTGTGGGGCACATCTCTGGCACTGCCCTGGGCACTGAGCAGCAGCAGCTCCCTCCTTCTCCCGTGCTCCGCGACCCCGACAGACCGGACTGGAGCGCGGGAAGCGAGCGGCTCGGTTACTGCAGAATATACCGTGGGCACGTCTACTACAAGCGCTGCTTATGCGTTCGATAATACTGCTACAAAAAGAGTGGTGGTGGGGGGGGATACGCCACACACGGAGCCCCCGGGGTGGCGGCCGGGCCGGCTCTTTGCAGTCCCGCCCTGCGCGGGGACGGAGGGTGAGCTGAGACTCGGGCAGAGAGCAGGAACAGGGCACAGATGAAGAGACCGGGTCCTACGGCAGCGAAGACTAAGGCAAAAAGGGACATGAGTGAGGTGGAGTGGGATAAAGGGAGTATCAAGGCTCTTCAGTGCCCCCAGCCCAGTCCAGGCTCCCGCGTTCACTGGTTGAGCTGGCAAATGTCCTTCTTCCCGGTGTGAGGCCGGTGTGGGGCCGGTGCCCGGTTCCTGATCACTGTACTGCTTGAGCAGGCACAGCAGCTGCCCTGGGCGGCTCCAGGCTCGCTTCCCGGCTCTTCTTCCTGGGAGGCTTCTTAATGGGGGTTTTCTTGGCTGCCTGCTCAGTGGGGAGAGTGTGATGCTGGCCGCTGCCGGCACTTGGCTTCTCCACCCACTTGGGGTCCCCGGCTGCCGTCTCGGCCGCCGCAGGGATCAGTTTTTGCAGATGGGGAGAGGTGGGAAGTAAGGGTTTGCTGGTCTTCTGGCCTCCGGCGGCCGCCGAGCGCTTGGCTTTCTGTGGAGGGGTGGGCTTCTCCCGCTGGGCACCGACCCCGTTCGCCCGGATGCCTCCGTCTCCCTTGTTGAGGCTCTGAGTCTTTTCCTTCAGTTGGGCGGCCAGCTCGGAGGTCAACTGGGGATGCAGCGGCTCGGAGCGGGCTTTGCTGTTGCCGGGGTTACAAGAAGCATCCCTGGTGTCCCCGGCCCGCCGCTCCGGCTGGAAGGCACCCATCTTTCGGAAGGCGTTCTGCACCGCCCCGTTGATGGTCTCCATCGGCTCCGAGCCAGCTTTGCTCCTCTGCTTGGGTTTGGAGGGTGATTGGGGCTCGCCGCAGAGGCTGGATTTGCCCTCGACGCCGAGCTCCTTCTGTTGCTTCTGCGGTTTCTCCTTGCCCCGGGCGCCGCCCTTCTCCTCCGCTCTGCCCTGCACATTGGCCGACGTCTCGCTCGGACTCCTCTTCCTCTTGGCCAAGCCCTGGCCTTGCTCGGGGCTGCCGGACCGGGCGGCCACTTGCTCTAGGGACTGGCTGGGTGCCGGCAGTGAGTTGGACTGGCCAGAGTTGTACCTGCTGTGGATCCAGGAGACTTTGGGCTTCGTGGCTGGGTCTGGAGGACGGGGCTTGGTCCTTTCCGGGGATGGCGGCTTCCCGGGGCTGCGGGGCTCCGCAGTGGCATCCTCCTCCTCCTTGGACTGCTTGGAGAGGCGGGCGACCCTGGCGTACAGCGCGGCGCCGGCCGACCCCGAGCCACAGGAGGAGCGTTCGCTGTCCGAGGACTTGAGCAGGGGGGTCTCACTGCTGTCGGTCGGGAAGGCTCTGACAGAGCCTGTCTCCTTCAGGAACGTGTATTCGCCCGCTTCCTCCCCGCTGATCGGGGCCACCAGCTTGTCCCCGGGGCTGGCAGGTGTCCCTCTGTCCCTGCCGTCACCCATGCTCTCTGCGGGAAGAGAGCACAGGGTTGTCAGGTGGGATGTACCTGATGAGGGGAAGGACTGAGATGATCCAGCAGGACAGTGTCCTCACAGTTAGGCTCCCAGTCAGAGATCTCATGGCTCTTAACCCTGGAGCAGCAAATGTTGAAGGAGGGAGCTGTGAAACTGCGTGGGAGGCATGACTGGAACCTGCACTCCTTCCTGTGGCACGAGGAACCAGGGTGACACAGTCCCCACCATGCAAGAGTGACACCTCTCCATTGAGCAGGCTCCTGGTATTGCCCCTGAAGCCCCCTGGGGATGCACCCTGTTCCCTGCTCACCTTCATGAGGGACACAGTATACGGGCCCCTCATCCATGGTGTCAAAGGAGGAGAAGGAGCCACGGGATGACCAGGATGGGGAAGGCTGCTCCACCACAGAGGGCGGCTCGATGAAGCTGCAGTTCAGGGTGTTTTCCAGGTCATGGTGGGCCACTGTGAGGGCAAGGAAGTGTTGTTAGTGCATGTTCTGCTGGACCCCCCAGTCCCCGCTGCCAGCCAGGAGGGTGGGATGCTGCACAGCTCCCTGCTGCCCAGCTTCCTGCTGGGTGTCGGGGACAGCATCCAAGGCATGGGGACACCTCTTGCTGCACAGTCTCACCATGTCCCTCAGCCAAGCGGCCACAGAACACATCAACCAGCAGTGGTGGTGACCAGTTTCCCCCATGCTTGGGCTTTGGGCAGCAGTCTGTTTAAGGCTCACACTTTCATCTATCTCCATCTCCAGCTGCCCAAATTGAAGATGCACATGGTGGAGTGACAAGCCACCCAAACCTGGCTTCCATGAGGACTTGGTGAGTGTCCTGGTGGCCACCCATGAGCTGTGCAACCCAGCACAGCCACGCTGCAAAGAAGGGCCTGGCACTGTGACTGTCTCCTTCTCAGGGAGAAAATTAGCTGCTGGCTTTAATTCCACTAATTCCCACTTCGGCATCACTGACTGCATTTTGCTTTTGCAGAAGGATGATCAAAGGAAGCCTGCAGCAGGGGAATGTACATTTTCCCACTTCTGCCACTTTTCAATCCCTCTGCCAGCCTCTTCCCTCCTGAAACTAAGTAGGAGTATCCTTCCCTTCACACCCTGGCACTGCCCCTCTGCCAAGGGGCCACCCACAGAGAAGCCAAGTGGAAGAGAGAAAACACCAGAGGAAATATGGTGTTAATAAAACAAAATAGACAAGATGAGCAGTTAAAAGTTGTCCGGGCTAGAGTGACTTTTTTTTCCAGCTTGATAATTTTTAAGGCTTCTTTCTGGATAAGCTCATGTCCCAACACATCCTGAAGGGCTTCCCCAGGTGCCCACAGTTTCAGCGTCCTCCTTTGGTATCCACAGAATTGAGGCAGCACTCAGCTGGGAGGAGGGACTGACCCTACCACAGAGCCATGCAGCAGTAGATGCATTTGTCTCCATCCCCTTCCACTGGCTTTTGTCCCCTATGACAGTGACAAGCTGCCTCCAAAGCAAGGCAGAGCCTCAAGGCTGCCAGAGCTCCAGAAGCATTTGCACAATGCTCTCAGGCACAGGGTAGGACTGTTGGGGTGTCTGTGCAGGGCCAGGAACTGACTGATGATCCCACAGGTCCCTCCCAGCTCAGGATATTCTGTGGTTCTATGAAAACCCCAATGCACAGAGAGATTATTTCCAGCTATTTTTAACCTTTGACTGAACATCCCAACTGCATCCCAACCCCAACTGCATCCCAGTCATGCTGCAATTGCCTGCCTGGACTGTTTGATCCTTGCAGCACAATAAAATCCCTGATTTACAATAAAATAACTTTTAGTGTTATTGGGATGCCCACTGGAACGTTTATCCATTATTAGGGGATTTGGCTTCAGACATGTAGGTCTGTTAAAATGACAGAAGTTCTGCACACTTGCCCCTGCATAGTTTGGCTTCTTGGAACAAGGAGAAAAAAACCCAAGCAGATATTTAAAGAGCAAATGGCTCAGAGAGGGGGAAGCGGCAGTTCCAACATGGCTTTCCTTGTAATAAAAACCAAAAGGAGAAAATTAAAAGCAGCCGTCTGGAAGCGGATGAAGGGAGATGCTTCCTGAGAGGAGGCGTGACAAGTGGCTGAGACTCACGGCCATGAGGCGACTCCGGGACTCCAGTGAGACCCAGGACACAGCCAGATTATAAAACGAGGATACGAAGTGCACCTGGAAGCTTTGGGAGGCTTGGGGGCTCCAGCACGGTCGCCAGGGATTTTTCTTCCCTGGCTTTTGGGACTGACAGAAATGTGGATGCTTCCCACATATCCTTACCTGTCACTGCTCCCCAAAATTTCCCAGAGCCACAGCATCAGGATGACAACCCCAGCCCTGCCTGCACAGTGGCCAGTTGGTCTCAAGACCAGGATGAGGCAGAGAAGAGCAACAGAAGAACCATGGGAGAGAGATCCCAGAGTCCTCCTGACCGCCCCTCCCACTCATCCCAAGTTCCCCATGATCAGCATCACCCTTAGGGTTGATTGAGCTTTGCTGCTTGGAGAGAACATGTGGTGGGGTGTAGGGCTCAGGTTAGCCATGGCATCTTCAAGTTAACATGACCAAGACCCACACTGGTATCACTGACACCTGATGAGCAAATCCCACACACTGGGGTACCCAAACGACAGCCCTACGCCTGCTGGTGTGAGACCAGGGTGTGTCCCTGGGGAGATGCTGTGGATCCAAAGCTGGTGCCAAGGCTGGGGAGCAGCTTTTGAGGGAAGAACCTGATGCTCCAGGCACCTGATGAGCTTTACTGGGGCTTCATGACCTGCAGTCCCACCTGGGAATGTTCTACCATGAGCACAAGCACCGGCTTGTGCTCATCGGTGTTTGAGGCCAGAGGAGAAAACCCACCTGGTGTCAGCTAACACATGGCCAGGACTGAGGGCAGATCCAGAGCGACCACTGCTCAGGCATCAGCCAGCACCAGTTTCACTGTGACATCCCCACAAGGTCCTGAGCACCTCCAGCACTGATTTGACCCTTGGGATGGGGCACTTCAGCAATCCTGGGACCCCCCTGATGGGGCAGGACCAATGTAGGGAACAAATGGCCTCTGTCAGCAGATACTGGCTACTGTGACTTCCACAGCACCAGGTGTGGTCATGATGTGGCACCCTGGTCACTGGGCATCAGGGATGCAGCTACTATAGGCAACCCAACAGGTGCCTGTCACTCTGGGGGTCCCCTGAACCGTTGGGGGCTGGAGGCACTGCCAGACCACGTGTCAGTGGGACTGGGACCTGCTGGAACCCACATGGACACCACTCTGCCAGATAACACAAGGCAAGCCCTGACCAAAGCCTTTCCCTCCAGGGAGATGACAACCCTCAGCCCTGTGACAGACTCCAGGAACATCCTCAGCCCTGCTGGGACCCATGATTATCCTGAGCACCCTCAGCCTTTCCCAGGGCCACTGCTGCCCTGTGTACACAGAGCGGCTGGACTGGTGCCAGCTGCTTGCAGGCAGCCCCCTGGCCTCACTGCACACAGGCACCCTCTGTCCTCTCCAAACCCTTCCCCAGCCCCTTCCCCAAACAGAACCTCTATGATCCTGTTATCCTTGCAGCAGGAATGTTTCTTGGGCCGTGGCACACCCTGCTCCAGGCAGGGCTTTGCTGTGCCCCATGCGGCAAGGGGTTAATCCCCCCAGCTTGGATGCTGAAGGTTGTGGGTGGTGTGCAGGCATGGGGACACCTCTGTGTCCTGCCTGGGGTTTAGCCTCATGCTGAGTGTGCCAGGATGTGGCTGCTACGGGGGTTCCAGGATGGCATGCCCAGGGAGATGCTGGGCTCAGGAAGAGGGCTGGGGTTGAAATGCATCCTAGCACAGGATGGGGATTGCTGCCTTCACACAAAGTAGTCAAACAGGGTTGCAGCAGATTCCAAGCTCCCCATGCTGGGAAGAGGTGCAAAGAGAGTTCAGAGAGTGCAGGGGACAGCATTCCCCAGCTGCTGGGATGCAGGGGGTCCCCAACAGCCCTGACAGTGCCAGGTCAGGGGCTTTTCTGGGTGTGAGCAGCTCCCTACAAGCCAATTCTGTGCCTGGGCAGAGTGGGAAACTCAACCCAAATCTCTGCCCCTCTGTCCTCAACTCTGCTGCACATGGCAGAAGGGTGGGCATCTGGCCAGATGCTCTGGCTCCTGGGGTTACTTCAGGATCAAAAGAACTAACAAGGCATCTTGCTGAGTGACAGAGATCATTCCTCTCCAGGGGAACCTCAGGAGACTAAACCTAAAACTACTCAGCAGAGCTCCAGAACCAGGTACAACCTCTGCATCCTCACAAAGAAAAATGCTTGAAGATCCAGAAGCTACAGACAGAAAGGTCTGAGCTCCTGCAAGCCAGGCAGTTCATACCAAACACTGAAATGACAGGGATCCGTGTGTCCCTGTCACTGCCCTGCCATGCTCACCGCTCTGCTTTGGGGCTGCAAAGGGTGCTGTGAGCCACACAAGCTGACAGGAGTAAAACCTGACTCTCTGCACCCTCCCCAAACCTCAGTGCCTTACCCATGACCTTGGGCAGCTTCTGGCGGCGCAGGGGGATGCGTGGGAGCTTCATCCCGATCCGACTGAACCGCCCACACAAACGTCTTGGAGGCTTCTTGGCTGCTGCTGGGTCCTGGCTGGAGCTGCAGAGAAGGTAATGACACTATCAGAGGCACTGTTCCCCTCCTCTGGTGGGCACAGCCTTCATGGGCGATAGAGAGAGGCAGCAGGTCAGGGATGCTGCAAGTGCAAAGGGAGTGATAATGGGGTAGATGAAAAGCAGGGGCATGCCCAGGCTGAAGGAGTTGAGGACCCACAGCGTCTGTTGCCAGTCCCAGGCATCAGCTTGCACCACACCAGGATGTCAAGCAGTGCCTGGGAATGGTGGGAAGGATCCAACCATGGCTATTGGCAGTGCAGCCCCAAAATACCCACAATGCCTGGTCAAGACTCCAAATTTTTAAAAGAAAAATTAAAAATCAACCCAACCCAAAGCCAAACATGTGGCTTTTCTTTATTTGCTCTCTGGTTTTGAAGCCTCCTGGGGCCGTGTTTTCAAGCAATTTTCCACAGCCGCAGGAGTGACTGGCTTTGTGAGTTGACTCAAGGAACCTGTGCCATGCCCACCACCCCCTGCAAGGCACCACGCTGGGACAGCACCACAGGTCACCCAGCAGTCTGGGGACATTGTGACCCAGGAACTCTGGGAGAGAAGAAACTGTCTGAAGCCATTCCCCCTCTCCCTGTGCCATTCCTCACCTGGTTTGTGCTTTATCTGCAGGATAATTACCTGCAGCCTGTAGGCTCTCCAAGCCTGTGCCTGGCTGGGATTTAGCTCACGGAGCTGCAAGTGGAGGCTTCTGGAAAATTCCTGTGCAGTGACTGGTGACACGAAGGGATTTTCTCTATACCTGGAGGAGCTCCAACAGCCCTCTAATCCCTTGCTGAGCAGCACAAACCTTTCCCCCTGCCTTGGGTCTGGCCCCACTCCTATTCTCATGGTAGGATGTTAACCTGGTGCTGTTAAAATTCTGTCAGCATCCTGACCTTGCTGGAGGAACTCACCTTCCCAGCCCTAATCATCTATCCCCACTTGGGACAGTCAGCATCCTCGCCATTCCCCAGGCCTCAAACCTTTGCCCTGGGGGTTGTTCTGAGGGTCTTGGCCGTGTTGTGATGCCCTCGCTGTATTTCAGCCCCTCCTTTGCAGATCAGCTCCAGGCCCTAGAGACTGGAGGGGGCAGATCTCCATGAAATGATGGCCCACAAGAGAGAAACAAAGTCAGGGAGAGCAGGAAGGGATTCACTGCAGTGGTTCACCCTGAGTACCTCCATCAGCCCTGATGATGCAGCAGGACTGCTCAGACCCACGTACCCACAGGGTATGGGACAGTACAGTTCTGCCTCAGTTTCCCTGCAGAACCGCTGTACCAGCATGGTCTCTGCATCCCCCTGTCAATTCCAGAACCCACTGATCTTCCCTATTCCCAATCTGCTGAGATCCCTTCTGGCCCCAGCACTCACCCGCTGGCTTCGTCCTTCTTGCGGCAGACGCAGCAGCAGCAAAGCAGGGAGAGCAGGAGGATGAGCAGCAGAGCCAGGAGGGCCCCTGCCCCGATCACCCCCATCCTCTGGTTGGCCTCTGCAAGGCAGACCCATGGCTCAGCCCGGGGCCAGCCCTGTGTCAGAGCCCAGCCCCTGGCCTCCAGCACTCACCCATGTGGCAGGCGCCTGTCAGGGGGTCGCAGGCTCCGTCATGGCAGCTGCAGACGTTGGCACAGTTGGCTCCGTAGCGCCCAGGAGGGCAAGTCAGGTTACAGCTGGAGGGAAGGGCTGGATGAGAGTGGTGCATCCCCCACCCCAGGCACAGTGGTGGGGGCTACTTGGCTGCCACCTTCTCCCAAACCCTCCATGTTCCAGGGATCACTCCTCCAGCTTGCTCTGATGCAGCTCCTCCACACCGGGAGGAAACCCTTAATCCACAGGGATCAGGAGCCCATAACCCATGCAGTGGCTTTGCCCATCACTCAGGGGATTTGGCCCAGGTTGATCTCAGACCCTCTTACTGCTCTCTGCATGGGACTTCACCATTAGACACAGTAATTAGGAAAGGTCATTAATCCAGCAGTCACATCTAAAGATAGCCTGATATCACAGACAGAGATTTTAGCTCAGCTCAGTGGTGATGTGGCCATGGCACCCCAAGCCCCACCCCCCAAGAAGCCAGGCAGAGCCACAGTGGCCACATGCTGGGAAGGTGCCCAGACGGACTTGTGTTTTGCCTCCAAGAAGGAAAAACAACAGAGCAGCCCTAAGACTTTCCCAGTTTGGTTATGTCTGGCACCAAATCTTCACTGCTGTTAAAATGACTTCCTGATGGTATCACAGAGGTGATGGGGACATGCATAAATGGGCACCAATCCACAAGACTCAAGTGCTTGAGCATGGAAAACCCAGGTCCAACCCAACCTGCCTCCCCAGCCGTGGGCCGGGCACTGCAGAGCAGGACCCAGCTGGAGTTGGGAGATGTTGGCAGTACTGCTGGGCACCAAACCCTCCACCAGCTGCATCCCAGCTGGAGTGGCTGCAGCTGGAAGGAGCCAGTGGGCCCCAGCCCAAACCTGCCCCCCTGGGGACACTAGCGGCCCCCAGCCCTTGGTGCTGTGCCCTGAAGCAGCTCAGCCCATTTCACACTCCAACAACTTGCAAAATGCCACCTTGGCCAAGCCTCGTGCCTGCTGTGTGCCTGTCATGTGCCAGTCATGTGCCCATCATGTGCTTGCCAGGTTGGGTGCTGAGCTTTTGTGTCTGCTCTGCTGCACTGGGCAGCTAAAGCAGCAGAACAGGAGCAAGGGATAGTCCCCCAGCACGGCATGACCTCTTACCCTACCACTTGGCCCCGTATTTCTGCCCCAGACTGAGATTTTGGGAGAGCAGAGGAGGGTGATTTTTTCCACGAGAGTCCTGACACTTCAGGGAAAGACAGAGAACATAAAGTACTGTGTGGACACATAAATATTGTAGCAGCTGATCCTTTAGCCTCCTCCTGACACAGAGTTGAAAGGACATACTGCATGGCAAGGACGTTGCTTCTGCCTTCATTGTATTAATACCCTTTTTAGCAAAATTGCACCCTGCTGGCAGAAACACTGGTTTGGATATAGTCACAGGGCCTGAGCACCTGGAAAGTTCCTGAGCCTGCCTGACTGCACAGCTTAGATCAAGGTTACAGCACCAAGTCTGCACCCCAAGTATCCCCCATCCCCTTTCCCAGTGCTGTGCCAGGATCTCAGAACAGATTAATCCACACTCTGCCCTCTGGCACTGTGGCAAAAGCATCACCACACCACCCTAGGAGCATTCAGACCCTCTCACCTCTGCCTCTGCTACCAAAGGTGGCCGTGATGCCCAGGCTGGGCATCCTGAACTGGTGCCAATGCCTAGCAACTGTTCCAGCATCACAAGTGGTTGGCAAGCCCCACAACACATCCCCAAAATGAAAATGCTCCCTGTTTTTATGCCGAGTGAAATGCCAGCATCCAAATCCCTGTCCTTGCTGTCACCCTCAGTAAATTGTGGGGGAAACTGGAACACCACCCAGCAGGACCTGGGGGATCTGTCTTTATGTCCCAGCTGGGTGGAAAATGCTTTCTTGATCTTTTCAAACAACATTTCAGTCCCACGCTGGGAAAAACTACCTGGGGATGTGAACAGACCCTTGGTGGACCTTGTGCCCCTGGAGTGGGGGAAGGGGGAGGCCTGGGGAAGACCCCAGCCAGAGGCAGAGCTTTAAGTAGGAGCCCCCATGGATGCCGGGCCTTTGAGGCTGTTTGTTATTCTGGGATGTGGTTTTCTCTCTGTTTTTAGGTAGAAAATTCACCCTGGATGTAAAAAGCCCCAACAAACCACCAGTTTGTTGATTTGTTTTTGCTAAACAGGCCTTTCTAAAGCACAACACCCCTTGCTGCTCTGTGAGCTTGTCCTTCCCCCTCAGCTCACCAAGTCATCGGAACTATTGCCCATGAGCACGTCCACGGCAGGGAACCTCTCAGCTGGCAACAGCGTAGGACACAAGGGGGCAGGAGGTGCCTGAGCATCACCTGTGCCCCAAGGTGCCTCCAGGTGTGCTCACCAGTGCCTCACTTACTATGTCCCATGGGAGCCAGGGTGGCAGAGGCACTGCCCAGTCTCGAAGTGGCACTGGCCATTGACGCAGTCACTGCAGACGAAGGCGCAATTCTCCCCGTATGTCCCATTCCGGCACTTGGTTTCACACCTGGGAGGGATGAGGGCAAGTGGCTGGAGCACCCATGACACTTGAGGACTTCCAGCATCCCTTCACATGCTCGGAGACGAGGCTGTATATCACTACGGTGGCTTGTGGTTTTTGAAGCCAGGAGAGGGGTACAGGGATGGACTGAGCCCACTGAGATGGCCATGGAACTAGAGGGAGCCTGTGAGACCCCTGCCCTATGCCTCTCGGACTGTAGATGCTTTGAGTGGGACTCAGCTCTCAAGGTGGGATGCCCTTCTGCAAACTCTTGTGCCCAGGATTAGTTCCAGGGCTGCAGAACCCTTCAGTGACCCTGTTCCCTGAGAGAATCAGGGAAGCCAGGCACTGCTCTCCCAGAGCCCAATGCTGCACCCAGCTGCACTCACCGGTCTCCAATCCAGCCCGGGTTGCAGTGGGAGCATTTGCCATTGATGTGATTGCAGGTATGGCCGTCCTTGCACGGGGGACAGAGCTTCTCGCAGCCCTCTCCGTAGAAGCCAGGCGAGCAGGGCTGGTCACACTTGGTGCCGTTCCAGCCTGCCTCACATGTCAGGCAACGCCCATCGGCCACGGTGCACGGCTGCAGGCTCTTGCACTGCCCACACCTGCAATGAAGGAAACCCATCACCCAGCACACCCCAAATCCTCCTGCTGCCACCTCCCACCAGTGCCAGATCAGTCCCAGTAGGGCTGGCCACTCACCGCCTCCTGCAGCCTTGGCCATAGAAGCCGGCTGGACATGGCTCGCGGCAGTACTTGCCCCGGTAGCCCGGCTCGCAGGTGCAGGTCCCGTCCACCTGGTTGCACTTGCCCTTGTAGCACTGGCAGTAGCGGTCACAGCGGGGCCCAAAGGTCCTCTCCCGGCACTGGCAGCGCCCTGTGAACTGCTCGCAGGGCGAGTTGTTGCAGGAGCACTGGTTGTTGCAGCCACGGCCCCACCAGCCAGGCTGGCACAGGCAGTTCCCTGTCTGCTGGTCGCACTGGGAGTTGTGGCTGCAATAGCAGGAGCTGGAGCACTGCGGGCCCCACCAGTTGGGCTCGCAGGTGCATTTGCCCGTCTTCTGGTCGCACTTGCCATGCTTGCAGAGGCAGATGTTCTCGCACTTGGGGCCCCAGCGGTTGAGGTTGCAGGTGCATTGGCCCGTCACGTCGTCGCACTGCCCATTGGGATGGCAGGTGCACATTTCCTTGCAGTCGGGACCCCAGAACTGCCGGGGACACTCTGTGGGGAGAGCCATCAGCCTCAGCACTGCCCACAGGGACAACCCCACACCAGGCATCAGTGGAGACCCCCAGCCCCAACAGCATCTCTTGACCACAGTCCTCCCTCTCCTCCCCCCAGTGCACTGGATCTAAGAGGAGACCCCAGCAAGGGGACAATGCCCTGGCAAACAGAGCCAGGGGACAGGCAAGGGCAGAGCAAGAGCATTCACAGCTCCATCCCTGATAATCTGCTCTGGAAAGTCACCCCAGGATGAGCCAGGTCCACCCCGGTGAACCCCCTGAGGACACAAAGGCACCTGCCAGTACTCACTGGTATCGCAGTTGGCACCAAAGTATCCGTGGCGGCAGCGGCACTCGCCAGGCCTGACGCATACCTCATTCTCCTTGCAGGTGAAGTTCCCTTCACACACAGCTGGACAGATGGACAGACAGCAGGCATGTGTACCAGTGCTTGATCCCTAAAGACCCCCAAACCCCTCCAGAGATAAAAAGGGCTGTGCAGTGACCCTCTGAGTGCTGCTGATCTGTGGCACTGTGACTAGCCTGGCGAGCAACTGCCTGGGCTGGATGGGACTCTTTCCAGAAAAATTCCACCAGCCTCCTGTTACCCAGCTCAGCTCCATCTCTGCCACCCAGATAGGATGCCACCCATCCTGGCCACCAGCCTCCTGCCACCCAGCCAAGCCATGTCCCTGCCAGAGGCTGCACCCAATTGGTGTCGTCCCTTGCTCAGCTCCACATTGCTAGAGGGGAGAAGGGAAAACGGAGTGGAGGGGTTGTGGGCACTGCCATCCCAGCACTACCACATGGCCACCTGCCCCCAAAGGCCAACAGCCCCTCTCCTGCCAAGGGGACCTCATGCTGAGGCCTATGCCTAGAGCCAGGCAAGTGCAGGTCATGGAGCAGGCAGCATTTGCAGATCCCGCACCACCCTGGACAAGCTTCCTTAGGCACTGGGAGGGGGAGAGACAACCACCCATCCCACCACCTTACCTGGGAGTTGTTAGACCTATGGTGATGGATATTATAGAAACCCCTAAAATAGACAGATTACACAGTTAGGAATAGTGAGTCTAAAGGTTAGAGCAGGCTGGGAGGGCAGCAGATGGGAGCAGCTTGTTGTGGGACACTCCTTCCCCCATTGTCCTGTCAGATCCTGTCCTTCTCCCCCACATCCCATTCCCAATGCATGCAGTGAGCGATTACAGGGCTCATGCACAGTGGGTTAGTTGGTTATGCGGGCTTTGGTCCCAGCTGCAAAATGCCACCTCCAGCTCTTCTGGGGTATAGTGAGCCCTGTGGCCAGCTGAAACTGTGGGGAGCCCCAAAGCAGCTAGCTGTCTTCTTTGAGGTGGCTATGCAGGGAATGATGCTCCCAGGGTTTCATGATGAGCACACATGCTGGGCTCACTGTGGCCCTCAGTAAAGAGCTGTGACACCTTGTACGGCCCCAGACCAAGCTCAAGTGGTCTTCGACAGCCCCAGAAGCCTCTCCACAGTGAGGCCATGATAGACCATGTACCTGGTCTGGGCAGCTTCGGCTTCACTGGTGCTCTGGCTCAGGTCCCCATGCTGCTGCAGCATCTATGGGGAATTCTCAGTCCCATCCCTGCAGCTGCACCTTCACCTTGGGGGACACTTCACCATCCTTTAGGACCCTGAGCAGCATCCCCAAGTCCTTAGACCCCGAGCTGGCTGGTAAGGAAAGGAACCCCCACAGCTCTGTGACCCCTGACGCTGGGGCTGAGTACTCATTCCATCCACACAGTGCTGGCTTAGAGCACTGCAGGGAGGCAGGACTCTGGCTGCAGGTCCCTAGGAAAGGGGGTCCCAGCCACAGGACACATCAAGGTGGCCCCTTACAGTGGTGGTGAGGCCAGAAGGGCTCAGTGAAGGATGGGCAGAACCCAATGAAGCAAAATGCTGGTGTTTACCTATTAAACACTCGCTCCCTTGTTGCCTCCATCCCAGGCAGCACACAAGAACTGAGGAGCTGCAGGGGTAAAAAAACCATCAAAAATAGTTACAACCCTCAGAAAGTCCTGGTCCTTCCCAACAACCCACCAGGAGCACCACGACGGTGAGAGGTCCTGCTGGGGGCTTCTACACTTCCAAAGGGGAAGGAGAGCTCTTGGCTCCTTATCCAGTACACAGTGAGTTAATGGATCTGCTGTGGGATCCCATGGATGTCCCGCCAGCCACTAAGGTGATGCCAGGAGTAAGAACAGGAACAGTTTTTCCCATTAATAAGGAGTGATGAGAAACCAAAAGTCATGTTTGCAAGCTCTAAAATAAAATTAAAAAAAATCCAAAGAGCATCCCCAAAAAGCTGGGAAAAAAGGGAAGGTCCTAAGTTTCCCAGGGGGAAACATGACTTGAACCCCAGGCTTGGTGTTTTGTGGCCTGGGGATGGAACCCCAAAGGCAGGTTGGAACTACCTGGCTGGAATAGCTGGAACACAGCCAGCTCCCAGGGAATGTCCCTAGGTACAAGAAGGGGGATGTCAACTGCAGGCTGCTGGAATGTGTCCCTGAACTCTTGAGAGTCCTGGAGTGCCACCACCTCCAGGGAGTACTAGGTACAGGATCATCAGGCAGGATATTTTTGACACAAGCTTGACCAGGATGGGGGCTCAGACCCATTCAGAGGCTCAGCCAGGGATGCTCAACTCTCTGATGGGAAAGGACATGTGGGGACACCTCACCCACACTTTGTCAAAGGACTCCCCCCAAGCAAATGTTTGGGGGCTCATGATGCTGCAATTGGGCGTGGGGAGTACAATTCCCATGACCCCATAGAAATCCCTGTTTGTGGGCCCCTGCTCATCCCTGGAGCCACCCACTCATCCTTGGGGTGACCCACACCACCTGGTCCCACAGGCAAGGGAGCAGTGCTGGACAAACAGCCCAGGCGGATGCTGCAGTCAAAGAAAACTTCACCCAGGCTGGTCTGGCGGCGCAGCCTGGAATGTATTTGGCTTTTTCCTTTTTTTTTTTTTTTTTCCCCTTTTTCTCTTCATATGTAACAAATGCAGAAGAGGAGGAGACTGCAAGGAAGTATTTGCTCGAAACCCAGCACAGTCACAGGACCACGTCTGGCTGCCAGACCGCCTCATCCTGGGGCCAGGGAGGGAGCTGCCAGCAGCCCCTCGGCCAAAGTGGGGTCCTGGGGCCGCAGCTCCCACCCCGGCCCCTCGGCAGGCAGCACCCACATGGCCCAGCCAGGAGCACCGTGTCCCCCTTTTCGTGGTGGACAGTGAAAAGTTGGAAAGGAGGCAGAAAAGAACCACAAAAAATGATTCAAGGCCTGGAAAAAATGCCTTGCAGCTGGAGCCCAAAATAGCACCATCTATGCAGCCTGTGGAAGCAGCCACAAGATGCTGCAATGGCAGTGGCACAAACATCCCCCACAGGGACCCCAGGGTTCAATGTGGGGCTCTGCTCCCGCTGAGCATGTGAGGGGATGTACAGGGTTAATGGCAAATGAGGGACAACCACCAAATCACCTCCCCAAGGACTGGGCGGGCTGGAGTCAAGGTCCTTCTCTGCCAGAGGCTTAAGGCTGTGCCCCCCAGAAAGCTTTGCCAGATGTTCTGGGATACTCAGGCAGAGGTGGACAAGGGTCCATGGTGCTCTTGCCCTCCCATGGCATGGCCAAAGCCTCACTGGTGAACTTAAGGTTGCTTTCACCACTCCACTGTTTAGAAATTCAGTTTGGTGGCTTTTAGAATGAAACCATCACAGGTTTGCAAGAGGAAAATATTCCACCTGGGAAACCTGCCTCCAACAGCCCAACCTGGCCACCAAAATGGGCATAATGGGAAATGTGTCAAGAAGTATCCTTTGTGATGAGCTGATGGTGGGGAGCTGGGAGTTACTGGAACATGGTGGCAGGAGGGAAAAAACTTCTGCCATGAGCTGGAGGAGGTGAGTGGCACTACGACCACCCCCAGCTGGAACCCAGCCCACCGCCTCACAGGATTTGGGCTTATCTGGTCCCTGATAACTAATCTCTCCTTCTCCCTGCCTGCTGATGGCCTCCCACACTCTGCTTAGCCCTCACCTCATTTATCAGCAGCTTTGACAGCAAATAAACTTGGTCCTTGTGGCAAGGAGAGGTAGCTAGGATGTGACACTGGGACACCATTGCTCCCAGTGGGATACATGGACTGGTCCCAGAGCACAGCCAGCCCATGGAAGGTCAGTGCTGGCAGCAGGTCGCCAATGATTATCAGGGTGTAGGACTAAAAGGTGTTTCATGGCCTCAGCTCCTTGACAAAGGGCTTCCTTCATGTGGCCCCTGACCACTTGAAAAGGATATCCAAGAAACACATTTAAAAGCTCGCTCCTGACCCACATGGACATGGCACTGCAGACATCCACTATGCAAATAGTTTCCTTCAAAGCACTACAAATGCTAGGAAATAAACAATGAAAAGCTGCCTCTGAGCTGGGGCCAGGGCTTGAGAGCTCAGCTGATGTAGAGGAAAAGGAGTGGGATGTGGGCAGAACTGGAGCTGTCAGCTGCAGGGACAAGTCCTCCATGCCAGCCTTGCCCCTGGCCCATAGCCATGTCCTGCTCATGCTGAGCATCACGGGGATCTCAGGTAACAATCCCAGGCTTTTCACAGAGGTAGAATATTTTTCTTGTGGATTAGTATCCTACACTGCTCCTGGAAATCATTTGATCAATGGCTAGAGAGAGGGCTCTGAGGCAGGAGGGGTGGCTCCTCAATCAGACCAGCACAGCCTACTCTGAACAAAAAGGAGCAGACTCACATCCCTGGAAGCAGGAACAAGACTCTGGGGCTCAGCTGGGAGCTGCTGCCTGTGGGCCCATGTGACACCACCCAGCTCAACCCAGTGGATGGAGCTGCAGAGGAGCCCTGCAGACACCCAGCATACCCCTGGTGCTCAGAGAACCACTGGCACCTTCCCCATCCCCAGTGCTTCTCCATCCCTGCCCTGCTGCTCCTTCCAAGCATCATCCCAGTGATTATCTTCCTCTGTGTCACCCATCACTTGGTGCCATCCAGCTGGCACACAGTACTCTTGGGACCACTGGGTCGCAGGCGCTGGCACTCCCCAGCTGATGTCAGCTGCAGCTCTTTGACCCCAGCCTCAGGGTGCAGACAGAGAGACAGACAGACAGAGAGACAGACAGACAGAGAGACAGAGAGACAGACATCTCCAGGGCAGGCAGGAATAGGATCATGGGCATAAATAGAAACCCTTCAGAGAGAGAAAGAAAATTAAAGACCAAAGATTGGAAAAGAGAGTGCTAGCAAGAGAGCAGGACAGGGACAAAGCAGTGCCCAGGCTGTCACTACTGGCACCTTTGGTCATACCAATGGGAAACCAGTTATAAAAGAACTTCAAATTTACAGACAAATTGAATTTACAACAAAAAAAAAACCAAAGAGCCCCAAATATGCCCTTTTCTTCTGCTCTAAATTACTACTTGAATTTCTACTTGGGAGCCAGGTCTCAAGAAGTCAGACAATCCTGAGCCCTCTGAAACCCATGGTGGCATCTCCAGAGGATGTCTGGATGGGCTTTGCAGAGTCAAGGGTCCAACAAGCTCTAACAGCCATGGGATGCTGAGATGTCCCACTGCCTCTGGCCTCAGGACGTGCAGCACCAGAGCCTTGGGGCCACTGGGGTGGGTTTGGTTGGTAACATGTCCACCCCAGCAATGATGGGGGATGGGTGCCAAATGATTGGATGGAGAGGGAAGAAGGGTTTGCAGAAGGGTGAGGGATAGAAAATGATGCAAACATCATCTGAACTTCTTGGGGACTGTACCTGCCCCACCATCCCCAGCTCCTAGGCTGCCTTCAGGCCCCAGTCCTGCCAGAGGATGGACACAACCAACCTGTCCCACTCAACAGCCAGTGCCTCTTGCAAACCCCATGGCACCCATGGGTGGCACAATGAGCAAGTCTGAGTCCCGTGGTGCTGGTCCAGCACCTCCCCCACCTTCATCCAGTGGGGATGAGGGGTTCCTTCTGCACAGGGCAACCTCATCCCCAGCATGTGGGGCAGGATACAAGGAACAGGGTGGGGACAATACTCAAGTTCCCTCTGCCACCCCAAGATGTAGTGGCAGCTTTGCTGTGCAGGTCATGGGCAGCTGATGAGGGACGGCTCCCTGTCAAGGAACAGCACCGGTGGGAGCTGCGGCTGCTCTGGCTCATGAAATGCCTCCTTAGGAAACTCTGGCTGTAATTTGAGGAGGGGGCACCAGCGCCCTGTGGCCCTGCTGAATGGAGCCATTATTCATCCCTTCTCACTTGAAGCACGTTTTCCTTGTGGACTCGTCTGACCTCACAGGCAAGACGCAAAGATGCATTTATGGCCAGGGCCCCCCATTAAGCGCAGGGGAACCATCTCTCCCAAGCGGGAGGCAGTGGCTGTGGGCTCTTTCCCCTTTTGCTGGGGCCAGCCTGGCCCAGGACCCTGGATGGACCAAGGCTGAGTGCTGCAGAGCAGCTCGGCTGAGGTGATGCTCTGCAAAAGGGACCTGTGGGACACAGAGAGCACTGGGAGCAGGGACAAGTCAGTGCCACCTTCTGAGACCCTGCCCCCAGCCAGGCAGGCAGGATATGACCCCCGGGACAGCTAGACAGTGCCAGCACCCACTTTCTGAAGCCAACCAAACAAGACGGTCCTGGAGCTGCCAACTCCGCAGTCTCCAGCAGCCTGGGGCAGCTTCACCATAATACGCAGAGCATCCTGTATCCCACCAGCTCAAGGTCAGAAGTGCAAGCCGAGCCCCGGAGACACGAAGGACCGGCTCCCCAGCGTAGATCCTGCCTCAGGGATACAGGATTGCCCTCAGTCTCTCTCACGACTCCATCTCCAGAGACACCCAAACCCAGCTCCCTACAGCAGAACCGGCCCCGGGCATCCAGGACTGGCTCCGGAGGCATCCAGGACCAGTTCCCCATAGCCCCCAGGGATCAGGACCAGCCTCCACGTCCCTGTTCCCGCTCGGGCTCAGCTCCTCACGCTCTCCCCGCCGTCGGCTCCCCCAACCTCAGCCGCGCACAGGACGAACTTTGTCTTGGAAGGCGCCCAGCGCCGCGGCTGCCCGAGATGGGGGATGGACCGGCGAGCCCGTCCCGTCCCGTCCCGTCCCGTCCCGTCCCGTCCCGTCCCGTCCCGTCCCGCGGCCCCGGCCGCGTCCCGGCGCTGGGGGTCCCGTTCCGCCCCGCACACCTGCCCGCTCCCGCTCCTACCCGCCGGCCCTGCAGACGTTCCTGCCGCGGGGGCTCAGCTCCTGGGCGGCTCCGCGGCTCAGCAGCGGCAGCAGCAGCAGCAGCAGCGGCAGCAAAGCGACCCCAGCCCGGGCGCGGCGGGGCGGCCGCAGCCCACGGGCCGCCATCAGCGGCGGAGCGGCGGGGCCCAGCCGGCCTCGGCACAGCCCACCCAGGGCCAGGCGCTGCCCCCCGCCCCGGCTCCGCCGCTCCCGGTCCCCGCCCGCCCCGGTCCCCGCCGGTCCCCGCTGCCGCTCGGCGGGCGGAAGCCGCGCTGCGATCGCTCCGCCGCCGCCTCCCCCGCGCCCCTCTCTGCAGCGGCGGGAGGGGCTCCGCCGCCAGCCAGGAAATTCCGCATTGGTTCCCCTGACGGCGGGCCAGGCTCCGGGTGCCGCTGCCGCCTCCGCCGCCCCGGCCCCGGGCAGCGCCGCCCCGACGGCCCCGAGAGGCTCCACCGGGAGGGCAGCGCCGCCGAAATCCCGGAGGGTCGCCGAGGTTGAATGGGAGGATGCGGAGTCCTGGCTTCCAGCCCAGCCCGGGGGTCCAGCAGCTCCCTGGAGTCCTGGGAGACCAGTGGCTCGGGATGTGGATGGCCCGCAAAGCGGTAGCACCGGGGATCGGCTGTAACGGTGGTTTGGAAGCTCCAGAGAGAGCCCCGGGAGTCCCTGTCAGTCTGATGATCCGCGGGGTCTGGCTGTCCCGCGGTCCAGCAGCTCCAGGGGTTCGACAGCCGTCTATGTCCAAGAACTCCGGGTCTTGACTGCCCCGGGGGTCTGCAGTCCCAGGCTCTGGCTGTAGCTGGGATCCGGCAGCCCTAGATGCACAGCAGCACTGGGATC
This sequence comes from Sitta carolinensis, assembly GCA_032173965.1. Classification (NCBI taxonomy): domain Eukaryota; kingdom Metazoa; phylum Chordata; class Aves; order Passeriformes; family Sittidae; genus Sitta; species Sitta carolinensis. Next base: position 13,678,254 of record CM063296.1, on the reverse strand, counting down.
TGTCTGACCTGTGGTTGCAGTAGCTCCAGGGGTCCCACAGTCCTGGGTGCCCAAAGACCCGAGGGTCAGTCTGTCCTGGCAGTGTGGCAGCCCTCAGGAGCCCGAAAGCCCCAGTATCCACCTGACCCAGGGATCCAGCAGCTCTAGATGCCAGACAGCCTCCGGATCTGGCTTCCCCAAAGGTCTGGTAGCCCCAGGTGTGTGACAGCCCCAGTGTCCAGCTGTCCTGCAGTTCCAGGAGGTGCCAGATGCCAGTGATCTGGCATCTCCATGTGTCTGGCAGCCTGAACCAGTGAGCCATGCAGGACCTGTGGGAGCCAAGTGGTGCCTGCAGCAGTAGAGCCACTTTCTGTACAGGGACAGAAAGGCTTCAGAGCAGCCATTGGTTAACCCTCTATAAGGAAACAGCAGGGAATCAGGAGGACACCATGGCACTTATATGAGTCCCATACCTCTAGCACTGTGGGGCAGCCCTGTCAATAAATCTCCTCAGCCTGACAGTGTAGCAGCACTAAATAGACCAGGGCTTCCTGGGTCAGCAGCCTGTGCCAGCTGGATTTTCAGCTTAATGGTCACTGCAAGAGATGCCTCAATTTTCTCTGAGCTCCCAGGACACCAGATAAGAGTACGAAGGAGGTGTGGACTGGGGACACCCTGGCCATGTCCCTTAAGGTAGTGCAAATGCAGATGAACAGCTGCATGTGTCTCCTGAGGAATGCTGATGGCTTGCACAGAGCTGGGGATGGTATAAAGACAGTGCATTGCCCAAAGAGCTGCCTCTGAGTGCCACACACCTCTGGGGATCTCCTGTGCATGTGGAGCCTCCATCCCTGTAGGTGTGAGCAGGGCAGCATCCTTCTGGAGAGGATCGGGGAGTTCTGAGCACCTTGGGATCCTTGCACCAAGCAGAGAGTAAAGGCATTTGGTGGGTTCTCTCTATCTTCAGTATTGGCGGTACTGATGCACATGAAGGCTTCTCTCCTGCTCAACGAGATGGAAATGTCTTTCCCACTGGTGGTCTTACCAGTGGGAATGTGACCATTGGGTAGCACCCCCTCTCCCCCTCCTTTTCTTCTGGCACATTCCATGTGTTTGGTGATAGCAGCAGGAAGTAGCATCCCTTGCCCTTCTCCCCCTGCCTCCACATCCCTGTTCCCCCTGCCCCATCCTGCTTACAGGTGTGGGAATGTGAAGACCATAGAGGCACAAATTGCTTCCTTGGGATGACTCAGCCTCAGGATGAGCTCATCATCCCTTTCTGTTGGGGAAAGTAGGATGGAGAGGGTCAGCTCCAAAGTTTGGCAGAAATCTGGGTTTGGTAGTGGCGCCTCCCCTGGAAGCTGTGCCCACCTCGAGCTGTAGCCTCACTTAGGCTGCTACCAGCTAGGATTCACTTCCTACCCTGCTCACTTCATCCTCCTGCATTCTGCTGAGCAACCCTTGTGCTCTGCTATCCCAGCCACAATGAGCCAGGCAGGATCACACTGCCTCACCCTCACTGTGCTGGTGAGGATGTGTCAGCTTTTGTATGTTTTTTTTGCTTCTATAAACTTAACTTCTCTTTCTCTTGGCCAGCAGGCAATGCATCTTGACTGCTCCGTTTCTACCTGTGTAACCCACGGTAGGGCAGGGACTGGGCTGTAGCCAGGGAGATAAGCTGTTCCCTCAGAAGATGCTGCCAGCTGGCATAAGAGGCTGGAGAAGCTGAGAATGCTGTAGGGAAGGTGCCACAGTGCTCTGGGCTGGCTGGTGCTGCCAGGGCCTGGGGCACTACACAGCCCACAGGTAGCAGCCAACCCTCCCTCCTCTCCCGCTGGTCCCAGCCAGGCTGTTGTCCATGCAGAGCTTGGTCCATGCTTTCCATCACACCATTATTTGCAGTTCCCATTTTAGACCCTGCCAGGTGCCTGTCTCCTGTCTTTCTGTGTTTTGGAAAACACCACAGAAGAAACCCCAGCACTATAGCATTTCTGAACACAAAACTAAGTAAAAAGATGCTGTTTTGTCAATGGCTCAAAAATCCCTGTGGCTGCTTTGGTGGTCAGGACTTCACAGAGTGGCACAGCAGGACCAGAATATGAGGCACTTGACACCATCCTCACTGTGCCCAGGCTGTCAGGATGGTTGCTGCAAGGGGTATGGCTCTTTCCCCTTCCAGCTGCTCCCTGCTGCAGCAGCAGTCTTGTAAGCAGTAAGGCTGCAGTACAGGGTCCTACACACAGAGCACTTTTCCATGCCTCTTCTTCCTTCAGGACAGGCAGAAAAGAGCAGCAAAAGCTAAAACTGAGCAGGGTGTAGGGAATGCCTGGGATATGGGAGGTCTGGTTGGATCAGTGCATCCAGAAATAAAAGCAGCAGTTGCTATTTTCTGGCTGAGCATCGATACAGCAGTGCCAGGGGACAGTTAGATGGGATATCAGGGAGAGGCTCTTCAAGGTGGTTGGGGCACTGCCCAGGCTCCCAGGGGAATGGACATGCCCCTGAGGCTGCCAGAGCTACAGCAGTGTTTGAGCACCCCTCCCAGGGATGCACAGAGAGGGATTGTTGGGGTGTCTGTGAAGGGCCAGCAGCTGGACAGGGTGATCCTTGTGGGTACCCTCCAGCTGAGGACATTCTGTGAAATGTTGTGGGGAACAAGGGATTTGGGGGCTTCGAGGGCATACTGTGCCTTGGGTGTACAGGAAGACAGCACCCGCAGCTCTGCACAGTGCCTGCAAACAGACGCATGCAACACCACTGACCCAGGCTGTGAAGCTGCCCTGTCCTAGGAAGAGGGCTGTGGAGGGGATTATCTGCAAAAAAGAGGGTCAAGAGGGGCTTCTCCTGCCCTATTACACAGATGTCTGGGGGGTCTTTGCAGAAGCTCACAGTGGGTAACAGCTGCTCCTGCATCAGCCAGCCCTGGGTGCAGCTGCAGCAGCAGAACTTAGCCCCTGGGGCACCAGGGTAACCTGTGCCACTGTCACAGCATCCTGCATGGGCTAGAAAGCAGCCCAGGGCCTAGAACATCTTCCATCTTTCCTTTAACTCCAGGAGCCCAGCTGCTGCCTGCACCAGTGCTGTTCTGGTCCCATGCTCCAGGCAAGGCTCCCTGTTCCCCTCCGGGATTTTTTATAAGGCAGAATAGTCTCAGCTAGAGAAAAGGCAGGAGATGAACAGCTCTGGAAAGCTGAAACATCACCCCTTTGGTGTGAGTGGCTCACCAAGTAGAGAGTGACCCAGGAAAAAAGGAGACACTGCCACAGCTCCAGGCAGGGAATCCCAGAGATGCCTGTGGTCCTGCAGAGCCCAGGAAGAAGAGGCTCTAATTTGCAGTGTGAAAGCCTACAGGGTGCGTGTCCCCCAGTAGCAGGTCTGAGAGTGGGGAGAGTCTCTCCCATGCTGCCACCCCCTCCCCTGCAGGTAGGGGGATGCCCCAGGGCTCCCAGCTCCTCCCAAACCCATCACAGGAATCTCCACAGCTTCTCCAGTCCCTGTCCCAGGAAGTTTGGCCTCATTTCTTACCCCAGGCTCTGGCTTAGGCCAAAGCATGAAGCACTAACCCCACTTTGAGACCATGGCAGTGCCTGGGGACATGTGGCTGCCCAATAACAGAGGGAGAGAGAGAAAAAAAGAGAGACAGATGGGAGCAGGAACAGTTGTGATTTAATAATTTTTATTCTCTACAAATCCAGTGTACAGCAGAGATGATCTGTGGTCCAGCTCCTGGTGCTCCCACTGCCCCTGGTCCATCATTAGAACCAGGGACTGTGGGCAGGGCAGGAATGGTACAGGGATGGGGCCAGCCCACTCCCCTCACCCCTCCTGCTCCATTGTAAGTGTGCCTGAGGATGCTGGGATAACCCCAGGCAGCTTATCCCAGTGGGATGGGGGAGAGCCTGGACCTGCCCAGCTCTGGTCAGTGCAAAGCCAGTGAGCAGGCAGGTAGCTGTCTGGGACAAGCAACAGGGGCTGATCCTGCCCCTTCAAAGGTCTGGTGGAGGAGCAAAACTCCAACCCTGGCAGAGGTTGGAGGAGCTGCTGGCTGAGGACAGCTTGTCCCCAGGTCATCCAGCCCACCTGGACCTGAGCCCACGGGCACAAGGCAAGTGGAGAAATCACCCTGTGCAATCCTGCCAGGGAAAAAATGCCAGGACAGTGTTCATCAAGGCACAGGGCGGGCTGGCAGGAGAGCCCCAGCATCTCCCCTGGGGCACCTTGAGAGGAGAGGCCATGGCATGGCAGAGGGACATCCCTAGGGCAGTGCCAGCTGGGGCAATCCCAGAGGCCACTGGAAGGTGTGAGTGGTTCAACAGCAACAAGGACACTTCTCTCCAAGGGCAAAGAGGGCTGGGGGAGCTGCAGCAGAACTGGGAATGGGGAATGGTGACAGTGGTTCAGGGTGAAGACACTGGACCCCCAGTGATGAGGCTGGGGTCAGTGGCTGAAGAGGTTTCCTGTGAGGAGACGCCTCTTGACCTCTTTCCAGAGCAGGTCCCGCTCGCGGTTCGCCCGCTGCATGAAGCCCCTGTTCTCCTGGGCCCGGCGGGACAGGTAAGGTAACACCTCGTTCACTGGCCCATAGGGCACATACTTGTACACAGGGAAGCCTGCCTGGCCTGCAGAGAGAGAGAGGCTGTGGGTCAGGGAAGTGCTGAGAGAGAAAAAAATGTGCAAAAAGGAAAGAGAAGATAAAATCAGGAGGAAAAAAGGGGAAAATGTGTAAAGGGAAGATAGAAGGAAGATACATGAAAAGGGTAAAAAGGAGGCAAGGGGGGAAAGGGAAGGAAGGGACAGGGAGGGGGAGAAGAAAGAAGTAGAAGAAGAGGAAGAAGTGTGAAGAAAATGGGGTGAGGATAAAAGGGGTGAAAAACACTAGGGGGGAAAGAAAAAACAGGGGGGCAAATAAAAAAAGAGGGAGGGAAGAAAAAAAGCCATCTGCCCTTCCCTGCCTGCTTTCCCATCGTCTGAGGCTGTGCTGATGGAGCAGGGAGGGATGTGCAGGATGGCTGTGGCTGGGCACTGGGAGGGGGATCCCGGCAGTGGCAGAGCCTGGTGGGGTGAGCAGCGATGCATCTCTCCCGGCTCAGCACCGGGAGCTTGGGAAAGCGCCAGAGGGAGTGGGCCAAGGTCACCAGGAGCCCTGGGAATGTCGGCAGTCGGGGCAGGGCCAGCTCAAGGAGCGTTCAACCAGAAACATCAAGTTAACACATTTTTCCAGCATGACCGGAGGAGGCTGCAGACGGGCGGCCAAGCTTCGTTTCCAAGAGAACTCTAGGACAGAGCAGCATCTGCGCTGGACAACTGCCCAGTTTGCCTCCTGCTGCTCTGTTGGCCTTGGGACTCTGTTCTGGGCACTGGTATGGGCAGGGGGATCAGTCCCTGACCTGGGCTGGGTACCTGGACCCTTGTGAGTCCTTCTGTCCAGGCCCCTGGCAGTGCTGCACTGCTGCCTGGGCTGGTAGCTAAGGACAAGGTCGCACAACAGGCTGGTCCTGTTAGCAGAGAGCCTGGGACTCAGTGTGCACCTCCCATGGAGCCAAGGGACACCCCCAACCTGAGGACGTACAGGAGAGGGTTTTTATCTGCCAGGACCAGTCTCTGCCCCACCCTGGGACCCCCCAGTCTCTGCTCAGACTCCAAAATGGGAATGCCCCTGCGCAGCCACTATACACATGGATGTCCAGGAGAGAGATGAGACTCTTCACTTAAATCCTCATCTACATCTTCCCCAAAGCCCATGCAGGGGTCACAGCACTCCCCATGGCAAGGCACTGTGCTCAGCCAGTGCTCTATAAAAGGCCTCCCTCCCCTCCTCTCCCCTCCCTCCCTCCCTCCCTCCCTCCCTCCCTCCCTCCCTCCCTCCCTCCCTCCCTCCCTCCCATCACTCACCCAGAGGGAAGGTGATCTGGTCACACATGCCCAGCAGCTGCCCAAAGCACACCTTCTTGTCCGAGGGATGGATCCCCAGCTCCCTCATCCTGCAAAACAAGCTTCAGCATAGGGGGAGAGCAGACATAGCAGAGCTGACCAGGGCAATGTGTCCCACCAGAGGACTGGGGATCATCTCCAAATGGGACAGCATGGCACTGACCACATCCCAGATGGATGCTGGGAAGTAGAGCTTGAGGGATTTGTGTTTACAACAGCCTCTGGGTTGGTGATGGGACCAATTCTGCAGCCACTGGGGCCACCATGCTGTACCTCAGCTCCGAGACCCATCTAAAGCCCTGAGCACCAGGTGGGGGCCAGGATCCCCCCCGGTGAGCTCAGGGAGGACCTGACAAACCATGGCACATCTCCCTGCGTCTCTGCTGGGCCCCCACATTCCTCAAGCCCCTTGTCCCTGCCTCACCATGCAGCCTGCCCAGCACCCACCTGCGCAGGGTGAACTTCACCGTGTCCTCATTGTGAGATGCCACCATCACACTGGCTTTCCAGCTATGCTTTATCTCCTCCAGGACATAGTCCAGGCACCTGTAAGGCAAGACGGGCCTCTGGTGAGGCTTCTTCCCAGTGGGGCAACAGGTGGCAGTGTGGCTGGCACTGTCCCCTACCTGTGGTACATCTTGTTGGTCTTCTCATAGGTTGGGTTGATGGGATCCTCATAGCCCATCTGAGCTGCCCTCGCCCTCTCCTGCTCCATGTAGGCGCCACGCACCAGCTTGGTGCCAAAGTGCCAGCCCTCCCTGCGTGACAGCTCCATGTCCCCTGTCACATTGTTGTAAGCCTCCTGTGACCAAATGGAAGAGATTGCACAAGTTCATTGCTCAGCAGCTGTGCCATTGCACTGCCATGGCTTCAGGAGATGAGGTCTCCATCCACCCGTGCCAGTGCACTGGGACATGCCAGCCTCACCTTCAGGTAGCACTGGTAAGTGTTGTAGATGATGGGCTGGCTCCTGTTGAAGCGGCGCTGTGTCTCCACGGTGAGGCGGCTGATGGCCGGCTGGAAGTAGCTCTGCTCTGCATCTACCATCAGCCTCACACCCTTCTCCATGGCTCTCTGGGGGGTGAATAACACACAGGTGGGGTTCATAGGGCTGCTTGCTCCATGTGTCCCCCTCTGTGGCTCCCCCAGCCCCAGGGCCCCCTCACCTTTGCAAGGACATCCATGCGTTGCAGCACCCTCTTCATCTGCAGCTCCTCCTCTTTGCTGAAGCGTGACAGCAGAGGCTCCAGCTGCCCAGTCTGAAACAGGAACAGTTTTGTGGCATCCTGCCTGCACCCAGCTCTGCCCATGGAGGACACAAACACCCCTGGAGGGAACCCATCCCCAGGACTGCTGCCCCACCCCAGTCCCCCAGCCCCCACCAGCCAGCATGGCATGACAGGGTGCCCACCCTGCCAGCTTGGTGGTTGCACACTGTGGTCACAGCATGGCTGAGCTTTGCAGCCACCAGTACCTACCAAATAGAGCATGAGACCCTTGCCCTCCTCCCACAAACACTCTGTGGGAGCACTCTGGGCGTAGCACAGGTGGGTACCCACCTTCCTGTTGGGGATGAGCAGAGGCCTGGAGAGCTTGGCGTGGCTGTCGAACAGTCTGTGCCAGTCCAGCAGGTCCACAGTGCTGAGAGCAGAGAGCCAGGTCCTTGCTGGTGTCTTGCAAAGGCAGGGGGCTCTCTATCAGCTCCCAACCCCCACCAGCAGGAAGGATGCACAACATGTGCTACCCTGTCCTGTCTTGTCACCTCCACCCAAACTTCCCCTATGTTCCATTGCTGTGCTGAGCCAGAGCTGGCCTTTGGAGACCTTCCCTTGCTGCTGACCCACGGACAGGGACAAAGTCCCCCTGTGTCCCTGCCCTGCATCACCCCCAGCTCCCAGGCAGCTTACCCACTTGTGCCCAGGTTCTCGCCTGTGAACCACTGCTGGCTCTCTGTCTTGCTCGCAATGCCAAGGTTGGCCAGTGCCTCCTGCCACCAGAAGAAGCATCAGGGGTCTGTCTGCTTGAGGTGTCACAGATCAGGGCTGCTCTGGCACCTCTGTGTCCATGGCCACCTCCAGCAGTGCATCCCTGCAGCACAGCCTCCTCCTGCAGGCATCACCCTCCTCACCTGCAGCTTCTCCACCTCCAGTTTTGTGTCCAGCACTGCCCACCCAGCCTGGCCCTGCTCCAAGGCCATTTGGTGGAAGAACCTCCGCCACTTCACCAGCACCTCTGAGAACCGCACCTGTGGGGACAGGGTCCAGCTGAGACACCCTGTCTGGAGCCTCCTGTCCTGCCAGGGCTTTGCAAGATCACACCCAGACCAAGGCAGGTGCCGATCGCAGAGCAGGGCACCTTGGCCAAACCAAGCAGTACAGACCCCATGGATCCCCCTTCATGTTTGGGACCTTTAAAATTCTTAGCACTTTATGACTCCACAAAAGTTGAGGCAGGGTCTCCAGGGGTCTTGGGCTTCCAGGGGTCAGGCTGTTGGTATCCAATCCTCACTGCCATTACTAGAGATGTCACCTGGCACCTGCCCCAGCAGAAGCATCATCTGTGGCCCTGGCTCTGCCCCACCACACTCTGTCACAGCTCTGGCACTCACCAGGAACTGGGGTCTGGCCAGTGCTGTCAGCTTGATGGCAGAGAAGCCGTCCTCTGAGCTGCCACCTGGATGGAACCACAAGGACAGAGTCAACCTGAATGTCAGCCCTTGGGCAAGAGAGATACGGTGGTGGTGGGACAGGAGATCCTTGCAGTCTCCAGTACAGCAGGGGTGTCCAGGAGACATAAAGCACTTACTTGAGGCATCAATACAGCGGAGGAAAGTCTCCATGTGTTGATCACACTTGGCCTCATCAGCATAGAAATAGGTGTGGACACCACCATGGTGATCCCCAAATCCCTGATGGGCTTGGTATTGCTTGTCCCTTTTTTCTGCTCCTGGGGTGGAAGAGGATGGAGATGGACTATGCCCCACCAAGCTCCTACAGCCTCCCGAGAAGCTTCCAGTGTGGGTGAAGGGGAGAGAGGCTCTGGCTTGGACCTCAGAAGAGCCCCCAGCGCTGACATGGGCCCTGCTTGCTTTGTGCCTGAGCAGAGGCAGAGTCTTTGCTGAGAGGCAAGATTGGGCCAGAAACCACATTGTTCTTCATCCAGCTCATTTTTTGAGGCTGTGGTAACTGGGTCCTTCCCCCACAATACCATGCCTGCAGGGCCCAGACCTCCAGGCTATCTCCTGTCACTCACCTCCCATCTCCTTCTTGGCTGCAGAGATGCGGGAGCTAAGAAGAGAAACAGGAAAGATAAGGGCCAGGTCAGCAACTCCATGCAACCCTACACTGATGGACAGGGAAGCTCTGAGGCTCCTGGGCTGCCATCCTGGTGCTGGACCCTCCTGTTCCCTTCCCATCCCATTGCTGAAGGGATCCAACTGGCAGTTCAGATGCCCAAACCCCACTTGTGGAAGGGAACAGGGCTTCACCATCCATCCAGGGAAGACGTGGGAGCCCTGAGGCAGCACAGTGAGGATGGCCCAGAGTGCAGAGCTGCTCTTCAAAAGCCCACCCCATGGCAAGGACAAGGTCAGTCTGGTGGGGCTGGCATGCTCTGTCTCCAACCTGCTTATGTTCCTTGCTGTGGTGACACCAGGCCACAATCCAATGCCTCCTCACCTTGATGGCACCAGCAGCCAGACCACAAAGCGCAGAGCTTCTCCAGACCATGAGCACATCAAGCTGTGGGTGCCCTGCTGCCCCACGCTCCTCTGTGCCATGACTTCAGCTAACAACTCACAAAAAATGTCTCATTTTCAACTCCAGCTGACCTCGGATGTAATTTTAAGCCCAAACTCTCTGCCGTGGAGATAACTTGCCTCTGACAGCCTGGGGGATGGTGGCCAAGTCACGAGATCCTTCCTGAGCTTGAGTAGCTAAGCCTTCTTGCTGACACCCTAAACTCAGCCACAGACCCAGGGTCTGACCTGGAACAGGGCCAGCCCCTGGAGAGTAGCCCTGGGAGGCAGCAGAGCCATCTCCTTCAGGAGGTCTCTGCCTTGGCATCCCTGTCCCCAGACTGGCTGTGCCCAATGGGGAAGAAGCATGGTGCAAGGGAAGCAGCAAAGCCACCCATCCGGAGCCAGCAGTCCTGGACAAGAGAGCAGAGAGGCACATGGCATGGTCTCAGGACATGTTCTTTCATATGGAAACCTGGTGACAAGGATTAGGGGCTGCTGGAAGCATAAAGAACCGGAAACAAGCCATTCCCTCTGGCTCCCTGGAGCCAGGAACAGCCCCACATCGCTCAAGGTGCCACGAAGCCTGGCATGAGCTACGACAGGAGCAGCTGGAGCTCCATGGGAAAGCAGCAGGCACCATATCTTGCTGGCTCTGCTCCCTGATTTCACTTGCCTGAGGACAGGGAAAGCAGCTTTCTGTCCCTGAGTACAGAGGGTGGAGGAAAGGAAGGAGGAGAGATCATGCACTCAGAAATGGGATTTGTCAGCCAAAGCTCTTGCTAGGTGTGGAAGCTCCCTTTGGAGCAGGTGGCATGGCACAGGGACAGCTTCAGCTGAATACTGCTGTGACATATGGGCACACAGACCTGGGTGCTGTGGGCAGGGGACAGCTCTGAACCAAGGCACATCTTGGGCACAACTTCCAAGGTACTGGGGACAAGGGGCTGGAGTGAAGGCACACAGCTCAAATAGCAAACAGAGCCCTTGGAGTTAGAGTGTTTTATGTTCCTGAAGATAAACACACCCTTCCCAGCAGCATTTCTGCTGCATGACTGCACCAGCTGTTCCTTCATCCTCTAGGGGGGCATTAAGAGCAGTGCCACAGTGCTTGCTTTGTTCTTCTGCATCAAGCAAAATAAAGGAAGCTCCTTCCAGCTGAAGAAATAACTTTGTCCTGGATATCAGCTGCTCACTTTGCAATATTAATCTTGGCCAGCAAAGCCATTTCCTCACCCACCACGTGCCACTGAACCCATCTTATATCTGACCATCCCTTTTGCAAATCCACAAAAAGTCTCCCAGAGCAGGTCCCATCTCCAGGCACTGTCCAGACACTCCTGGCAGGCTGTATCCAGATGGGAACAACCTCAAGGTTGAGCTCAGGGCTTGGGGGCTCACACTTGCCTAAAGCAGGTTGTGAGAACTTGCTGTATGGCTGGGAAGGGTAATCCAGTTGACGCAGCAGATGAGGTTTTCAGGAAGTTTTGGATCAGGGTAAGTTAACCAGCTCAGGAGCAGCACAAAGGCCCTGCTGTCAGAAATAATCTCTTTGGCCCTGGAGGGTACCCAGAGGGTGCCAGAAGCTCAGCATTTTTGTTTTGCTCAGCAAAGGGGATGAGGGACCAGGGAGAAGCTGTCCTTGAATTACTATATCCAAGGAAAAGACTCATGGTTACATGAAGTCCATTTTGGAGCTGTGGGTGGTGCTTAAAATCCCATAGGTAGGAATAACGCAAAGCTCTTGGCAGAATAGACCTTGAACCTATGCAGTTGTCAGCACACACCAGCCCAAGATGACCACAGGACCACCTTGGAGAGCTTCAAGCTAAACAAAATCTGCCCTATGATCCCAGGCACATGCTGACAGAGCACAGAGCAAGGGTGGCAGCAGCACTGGGAACAGGAGGAGAAGGAGAGGCAGCAGCTCTGGGTGCAGCCTTGGCCAGGCAGGGGACAGTGATCCCACACTGGGGCAAGTATCAGATATCCACAGAAGAGATTTCTAGAGGAAGCCAAGTCCATGCTCTGCAGGGCAGAACCTGAAGAGCATCTGACAATGGTAGGGGCAGGAGAGTCCCTCCCCTGTGTCAGCACAACCCCAACCCATCTGCAGTCTTGGGATGCCCGTGGGCCAGCAATGGCCCCAAGGCTGCCAGGAGGCTACAACCACCTCCACTATGGGGTGGCTCGCTGTTTCACCCCACAGGTACCAGAAGCCCCTGCCCAGTGCTGCCTCTCCACCCCCCACCTGAGGCTGCAGACATGCTGAAGCCCCCAGCACTCTGCTGCCTGCAGGATACTTATTTTCCAGCCGTGTCCCTGTGACCTGGCAGCAGCCTTCAGCATGTGGCTGAGGCCTCCTGGGATAAGCTGGCAGAGTCCTGGATGCCAGCCTGAGCAGGGCAGGCAGGGGCCTGTGAAAGGCAGGATAAACCGGTTTTTGCCCATGTTGCATTGTTCCCAGCCGGAAAGGCTGTGGGAGAGGTGCCACAGTCCTTTGCTGGGGCGGAAAGGGCATTTCTCGGCCATTATGTCAGGCTCGCTCCAAAAGAACAACAGGAGATGGCACCAAGAGGCCAAAACACCCACTGAGTGCTGTGGTTTGTAACCCTGCTTCCAGGCTGGCAGCAGCACAATCCCAAAACATTCACCAAAGGGAAGGATACAGCTTCAGAGTCCAGCAGCCATGAACCCAGGACTGCCAACCCCTCTCAACCGCATACAGCCCAACTCAGCACCAGCCCTGGCAGAAGCATTGAGAATTTGGGATTTTACCCCAAATAGAGCGAGGGAGTACCCAGAGTGATGGCTGGCAAGATACACCATTCAACATAACCCTTCCAATGCCACCCTGGGCTTGGTCCCTGCTCATATAATTATAGAACATCCTGAGGTGGAAGGGATGAATGAGGACGTCAAGTTCCACTCCTAGCCCTGCACAGGACAATCACCCTGTGCCTGATTGTCCAAACACTCCTTAAGCTCTGGCAGCCTTGGGACCATGACCACTCCCCAGAGAGCCCAATCATTCTCTGGGTGGTGATATTCAGGCAAATCCCACTGGGGCTTGAGCAGGGATGTATTGGGAACTCTCTTGGGTATGAATGGCCCATACAGCATAGGCAAAATTCACCTAGCTGGGAGTACCACATGTACAAACCCCAAATCTGCAGCAGAGGGGGAGCAGCACAGCCCAGCCAGCTCACAAAACACTGGCACCCATCAGCAGGAGGGATACAGATGCAGGCAGAGCCTGTCTGAAAATCTTCTATGGTCACTTACAGGAAAGCCCCTGGCCCGGGCAAAGCCAGGCATGGAGGGCAGCAGTGCAAGCCTGGCAGCACCGGTGCTGCTGGCTGCTGGCTCAGCCTCACAGGAATGCTGAACAGTGCCTGGACCATGGCTGCATGTCCAGGAGACGAACAAATGGTTTACACACCTTCAAAACAGCCACCCTCCTGCCAGGCAGCAGTGGGGTGTTTTGAAGCTTTTCTAGAAAAAAAACAAAGTTTGCAGCCCACTCTGTGATGGTGCAGCCCTGCCTCCCCCTACAAAGCTCCCGTGCCCGCACTGCCCTCACCAGTGCCTGCTCCCATCACGGACACACAGACCTTTCACTCCTGGGGATGTATGGCAGCAGCAGCAGCATCGAGGGGCAGTGGCACCCGCCATGGCACATGGGCGTCCCCGATAAGCAGTGCCCGGGTGTGCACCAGAGATAAGGCTCCCAGCGGCAGCACCTGCATCACCACCCTGACTCACATCCTTCTCGCAAACCACCCTAAAAAGCCGTTCCCGCTGTGTTTTTAACACTACGGTGTCCCCAGCTGCCAGCAGGAACTGCCGCTGTACAGCCTTGTCAGGGGAACGGCGCATCCCTGGACAGTGTCCTCCGAAAGGGCCACCCATGTCGTGGGTGGGGGGACACCGCCCACTCTCGTGACCGTGGGGTGTCGGCCAGCGGCCCATCGATCCGGAGAGCGCAGCTGGCTGGAACTGGAGCCTGAATAATGGAAAGTTACCGGCAGCTTTGGACTGGTGCCAGCGCTTGGCAGTGGGCGGGAGGGAGTGAAGGCTGCCCGGGACTGGGGGACAGTGCGGGAAGGGGGGCACCACCCCAGCTTGAGAGAGTTGGAAATGGTGGAGGGTGGAAATCATGGAATCATGTAATTGTTAAGATTGGGAAAGAGCTACGAGATCATTGAGTCCATCAAAATGTGCGAGGCAGCACACAGTGTTTGTGTGGTGGGGGTTGAGGGGGCAGGAATCCTATTTGGAGGTGGAAGGGGGACTTCAGGCGTGACAGCAAGGCTGTGAGTTGTCTGTGTGCGGAGGGGTGGGGTGGGGAACACAGTGCGCCGGGGGTTAGGGAAAATGGGACGTGGCTGGCAGCACCCCAGAGGAAGGATGGAATGGGTGGGGTCAGCATCCCATAGGAGATGCAGAATAGAGGTGGGAACCCCCTCAAGGTGTGCAGGAGGGTTCGGAGTGTACAGCACCGCCGGGGACGGGTCGCACTCCGGCGCGTACAAGGGAATAGATGGGGACTGAGGGGGTGCAGCAGACAGGGGGGCAGCACCCAGTATGTGCAGAGGGGCGGGGGGAACGATACAGCACTCCTGTGTGCAGGACACGGCCTCCTGCCGTGTGCGGGACACTGCCATCCCCGTGTGCGGACATTCCCATTCCCCTGTTCGGGCACTGCCAGTCCCCTGTTCGGGCACTGCCAGTCCCGTGCCATGGGCTGTGGCACGGCGGGGCGAGGCTGTGACGCACGGCCTCGCAGCCAATGGGAGCAGGGGGCTGGGCGGGCGCAGCCAATGGCAGCGCGTCCAGGGTCCGCCCCCGCCCCGCCCAGCCGCACTCACCGCCCGTCGCCCAGGTCCTCCTCCACGCTGTAATCCAGCACGGCGCCCACGCCGAAGGCCTGGTTCCGTCGGAGCAGCGGCTTGATGGCCTCCTGGTCCTCCCCGGCCACGAACTGCCCGTAGAATGTCATCTTCATCAGCCGCTCGAACAGCGTCTGCCCCAGCACCCGCTGGCACAACTGCAGCAGCTGCGGGACAGCGGCGGCTCAGCACCCGTCCCGCACCGGCACCGCCGGAGAAAAAGTCCCCACGACCCAGGACGGGCATCCCCCAAAAACGGGCAACCCCCGGCCCGGGTCCCGAGAGCTCCCGAGAACTCCCCAACACGCGCACCCTCAGACCTAGAGTTCCCCCGGAAGAGGAATGATACGTCCTGAAATGGGCATCCCTAGGGTGAGGGCCCCCCAGCCCAGGACCGGAACCCCCCGGAGTGAGAATATCCCTGGCAAGCACCAGCATCCTGCAAAACAGGCCCTGTCCCGGAACGAAAGATCCCCTCATTTGGAGCTGTCACCCCTGGAGCAACAAAACCCACATCCCCCACCGACACTTCCAGAAGGGGCACTCCCCATGCTGGGACTCGCAATCCCAAAATGAAACTCCCCAGAACAAGAACCCTCTTCAGAAAAGGACTGACACTTCCCGGAGCGGGCGGCCCCTGAGCGAGAGCTCTGCCGGTCCAGAGCTGGTAACCCCCCGAACGGGGACTAGCCCCGCCCCGGAGCGGCCCCCCCAAGCCGGACCCCTTCCTCCACCCACCTCCCGGTTGTGCTGCACCAGCGGCTCCACGGCACACAGCCCCAGCACCACCAGCCCCCGCAGCAGCTCCGCGCTGCTCTTGCTGCGGAACGCCTCGCGCGGGTCGCCGAAATCCACGGCGGGCGGCGGCGGGCCCCGCTCCGCGCCCCGCGGGGGAGGGGGCGGCCCCGGCCGGAGTCCCGTGCCCGCCGCCGGGGAGAAGCCGCGGGGGGCGGCGGCAGGCGCGGAGCACGGGCGGCTCGGGGGATCGCACCGGCGAACGGCGGCGCGGAGCGCCCGGGCGGCTCTCGGTAGAGCCATGGGCACGGCGGGGCCGCCGCCCGCCGCCGCCTTAAGTACGGCCCGCGCGGGACCGCCCCCGGGCCCGCAGCCCCGCGGCCCCGCTCCGCCCCGCCTGTGGCCGCGCTGTGCTGCCGTCGGAACCGGCCCCCGCCCCGGCACTGGCCCGGCCCCGGCACTGGAAATGGGACTGGCGTTGGCACCGAGACAGGCATCAGCGTCGCCACGGGGATGGGAACTGGGATCGGGATTGGGAACTGGGACTGGGACCGATGCCGGAACTGGCACCGTCACGAGGACAAAGACCGGCAGCGGGACTGGGAACGGGACCGGCACCGAGACCGAAACCGGACGCGGCACAAGGACTCGGACCGGGACCAGCACGGGCACCGAGATTGGCATGGGGACCGGAACTGCGGTCAGGACCGGGACGGCGACCAAGACCGACGCTGGAATAGATACCGGGTAGGGGATAGGAACCGGGACTGGCAAGGTCACCGGGGCCAGCATCAGGACTGGAGCCATCCTGCCCAGCGTACCCTGCTCCCTCAGCCCCCCTGCCCGGTGCCTTCCCCATTCCCATCCTCTTGAAGCAGCCGGTCCCGGGGGCACCTCCCTCCCCAAAGGCCCCAGGAAGCGCCTGGAGGGGCAAGTGCGGCTCGAGGGGAGCCCTGGGTGGGGCCTGAAGGGAACTCTTGAAGCAATGCTGGGAGCAGGGCAAACAGGACCTCATGCCCTTGGAGGAGCCCTTGGGAAAATGATGAAGGTCCCACGGGAGCCTTGAAGTGGTCCTTGAAGGGGACCTGTGAGGAGCACCAGGGCTAACCCTGCAGGGCCAAGGGGCTACTGACTGCTCAGCACAGCCTCAGGAAGGGCCAAAGGATGCCTCAAAGGGTGCTTGTTCTCTTGTAGCCATCCCTGGGGCAGGCTGTGGTATGTTCAGCCTGTGGAGCTGAAAACACTAGGCGAAGGGGTCTCAGACCTGTGGGACCTGTCATGGGAGAGACATTTCAAGCCCCTGTACTTGCTTCTCCTGATGTCTGTGTGAACACTTTGGGGGTTTCAGCTGAATCCTCACTCATTTGGTCAGGGTCCATGGGTGCTTGGGTTGCTTGAGGAAGCAGACTTGGCTCCCTCGCCACAGGCTGGGGCTGTTGGGCTTTGCCTGATCCGGGGAGCCCCAGAGAGGGCTGGCAGGACCTCGGAATCTTCCAAGGCAGGGTGAGTGCTTGTCCTGCTCCTGACAGGCGTTTGCCTGAGCTGTTCCTCCCTGGCACACCCAGTGCTGAGCTCCGGAGATTATCGAGCATCTCACTGACACCCCGTGGCCAGAAACCGCTCCCGAGTCTTGGCCTGGGAGATCAGGTACTTCTCTCCTTTTCGCCGGATTGTTTCGCAGCAGCAGCACAGCTACATACTTTCTCTGTGCCCGTGTCCCTTCTCTGTGCCTTCATCCCTTCTCTGTGTCCACGTCCTCTCTCTGTGACCATGTTCCTTCTCCATGCTCACCTCTCCAGCCCAGTTTCCCGTGGCTCCCGGAGGATGACTCCGGGCTGAAGCTGAGCTGTCCAAATCCAGCTCCTCAGTGACATCTTGTGCTGGGAATGCTCAGCGCAGGCAGGAGATGGAAAAATTCGTTCCTGCAATTGTTTATTCCTGCCCTGCCCAACACGGACATTGCTGTAACCAGCAGTGAAACCACGGGGATTCCCTGAGCTTATTTTTAAGGTTTTCTTTGGGAACATCTTGTCCTTCCTCGGAGACAGCCAGACAGTGGTATTGCCTCTGACAGAGCTGGGTACAAAGCTCTGGAAAAGCATCCACTTCCTTCAAAACATTTCCTGTTGTAACTCTTTTGTGTCATTTAGAGATAATAATAATTCACCCAAAGTTCCTCGCCGTGATGAGACTACTTATGTGAATTCTTGGGATGCAGCTCAAATCTTGTTTCTCAGCCAATTGCCTCAGAGAAAATTCCCTTTAAAGGCTCTAATGACACCAGCCCCCTCTAGGAAACACTTGCCTGTTCTTAGCAGGGAAAGCTTCCAAGTGCTGCCTGCTGTACCAACAGAGCTGCAGCCCTGCAGTATCCAGCTGGATGCAAAAACAGGTCTGAATTTCTGAAGAAACTTTAGTCTCAGACCCAAACTCAGAGAAGAAATGTTAAAAAGTCACTTTTTGATGGAAGTGAAATGTGATGGGGTTTCTCTCAGGGTGGTGGTACCCGAAGCAGAGGAAATCTGAGCTGGGAATGTCAGGGAGACCAATAAGGGATGATCCAGGCTGCTGTGGGGACTGTACCCCATGGTCACCGTGGCATTGCAGAGCACTGATCAGCTCCCAATCCCCTGTGGCTGTGACATTATGTCCTCGAGGCCACTGTCCCTGTCCTCACCATACCCAGGCAGGTGCTGCTGGCACAGAGGGGCTGGTCCCTGTTCATGGTGGCTGCAGATGGCATGGGAAGCTCGGTGCAGCCCATGGCTGAAACACACATTACAGACACAACCAGGCTGCTCTATCCCACATGGGGAGCATGGCTGAGGCCAGATAGCACACATCTGAGTCCTCCCTTGGGCACTCTTGCCTGCACCAGCGATGGGAATAAATCCAGAAGAA
The DNA here is from genome assembly GCA_032173965.1 of Sitta carolinensis. Classification (NCBI taxonomy): domain Eukaryota; kingdom Metazoa; phylum Chordata; class Aves; order Passeriformes; family Sittidae; genus Sitta; species Sitta carolinensis. The sequence continues at coordinate 13,660,080 of CM063296.1, read as the reverse complement.
GCTGTTATGGATGGCTTGAGAAGCCGTAAAATGTGAAGAAACATTTGAATGTGAGACAAATAGGCAAGGAGGGAATTTGGCACAGGAGGAGATGCAGTTTAGAAGGGGAGGCCACGCCATGCATATTTCATGGGCCAGCCCTCAGCAGAGTCTTCTTTGACACCACAGATGGCAAGGAGTAACAGCAGCCACTCTCAGCATCTGGGAAGGAGAACTGTGGGGTGATCGCTCCTCCTGTCTTGTGAAAGAAGTGGGCCAGGGCACAGGACCTAGAAACTGCTGGCTCTGCTTCCTGGGTGTGGTTCCAGCCTTCCTCATCTTCCTGTTCCTCCAGCCCAGTTCCAGGCTAGGGGTGAGCCTGCCCCATCCTTGGGGCTGGAGCTCTGTCCTCACTGTCTTACAGCTCTGTGAACCTTCCAGCCCTGCTGCCCCATCAATCTGTGCTTCCAGCATTGCTCCTCTGAGGTTTCCTTGGAGAGTGCTGACTCAGATCCTCCTCTGTCAGGTGTTTCTCACTGACCATATGCCTGACTTGTGCCCAGCAGCTGCACTACCAAATCACTCCCACTGCAGGGCAGCATGCAGAAGGGACACCTGCACCTTGTGGGAGCAGGGTGGATCCTCAGCTGGCATCTGCCATAAGTGCCCCTTGGAGCAGCAGGATGGGATGGCAGGAGCTGGGTTGGTCATAGTCTGATGTGGATCCACTGGCAAAATCCAGGAGAAGGTGGACTTGAGGATGGCATTTCTCAAATTGCAGCCACCTGTGGGTTCTCATCTTTGGAGGGGGTTATTTTGCTTCACAAGAGGCTTCATCTCCCTCTGTGCATCTCTTCAGGGAGAACTCCAGATCCACTACTGCCCACTCTGAGGGGATAAACCCCTGTGGGGTGCACAGTAGCTCCCATCCTTAGGATGGGTTGTGTTTGGTACTCTCTGACCCTCACAAGCACCCTGTCAGCCTCAATGACACCCTCTTGGGGGTGGCTCTGACTTGTGCCACAGTATGGACCACACTCTGGCAGCAGGATGGAGGAACCAGTCTTCCTTCTCACAGCTGGGGAACCAGGAAACTGCATCCTTCCCCTTGCTCTTTGTGCTGCAGAGGCCCCAGGAAGTTCAGCTGCTCCAGCAGGATTAGGGGGGATCCCCATCCAGCTGCAGCAAAGGCAGGTGAGGCAGCAGCATTCGGTGTCCTGCCTCCGTGGGACCAGAGTAGGAGTTTTGGGAACCTGCTGGTCACCTGGGGAATCACAGGGTGGGAGCTCCAGCTCCTAGGGCATTCTTTCGGGCTGGGGCCCTGGAGAGAGCAGCTAAGAGCTGCCTCAGACCCTGCAGAGGAAACAGATGCTGGGTAGCCCCTCTAGAAGCTGATTTCCTGGACAGCCCAGACCTTGCTCTCTTAGTATGATAGGGATTTTGAAAGCTGGGCTTTATTCTGACCCCTGGAATTTCCCACTTGTATCCCAGAGATTTTTGGTGAATCACTTGCAGCCTAAGAAATAAACGTCCTCTTGATTTTTCCTGTGAGTTCCTGGGTGTGGCTCAGCAGCCATGAGAAAATACTCAGGTGAATTCCTGTCTCCATAAAGGTCAATGCTATTAAAAAAATAAGTTGCTTCTGAAAGGGAACCTAGGAAATATCCAAGGCATGGAAAGACAAATCAAACTTACCACATCAATGACTTTTTTTTGCAGAGTCCTTCTCTGCTTCCACTGGCAGAAGGGAGTAATGTGAGATGTCCACAAATGTGCTTGGGGGATAGCAGCATCAGTGAAGACCTGAAATAATTTTTCTGCTGTAACAGCTGAGAAAGGATCATGCTGGAAGGTTTCTGTGGAAGTGGAGCCTGGGGAATGGACATGAAAAGCCTTTTTTCCCAGCTGACTCCCTTGGCGGGTGAGTTGTTTACAGAGCCTGGATGCCAGAGTGCTTGGAAGGGAGCCAGCTCTATTTTAGCCCTTTGTAAATGATTTAAACACCTCGTGCTGGGGGAACATTCCCAGGAAAGGGGCTGCTTGGTTCTTCTTCCTGGGCAGACCAGGGGTGTGCAGGAGATGGTGGGAGGCAGAAGGAGCCAGCCCTGGCAGGGACAGCAGGAGCGTGTGGTGGGGATGGCTGTGCCCCTCCTGTCCCTCAAGAGCTACTGCTGAGACCTGAACCAGCTGCTCCTAGTCCAGCTGGCCAGAGGCATCCTCCCAGACCCCTCCCAGGTGATGTTCCTAAGGAGCCCCTCTACTTTTTGCAGCCTTTGTCTGCCAGGAGCATTCCCAGGGAAGGCAAATGGAGCCAAAGGTCCCAGGCACCCTGTGGGACCCCAGCAGGGTAGGGACATGGGGCAGAGCTCCCTGCAGCGCCTGGGGGCAACCACTCATCATGGTTGACAAGGGGACAAGCTCCTGAGGCTGGAGCAGGGCAACTTGAACCCCCTTACCCTTGAAGAGCTGGCTGCTCCTTATTGATTAATGCGGTGGCTCATTTCTCTGAAAATAGGCTCTTGATTACTGAGCCTCTGGAAACAGAGCTGTCTCACAACAAAACCTGATTGATTTGAGGGCACCTGCAGCTCCTGAGAGGGCCTGGTGGCCACAGAGCCTGGATGGCCCCTGCCAGAGACAGCTCCTGGCCAGAGGAGGTTTCAGGCTGGTTCAGGTCAGTTCCCAACTCACAACTGATGGATATTTGTTTTTTCCAAGTGTCACTTGGTTTTGCTTCTTAACTTTCTGTGTATATAATTGGAAGCAGGTGGCACTGAGGGGCACTTGGACTTCTCTTCCAGCAGAACAAAATGGGAAGAAAAATGTTAATTTTTCCCTAGTACTCCTGAACTGTATGTAGGGAAGGGGAAAAGCTGTTCTGGTTTCTTTCTTTCTGCCTTTATTTCTGTCTTTCCTTCTGTCTTTCTTGTTGTTTTCCACTTTCTTCCTTTACATGGACAAATACTTTATGGGAACCTTCATGCTTTTCCCTTATTCTCCTGTTCCAGAGGAGGTGTGCAAGATCCCAAAAAGACTAAAAAGAGAAAAGAAAATAGAAAACAGAACTGAAAATAGATTTATTTTCTGGGGTTGTTTCATCTCTGAGTTTGGGTTCTTGTATCAGGAATGTCTTGTCATGCCCTGGAGATGGAGAGGGGGTATTTGAGAGCCCTGTGGTCCCCAGCCCTCCCACAAGCACTACAACCTCTGTGCAGCTGAGCACAGCATGGCAAGGGGAATACAGGGGCCTTCTGAGACAAATTAAGGAGAAAAATGAAAGGGTGGCTGGAGTTGCTGGCTGGCAGCACTGGTCCTGCCTCCCTCCCTGGCCAGCATGAAGGCCATCTGTCACTTGACAGATCAGCTGGACACCACTCTCCATCTCCATCTGCTCCTGTCTGGGCTCCATGTCTGCTGTGTTTCCCTCCTCCTCCACGTCCCCTGTGGCCTCTGTCCTGTGATCCCAGCCAGTCCCTGCCCTAGAGCTGGGATGGGCACCACAGGGCCAGGGGATGCTCAGAGAGCCCTGAACTCCACATCCAAACCCATGGGTCCTTGCTCACTGCATGGGCTGCAGATCCTTGTTGGCCTACTCATAGGTTTTTTCACCCTTTTTATTTTTTTTTTTTCAAGGCTGAATCTTTCACTCTGGTAGTTGTGTGGCTTCATTTTGCTCATTCAATATTTCTTCCAGTTGAATTTTTATGGGTAGCTTTTTGATTCTTTGCCCAAGGGAAGTATCAAAGGGACCATCCCTTCTCAGAGGGATTCAAGCCATGGCATTCACAGGGGAGGCTCACCTTGCTGAGACCCATTCCTGCTGTCCACCAGTTGTGACAGGCACCCCAGAACAGGGGAGAACACAGGACAGAGGCCCTCCAGAGCTCTGGAGGATGCTCTGCCAGGGGACACTGGGCCTGGGACAGCAGTGCTAGCTGCTGTCTCCAGAACTCACACCTTGACTCTGTGAGAACTCAATTTTTCAACATCACCAGCCAAATTTCCACAGATTTTCCTGGAGACAGGAGAAGGCAACACTCTCAAGACCCTGTTTCTCAAACTGATTACATGACACCTTTCCACTGGAATGACAGATTTTTTTTTTCTTAATGCAGGGCCAAAGTAATTTTCTTTCATTAGAGCTGCTGATACAGCTGGAAGAAGCGTGCTCTCTCTCCAAATCCTCATCTGCCAGAGAAGGGCAGTATTCCCCAGCAGATCTCAGGATGTTTGGCTGCCCCAGCTTCTCGACCCTCTGACTGTGGCTCTTTGCACTGGAATTTGGAAAGAAAAATACTTTGGGATGGAAAATTTCAAGCCTAAAGGGTAAAGTTGGACAGAATCCTGGTGGGACTTGGCAAAGAAACCCAACAAAGGTTTTTCCTTGTGCTGATATTTTTCCTCTGTGCATTGGAGAGCCTCTCTGAAGCTCTGCTCCAACCAGGTCAGGCTCTGCCTGTGTAAGAGGTGATGTTAACACCACCACATGTGACTTTCTCTGGGTTTTCCCAGTTTTTTTTTTGTTGGTGGTTTTTTTCCCCTCTGGAGCTGTGGATATTTCAGAAGCAGACACTGCAGTGGCCTTATATTCTGTGGGGATGGCTCTCCCGTCAGCCCACCAGAGGCTTTGGTCCATTGGCTGCTCGTCCACAGCAGACACAGCACACATTGCTGGCTGGCTCTGGGATGCACATGAGGATGCTTTGAACAAGGGACATGCTGGAGACTGCTGTCACTCCATCTCCCTCCTGTGAATTCTTCCACTCAGGTCAGAGGATGCCAACCCATCCCTGCAAGGTTTGAGGAGCTCTGCAGAAGGACCTTTGTGGGCTGTGCTGAGTTCTGGGCTCCTCTGCACCAGGAAGGACACCACAGCACTCCTTGGGGACCCCATGAGTCACTGAGAAAGTCCCCAAGTGCTGATGCCACAGGCCTCAAAATTCACCTGTGGAGAAACAAGGAGATTAAATCTGAGCCATTCCAAGGGCTTAAACAATTTTTGTGTTAGTAAAAAGATGTCTTTAAGCTCTGGGTATTTTTTTTTCCAAAAAGAAAGAAAGGAAGCAAATTCGAGGTAAAAAAGAAAGCAATTTGAAGATGAGATGAACCTGATCTGATGTAAATTTGGAGACGTCATCACCAAATTTGATGTGTGGTTGCTGTCTTCTCCTTCCCTCCAGGGAGCACTGTGGCACCTCCTTTTCCATGGATTTTGGATTTTTGTTTCTTACCCAGAAACAGAAATAAAGCTCCAAAACCTGCCTGCGCAGGTCCCTTGTTCCCTGCTTTGCTGATTGTGTTCCTTCATCAAGGGGATGATGAGAGGCCAAAGACACACCAAGGCCTGTACATGATCAGGAAGGGACTGCTCATCCCTGGGGCAGCGGATTTGCTTTTGTCCCAGAGCAGAAGTGCTTAAAGCAACATGACGCAGACATGATCCTCAGTAGGTGCTCCTGCTCCTCCTTGAGTCACATCACCCACCTGAGACAGCAATGCAAAATCTTGGACATGATTTTGGGTGGAGCACATGGTGGTGGCAGTGTTTCCTGGCTGTCCTGTGCTGAGGGGACATTTGGGAGCAGCCAGAAGGGTGAGCTGGGGCTGGCTGTGGGTTGGGTGTGCTGGTGGAGCTGTTGGAGAGAGTTCAGTGGAGGACACTGGAGCCCCTCTGCTCTGGAGCCAGGCTGGGAGAGCTGGGGGTGCTCACTTGGAGAAGAGAAGCTCCAGAGAGAGCTCAGACCCCCTGCCAGGGCCTAAAGGGGCTCCAAGAGAGCTGGAGAGGGACTGGGGACAAGGGATGGAGGGACAGCACACAGGGAATGGCTCCCACTGCCAGAGGGCAGGGCTGGCTGGGATCTTGGGCAGGAATTGTTCCCTGGGAGGGTGGGCAGGCCCTGTGCCAGGGTGCCCAGAGCAGCTGTGGCTGCCCCTGGATCCCTGGCAGTGCCCAAGGCCAGGCTGGATGGGGCTTGGAGCAGCCTGGGACAGTGGGAGGTGTCCCTGCCCATGACAGGACGGGCTTTGGGGGTCCCTGGAGCGCTCCCGGCTCCGCGGCGGGAGCGGGAGGACGCGGAGGAGCCTCTCGGCCGCTGGGCGGCGCTGCGGCCCCGCTCCCGGCGCTGCCCGGGCCGGCCCCGGCCCCGCGGGCTCGTCCGGCTGTTGTCCTCTTCCCTTGGATGTCTCCATCCCCAGCGCAGGGTCTGGCCCGCTCTGGAAGTGGTTGCTCCCATGAATTTTTCCTGCCTCAGCACCGCAGGCTCCTCCAACCTCTGCCCCACTCTCCCCACATCCCTCCCTCAGCACAGCTCTGGGGTTCTCATGAAAACTCCAGTTATCCAGCTGTTCTCTCAGAAACTCCAGTTATCCAGCTGTTCTCTAGCTGAGGTGTACTGGCATCTATCCTCCAGCCTCAGCCCAGGCTCTTCAGGCCTCAGGGTGAGCAGTGGGCAGGGGGGTGCAGCTCTCCCATAACGTGAGTGGCATTTGTGAGGTGTTAGGGACTAGACAATGTCCCCAGGGAGCCTCAAGGTGAGTGTCCCAGGTGGGTAGCACTGAGGCTGCCCTTGGATGGCTGCACCTACTCCCTCAATGCCTGCCTTCACCAGGGCTCCTGTAGGGTGCTGTGAGGGCCAGGTGGCCTGGGGACACCTGGGCTGTCCCCTGTTCATATGCTACGGGGTATGGCAGCTCTCTGAACGAGCCCTCTTCCTCTGTGTTTTGTCGTCTAGCCCCAGCAGTGTCAGTGCCTGTGTGGGATGGGGGGTGCTGGGGAGCAGGGATGAGCACACGCAGGGGTGTGCAGAGAGTGTGTGTGTATCCCTGGAGGTGCACACGAGGGGGATTTGGGCAGAGAAGGGTGTTTATTGGGATACACATATGTCCAGAGGATGGGAGGGTTGTGTGCATGGAGCAGTGCCGAGCAAGACCAAGGCAGGTCCATCAGGCCTGACCCTGCTCAGGGATGTCTGGCCTGGTGCAGGGCTCCTCAGAAAGGCTCCTTTCCAGGTTGTCCCCTCTTGTTTTTGAAAATCAGCCTTCTCATTTGTTTTAGTATAATGGAGTCAGTTCTCATGAATTGTAAAATTAACAAGAATCATATTTACATTCCTTTGTAAAAGATATCACCTGATGGACTTCTCAAGTGACCAGTGGAGATGGAGAGGTGCTAACTTCTCCAATCTCTGATCACTGTCCAGAAACTGAGAGATATGAGGTCAACAATAAACTAGAGACTTCTTTTCTTCTTCTCTGCCTAAACACCTGTTGTGTGTGCTGCTGTGTGTTCCTCTGTGTCACAGTAACAGTGCCCCATACACCTCATCCTGGCCCAGCTGGCAATGGAGTTTTATTGCTGCTCCTGAGAACTGCTGTGGAGAGATCCTGGGAGGAGCTCCCAGTTCATCCATGACACACTGATGTGGCATTTATGAAGAACCTGAAGCAACAAATTCTCCCTGGTACATGTGTGGGTGTAGCAAAATTCATGCTACCCCTGCCTGTGTCTGTTTCCTCCTGGCTGTGGAGGACCACCCTTGTGCTGGCCCAAGGGCTGCCCTTTCCCAGAGTTCAGAGTCCCCTTGGTCACACTGCAATGTTCCCATCTGCCAGCCTGGCCCCCGTCACAGCTGGACAGGGGTGGGTGCAATCATGGTTTAGTGTCTTGCCAGGAGAGTCACAGCTCCCACAGCCTGGCTCTCTGATGCCAGGAATTACTGGGGTAGCAGTTTGGTTTTACAGACAAACATGGTGGCATCTGGGGTGTTGCAGCCTGCTGTGCTTCCCAGTACAAGACAGATGCTGGTTACTGGACCAAGTCCAGGGAGGAGCTGTGAAGATGGGAAAACCACTCGAGAGAAGCAGTACTCTCCATCCTTGGAGATATCCCAAAGCTTGTGGGCTATAGCCCAGAGAATCCAGCTCTAGGTGACCCTGCCTGAGCAGGGGTGGCACTGGACCATCTCCAGAGGTTCCCTAACCTCAGAGAGCTGTGAGTTGGTTGTGAGAGTGTCAAGCCCTGGAATAGGGCAAATGTCCATGACCAGAGAACAAAGAGAAATAAGAATCCAGTTTTGTTTTCTTTTGGAAGCATCTCTACTTGCAGAGGATGGGAATGAAGCAATGAAGGGAAAAGCTGGGTGGTGGTGGAAGATGGAAGAGAACTTGTCCCAGACTTCCTTTACTTGTCTAGCATCACCAGAGGGCACCAAAGGGAAATGTGGCATTTTCTCAAACAAAGCAGCAACTCAAGCTCAGTCTGATATTTCTCCACCCATAAACAGATGCTGGCAACAAAAAAATGTATGTCCAAAATTCAGCAATTTTTCCCATGAAGGGTGTTGGGATTCTGGTGAAACCTTGTTTTATTATGACATTTTGATCTGTGAGAAAGCTCTTCTTGGCTGTGCCCAATACAGTGTGTTGCTCAGCAGAGCACAGACAGCCTGACAACAATTTGGCTGCTAAAACTACTAAAAATAAAAGTCATCTTTCTTTCTTTCTTTTTTTCTTCTCCAAAGAAATGCTGCAGCATTGCACCTTCTTCCCAGTACAAACTGTCAAACCTCTTCAGGCTGAGGGGCTGTACATGACACTGAACTCCAAGATTGTGTCATTTTGGTTTTCTGCACTGTTTTGTTCTCAAAACAGGGTATTTCCTCTGGTCTTGGCAGAAAAAAAAAGAGGAAAGAAAAGGTCATAGGGTGGATTCAAACACTTTTTGCTGTTTGGGTCTGCCCAGAGAGGAGGATTTTGTGGGGGTCTTCTGGAACTGTCTGCTCTGATGAGGAGGCAGAGCTGGAGCTCACCCCTCTGCTCTCTGGGGTGGGGGTGGTTTCTGGTGGTCTATGCTGAACTGGTTTGAACTGGGAGTGCCATCCTGCAGCATCGCACCTCACTGTAGCAGGGCAGCTGCCTGAGGCTCCCCTCGTGCTGCCGCAGGGCTGAGTGACAGAGCTGACACTGCTATTGGTCATTGCTTAACAGGCAGGGGCCTTCAGAGTGGGGCTGCAGTGCATGAACCAGAATTAAATAACAATAATAGAATATTTTCATCTGAATATGTATGTATCTCTATCTACATCTATCTATATCTATATCTGTATCTGTATCTATATAATCTATATCTATATTTGTATCTATATATCTATATCTATATTTATATCTATATCTATATCTATCCATATCATCTATATCTATATCTATATTTAACAGGGCTTTACTCATAGCCATGCACCTCCCATCACCTGAAATGTCCAGTTAAGAGGAATTGTTTTCACTTGCAGATGTTTTGAAGAAGCTTCTACACTCCTTCCCAAGGGAAGCGTGGCACCACTGAGTGTCAGGTTTGGAGGTCCCTGGTCTCTCGGGGATCCACAAAGGTGTCACTCCTGTGTTTGGACATATACACCCGTCATGCTATAAGGAAATAAAAGGCATCTGGGCCACGAGAACAGACCTGCCACCCCCCTTGTGCCTGCTCTCAGCCGCCCAGGTTTGCTTGGAGCACCTATCGCTCTCAGTTTTACCCATCTCCCATGTTTTCACTCAGATTGTACTTCCCTGCCTTTTCCTGGGAATGCACCAGAGGCTTTGCATAATGGATCACATCCATCGTTTCTTCCTCCATTAGACCAAAAACTTTGGCAAGGAGGAAAATTAGATCACCCTGACATAATTTTTTCCTGGTAGAGTTGTGTTGGCTGGTTTTTATCCTTTATTTTTATCACAGTATTGGTACTTACAAATGGATTGTTCAATAATTTGTTCCAAAATTTTTCAAGGAACTGAAGCCAGCTTGGCTGATCTGTAACTCCCCAGTCTTTATTTCCTTTATTTATGTATTTTTAATTTTTACAGACAAAATGCTTTTTCTGCACTCTCCTAGGATTCCCTAAGCCTTCAAAATTTGTCACAATCTGCTTCTAATTGTTCAGAGGTTGCTTACATTTTCCAGTGTAATTTCTCTTGATCCCTGACTACTCAATGCACTGAGCTTCTCTTGCTACTGGTGATGGCTCTGGGCACAGGTTACAGGCTTGCACTGTGCAGCCATGGTGAGGAAGTCACTGTTTGTGTCTCTGTGGCATCCCTTTGGTTCTTTCCATCACAAGACATGAATGCTGACTCGTTTTTCCTTTTCATTGCACTTCCAGTATATTTCTGGAACTTATTTCCTTGCCTTTTATGCCCTTCACTAGCTGTAACTCTCTCTTCTTACCCTTTCTTGTTCTGCCCCCATCTGCTTGAGCTTTCCCTTTATACTCATCCTTTTACCCTCATTCCCATTTTTACAGGATTCCTTTTTGATTTTCAGGACACTAAAGTGCTCCTGATGCAGCAATATTGGCCTTTTACTGTTATCTTGTGGTTCCTCTGCAGCAGGAAGTTTAGCTGCTGTGTACCTCATATACTCTCTTTTAGTAACTTCCCCCAGTCCAGTATAACTGATTTTTTGATTTGGGATGCCCTCCTGAGGGATGTTGCTGGTAGAAAAGCATCCTCTCAAGGTTGTTCTGTTCATGTTTGTGCAGCCACCTGTCTTTATTTTTGATTCTCTCTTTAATTTCAAAACCAATGTATTGCTGGTGGTGGTGGCTCTGCCCCACAGGACCCAACTGGTCCTTCCATAATGATCAGAGGCTGGAAGAGCTGCACCCACCCTATCACCCCTGAACAGCACTTTGAAATAAAAAAAGAATCCAGAGAACTTTCCAAATGATCACTGGGTGGGCTGTGTCCTCCTGCACTTGTTTTCGTGATGGAATGTCAAAATGTGATGGTTTAGACACAAAAAATTGCTGTTTATTCAGCCAAATACTTGCTGAATGGAGCTTTAACTTGAGAATAATTGTGGATAAAACGAAGCTATATTTTTGATGAATAAATTGTTCTTCTTTCGAATGTGTTCAATTTGAGGTTTAGTGCTATGATAAATCTTCACTAACTTCTCTTCCTGAGAGAAGCAGCAGCAGGGGGAGAATGTGCCCAGCCTGATATAGGACAGATGGTCCAAGCAGTGATCCTGCAGGGAAGCGGAGCACCCTCCCTCTGGAGGGAGTGATGTGGACCTGCCAGGTATAAGCCTGAATGTGTAATGGAAGGGAGAGTGGGAGGGCAGGAGGGATGGGTTAAGGAGTGGTTATCACCACAGAAAATGTACCCCAAAATACCACACTTGTTCCCTAGCCAGAGTCAGTCTGTCCACTCATCCATCCATCTGTCTATCCATCATCCATCCATCCATCCATCCATCCATGCATTTATCTGTCCGTCCATGAACTGGGTTTCCATGGCCAGGTTTTGGTAGCAGAGAGGTTCCAGGGGTGGCTGCTTTGAGAAGCTGCTGGAAGCTTCTCCCATGAGCAGCAGAACCAATTCCAGCTTGCTCCAGGATGGAACCACCACTGGCCAAGGCCAAGCCCAGTGGTAACAGTACTTGTGACCCTGTGGGTGACCCACACTAGGACTGACCTATTGGAGGGACCCATGCTGGAACAGGGGAAGAGTGAGGAGTCCTCCCCCTGGGGAGGAAGCAGTGGCAGAGGCAACATGTGATGGGGACCACAACCCTGTCCCCCTGCACTGCTGCGGGGGAAACAGGTGTAGAAATCAGCAGTGAAGTTGAGCCCAGGAAAAAAGAAGGGGTGGGTAGAAGGTTTAAGATTTGGGTTTATTTCTTTTTGCCTTACTCTGATTTGATTGGCAATAAATCAAATTTCCCCCAATCAAGTCTGTTTTGTCTGTGATGGTAATAGGTGGGTGATCTCTCCTTGCTCTTATCTTAATGCAGAAGCCTTTTTTTATATTTTTTTCCTCTGTCCAGCTGAAGAGGGCAGTGATAGAGAGGCTATGGTGGGCACCTGGTGTCCAGCTGGAGCCAACCCACCACAATCTGCTGCCTGTAAGAGTGGGAAGTCGGAAAAGGGACTGTGCATCCTGCAAAACCCTTGGAGCCAAGGAGGCAGGGTGTGCACAATCTAAAGCACCTCTGCAGGGACTGTGGGAGCCTAGAGAGGCCACAGCTGCAGCTCCATGCAGGAGCCAGGGGAAGGTCAGCAGGAGGCTGGGATGGGGACAAGGACTCAGCCATGGACTGGGAGATGGAAGGAAGCCAAAACTGTGGGCAGCCAGAAGAACCAGAAGACAATTTCTCATCCCAAAATGTGAAACCACATTCTGTGTTATTTTGTGCAAATTTTTCTGCAAGTTTGTGGCCTCTGCAATCTATACTTAATAAATACCTCAGGAAACGTAATTGCAATAGCCCACTGACTACAAAGTCATCACCAGGCCTGCCATGTTCTCAGGACAGTGGGGACTGTTCAGCTGGGAATGTTCTTCTTCAGCCTTTTCCACTGCACATTGGATGGGTTGGTTTTACCCATCATCTGCAACCACTGGATCAGGACTGTGACCATGGGGACTGTGCCAGCCCAGAGGGATGCTGGAGGGGACTCTACCCTGCTGGCAGAGGTGGCAATGCACACCATTGTGAGCTGTCTTGTCCTTCCTTTCACATCTCTGCCAAAGTCTGAGAGAGGAGAGGGCTCTGACCTTTGTCTGGCACAGACCGGAAAATGTGGGACCCAGGGCTGCAAGTCTGGACCTGTCTGGGGACATCTGCTGCTTGTGCCACCAAGGGAGGGCAGGGCTGGCCCCTGATGCAGTGGACTGCAAGGGATGCCCAGTCCTGCCCTGGGAACAGCAGTGGTTAAGAGGGCCACACGTCACATATGTGACCTCAAAAGGGAAGCGCTAAGCTGCTCTGCTTTGGGAAAAGCTTAGCACTTAAAGCTGATTTCAACAGCTTTTGCCTAAAGTTTTAAGACCTGTCACTAATCAGCAGCTGGTTTATGGCTGTTGTAAAAGATCAGAAAAAAATAAAGAAATCTCCCAAAGTTCTGGGAGAGCTTCCCAGCTCCTGCATCCATCATGGCTGTGCCGACATTTATGAGCACAGGGAGCCATAAATACATGCGTGGCTGACATCGGCCTGGGACTCAGAGCTGAAGGGGAAGTGTTGTGCCTGAATCTGTGTCCTGCCCTGGGAGAAACTTCATTAATGCTTTGCACAGTGAGACAGACACATACAAGCCCTGGGACATTCATCCACAGATTTTGCAGGCTCTCCTGCCTGCTTCTGCTGTAGCCTGGCACTCCTGGTGTGTGGTTTTATGCTCCCGAGCCTCCTTTGGGCAGGAGATCTAGGTATTTTTTTGGAAGGGGAGGTGGCACATTTTGATGTGATTTTGGTTACTCTCCTGTGTCCTCCGATTTGTGGAATGGTTCTGATGCAAACTGCCTCTTTCCTCAGACTCGGAATTGAATGGAAGTATTTGGTCCGGGGGTCCTTGGTGCATAACTGCATGATTGCTAGACAGAACTGCTCTGCCTCAGGTTCTGGGATGCTCTGGGACATGAGGAAAATCATGTTATACCTTGAAAGTATGACCGTGGTCTGAGGAGTCTCTCAGACTATAAGCACTTCTGCAGACAGCAGGTGCAGGCACTGCTGCCAGAGGAACTCACTGGGTAAGGGTCTTGGCCCCGTACTCCAGGCTTGTGATAAAATTCAGCCCAAGGGGAGGGTGTTTTGGGCAGCACCAGTGTCCTGGCTCCTGTCTTTGGGCACAGCTGGGACTCCCTGGGGCAGTGGGAGCTGAAGCAGGGAGTGGAGGAGCTGCAGTGATCTCATCCAGCCCCTGGTGCTGGACATGCCTGTGGGTCTGCTCAGCCCGGTGCAAACCTGAGTGGAGCCTGTTGGCAGGAGAGAGCAGAGCCAGCCACTTCCTCTGCTGCTGGCGGGTGTCCCAGAGCACTCTGTGTGTGCACAAACCTTGTGCATGGTGGTTATCACCCACCCCAGTCAAGCCTCCTCTTCTGAGTGCAGCACCTTGGTCCTTTCCCTGTCAGCCACAGAGCAGGAGCAGGAATGAGCAGCTGAAGTGAGGGGAAGTCAAGGGAATGCTCCATCCCCAGCCTGGTGAGCACAAGCAGAAGGTGATGCCTGGGGAAGCCAGTGATGTGTGGCAAGGATACCTTGGCCACCATCAAGGTGGTGTGCTGGCTCAGCAGCCCTGCTTCCAGGGCAGGACCTCACTCCATCACCAGGGAAAATATTTTCTTTGCAAACCTAAGGAAACTGTGTGTGTGCAGGGGAGAGGCCTGAATTGTCCCCAGCCACTGCCTTGCTCTGCTTACACATAAATTGACATCTTGTAGGAGAGCTGTCCAGAATACTGAGTAATTATAGCTCACCCTGAATCACAGAGGAATGTGGGCACAGCAGCTCTCTTCCAAATCATTGCAAAGGCCTTACAGATTAAACCCTTCTTCCCCCTGTTAAAGGGCTGCATTTGTGCTGTAAAAAGTAAAAATAGCAAGTGCTGTTATTAATGAGGATGTGCTGCAACTGCTGACTCGAAGACACAGCTCGTCTCCATATGGCCATTACAGTTGAAGGACAAAACCAATATTTTATGTTTCTCACAGTTATTGTTCATCAAATGTTTATGAAAATGCATAATGACTGTATGATGAGCACGCTTTTCAATAACAGGAGTGAGATGAGGACACATGTGAATTTCCAATCCAAGTAAGAAAGACCATTAAATTAATAGCTTAATTATATGATAAATTTCAAAACATTTTCTAGAATGCATTTTATTTTTATTTAACCTAATAATGTGTTTAGCTGCAACTCTTTCTGGGATTCGTGTAATAAACCCACAGCAGTGGTGAAGCTTCTCTGAGTCTCGGTTTGTATTTTTATTGCTGTTCTGGAGGATGCTGAGGGTGGGGACCTGCTGCTATATGTCCCGCCGGCACACACCAGGCTGGGGTGAGTGATCACAGACAGGCTCTAAGAAGGCTCTGAATTCTGCTCCCAGAAATGCTGAATGCATTACGGTGCTGAACTCTGTCCAGCAGGACCTGCATGAGTTTATTCTCCCACTCACACACTCTGAGGTGGTTCCTGCTAGGTCAGGGACCTGTACAGGCTGTGCAGGTGACATTCAATAGTGCATCTTTCAAGAAAGCAATTGCTGTTGATTACCTTCCCTTCCTCACTGCAGCTGTCCAGTTTTGTGCCAAGTCTCTGTGATGCCATTCCCAGCTCTGAGTGAGTGACTGGATCCTCTGGCTGAAGATGGCATCCCTACTTTGTCAGGGGTGTTGATGAAGTGGGAGGTGAAGAGAAGAGAGATGTAGGAAGGGCAGAGTGGCTGGAGAAGCTGCCTTGGCCTGGGAAGTGAGGGACAGGTGCCCCAGTGAGCTGCCTGCAGAGCAGGAGCCCTTGCTTTGGAAGAGTGGCGCTGATAAGAGACAGGAATTTTGGTGAGACCAGCACACAGAGAAGAGCCTGTGGGACAAACAGTCACTAGGATGAGTCAGACCAGAAATAAAAGATGTGTGTCAACAGCTTAATTAAGGATATATCAGATTTGGTGTCACTGACTATCTCCTCCTAGGGAGCTGTCAGGGAGCCTTGCGTCTTTGCCCCACTGTGCTTTTGAGGTCAGTGGAGAGAGGGGCGGAGAGATGGTGGGAGTAAAATCCTGCAGTTGTGAGGTGTGCGAGAGCTGCTGGGGCTGTGATCTTCCCTCCACATCTTGTTCCCTTGGTTCTGCCTGTGTCCTCATCCCCTTGAAGCCATATGTCCCTGTGCACCTCCAGTTCCTACTGCACATCCCTCGTGGTGCCTGCTCACCCAATAAAACAGTGTTCACACCATGGCCCAAGAAAACTCTCTGGGAATGGTCTTGTAGCAGTTTTGGGAACAGCCTGTGGTGTCCCATCATGTCCTCTCTCAGATGGTCTCCTGTCTTGGCCTGTGCACACTACTTTGGAAAATTGGGGTATTTTCAAATCCATGAGAGAAACCAACAACTGGGGTATTTTCTATTCCTTTTCTGGCTGAACTATGAATGGAAATGTCCCTGCATGCAGTTAATATGTCAGGCAGAGAGATTCGAGGCTTGTGTTCCTCAGCAGATCTACTGAGCACTCTAAACTACAGGTATGTCAGTAACAACCAACGCCCCACGACAGCAGCAGGGCCTTGCAGCATCTTCTGAGAGGCATCATGCAATTAACTGAAACTTCTGTAAACTATAAATATATAATTAGAGTCTGTCTAATGAGTTATAGTGGTGGAGGGGTTTGTGTGTGCACAGTTCCTGGGCACAAACTCCTCCCTCACAGAGGGCAGCACATTCCAGCAGTGTTGCAGCATTTATGACCCACTTAATATTCCACCTGCAAAAAGGTGTTTTATTAAATGACAATTTAAAATTTAATTGTATTAATTTTCCATTGATTGCATATCTAATTCTAAATGAACTCAGTGGCAACTCACTTCCCTGCTGCACATTGAATTAATCTCAGCAGTTGATATAGTTGCAAACACAATGCGGAAGGATTCACCTGCCTGTCACCCAGTCCTGCAGGTGCTGAATACTCACCCTTTGCACCCAAAGGACAGAGCCAAGGCTTTTGCTCTGCAGGGGAGGATGCCCTTGGGGGTTTCCATCCAGTCAGGGCTCTTGACCTGACCTTGGCTTTTGGCTCTTGGTCCTCTGCTTGTTGAGATCCTGTAGGAGGCTCATAAGTCAAGCCAGACATGCCAGGCTGGTAACAAACAGTCACCCCCAGCAGGTGTGGGTGTCTCAGAGATAGTGTACATAGCCCCATGATTGCTCCAGCGATGGCCGAGCCCCTAAAGGAAGCAAGAAGTGCCGCAGGCCAGGACCTTCTTTGTCCCTGGATTTCTCTGCTGTGCTTTACCATGGGGCTATTGCTCTCTGTCCATAGACCCTATTAGCCTTGAAACTTTTCAGGCCCTGCTGCCCTGGTGGTACCCACATGTGTCCAAGTACTGGGGTACACAGTGCCTATACAGGTGGATGCACACTCCAGGGTGCACAGAAGGGTGGGGTGGACTGTGTAGACCCAGTGAAGTGACCACAGCTCCTCTGCCATCGGCCAAAGCCACTGCTGTCCCTCTTGGTCCTTCTATGCCTCCTGCCCCTGACTAGGGTAGTTCTTCTCACCAGGAGCTGTGCTGGATCAGTGGCCCTTCCTGGAGAACTGGACTCTCTGGGGCAAGATCCATGATATGGGAGGATCCATGACACAGCTGAAATTCCCTCCTGCCAGCATGAGAATGAGCTCAGATGCTTCTCTGTGGACACTGACAGTGATCAGGGAGAAGCAGTTTGAGCTTTCCCAGGCTGGTCCTGGGAAAAGCATAAGAAAAGAATTTAAACAAACCTAGCACCTGGCGTTTGTGCAAATGCCACAGTGTGAGATACGTGATGTTTATGCTAGGATGTTTACCAAAGGGTGCTGTCTTTTCTGCACCAATAAGCTCACTGTATTCTCGGTTAACCAATCCATTTCTAGACTGAGAAACACACTATAAAGGTGTATGTGTGCTTCAATAAAGGACTACTATTGCCTTCTGAAGAAATTGTGTCGCTGTTCTTTGGTGCGCCTTGCTCTGCAGCGATATCTGGGGACCCCGACGTGATGTGTGCCTGATAAAATTCAGGTGCCTGCAATTTGCCAAATACCGGGATGGAGTCTGCAAACTCTGAACCAGGGTGAGTGCTCATGCTAGGCTGGCCCTGGCCAGGGCCATGCCGTCTGGCAGTTTTGGCTGCAGCCAAACCCAGGAAACTGGGACTGCATCTTTGAATGTGGTCAAGAACCGGCACCAGAAACCTGTGCCATTCTGAATGTTCGGCCAGAGTCTGAGCCATCTGGGAAACTACAGACTCCTTGGACATCGTGGGACATGAAGATCTTACATGTTGGACTACCATCCTCCACTGACAAAGAGAAAGAGGTACTATAATTCCCTGTCCTCCTTTGAGAGGATCCCATTTGGACCATGAGTGTAAAGCCCGGAGCCTATTGGCTCAGTCAGAGTTGCATCACCCCTCCCCCCCAGCTTAGCTGCTGGGTGGAAAAGGTCTCCTTAAACATGGGAAACCAACTCTTTACAGACCAGCAATATGTGCTTTTGGCATGGAAATCTGTATTATAGAGAATGGACAATCCTGTCTCAGATCAAGCCCTATGTGCCTTATGTGCCTGGGCTCAAAATCATGGTTTCTCAGTGGACACGGAGACTGCGTTTTCTCTGCTCTCTTGGCATCTTGGCATCTGCTTGGAAATCAGTTGTGGGATGTAATTCAGAGGGGGGATGCTATGGCTTCCCCATTGGCGGTCACATGGCAAACTCTTTATATAGGCCTGCAAGGTGGGACCCCAAAGGACAGTGAAATACAGGAGGGAAGCAAAGAAGATCTAGGGTCAGAACAGGATGAGGAAGATATTGCCTCACAGTGGAGCGGGCAACAGGACTGTGTGATAGTAACTCACTCTGTGGCTTCCTCTGGAAGTCCGGTAAACCCAATGGTCCCCCGTGCAACTTATCCCTCACCCAGAGACTATGTTCCACCCACCTACTCCTCTCCAAGTGACCACTGCAAGTGGCCTCGGAAAAGGTCCAGCAGCACCCTCATTGAAAGTATTTGCGGGTCAGGATTTTGGACATAACCATTCAACATCAGAAGGTGCAATTTGTGGATCCTATTAAGACTCTGAATGATGCCCAGAAATTGCTAGATGTTATCAGTCGGTTATGTCCTTATTTAGGGCTGACCACAGCACAATTATCTCTGCTTTTTTGACATTTGAAAGGGGGACTCTGACCTGAATTCACCTTGGAGAGTGACCCCTGAGGCGTGGCAAGTGCTGGAGGAGGGGCAGGAAGCCCTCTCTTCTCGTCAGGTGTATTGAGTAGATCCTTCCATTGATATCACTGTTTTTATCACCATTCCAGATTTACATCCTACAGGTATCATTGGCCAATGGAGTGACAAATGGTCTTGAACCCTTGCACATTCTGGAATGGGTCTTTTTGCCACATCAGCTAAAAAAGACAGCACCCACGGTGTTTGAATTTTTCACTCAATTGATAATCAAATGCTGTGAGAGATGTTTGCAATTGATGGCAGCAGATCCCACAAAGATTATTCTTCCTACAGAGCAGTTCTTTGAATGAAGCTTTATTAACAGTGCTCCTTTGCAAAGTTGCAAAACTTTTCAGGGCAGACTGCCTATCATCTGCCCAGCCATGGGCAAAAACAACCAAGCTGTCATTGTGACCCAAGAATAGTCAGGTGCCAGTGCAAGGCTCCAGTCTTCATTAATGGGTCAGGCAAAACAGGGAAAGCCATTGTTACCTGGGAGGATGAGTCTGGTTGGCAAGTGCTGGAAGGCCATGAGTCAGGCTCAGCTCAAATGGTTGAATTGAAAGCTGTCACTATAGCATTCCAAAGATTTTCTCAGGTACCTTTGAATTTGGTCACTGATTCTGCTTATGTTGCTGACATAACTCAGCATTTGGATTGCTTTCTCCTAAAGGAAGTCAACAATGCAGTTTTGTTTCGGTTGTTGAAAAACTTGTGGTGAGCAATTCAGAATCAAGTTTGTTCGTATTACATTCTGCACATATGGAGCCACACAAATTTGCCAGGTTTCCTAGCAGAAGGTAATGCCAGGGTTGATAGGCTAGCTATCTACCCTGCATGGGTAGTGCCTCAGCCTGACAAGATTGCACAAGCCAGGGCATCACATGACTTTTTGCATCAGAGTGCACATTCTCTGCAGAAACAATTTCACTTACCGGCAACTGAGGCTTGTGACATTGTCAGTTCTTGTGCTGACTGTCATGAACTTGCTGTACCTTTATCAGCAGGGGTGAACCCCAGAGGCCTGAAGGCCCTGCAGCTTTGGCAGACAAATGTTATTCACATTGCCGAATTTGGCAGACTTAAATATGTGCACATGTCTTTTGACACCTTCTCTTCTGCCATGTGGGCATCTGCTCATATGGGAGAAAAAGGTTGTGACGTGATTGCCCATTGGAAGATGGCTTTTGTTGTTTCGTGCATACCTTCTGCTGTGAAAAGTGACAATGGCCCTGCTTACGTCTCACAAAAGACGCGGCAGTTGTTGTGCTTGTGGGGAGTCTCACAAAACTTTGGCACTCCGCATTCTCCAACAGGTCAAGCCATTGTTGAACACGCTCATAATGCTCGAAAGTATGTTTTGGACAAACAGAAAAGCAGAATGCCTGGAGAAACCCTGGCTCACCAAACCTGGACATTTACTCCTTGAAACCTGATGGACAATTACACCTTGAGAGTTGGGGTTTTTTTGACCCCAGTGTGGTGAGTTTGACTCTTTGCTCTTTTTTCTTTTACTCTCAGGTGTTGGGAAGAGACTTGGGCTGAGATGGAAGCAAAACTCACCCGCCCTCAGCAGGAAGTCTACCTTCATGTCAAAGAAACACTTTCTCAAAAAAATTACCATTTTTCAGAGGGGGATTTGAAGTGTTTTGTAAGCTGGTTATTTAAGCATTTTCCTGATGTTTCACATGACTCAGTTATAACCAATGAATTTTTGGAGAAAATTTGGAAAAAATTATCAAGAAAGGAATTTTTTCATTTATTTGGTATGATTATGACATGCACTCTGAGTGTTGAGGAACGTTTGGGAAATGCTAAACCCCAGTTGAAAACCCCTCCTTCATCTCACCCTCTTCGTGCCCCTACACCCTGTCGCCTTCTTCTTCAAGTTTTCCTGTGCGTACGTACCCCTGCTGCACAGGACAGCCTCACCGCAGGGCCGCGGGCACACGGCCGCTCACACGCTCCGGATGGCGGGGACCGGGTGCCCGGGCCCGCAGGGTCTCCGCTTCCTTCCCTCCCTGCACACGGCCCCGCGCGGGGTCCCTCCCCTCCTGCCCCGGCCCTGCCCCCAGGCACGCCCCGCTCCCACAACTGAGGGTGGGGCAGTCGTGGCCGCTAGATTGCAAATTGCAGCTGCACCAGCCGCTTTTGAGCGAGGGTAGAGAATCCCCACTTGGAAGTGCGCTCCTAACGCACAGCTTGGGGAGCTCAGCCGAGCCAGGGAGGGCGGGAGGCAAGGGAGCGGGCGCGTTCACCTCGATTGCCCTGGCACCACGAGCCGCGGCGCGGGCAGCGGGCCCTGGCACTCTCCGCACCGAGCAGAAACCGCTGCGGTCACTGGGGCGGCGGGACAGCTCCGGCCGCGCCCCGCTGAGGAAAACCCGCAGCCGCTCCACTGCTGGGGCCGGCTCCCAGTTACAGGGCTAAAGGGGAGCCGGGGGCAGTGGTCTGACCTCCGAGGTGCTGTGCAGCACACAGCAGCAGCAGCGGCGGCGGCGCCCCGCCGCACCCCGCCAGCCCCGCCGCCAGCCCCGGCGTACCGCCCCGTCGGCCCCGCAACAGCCCCGCCAGCGCGTCCAGCAGCAGCACCACGGCCGCAGCCAACGGCAGACTAGCCGACAACGCGTCCAGCAGCAACAACACAGCCACGAACACAAACTCACTGGAAAAAGTGAAAAGATTCTTGCCATGAGAGTCTTAGGAGCAGTAAAATGGTTCAATGTAAAAAAATAAATATGGTTTCATCACCCGGAATGATACCAAGGAATATGTGTTTATCCATCAGACTATAAAAAAGAATAGCCCCAGGAAATACCTCCGCAGTGTAGGAGATGGAGAAACTATAGAATTTGATGTAGTACAGGGGAAAAAAGGCCCCCAAGCCCCTAACGTCACTGGATCTGGTGGAGTTCCAGTGCAGCACCAAACTGCTATCATGCGAGATATTATCCGCATCATAGAGGTCCCCCACACCACTGCCAAAGAGATGGAGCCCAAAGACAACAGCCATCAAGCCTCAGCAGCCTAGAAGCTGGGACAGCACAGATTACTAACCAGCCGTCCTACAACCAAAAGCTCACCGCTGTGATTACAGGACCTCTCAAACGGATAAGTCACACCCCTTCGGGTGCCCTCCCTCAATCACTGTTGCCTGCCTGCCCCCATCGCACCTTCCCCTTTCCCCCCCACTAGGTAAGTCGACATCCTTTTGAGATTTCCCTAGGTCATATTACTCCTTCTTTATGGTCCCCCAAATTCCTACCTCCCTTTCCCCTCCATGGTTTTTCTCCAAAAGCCACGCCTCTCCACACCTTTGCTACACAGGTCCTAGTCCCTTTTCCTATGGCTCCTTCTTATTACAAGAGGGGGGATGAAGCGAGGGAGGGAAAGAAAGGGAAGTCCCCTAAAGTAACCTTTTTCTTCAGAATTAAGAATCTATATTGGAGTTCCAACAGACACGGCACTCCCACACTACCTCATACAGACTCAGTCACAGCTAACCACACTGCTAAGAGCCAGCATAGAACCAGCCTCTCCTGACTCAGTTTCCTGATAAGCCATGCCAAGAAAACCCTGCCTCCCTCCTGCCAGATCAAGGACTCTCCAGAAAGTCTGTTTGGACACTGGGGACCCAAGATGGCTTGCATTTTGAAAATTGTCATATGGGTACTTTTGATTGTTTTTGTCATTTTGTGTTCATTCAGTTGCCTCAAATGTTCAATTTTGGAATCCTTGAGAGAAGCCTTCTTAACAAATACAGAAAGGGAGATTTGTAAAGTCCTGGAGGTACTCCCCAAGTTGGGGAGACACAAGGGGTTTCTCTCAAAGGATCCTGTTATGTTACTCCTGTTCTCTTCCTTCAGTCAGCCCTGTTAGCCCCTTCCCCATCCCTGTGTCCCTCAATCTCTCCCCCCCTTTCCCCATTGGCCTCCACCCCCTCACCCCACCTTTGTGCTGCCCCCATGCCCCCTGACAATTGGCCCCTCAGGGCCTCTCAGCCCAACCATCCCAATACTTGAATCTGGACTCTCTCCTTAAGCTTCTCCTTTCACCCTGGACTCTTGGGGTGCGTGGCTGGAATAAAACATCTCTGTAGAACCCAGGCAAAGGCCCTTCCTGCCTCTTGCCATCACCATAACTGCAGCTATCCTAGTTAGCTACGAAACTCCAAACAGCCAATTGGAAAAAACTCTATTTGAGATCAATCATCTTACAGTGCCAACAAATTCAAACAATCCTGTCATCATAAATCACTTTACCTCGTTACAGGCTTCAGATGAGACACACCTGCCTTGAGCAAAGGTTTGGATATGGATATGGATAACCACGAATAAGTGGGAGGGCCCTCATGAGCTCATTGTTTGGAGTTGCGGATGTGCTTGCATTGCATACTGGGGTGCGATGGATACCTGCAAGGTGTGTCCGCCCTGACCTGCGTCACCAGAAAAAGAGTATGACCAATGCATAACCTTCAAAAAATGATCAAGATTCTCATCACCAATCAGATGGTCCCTCTACAAGTAGGGAATGAGCGTTCATCTCTTTGTGTTTTGAAAGTCAGTTGTTGACAAGTTAGACTGCCACTCCCTTTGAGCAGAATAATGATGCCTTGTTACTCTATTAGAATTAGTAATAGGTTTTTAAAACTAGTAGTTGACTTCTTACAGGAAAGAACAACAGGACTCCCTGATCACTCTAAGGTGTCCTCAAACCTCTTGAGCCGTGTCTGTTCTCCTTCTCTGTCCAAGGGCCCTGCAGAGGACTACAGACATTTCTTCTATTTTTAAACTAGAAAGGGGTACTTGTGGACACTGACAGTGATCAGGGAGAAGCAGTTTGAGCTTTCCCAGGCTGGTCCTGGGAAAAGCATAAGAAAAGAATTTAAACAAACCTAGCACCTGGCGTTTGTGCAAATGCCACAGTGTGAGATACGTGATGTTTATGCTAGGATGTTTACCAAAGGGTGCTGTCTTTTCTGCACCAATAAGCTCACTGTATTCTCGGTTAACCAATCCATTTCTAGACTGAGAAACACACTATAAAGGTGTATGTGTGCTTCAATAAAGGACTACTATTGCCTTCTGAAAAAATTCTGTGTCACTGTTCTTTGGTGCTCCTAGCTCTGCAGTGACATTTCCCCAAAAGCCTTTGAAGTGTGGGAGATGATGTGCAGTCCCTGCCCCTCAACACTCTCAAGTCCCCTGACCCTGGAGCCAGAAGATGAGCTGAAGAACAATCACAAACAGCTTCTTCATCCATAATCTATCCGGGGGCTACTCCTGATGCTCCTGTGACTGGAGAAAGTAGAGGTTGTCAGGAAGAATCATTTACAGGTGCCAAGCAAAGACCTTGCTGAGTCCATGAGCATCATCATGGGCTGTTGTCAGGGCTCTGCTGCCTGGACCCTCCCTAGCCCCTAATCCATGTCCTCCTAATGAAAACTATGGACATGTCTCACTTAGGAACAGGCATGCTCTGGTTTCCACTCCCACAGAAGCTTTCTATCCACACCAGGTACAAGAAGAAGCATAGGCAAGTCCCACTCCCAATTTGCTGGACAGGTAGGGTGATGGTGGGAGCCTGCAGGGAAGGTGTGAGCTGTCTAGTGGACAGAATGTGGGTGGTGACCTTTCTCTTCGAAGGGACATGGGACTTTCTTGGCTGGGGGGACTGTGGGATAACAGCCCCCATGCAAAGCAGGCACATGGTGAGGTCCTGGGGTGCAGGGGTGGCTACTCTTGGCCCTATGGACCAGAATATCTGGAGGAACTGGACAATGTCTGTGCCTCAGGAATGTCCACAGGAGCTGGACAATGTCCTTACCCCAGGCACTGTGCCCCTGCTCCTGCTGTACCCAAGCTCAGCACCTCTGCTGAACATGGTCATCATCGCTTTTATAGGCACTACAGCAGCCATTGCTTTATTCGAACAGAGGCTTCTTATGGTTAGTATCATTAAATACAGATGCAACTTGTGTTCCTAAAGTCATAATGCCCCTTCCTGTTACTGCCTCACAATTAACTGGGCTATAAAGCTTTCAAACATATTGCAGGCACTAATTCAACTGGATGGTGAAGAAATACATTTTATTGGGCAATTACAGTGCTTGGAACATGTTCCAATCTGCACACTACCTTCCCAACAGTAACAAGGGCTGCCAGGCCATGTCACTCAGAAAGGTCCAAAGTTGGCATCCAAATGGCTGCATCTCCAGGCTGCAGGGATGGTTTTATTTACATCCTAATAAAAAGCTCTCCAGGAGTGATGAGAGCTCCATGATCTGTTGGAAGTTGGGCTGGACCATCCCCTTTGCACCTCTGCTCCACAGTTGCCTGGCCACCCCCATCTTGCTACTGCTGCTAACCTGCTCATCCTGCTGCTCACAGTTTTTCTTCAGATCCTTGGGCTGTGCTCTCTACATTCAGCCCACACCCAGTGATTTGGTCTCTGGAGAGCTGGGTGGAGAATCCCTCTATTCTCCTGCTCCTTCCATGCTCTGGGGATGATCAGGTTTCTGGGAAGGAGGAGCAATGGGGACACAACAGCTCTCTGGATCTTGGTCTCATGTGGGATCCTGTTCCTTCAGCAGGGACCTGTCCTGGCTCCTGGGTTCACTGGGAAGGGGTAAAGAAAGGTGCTGAGCTGGATGGTCCTGGGCTGCCAGTGGAGTAGGAGAGTCTGGGGAGCTGTGAGGGGCCCTGGGTTCATTGCTCTGATGGCTTCCAGGTAGGAGAAGGTCCTTATCTCCTGATGCACCTGGAGACTGCCCCAGGGACAGATCCCTCCATTGCCTATGCTCCTAACATGGGAGACACATGGATGACATGACATAGCATGATATGACATGTATCAGACGTGGGCATGTGGGCATGTGGGTGGACAGGACATAAGAGCAGGTACAAGTTTCTTCAACTACACTGAGTGCAGAGCTCTCTCTGGGGAATGTCCTCCCACCCAAGTGTCCCTTCCCATCCCTGCACGCCCTTGGAATCTAAACACTGTGAACAAAATGACATTTGGGATGGGACTGGGCAGGCTCAAGAGAGGCAAAGGCATGTGACTGTGTCTTTTCAGCCCATTCAGCCTGCCCTGTTCTGGGGCTGTGCTGAAGCCACGTGGCTTTGCTGATGACTCTCATCTGCTGGAGCAGTTAGAGGGTGTCAGCTGGGAGCTGATGGGGCAGCTGGCACACAGGTAACAATACAGAGAGGGCCTGACTGCTCTTGCTGTACTGTCACAGCTGCTGGTTCCAGTTGCATCCAGAGAAAAATCAGGGAAAATTTGCTATTTGGTTCTTTGCAAGGTAAGCAAGACACTGTTCACTTCCTAGGAAATTCCCTGGCTGACAGAAATGCTTCAAAGCCAAATGGACAGACCTGGGTGTGAGCATCCACTGTGGTCCCATGGAGACTTTCCTGGAGGAGGCACAACACTGACAATTCCCTGTGCCATTCAAGGATGAAGCCCTTAGTCTGGGGCAGGAGACTAAAGCTGCCAGTCACTGACTGACCCCCCCTCTGGCCCCCCTGCCTTGGTAATGAGATTGCTCTTGCTTGGCAGGAGTCTCTTCCTGCCTCTTCTCTACAGATGTTTTTCCTGTGGTGTCCAACTCCCCATGGAACAAAAATCCACTATCACCTTGGTGCTGGGTGTGCCTTGAGCTGTCAGTGGCTGCCTTTTGCTGCTGGTGGTGGTGGGTGATGCAGGCAACCTTACACATTGGGAGCAGTGTGGGGACAATCTGTCCAGAGTGATTTTCTTTTCTCTTTCCAGGAAAGGGGTCATTTCCTCAGTGTGGAGAAGGAATTGGACGCTACTCACTCCCGGCAGCCTGTGCTGGTGCCAGCTCAGCCCTTCCCGTGTGTTCAAGTGGGTGCAGAGGCTTTTTGCGCATCTACAACCACCCAGTCCCTGAGCTTCTGGGGTTGTGTGAGAACAGGACCCAGACAACAGCTGGGCAACTCTTCCTTGCCTCAGGGTCAAGGATGCTCTGTGCCACAGAACAGCTTGGGTAAGGAATGGGGTGGAGCCTGTTCAGGATCTCCTCGATAAAGCTGTGCCAAAACTAGCAAATACTCAAACGTTCCCAGGGTGCAGGTGTGGTGCTCTTGTCTCCATCCTCCCTGATGGCCATTCCCACCACAGTGCTTTGCCATCCTGCACAGAATGATGGCTCAAGGGATGGAAGGAAAGAATTGTTGCTATGTCACCTGTAGTGACCTCTGATTACTGGCAGTGACCTC
The DNA here is from genome assembly GCA_032173965.1 of Sitta carolinensis. Taxonomy (NCBI): domain Eukaryota; kingdom Metazoa; phylum Chordata; class Aves; order Passeriformes; family Sittidae; genus Sitta; species Sitta carolinensis. Next base: position 13,633,091 of record CM063296.1, on the reverse strand, counting down.
TGCCAGTGCAGGGCTCAGGGAATAATCCCATCCAGCTGTCCCTCACGCACAAGAGGTGCTTCAGCCTGTTTGCCATGTGGAAGCCCTGGCGACATGAGGTAGGGATGCTCAGCAGGCCATGAAGGGAAAATGTTCACTGCTGAGGAAGGGAGAAGCACTCTCAGTGAGTTTGAGCTGGGGAGGTTTTCCCGGTCATCCCTGGAGGTCACTCACAGCAACAGCACAGGTGGCACAGCCAGGAGCAGCCGGAGGGCTGGGAACAAATGCTGGTGCCAGCAGGGCTCTGGGATGCTTCTGAGCCCAAAGACAAGCAGGAGTGGGGCTTTGATTTGGGAATTCCTTTGGAGTTAATGGCCACATTCGTGAAAGAAATTGGAGTCACATACTCCCTCTTGAAACTGATACATGGCCCAGTCTGGGAGTAAGAGCAGACTATATTCATATTTCTTTTTATTTTTCCCCCTCCTTTTGGAAATGGAGAAGATTTGTTAAGTCTCAAAGGAAAATGTGCTATAGTAGCAGATTTTTGTATCCTTGTTTATCCTTGATATGACTGTTGCTTTCATGGTATTACCTTCAAGAAATGACTTCTCATTTATACTTTTCTCTCTGGAGGGGGAGGTAATATCCTCACAAATGGGAAAGGAAAGCTAATTAGAGAACTAATTCAGCAGTTCCCTGATAGATCAGATATAAGAAATAAATATAGATGTTAGTGCATTATTATAACAGTAGTTTTTGCCCCTTTAGTGAGTTGCCATGAAAATGTGTTGTATTAAGAGAAGATTAATTTTATCTCCCAATGGTGGAGCAGAGGGCCTGTAGCCACTCAGGGAGTCCTGACCCAGCCTGCACAGCTGGGAGCCTCCCAGAGCCTCCCCTGCAGCCCTGGAGAACACTGCAAGGGCACCAAGGGTGGGCAGCAAAGCTTGCTTGAGAAGAGATGTGGAATCATGGAATTATACAATCCTTAAGGTTGGAAAAGCCTTTAAGATCAGCCATTGAGTCCAACCATTAACCTAGCACCACTGTGTTCACCACCGACCCATGTTCCCAAGTGACACATCTATATGTCTTGTATATCTCTCCAGGGATGGGAACTCCAGCACTGCCCTGAGCGGTGTGTCAGTGCCTTACTAGCCTTTCCATGGAGAAATGTTCCCAAATTCCCCCCTGCCCCTGCCCTGGCCCAGCCTGAGGCCGTTCCCTCTCCTCCTGTGCCTGTCCCTGTTCCCAGAGCCCGACCCCCCGGCTGCCCCCTCCTGTCAGGAGTTGTGCAGAGCCAGCAGGGTCCCCCTGAGCCTCCTGTGCTCCAGGCTGAGCCCCTTTCCCAGGTCCCCCAGCCCCTCCTGGGGCTCCAGCCACTTCCCCAGCTCCATTGTGGTCTCTGGACACATAAGCAATATGAGTGGATATTCGTTTTCCCCCAACTTTTGCAAAGGGTGCAGCTGATACATAGAGAAAGAAAAGCAAAGCCCCACATCAACAGCTGTGAACCTACTCAAGATATCTTCAAACATCTGCTGGGTTTAGGCACATCCCAGGCAAGGCTCCACCAAACAGCAACTCTGGATGTTGTCTCCCCCAGCTCTGCATCCTGAAGGATGCACTGGCACCTTGTTACTTGCCTATAAATTCTCTTTCCTTGAATGTGCCTGCCTGGGAGAGGGCTGAGAAGGCTCGTGGAGCTGGTGTGGTGTTCAGAGGGCCATTACTGGTTTTGTGCTGCCTGTGATCCTCCAGTTGAAAGCTCAGTGTTGGTGAGTCCCCACACAGCCCTGAGCCCAAGGGGCAAGAGCAGGAGCAGCTTCCTGTGACAGCATCCTTTGGGTGGGAGGGCAACAAGTCCCTCCCTGGAGCTGGAGCCTGGTGGGGCTGGCGAAGGACACCCCACGTGGTAGCTATTTACTGCTTGAAAATGAGCCACAGCCTTGGAAATATTCTCAGGAATGACTCCAAGTAACAAATTCTTTCGAGAAAGACACAATCTGCTTATGGCTAATTCGAGAACAGAAAGAGAGGAGAGCTGGTGCATGTGATGAATTATTCACAGGGTGCTGAGGGGGTGCAGGAGGTCTGTGGTGCAGGGGATCATGCATCCACAGCTTGGGCTTTGCAGCTTCAGGTGGGGGGTAGCCTGAACTACCCCCAGGCCTGGAAGCAAATTCCTGTCCTTCTCCTTGAAACAGGGAGAAGCAAGTGAAGTATTGGGCTGGCAAAGACAGGTTCAGGCCGTGAGGTGCCTCTGTGTGTGCACAGAAATTACTGCAGTCAGCAGGGAGATTACACCTGGGGGAGAATGGATAATGTGCTTTAGGTCTTCCTGAACTGGGAAAAACCTGCCCTCAGCCCAAGAGTGGCTGAGCAACCACCTGGGAGAGCAGGCTGTACAGCAGATTGGTATGCCATGGTCTCAACAGGTCTTGGTACTGCTGGTGGTGCATCTGTGACCTGCCTGGCCAGGATAATTGTGGACATGGAATTGTCTAAAGGCAGCTCCAGAACTGTATGAGGGATGAGGAGCAGGAGTGAGAAAGGGAGACAGGAGGACACAGCTGGGACTGACAGCTGACAGGGATGCTGGAGGTTGAGGTAAAGCTGGGCTGGAGGCAAGGAAGGAGGTAGAGAGAATGTGTAGGGGGAGGTGGAGGGGCCAAGGTTTTTGACCTGCTCAGTAAATCTGGCCCTGGGACCCATAGCCACAGGCAGCAGACTATTCAAATAGACACTTCTATTTTCATGGGATTGGGCACAACAATGGTCCAGACTACCCCACAAAGGGGTCACCCACAGGGCTAGAGGCTTCTGGATCATCATGGTCCTGCCTGGCTGGGAAACTGTCCTAGAGCTGGAGCTGTGCAGACAAAGTCAGCTGCTTTCCAGTGGTCCTGAAAGGCTCAAGATTTCCTCAAACTGGAAATCAGCAGGAGCAAATATAACCTTGGGCACAGAGAGACTGGGAAGTTAGACATCACCAGTATCTGTCTGGCCAGTGCTGCTCGGGACTTAGTGCTCAGCCAGCTCTGAGAACAAACATTTTTGGATAGAAGTGACAAGAAAATCAAATCCTTAAGCTAAAGATAGTCCAGGTGAAGCAATAATGTGTCATTTTCTCATTTAAGAAGTTTTTTAAGAAACTGCATGGTTCCTGTAGATGAGATGGAATGGAAAGGAGGGTGATCACTCTCCATCTCTGTGCTTTGAGCATCTCACTCCTACAAATGCCATCTCTGTCCTCCAGACCCTGTGCACTGGATTTGGCTCTTCCCTTTCTTTCTGAAGGGCTGGTGCCAGTAGGAGGCTGCCCCGTACCTGTGGGAGGAGGTGCTGCCCCTGCCTGACCCTGCTGTTTGTTGTGGCTTTGTCATTTAATTTGAATTTATTGATTTGTTTGTCACAGACCGGGATCAATCCCTGTGGTGATTGGGATCCAGACCTCAGGAGGTGCTGCTGACCTTCTCCTCCTGCTCCTCCTGGCGAGCCTGGAGCAGACCTGAGAGCCCCAGAGTCTGTGGATGGCTGTGAGGAGACTGAGGACTGCCACCCACACCGTCAGGCTGTCTCTGGGAGGGATTGGTTGACAATGTCCTCTGCAGTCATGTGAGGAAGGCATCCAAGTGGTGACTAATTAATAAGTGACACTTGCAAGTAGAACTCTGATGTCTAAAAGCACTTTTGTATCTCAGCAGTGTTTTCTGAGTGATGGAGGTAGCAGTGAGGAGCATTACCGTAGGGAGTGCTCCATGAGATTGACTTTTCCAGGACAGGAGCAGTCCTATTGTGGGGATGGACATCTCCCCTCAGAGGGCAGAAAGGGCCCCTGTGAGCTCGAAACACTCTGGGAAGGTGGGAGATGTGGTCCTGCTGCAGGGCTGAAGGGACTTCCTGCTGTAGATTTGTTGGGGGGGGGGGGGGGCTGACCAGAGCAACAGTGGCTGCCCCATTCCTGGAGGTGTCCTAGGCCAGGTTGGACAGGGCTTGGAGCTACCTGGGATAGTGGAAGGTGTACCTGCCCATGGCAGGAGGGTCAAGACAAGGCCTTTAAAGGTCCCTTCCTGTGGCTACTGGCCCTGGGGGCCCTGCTAGCCTTGTCCCCCAGCTGCATAGCCAGGTGTAGCTGTTTTCAGGCTGCAATCAATCCTTGAATGGCAGAAAGCAGAGAGGCTTTCTGCTCTCTAGGCTCCCGACCTCCCAGAGTTGGGGTTTGAAGTAAAGGTCTGAAAAGGCACATTTGCAGAGATGTTTATTCTTCCTAAGGGGGTGTGAAAGAGACCAGAGGACCCCAAAGCCCAAGCCTTTATCCTGGGTCCTTCTGGGGAGTTACCATCGGAGGACAGGTACAATGAGACAGGGTGTGGCCAGCAAGGGATAAACCGAGCCCATTGGGGAGAGTTAACAGGGAGAAAACACTGGAGGAAAAACAGCTTAAACAACTCAGTATTCATATCCACACCTTCCAACCAGTAACACTCTGTGGTTCTGCTGGAGCTGCTGGGCTCGGCTGTGAGAAGTAATGCAGAAGGATCTGCCAGGGCTCATCTCTTGTGCCACATGGCTTTGTCACCATTTGCTTCAAGCCTCTGCTCCCTAAACCTCCAGCTGGATGGAGCCTGTGACCCAATATCCAGTGTGAGCCTGGCTCCAGCAGCAGGCTGGGTGTGTCCATAGCACTCAGAACCCTTCTTGCCCCAGTGACTCTCTAAGTGCTGTACATGAAGGGTCAATGTATTGGATGCTGGTCACCACACACCTCTGAGCATGGTCCTGCTGGATCCCCTCACCTCTAGGATGAAGGGGACATGACCAGATGCTGCAGGAGAAGGTGCAGTGCCAGGGGTTGCATGTGAGGGATAATTCTAGTTTCTGAGAGCTGGAGACTGGCTTCCTCCCAAGATACCAAGAAGAATCTCTGCCAGACCCACTGCTGTGCTCAACAGCACGTGAATAATCTTACCAGTGCAGATGTACAAGATCTGCTTCTGTCTCACTAAATTCTGAGACTAAAGTGTCTTCAGGTACTGGGAGGCCCACAGGCACCTTCTGGAAGAAGATGTTGCCTCTTCCCATGGCAGCTGCTGCTTTCCAGATTCACTGGGTGTCCTTGGATTTTAAGGCAGGGAGAACAGATGTTGAGTTGCTCTTTTCTAGATCATTTATCACATCATTGGGCCCCTCTGGCCTGTGCCTTCTCCAAAAAGCACTCACAGGCTGTCTGAACTCTCTTCACAGCTGAGCTGCTCCAGGCCCCAGGCTCTGCCTGACATTGTCCAGGAGCAGCTCAGCTCTGCCACTTTCTTCTAGTGACTCCATTTTCCTGGCTTAAACCACATCATCAGCACAAACTGAGATTTCAACCATTTGCATTTTCTTGCAGATCTTGGGGGGGCATCACAGGCAGATTCCTTCATGGCAGGAGCCCTTGGACTTCTGTTTTCTGGGTTGGGCTGTCTAGAGCACATGCACCCCTTCCACCCCATCAGTGCACCATCATGCTCAGTTTGCATGGCTGGAACATCCCCAGGGAAGCTCGAGCTCCTTGGCCAGGACAGGACACCTGAAAAGGCTGCTGCTTGTGGGCAGCACCAGGTTGGTCACATGGTGATGCTGCTGGGAGGAGCAGAGAGATTTGCTGAGCAAAAGCAAGACTTGACTACAGGCAAAGCTCCAGTGTGGATGCTGCTGGAGGTGCTGCTCCACAGGGAGGTGGGGACCAGCCTCTCACCCTTGCTGGGAAAGCCAGGCGCGTGGAGAACAGGGGCACCTGAGGCACATCAGTGCTGCTCCCTGAAGGAGGCTGCAGCAGATGGATTTTGCTGAATTCTCACTGTTTGCTGTGGGATGTAAGGCTACTGGGAGCTAAAAATGCAGAAAGTGCTCTGATAACTGAGCTTTCTGCAAATATTTGTTGAGTGCATTTGACTCCCTGTGAACAGAGACCACCAGTGTGCTCTGTCTGTGATGGGGAGACTGTTTTCCAGGTTGGCAGGGGAATTCTGGTTGTCATCTTCATCTGGAGTTGTTTTCAATCTCGAGCTCATGGTCTCAGCTCACATCTGTTTTGGTCTTGACCCAGCCTGGGGCTGACCCAGCAGATAGGAAGCTCCAATCACAAGAGAGGGAAGCTTGCTGTACCCTCCTGGCCAGGAGCAGGGATGCAGCAAGTCCTGATGAAATATTCTAGTGGTCTGTCTGGTGACAGGGACGCTTATTACTGTCCCTTTGCTGTGAAGCAAACCAGGCTGGTCCAGAAGGGAGTCCAGGGCAAGGCAAGACATACAGAGCAAGTGGAATTGTGTGCCATTGTGTGCCATTATGAGACCACTTAGGTCTATTCTAGTCCTTGCTCAATCTTTGCTCAAATGACTCTTCTCCAGCATCATACTGGCTGTGAGGAGAGCTGCTCCCAGAGCTACACATCCTGCTGCCCCTCACCTCTCTCAGGCTGCTTCTCTTACCCTCCTGTTAGTCCAGCTGGTGTCTCATGTGATGGTCTTCAGATCAGAGCTGGATTGGTCCCAGAGGTTCTGCTGCTCTCAGGCTCTCCAGACATCCCCCTCTGCCTCTGACCTGAGGGATCCCTGACCCAGGCTCCCACCCTGGGCTACAGCCTGGCTCCAGAGGGAGTTTCTCTCACATCCAGAGATGGCAGCATTAAGCTCTGCTGTCCTATGACAAATTAATTTAATTGATTGAGGTTTCTATTGACAGCTGGGGTGCAGGAGGCTCTGGAGGCATGGCCCCACCTACAGATGCTTTGAGTGCAGGGGCAGCCCATCCCTGGGGAGAGTCTGGGGCTCAAGAAGGCTGCCAAAATGCTTTCTGGTAGGCTTGTCTAAGTGCATCTGCACAAGATGCCTTATTTTCTTAGAGAAAAATGCAATTATGAATTGGACTTTGGCCTCTAATCTGTGGTGAACAGTTCTTTAAGGGATATGGGGGTTTCCCCAAGGAGTTTGTCCTGGAGGAGTGGGGAGGCTTTGCTAGGAAAGAATCCTTGTAAGCAAAGTGTTCCCAGCAGGGGAGTAGAAAGAAGTCACACACAAATTCAAGTGAGGATCCTGGTCTCCAGCAAGTCACAGACTACTGCATTTCACCCACTCAGGCCTCCTACAGAGCAATGTCACTTGCTTTCAGTTCCAGCATCCCCAGGACAGCATCTCTCCTCAGGAGAGGCAGAGACCCGAGGAAGCTCCTGCTTCCCTTTCCCACTCACTGGGACATTTCCCCTCTAGTTAAAGCTCCTTCCAGCACAAGGTGTCTTCTCCACAGTAAGGTGTTTGCGTGGTATAACTGAACCAGCCCACAGACTTTCTATTTATCAAGACAGACATGTGGAACTCTGTTGAGTCCCTCGTTTCCCATCCCTCTCACCCCTGAATGCTGTGGCTCTGCACAGCCAAGCTGGGCTCAGCACACACCAAGGTGACATCACTGCCCTCCTCCCTCTGTCCCAGTCCGTGCACTCACACAAACCACACAGCCCATGTCCAGCCCTTTAGGACTCCTTGATGAAGCATTGGGCTATAACACAACACACGGGACAGGGTTCAGTCTCCTGGGAGACCCCAGCCCTGCTGAGAGCTCCATGGGATTTATCTATCTCTCTATGCTTTGTGTCAGTCACAGATTTTCTACAAATGAGTTTTTAATCTGTATGTTTGAATCACTGATAAAAATATTGACTAGTCTGAGCCTCCTGCTCCAAAACATTATGAGAAATGCAGATTTAATGACAGCTCCCCATCAGGGGCTGCTGCCTGGGCTCTTCCCCAGTTCCTTGTCTCACGTATGTCTCCCAGATGCAGCTGAGTGCTCATTTCTAATCAGCTGTGCAGCTCCTAGTCAGGCACATTCCACAGGCTGGAGCACAACACATCTGGTCAGCCACTTCCAGCAGCTCCTATGTGAGCGAAATGAAGGCTGACAAGACTCTTTTCCTTAAAAAAATTGATTGGCATAACTCTTCCAGCTTCCTCTCAGCTTTCTTCTGGATCCCTTTCCTTTGTCTTTGCCTGTGCCTGGTGCTCAGAAGGAGCCTCCCCCACCCTGACATCTCCTTTGGCATGCTCCAGCTTCCCCAGTGGTCTGAGATGTACTGGGGATGCTCCTGCACAGCCCTCTCCAGGTCTGCCTGTAGTGTCAATTGTCCCATTCAGTGCTGTTTAACACCTGCCTTGATCTGAAAAGGCTGGTGTTTTCAGCATCCTCTTGTGATACAGACACCAAGGCAGCCCAGAAACACCAACTGCCTTATCAAGAGTTTGGCCTTCTCTATAAACAAAACCTCTGCATTATTTTTGTTGTTGTTGTTGTTCACAGAGCATTTCAGTTGCTTCCTTACTGCCATTCATTCCCTAAGTCATGCATTTTTAACTGATGAATGTAGCTTTTCATATCAATTTTCTGTACTTCATAACTTCTAATTCAAAATCAATGGTTATCTATTTCCCCCCTACACTCCATTTTGTTATATACTGCTTTTTTTTTTTTCTTGATTTCTAATATCTGCCTCCCTTTCCTCACTGAGGAGGATGGGCATCTGGCCAAAAATGTCCTCTTGATTATGGTATTATGGCTCTTGCCCTCAAAGAAAAATTACTTCTTTTCACTCCTATTTTTTCTGTCAATGTTGTGTCCTTTCAATTAGTTTTGCTGTCAATTCACCTCCCCTTTTGGGGATGTTCTCCTGTCACACCAGGTGAGTCACTTCTAGTGGTGGGTCCCTCTGTCTGCCATGGCTTTGGGGAGGAGTGTAACTCTATCTGCTTCTCCAGGGTCCCTCCTGGCTCCCATTCCAGTAATTCTACAAATACAATAATTACAGGAGTCCTTGAGCCACTTTCACTCTGGTAATTACTTTCCCTCCCACCTTCCAGCTCAACACCTCCCAGCCAAGTTAACCACTCCAGAGGTGGATTTCCATTCACTGTAGGTTCAAAGCCAGCCTGTTCCCAGTCTTGTGTGTGTTTTTGTCTGCTTCTCACAGGACTGCTTCTATCCGGGTGACCAAACAAAAGCCCCTTGGGACTGATTTGAAGGGACTGACCCCCTCCAAAAGTAGGGACACTCTGTCCTGGTGCATGGGGAAGTCCTGTCTACCTCCACCACCTGAGCACTTCTGGGGCACCCTCAGTGAGAGCCCAAGCTCCTGGAGAGCTGCAACAGGACAAATTGAAATTAATAATTTATGAGTGACAGTAACAATTTCCACTATTCAAGGAAGCAAAGAAAATTGTTCCATAAACATTTTTCTTTTCAATTTCCTACCAGTTACTTGACATTTGATTTCCATCTAGTTTGTTTCATCAAACCTCCCCAAAGTGATTTAAAAGGTGTCGCTGGCAATTACCCAGCTGCTGAAGGAAAGAAATGGCAGTGGGGCAGCTCCAATTCACCAGCCCAAAAGGACCAGGGAGGAGGAGGGTTGGGGTCACTGGCAGAGAAACAATCAGCCAGCACCAGAAATCTCTTGTCAGTAGTTTGGCCAGCACAGCCTTGGCCACGCTCAGCTGTATGACAGCCTTGGGGTGGCAGGGACAACACGGTTCCTTCCTGGGGACAGTGGAGAAGTTCAGCGACCATGGGCAGCAGCAGCAGGAAACCCTCTGACTGCACCAGTCTGCACATCGCCCTCCCTCCACACTGCTGGAACCTCAGTGCTCCCGAAATCCTTCTTTCCAACCTGGGGGGCTGGGGTTTCTACCACGTGCTCCTGTTCTACCCTCACTGGAGTGAGGAGCACCTGCTTGGCCAGGGGACCCCTCCTGCAGAGAGCTGAGGGCAGTGGGAGCTGCCTTGTCTTCCTCACTTCTCACACTGTGACACTGACTTGGCTGTCCCACCTGTTTGCTATTTTGGGCTCTGCCTCTGTCCCTCACCCAAGGATATCCTGCGCCCCTTCCTGGCAGTAGAGGCCAGTCTCTTCTGCAGGATCAATTATCTCTGATGTTAAAGCATGAGCAGTTGCCACCACTTTCTTCCACGGTTATTCTCCCACATGGGATCAGGCCTCCAAGCACTATCCTGAGCTCTTCAAGCCTGCCATGGTCCTGGCACTGGGGCAAAACTGCTATGAGTGTGTCAACGAGAGCAATCATCCCAGCTTGGACTTGCTCCAAGAGCTGTATCTCTTCAAGTGGCTCCCAGACCAGGAAGCTGCTGGCATGGCTAGGCTGGCTCACTCTCACTCATCCCAGCATTGGGGATATTTATCTGCAGATCAAAGACAGGGGTTCCTCTGCAGCTGGAGTTCCCCAAGGTGCTTAGGATAGAGGATGCTGGAGCCCTTTGCTGGGGTTTCCACCTCTGCCATATCAGCATTCCTACTGATTTGAGTAACACACACTGAAAGTAGGAAAATGATATCTGGAAACAAGGGATTCAAGGGGCTGGAAAGCTTGTGATGAATAAACATCCAGGGCTTGCAATGAATCACTGCATATCCTTGAACATCCCTGAGCACAGGGACGCTGATGCCAGGAGTCAGAGAAGGTGGGGAGAGGAAGCTGCTTACCCTAAAGCCTCACCAAAACTTCCCTGCCCTTCTGATAATTGAGGAAGACAAGTGTTGAGTAGGCAGCAGATCTCAATGGGCATACTTCAAGCCTGGAAGTGTTTACAGTGTCAACTCTTTGAGCATAATAGGGAATTACATGAATAGGCTGGCTGAGTTCTTAAAGTAATAGCTCTGTTAAAAGCAGTTAGGATCAGGCACTGCCTGTCAGTGCTGTGGCTGCCTCGTGCCCATGGCACTCGCAGGTTTTCTGTCCTGTTCTGTCCAAGTAACACAGTTTTTTCCCTTCTGAAGTAAATAGCAATACATGAATACAGAAATTAAGAGCAATTCCCAGCACCTGTTGTGTAGGAGCCCTCTGAGTGTCTAAAGCCTTCATGCAGAGTACGGGCACCACCGATGTCCCCACTCTGGCAATGAGCTGTCCTCGTGATCTTTTTCATTTAAATAAAGACCCAGAGTGGGAATAACTGCTCTGAATGTGAATTCATTATCCTGAGGTATCAGAGCAGGCAGGTGGGAGGGAATCTGTGACTGCACTGAGGAGAGAGGCAGCAGGGGCTGCCCATGTTGCCCGTGTTGCCCCTGCCACCCCAGGGGAGAACTCAGCACACATCAGAGGCAGGTGTTCCCCTGGAGAAGGGGATGCCTACTGGGATGTGTAGGACTCATCACTGGGGGTCAGATGGGACTGGATTTTGCAGGGATCAGACCCTCTTAGCTGGGAAGTCAGTCCCAGTGATCAGTAAACTTCTCTTCAGGAATATTTTCTCCCTCCAATTTTTCCTATGACACTCAGTGTCATACCCCAGGTCACAGAACACAATGCAGCACCAGTGTCACATCCTCTCACCTTAAGTGCTAAAGAGGTTTCCATGAAGATCCTATTTTTAGCATTTCACCCAGCTACAGAGCTCTGAGGACTCATAAGCATGCTCTGGAAGCTAATTAGATATTTCTTGCAAAGTTTGACTAAAATTGGTCACCTTGTCATGGAGATCCAGGTTAGGAGGCATTACTAAGATTTGGATCTACTCTCTGAATTGTAGTTTTTGGAGCAGATTCATTTATCTTAAGTAGAAAAGCTATTCACATCTTCCATGGGACAGCCCAGGCCAAGGCAGGAGACCAACAGCTGTTAAGCACAGCTGCTAATGAGGGTTTTAGTCAAGGGTTAGAAGTGCACTTTTTGGTGGTAATTTTAAGTCACAGATATGAAATCTGATTTGCTTTTGATATCCTTTTGTTGGGAGGTGCAGACTCAGTGCTGAGTTCCTCTCCCATAGCAGCCCCAAGACACGGCACAGCCTGGTGTTGATCAGTGACTCACCCCTCTGTGTTCCCTCATGTTGTGTGGTCAGGAAGATGGATGGGGTGGGAGAGGGAGAGACCAGGAAGGGAACAAGGTGTCGGGAAAGGGAGAGATTTGCTGCAACATGAGGAATGGGCCCAAGCTTGTGTCTCTTGGCCATGGTTGGTTAGGTTGGTGAAGACTATGGTCTGTGGATTAAGGAGGCAGGTGAAATGCTGGTGTTTCCAAGGAAAAGGAACACATGTGGAGATGGTCTGTGCAGGGGGTGAGGCAGAGCTCTCTCTTGGTGCTGGTGGTGGGGCTCACCCATGGCAGGGGGTTGTAGGAGGGTCAGTCTAGGCTGGACATCACCCATTCTTGAGAACAGGCACTGCAGGACGTCTCCTCTCCTGCAGCTGCATGTCCAGGGAGACACCTCAGTGCTAGCATCACTGCCTCCCCTGAGGGCAGTGTCCAGCTCCCCCTGGCAGCCCTGGGGATGGTGGCCATCCCTTCCTGTGTGCCACTCCCTTGGCCCCCCCGTACCAGCATGTGCTCTGGTCCAGCAGTTCTGCCTTGTGTTTGGTCTGTGCCATTGTCCTGTCTGCAAAGGCCATGCCAGCTGTGTCTGGGGCATGTCCCCTAGCCCTTGGTGACAGGGTGAGGATGCCACCTCTGCCCTCTGCCCTCTCAGCCCCATGGCGTGTGCAGGCTGGGGGGGTGGCAGTGGAGCCCTGCTGCCTCCATCCTTCAACATAAAACCACTTAAGGTGAAACATAACATGATACCAGCACTGGAGCCCTCGCCAGCCATGGCCACCACAAAAGGTGGTTTGTGGACTGAAGTGATGCCTTGGGCTACAAATACTCACTCAAAGCAGAAGAAGGCCTGACAATTTGCTGTATTTTTCCTGTGTTTGATGGCAGACAACAGCCTTTCTGGCAGATGTTTAATATAAATCCGGTGGCCACATGTGGGACTTCTCTTTGTTCCTTGGAGGGCTGTGGGTTGAAGCTCAAAGACTTTCTCCCGTCCGCTCACCACACCTGATCTCAGCAGAGCCTCTGCCAGCTCTCACTGGGCTGTGTTTGGCTTGCTGCTCTGCTGTTTCAGAGAAGCCAGAGCCTTGAAAAATTCATGTGGAGTGCTAGAAGGAAAAAACCCCCAAACTTAATTTGGGTTTTCATGACACACAAGCCCTCTATTAGGCCTTGTAAACTTTTTCTGACGTTACCACTTCATGAAAACTTTGATTTCAGCTGTTGACTAAATCTTTAATCTCCCTCTACCTGCTAGGTCTGTCTCCTTTTCTTACTTAAAAAACCTTTTGGTATTTTCTTCAACAGCATCTTTCAAATGTCAGCAGTTACCAGAATAACACAAAATGCAAAGGCCTTGGTGAACAGTCTTTTAAAGAGCTGGGGCATATAAATTCAAAGGCATGATATAATCTAAGAGGAATCCATCAACCAGGGGAGCCTCTTGCATAAAGTATATTGAGAACTAAGCACAATATGAACAGAAGGAAAATTGCTTTTTCCCTTTTGAATTTTTATTCACTTAGCAGCAATATTTACTAGTAGCAGGCAGAGCCCATTTTTCATTTTCTGGGGAGATGGGAGAATTCCAGTGCCACTCATCTTGTCACCAGATTAAATCTGTCGACTTGCTGCCAAGTCACTGTGATATTAATGATACAGTTGTAATCCCTTTCTTTTGGTAGGCCTGTGGATGGAGAAGTACTTGACCGTTGTTCACATGTTGTAATAGAAATAAAAATAGGACTTCTGAAATACTGGGAAATTGCAGCTCCCTCTGTCATTCATTTCTTTTGTGTTCACGGAGCCGGGCTGCAGCCAGCTCTGGCAGTTCTAGGTGCCACGCCTTGCTGTCACCAGCCTTATTCGGTAATTAGTCAGCAGCCTCATGTGGTAACTAGTCAGCAGACGGGAGCCGGTGCTCTCGGCACGGCCAGGCGCTCCCGCAGCTCCGGGATTCCATTGATTCCAGCTGTCAATGGGCCGGAGCAGCCCCGCGGTGGGAGCGCTGCCTGCACTGGCCTCGCATCTCTCCCCCTGCCGGGGCAGTGTCACCTCCTCCTTGTGCTGCTGAGGGGATGAGCAGCCACCACTTCCCTCCCAGAGGGACGAACTCCCAGCACACAACCAAAGAAAAGCCCCAGTACCAAGTACAGAATGCAGCTGGGGTCACAACCTCTGCTGCTGTGACCTTGTTTAGTGAGGACTTTGCTGTGGCTGGAGAGGGGTCTGGGGTGGTAACAGCAGGGCCTGAAGCCTTCAGTATTCCTCATGAGCCAGCTGGGTGATGGGGTGACAGCACACCCAAACCTGGAGGTGTTCAGAGCCTGACTGGATGTGGGTCTGAGACACCTGGTCTAGTGGAAGGTGTCTCTCCCATGGCAGGGGACTGGAATGAGATGAGATTTAAGGTCCCTTCCAACCCAAACTGTTCCATGAATCTATGGTGACTCAGGGGCAGGCGTCTTGCAACAGAAAGTCTTACTCTCTTTAGAGTGGGGATTCCACAGTATTTCTAATAGAAAATTACTCTCCCAGGAAGCTCCCAGAGACACCTGTGAGGTCCATCTGCAGCTGGTCAGGAGGAAGCTGGGACATCCTTATGAGGCTTTGGAAGAACAACTAATTTCTCAGGACAGTTATGGATAAACACAACCCCAACAAACCTGAGTTCTTTCTAAATGCTGCAAGCAGCGCAGATCTTCCCTTCACCCTTTCCCTAAAGCTTTGGGTTATCCAAAACCTCTTTGTGGGGATGTGTTTAGGAAATGGGGCTGCTTCAGAAAAAGCCGAACTCCCAGTGGTGGATTTGGCTTTGAACTTCCCTGGTGAGGGAATCTCTGGGCTGTCTGTTATTAATCCTGGGGAGAAGTGTCCTCTGTGCTGACCTGACTGACCAGGCTCATGGCAGTGCCTTGCACCACATTTCGTCCTGGCTGCCCCCCAGTAGGATGAGAGCAGCCCTGCAGTGAAGTGGCCTTGGAGCCCCACTGGTTCCTCTGCCCCAGGCAGCAACTGAATCCCCAAGGCAGGATGGAGGGATGCAGAGAGGCAAGATTAGACCATGTCTGTGCCCTTGCCACTCACTGTCTCCTAATTAGCATTCCTTTGGCACACTTAATTAGCACATTCCTGCCTTTAAGTTATGGGCTGCTTGCCTATATTTACACCCTCCTAAAACATCAAGGGAGAGGTCTATAAATTACATCTCATGAAAAACATTAATTGTGTGAACTCTTTCTAGCATTTATAATGCTCAGCTTGTTCCCCACTCCTCCCAGAACCTGCAAACACAGAGACTAGGGATTTGCAGACGTTCTGCCTCTGCTCCCACGTGGGACTGTTCCCTCCTGCACACACCTGTGAACACCTGTACACGGGTATCCATCACCCCCGAGCCAGCCCTGCACACATGGAGCAGCACCTTGTGCTCTGTGAGGTGTTTGTCCAACATCTCCTGACCACACTGGTGGGGTGGGAGGCTGCAGCGGGTTCAGCTGCCCGAGAATCTCCCAGCACAGCACTGGTGTGTGCAGAGTGCCTGGTTTACTGAGCATAAAGGCTTTATCTCAGCCAGCTAGGACATGCTGCCTCTTTCAACCACTGTTTTACAGGAGAGGATTTCCTGCTGAAAGGAAGTACTGGCAAATTTGCCGGCCCTCCTGTGAGCCTGGCAGCATGGAAGGTGAGCACCGACTTGTCACCATGCCTTGGCACAGGCAAAATGGAGTTTGAGCATCGTGGTACCGTGATCCTGCATCCTTGGGACTTGTTGAGACATGTTCAGAAGTGCAAGGTAAGAGGAGCATCCCAGCAACACAGCTCAGTGTAGAGGTGCCAGCTGTCCTCAGAGCCCTGCTCAGGAAGAGCCATGCCCCTCTGCATGCAGGATTGGAATACAGCTTCCATGTCAATATTATTCCTACCCTCTGTATTTGCCTAATCTTTCATATAGTACAACTGAAGCTTCCTGCTCTCCAGGCTGAGAAAGGAAAATGTCAGAAAAATGCTTGTAGTTTGGGAATAACAGTGTGTAGAGATCAGAAAATCAACATCTAGAAAAGGAAAAAAGTTTGAGGATTCATCTCAATTAGAGAGGAATCCAAGAAAATAGGTGCAGGAAGTGACAGGCATGAGTCCATGCTTGGGTTTGTTTGCTTGATGATGCAGAGAGTTTTGTGTTCCTGGGTCTTTTGAGCTCCTCTTCAAAGCCCAGCCCAGCAGAAGCCCCCACCAGCTGCAGCAAGGGATGTGCTGCTGAGCTCGTTGGGTTGGAATATCCCTGGATCATGGGATGTACAGCTTCAGGTCACCCTGTGCAAGACAGGAGTTTTATCTGAACTCCAGCGGGGAGTAGCTGCTTTCCCCAACTTGTTTTTGGGGTTACCTACTGCTGGCCTTCCAATACCTCAAGCAGGCCTCCAAGAAAGATGGAGAGAGACACTGATTACAAGGATCTGGAGTGACAGAGCAAGAATGAATGGCTTCAAACTGAAAGAGAGGAGGTTGAGATTAGACATTTCCATCCTGATTGCTTTGATGTCTACGAGGAGCCAGGGTTTCTGATTTAGCTTTTTTTTGAAGGACAGCAGCTTCTCTTCAGCCAAACACTTGGACTTGGCCAAGGAGAGAAACCTCTGTCCTGGCACGGGCATGCTGTGACACCAGCTCACCTTGCTAGTTTTGGTGTTCTGGTCATGTTCTGCTGCTGCCTACAGAATTTATCAGCAGCACAGTCATCTGCAAAAGCCCCAGCTGTGGGGATTCTGCTGGATCTGTTGCCCATGTGAGACCTTTTCCTTCTGCATCAGTCTTTCAAACCATACCAAATTTCAGCCAAGTTAGGTCCACAGCTTTTCCTGAATAAGGGAAGAGGAAATGTTTACTGATGAGATTTTCCAGTGGTTCAAGTGGGCTGGATTTTCCTGTGGCCTCCAGAATCTGGATGCCCAAGGCTCAGTATGGCAGAAACGTCTGCAGCTCTTTGAGAGCCTGGTCAAAGACCTGGTTCCTGCAGGCAATAGGGAATCTGAGGCATCTGCATCCTGCCCCAGGTCTGGGAGGTGAACAACTCTCAATTCTCAGCCTCTGTGTCTCTTTGCAGGCTCTCAGTGGTTACTCCTGGGACCCTGCCAAGACACAAGGGCTGAGCCTCTGCTCGTGGTGTTGCCTCACTGTCTTTTCCCTGCCAGGGGTCACCTTTCTCTCTGCTCTGGAACTCTGCTGAGTGGGTCACACCTCACATGGGCCCATGGCTGCAAAGGAGATAAGGTTTATATATGTATATAAATGTTAATATATCTGTCTATATTTGCATATATATTCGTACATAAATATACATATCCCTGCATCCAGGGAATGGGTATGCAAACCTGTGGGTGACACCTTCTAGGTGCTCCACTAGTCTTTGTGTCACCAGAGAGCCAAGCAAAGCAAAGATTTTAGTTTAGTGACTCATTTCAGGAAGACCTGATCAGTGAATCACAGAACGGTTTGGGGTTGAAAGGGACTCTAAAGCCCATCCAGTGCCACCCCTGCCATGATCAAGGACACCTCCCACTGTCCCAGGCTGCTCCCAGCCCCAGTCTCCAGCCTGGCCTTGGGCACTGCCAGGGATCCAGGGGCAGCCACAGCTGCTCTGGGCACCCTGTGCCAGGGCCTGCCCACCCTCCCAGGGAACAATTTCATCCTCATGTTCATAAACCTGCTCTTTCTAGTTTGAAGCTCCCTCAGGAAAAAGCTGAGGCTCCTTGCAGCCCCCAGACAGCTCCCTCCCTGGAGGCTTGCAGGGACCTTTCCTGGCTGAGGCACCCAAGCTCAGCAGAGAGGGTTGGAAAAGGGGTGCCTGTGGCCCAGGGAAGACAAGATCGGACTGGTATAATGGGACCCCCTTTTAAAGAACCTTTTGATGTTTCTGACCTGGTTTTAGTCTGAAACCCTCACATCCCTCTCTGCAGCCCCCACATTCTGTCCTCCTTTATGGGAATTATTAAAAGTTAAAGTGCCTGTGTCCCCTTCCACCTTATCCCAGCCCCAGAGCCCTGGACCCTCTGTGCTTGGTGGGAGGAGATGGGCATGGTGGGCCTGTGCTCTGCCTGGCTTCCCCTTCATGCTGTTTTATTGGGCTCTGCTATATCTCTCTATCCATGCTGAGCCTTTTCGCCTCTCTCTTTCCCCCTGTTTTGGTCTCTTGTATTTCCCTCTTTCGCCTTCCCTTCCCATCCTTCCTCTCCCAGTCCATGCTCTTGTTTGCTCGCAGTCATCAAGGTTGTTTTGGGGAAAATAACTTTGCCAAGAGCAGTATTTTGCTGTCCTCTGGATAGCAATTCTTTGTTTGGCAGCCTGGCAGCCCCCAGTTATTACAACCACAAATAAAAATGTGCCAATCAGGACATATATTAGGGGAGAACTGGTTAAATCCTTGGTGGATGGAAGTCATTGGAGCATCACTTGCTTCCAGGGGGCTAACCTGATTTACACCTACTGAGCTCAGGCCAAACATTTACATTTACAGTGTACAGACATGATAAAATGGAATAAAAACAAAATACTAAACTTGATCCCATCTTCAAGCTTTATGTGAACTATAAATGTGTTTGAAATATATCAGGTACCTTTCATGGGCCCTGTAAGTCAGACCAGAGGACTGAGATACTAAGCCAGTTCATCAGCCCTCCTGCTTCTTTCTGAGGAAGGTTGATGCTCTATGGAGAGTTGGTGCTCTCTGGAGGTGTTCTCTGTTCAGGGTATGGGCTACAATTGCTTGCCTTGACTGAAGAGACAAGCCCTCCAAAGTCAGGGGATGCTGGAATTAGGACTGCACAGGTAATAACAACTCACTTTTCCTGGTGCTTCTGAGTTATGAGATACCCTCTAGCCATAGACATGGCTGGTTTTTCACATCTCACTCATTTTTTGTGGCTTCCTATTTCTTTTCAGGTTTTGATTTATGGGAAATTCCTTTAGATGTTGACTGAGATAATAAATAAGGGAAAAAAACCAAACCAACGAAAGGCAAACTGCCTTTCCCTTACAGATGATCGACCACTGTGTTAAATTTCAGGTTCATATTTGGGGCATCTGACATTACCATTGTTCAAAGAGATCTGAAAGACAGCAGCTAAATTATTCCTAATCTTGTCTCCTAGGCTGCTTAAAACATGGTTGTGTTGCTCTAAAAAATACATATACTCCAAGGTACAGAGCGTGGCTTGAAATGAGAGGTCGAGGGGACAGGAGCAGTTCAAAGTAACTAAAGGCAGAGTTGCAGAGGCAGCTGTGGCTTGTGTCTTCACTGAAGTCTGCAGTGCTGGATGTTTTGGGGCTTGCAGAGCAGAGCACCTGTCTTCTCTCCTGCTTTAAAGGCTTTTCCTTGAGTCCTTCTGTGGCTGCAGCGTGCTCAGTGCTGGGTCACCCTTGGTGTCTGAGCACCCTTCTTCAGCAAAAAACCAGCTTTTTGGCTCAGGGTTGCTGCACTTTGTGAGAATTTTTGTTGGTTTCTGCTTAGTGATGTTTGAGTGACCTTCAAACACAGGGAAGTAAAATCTTTCAGTACACCACAAAAAATGATAGGGACAAAGTCCCTGCTCGTGGGGTGGATTGTGCTGGTCCATTGTGCCACTGTTTGATCCCTCCTGCTTTCAGCACCTGCTGCCGTTTGGACTTCAGATGGCTCTGGAGGAAGTGTCTAGCTGGTGCATTCACCAGCCTGTGTTGCAGGGTGTGCCCAGACAGTTCCAGCACCCCAAGGACAGCTCTGAGCTGCACTCTGGGTCTGTTTCCTTTGGTAAAAGGAACTCACTTGGGAGATTTCATCTGGTCTTGCCTGAACCTCTGGGACTTGAGCCAGGGAGAGGGGCAGATCTGCTCTGGAGCCCAGCTGCACCAGCCAACAGAGATGGGGTGTGGATGTGTCCCAAAATCATAGTGCCCCATAACAGGGGAGAGAAATGCAGCACCTGCAGTGTCTCCACCCAGCTTTCTTATGTCTGAATTTTTAGAGGTCCAGGCTACACTTGGAATGGAACAAAATGGGCATTCTAGAACTGGGAAACTGGCAAGACTGTGTATCCCAAACGTCTGCATTGATGTTCACTGAGATAAAAAAAAAAAAAAAAAAAAAAAAAAAAAAAAAAAAGGAAAAAATGCTCCAAACTTACATGGCAAGCCAAATCCTGGGATTTATTGCTGCCTCCTGAGGGATTAAAGTATCAGGATAGAGCTGAGCCTGTTTTCTCTCTGATGGGTGATTGCAATGGATACTATCTCTCCTTAGCCTTCCCAACAAGAACTTTGGCTCTGCTTCATGCACCTGAACTGTGGGATGAATTGTTGGGTGATCCTACAGACCTTGAGTGGTTTAAGTTACTGTATGGTTTTGCTGCATTCCAAAGGGCCTGGTGAGGTGAGAAGCAGCTCTTCCATGACCACTCATGACCCCACTCCTGTGTCACTTTGGCTGAGGCTCTTTGTGCCCCTGTGCTCCCCAGTGCCTGTCACACCTGCCCATGCCATGGTGACGTTTGCTTCACAGTAGCTGTGTGCCATGTGGTGTCCTTGGGGCATTCCATCCTGGTCCTCTGTGGGTTTCATGGGTCTTTCTCAAAGGGACAGGCTTTGTTGCTACCTCTGCATGACTCCAGGCTCTGGCCACTGTGTGGCACTTAGGGGAGCCACCAACACCAACACCTCCTTGTCATGTTGCACTGCTCAGGCACTGTCCCCTTTGGGGTCTGCAAAGTACCAGGCAGACCCAAGGCTCCAAATGGGTCCAAGTGTTATTATCATATCAATATCCCATTATCATAATGAAACCCAAGGAAGGAGGTGGCTGCACATGGAACAAAGCCTGCCAGACGCAGCCAATTCCTTTATTCCCAGTTCTGATGGGATCACAGGGCTCATGGCAAAACATTTCTGCTCCTTCAGAGTTGTCCCTCTGTCTCTTCATGTCAACACACACTTGTGGCCCCTCACATGCCTAAATTCATTTATTTGCAGGCACACCCACATCCACCCAATGAACACAATAAAAGGCAAACCGTGACTCAAGGTCTGAGCTGGATAATCCCCACAAATCTGGCAGTGATACGTACGTTGTGTTTGTATAAGTTCTTTATTCTGACACTTGTCATTCACCAGAAATGCATTTCATAGTCAGTTTTCCCCAGAGATTCCCTCTGTCTCTTTTCACCTGGTTCCTGCCAGCCCTTGGCTTCACTCCTGCCTCTTCCAGGGAACTTTCTTTCCTGCATAGCCTCCGCTCTCCTGCTAAACCAGCTCTGTGTCTCTGTTCCTTCCCTGGCTCCATTTCAGAGTTTATTTGTGCTGCATGACCACTCAAGGTGAGACATCAGGTGCCAAGGAAATCCCTGTCAGACTGCAGGGCTGGTTTTGGATGGGCTCCTAAGAGGCAGCCAAGGACCATCCATGTTTGGCAGATAGACCTGGGGATGCAACTGCTGCCCAAACCCCCAGATGGGCAGAGACAATGTGCCAAAAAGCTGGTGAATTTGGGTGCTATGGGAGCTGTCTGAGAGCAGCCCTTGGTCCTCATGCATGTGCCATGGGTGGAGGGCTTGGAGAGCCTGAGACAAAGGGACATGATGGTCAGGGATGTTTGTCCACACTCAGGCTGATCTGAGAAGGGGAAGGAGATCCCAAGTCAAAATATATAATTGGGAAAAATTTCTTCCCAGAAACGATGGTCAGGCATTGGAACTGCTCAGGGCAGTGGTGGAGTCATCATCCCTGGAAATGTTCTAAGGTCATTTGTATGTGGCACCTGTGGACATGGTTTTGTGATGAACAAGGTGGTACTGGGTTAAGGGTTGGACTTTTCAACCATAACCATAATGATTCCAAAAGTTGATTTTATCTCTATGTCTGCCCCGAATAAAGCTGGGGGTGCTGAGAGACTGAAATATCCCAGGAAGGACATTCTTACATTTTTTTTTTTGCTCAGCACAACCTTTTCAGCCAAAAACAACCAGGGAGATTGGACATGGATATTCCCTCTCTGTCCCTTCAGATGCAGGGGACAAACACCTTGGAGCCCCAAACCATGGAACAGGGAAAAAGGACTCAGTGTGTGAAAAACACAGCATTCCAAAGGAACTCAGTGGGGGGACTAAAATGTATCTCTGGGAGTACAGAGCTGGTAGAGCTGCCATGAGGGGAGGTGGAAAAGAACCATCAGAGACAGTAGTCAATGGCCAGGGAAGGGTAGCTGCCTCCAAGGCTGGGGAGGGCACAACCAGTATGGACCAGTACAAAGGCTGTGGTTCCAGGCAAAGCTGCATAGTGGCATGGCCCTAGCAGTGCAGGGTTATGCAGTGATAGAACAAGGTACAATGGCTTGAAACTGAAAAATATTTATATTAGAGATTAAGGATTAGATTTTTATTAGAGATTAGGAATAAATTATACCATGTGAGGGTGGGCATGCCCTGGCACAGGGTGCCCAGAGCAGCTGGGGCTGCCCCTGGATCCCTGGCAGTGTCCCAGGCCAGGCTGGGCACTGGGGCTGGGAGCAGCCTGGGACAGTGGGAGGTGTCCCTGCCCATGGCAGGGGGTGGCACAGGATGATCTTTAAGGTCCCTTTCAAACCAAGCCATTTTTTGATCCTATGATTTTATGACCTAGTTACTTGGAATTTAATAGGAATTTAGTAAAGACTGGCCATCCCTGGGAGCCCAAATAATGTGATGCAGCTGGTGGGATCTGGAAGCGGCAGAGTGTCAAGGTAAAGCATCACTTGGACTTCAGAGATGTGGTACCAAAAGGCACTTCCCAGGCACGCCCAGGCCCCTGGGGTTTGTGGCAGTGCCTGGACAGGGGCATTGGCACGTGCTGCTGAGCCTGAGGGGTTGGAAATCACAGATCAGGCCTTTCTCTTTAAAGCTGGTGCCCTCCAAGTGCTCAATAAACAAATCCACCCGGGAGAGGAAAGGAGCCAAGCTCAGATCTTGAATTGTGGTCCAGGGGGAACCAGAGTGATTTTGTAAAAGTTCTGCCAAGGCATTTTAGCAAATCAGTGCATCCCATTTGGCCTGGCTTTCCTCAAGTAGGTCACTGGTTAATCTGATGCAGGCAATGAGCCTCTTTCTTTCTATTTATTCTTTGATTTTACTTTTCTAGCAGGTATGGCTTCACAACCAGCATGATGAAAGAGTATTTATTGCTGGCACCTGAAAGCATTATGCTCCAATAGGTGTCTGCATTTAATTACAAACACATCAGGATGTCTCTAATTCCCCGGCCTTGGGAAGTTGGGTGTTGTGAACTTTGGAATAATTTCTTAGTTCTCTAGTGGGCTGTAGTGAAGCTGAATTTTAAAAGTTAAGGTAAAATGTCTACTTGTGCAATTAGAATCATCCCAGAATGGTGGAAACACCAGTTTTATGTGTGCAAATGAAGTTATCACAATTAAAAAGTTATGCAAGAAGGAAAATTCTCCAAAATCTCTAAAAGAGCAAAGATAATATAGTTTATAGACTCTGGGAATGAAGGCTGTTAAAGGCACAGACTTGGGAAATATTTGCTGCAATACATTAAAAGAAGAAGGAAGGCAACTTTGTGAAAAGGGGGTTTTTGGTACTTTGCCGGAAGCATCACAGAATTTTGTTTTGGGACCACAAAGCAACAAGGAAGCCCTTGATGTTTTTGTCTGTTTGTTTCTGTGTGTTCTGAGATAGCATGGTCTGAATATTTGTGGTCAATACATCAGCTGGGAAATGATTAATGTTATTTGACTTCAAAATTATTGCCTTGTCCCTTTAATAGGCAGTTGAGAGCTTTTTTGAAACTGTTATTTTAGGCTGCCTTCAGGTGTGGGGAAGAGATTGCTGCCTCTGATTCACATCTGCAGGTTTCTTCAGCAAACATCAATGCTATAAACTTTTATTTGCAATGAAAGTTAAGATTACGGAACATTCTAAAGATGAATTCCTTAATTACTTCATATCTGAAATAAAGTGTGGGAGCAAAATGGTGTCTGCAAATTTTAGGTAAAGGGGGAGATGTTGTTCAGGACTGGGATACAACCTGTGAGTACTGGACTGCTCAGGCAGCTCCCCCAGCAGGGAGCAACTACTCCAGGGAATGAACCACAATGTTCATTCACTGCTGCAGGAGCCCGAGCTGGGGGTGCTCAGCTGGAGAGGAGAAGGCTCCAGGGAGAGCTCAGAGCCCCTGCCAGGGCCTAAAGGGGCTCCAGGAGAGCTGGGGAGGGACTGGGGACAAGGGATGGTGGGACAGCACACAGGGAATGGCTTCCACTGCCAGAGGGCAGGGCTGGGTGGGATATTGGGCAGGAATTGTTCCCTGGGGAGGGTGGGCAGGCCCTGTGCCAGGGTGCCCAGAGCAGCTGTGGCTGCCCCTGGATCCCTGGCAGTGCCCAAGGCCAGGCTGGACAGGGCTTGGAGCAGCCTGGGATAGGGGAAAATGTCCCTGTCATGGTAGGGAGATGGAGTGAGATGTGACATCCTTGCCAACTCAAACCATTCCAGGAATCTGTGAATATTCCTCCTGATCCCTACAATGAACCCAGGGCCAGTTTTGGCACACAGAGAATCCATCACTCAAACGAAAGAACCACAGGACATGCATGACATGGAATGTGGATCTTGGATTTGCTTCAGTGCTCTTGGTTCTTCAGTCTTCTTGGTTTGTTCAGTAAAAATCGAGGTAAAGCTGAAGAACTCCCCTTCCCCCGCACGCCTCTCCCCTTTGAGTACACACATCTGACAGGGATCCTATAAACTTGTTGCCAGATGAAGTGGAATACAGAACACCAGGATGAAGAATAAATGAGCCCATCTGTCCATCTCCCCTCCAATGTGCATCACATCAATGGGTGCTCACCTAACAGACATTAAGAAATTTTTGGTTAGGAGGATTTCTCTGACCGCCTATTCCAGGGCTCTGCTCTACAGATTATAAGGAGGTTTCTCTAACACCAAGTATCTTTTAACCTTTGCTGGACTTCAGGCTCAAACCCTTTTTGAACCTTCATTTGCTTTTGCACTTATCTTTTATTCCCTGTTATATCAGGAGCAAATGCAGAAATTATTTATAATTAAGAGCATCCCAAATGCTGAACCTATTAATACAAACCAGAGCATGCTTAGACATTTTTCCCTGCTCATTCTGCATCAACAAACAGCTACCAGGAAAAAAAGGGAAGTTTGAAGGCAGTTTTCCTTGACAATTGCTTGCTCGGAAGCTCCTGAAGAGTTTCCCATTTTTCAGACAAGTCAAGCAGAAGTAGCTAAGTGCACACAGCTGTGGCACAGAAAATTAGGGGGTGCACAGCCCATGTAGAATATAAACCCCATGAGTGAGAGGCTTTTGAGCAGAGGGCATAAAAAGAAGACAAAATCATAGGATTAATGGTGATTGAGCTAGAGAGAAGAGTCAATCTTGCAATTTTGGGGGCTTGCTGAGTCTCTGAAAAAAGACAGGGGTGTGACCGAGATCTGAGAGAAAGGAAATACAGGGAGGCAGGGAGAGAGAAATGATGTAGGGGAAGACCTAGCTGTAATTCTCAACAAAACAGGCACAATTTCCAAGTAAAAAGATCTCCATGATGAGAGAATTTGGTCACTGGAGGAAAAAAGGAGAGTCCACATGCTGCCAGATGGGGATCACACTGTGGAAGAAAATCTTCCTGAAGTTCTGAATACAGTGACTATTTGGAGAAGTGCCTGGTGTATCACCAGCTCTGGTCATGATGGCTCACCTGAGCTGTCACCACAGAGACAGTGGCTGGCTGGCTCACCAGAGCCAGAGCTCCTGCAAAGCTGACACTCAAACAAGGATGCCCTGATCCAGTGGGTGTGGGAGATGGCCCAACAGAGATGGTGGAGCAGGAGGAGAGCAGGGGCTGCCCACCTTCAGTGGGGGCTTTGCCTGGAGCAGCACCATGCTGTGACACTGGGCAGCCTCCCCAGGGACATTCCTGTCTGCAGCACCAACCAGCCATGTTCCCTGGACCTTTAGACAAGTGTAGTCTGCCTCTCTGGTGACAGTTTTTCCTATACACTCTCCCAGGTAATGGATGATGAAGACATATTGCTGTATTATGTAATTTAAAGTGAATTTTGCCTGTCAGCACCATTGAAATAAATGTGTTCATTTCCCCAAAATGGCCAATCTGTCACATTATCCTGTGTCCTTGTTTCCCCCATCCTGTCTAATAGTGGAAATTGGAGATCTGATTGTTTTAAAAAGTGAATTTATCTTATCCTTAATTTCCCTCTACTATGAAGAGCCATCTTTAATGTTTGTTTGTCCAGTCCTAGCCAGTGCTCTCCCTTGGATGACCCTGGCACAGGCAGGTGAGGAGCTGCTCCAGGGTTTGTGTGAAGCACTCCCAGAGCTGCTAGTGCAGGGCATGACAGATCTCAGCGAGCCAAGGCTTACCCCACTGTTTTCCTAAAAGCAAAGAGTCCTTCTGCTGGTTCCTGGTGCTGCTCCTCAGCTTCATCTCAAATCATTGGCACAGCTCTTGTCCTTTCCTATGCAGCCCACCAGGAACAAGTTGCCTGCCTGCAATTACACTGGTTGGTGTTAATTCTATAATTTAATTCTCTATCAGCTGAAACTTGTGTTCGTTTTCCTGTTATTTTCTGTGACTGATTTCAGATCAGAGACCTACTTTATTCGTGAGGCACAGCAAAGTAAAACATTAGTGTTCTCCTCATCTCCTTCAGCTCTCTGTTGTCTCTGATGGAGTCAAAATTAATAAAGGCCAGATACCTCCTTGCGAACTCATAGGGTGCTGGGGTACCTTGTCTGCTGTGATTAGTTTGGAAGTGCTTCCCAGTGAGAGGCTGTGTTTAACCCTCCATAGCAGTGAGGGAAACTCTCCCTGGCTCTCATGGAGAGCCAGCACATCCTCAGACTCCCCTCCATGCAGCACATAAATATTTCTGCTCCTGTCTACCATGCCTCATTATTGGCAATTTTATCATCTCTGTCTAATAAGAGTCCTGCTGATTTGTATTCTTTGATGAATCCTCTGTCTCCTTTCCTAGTGGGAAGTTGCTGGCTGTGGTTATTGGCATCCCAAAGAGCTGGAGCACTGCTGGCAGTGGTGTTTCCCAGACTGTATTTAAACCCTGTGCCTGCTTCTGCCCCACTCTCTGGAGATTGCTCCCAGAGTGTTTTGATGGAGCAGGTGGCTGTAGAAGGCCTGCACCATCTCAGTCCTGTTCACTGTCCTGCTCGTGGAATCATGGAATATCCTGACCTGGCAGGAACCCCCAGGGCTCATCCAGCCCAGCCCCTGTCCCTGACCAGACCCCCCAACATCCCCCCTGTCCATCCCTGGAGCTCTGGCAGCCTCAGGGCCATGCCCATTCCTTGGGCAGCCTGGGCAATGCCAGCACCCTCTGGGGGAAGAGCCTTGCCCTGAGCTCCAGCCTGAGCCTCCCTGGCACAACTCATGCTCCCCAGCTCCTCCTGCACTGCTGTGGACCCCCATCTTCCTGGCTCTGGCGGTGGCTCAGAGTCGTCCTGGCACTTGGGAAGGTTGTTGTGACTGCAGAAGCTGCAGCCAGAGCCCAGACTGCTGCAACAATCTCCTGCCTGAGGGCCAGATCTGACCCTGGGTGCCCTGCTCAGAGCAGGGGGTAGAGGAGCAGGATGAACTGGACTTCTCAGGAGCAGAGGGAACCAAGCTGCTTTTGTCCCTGGCAATGCCCTGGCTAAGGAGAGGTTGCTCAGCTCTGGGGATCCCAGGCAGTGGTGCATCCCCGTGTTTGTCCCTGGCCTCAGCTCTGTGCCAAACCCCTCAGAGCCCCTTGGAATTGGTGTGCATTCACACAGCATCTGCCTCTCCACAGGCTGGGAAGGCAGGGATACAACTGCACATTCCTACTGTAGCCTTGCAGGAGGAATGTCTGATGGGCGTGGACATCCTGCTCTGCAGGGGCATGCCTGGGGTGGAATGAGATGAGCTTTAAGGTGCCCTACAACCCAAACTATTCCATGGTTCCATGATTTTATGAATGTGCTACAGATGAAGGCTTTGGGTATTGCAGAGCTTCTCCCAGCAGCAGGGCAGAGGTGTCCTCTCTGCAGGACTTTGTCCATGTCAGGAAGGATGAAGCCACTGAAAAACAACATATTAATTCCTCCACAGTGCCAGCGACAACGTGGTGGGATTTTTTGTGGGTTTTTTTGTTTGTTTGTTTGTTTTTTTTGTTCTTTTTTTGTTGATTTTGGGTTTTTTTTGTTAAAATGGAAGTTTATTTAATGGCAAATAAAATAAAAGTTTGATTTATAGAGTAAACCAAACCTGGTCTGTCCCATTCCAAGTACCTTGCAGCAGCACTGGTGCAGCTGGAATGAGGTCTGGGGGACTGCAGGCTCTGGGAGGTGGGCAGGGAAGAATAGGGATCTATCCCAGTGCTCTGAGCTGTGTATAAGCACAGGGCCCCAGTGTGAGGGAGGGTGGGAATGGCTTTTTAGCTCCTCTGCTCTTTAGGAGGTGCTGTTACTGAGATGTGAAAAAAACAGGTCCCACCACAGTGAAAAATCAGGGGGTTTCTGTCTTTCAACCTAGTCCCTTCCCATCCTTTATACAGGAGGCTGAGCCCTCTGCCTGCTCCTCTGCCTGCTTCCCCTTCATCACTTTTATATCAATTTCTGAGGTGAAGTGTTGTATTATAAGGTTCCTGCAGTTATCATTCCCTTCTGTTAACCTGCACTCCAGATCCTGCTGTGCAGGCTTCCCTTTGCTGGGAGTATTTCCTCCTGCCCTCCCTGCTCTGTGATAAGCTCA
The DNA here is from genome assembly GCA_032173965.1 of Sitta carolinensis. NCBI lineage: Eukaryota > Metazoa > Chordata > Aves > Passeriformes > Sittidae > Sitta > Sitta carolinensis. The sequence goes on along the minus strand of CM063296.1, from coordinate 13,604,459 downwards.
GCGACAGTGAGAATGCGAGTTTCTTCCTGGGAAACCTAAACCCTCCTCTTGGCACACGAGGGCTGGTGGGATGGCCACACTTGGAGCAAGGGAACGGTTAAAAGGATTTTGATTCTGTGCATCTCTTCCCTCCAACAGCACCATTATTTCATACAACTTATTCCTTCCATTGAAACCTTCGAATAATTTTCCTTTATAATCAAACTTTTCTATCCCTAAATCAGTTTTATAACCACCTTATTGTACCTTGAAACTCAAAAAGAAAAATAACTTATAAATAATTGGGCTGTGCTGTGAATACTAAGCACACCTGTGGCTTTCAGAGGATGGGATAACAGGACATCCTCTGCCACCCACCCAAGGAAGGGCTTGCTGGCTTAGCTTGTCTTATTCAGTGCTCCTAGTGGGGTGCAGAGAGGAGAGGGAGGTAGGATTCAGTCTTTGCCAGGCTCTGGACTTGCCCTGGAGTTAGCAGGAGACTCTGTACCACTGCTGTGGGTTGTGTTTGTGAAAACGTAGCAATCCTGGTGTTTGTTCCACCTGGGAGCTGGGGCTGTGCACCCCCATTTGTGTTCAGCTGTCCCCAGAATCCTGACCCCTGAAAGGGGTCAGCCCTGAGCTGAGAGCATCCCTGAGTGCCTTATCAGAGTCCCTGTGCTGTCTCTGCCCACAGGAAGGCTCCTGAGCAGGGCTGCAGCACTGCTGAGCTGCTGCCCAGCCCCAACTGATCAGTGCCTTCCCCTGCAGCAGGGGAATGAAACCTCCAAAGTCTGAGAATCACAGAATCCCAGACTGGTGTGGGCTGGAAGAGACCTTACAACTCACCCAGTGCCAACTCTGCCATGGGCAGGAACACCTCCCACTGTCCCAGGCTGCTCCAAGCCCTGTCTAACCTGGCCTGGCGCACTGCCAGGGATCCAGGGGCGCCACAGCTGCTCTGGATCTTTGATCTCAGCCATTTATTCATCCATCTCTAACTGCACTAAACTGACACAAGGCAGAGAAGAGCTTTTCCCCCAGCCTCCCCTCTGGACATTACAGGGATCTCTCTGTCTCTCTCCAGAGTGGAATGTGCCTCCAGGAGAGCTCCAGCCATCTCCTCATCTTCAGGTGTGTGGCAAGGAGAAGGAATTTGTGACTTCCTTGCAGCTTGTGTGATGGTTTCATTTAATAGATTCACAGAGACTAAAGCCAGTGAGATGCATTAGATCATCACACTTGATTTCCTGTAAATCACAGGCCATTACACTTCCCCATGTTCATCATGCAGTGCATCCAGTGACTTCGGTTTGACTGAAACACATCTTTCAGGAAGATCTCTTCAGGTTACTTTCAGTGGTGGATAAATGTTTTCCTTCCAAAAAAGTGTCTAATTTATAATTCAAATGTTGTTGGCTTCAGCTTCCAGCTCTTGTTTTGCCTTTCATATTGCAGTCACAGACTCTTTATTGCAAGTTATTTTCTGCCCCTGAAGGAGTTTAGATATGATGACGATATGATGACCTCTCAGTCTTCTTTAAAAGCTAACCAGCTGGAAGCCTTTAAATCTTTGAATGGAAGGTGTTCTTCTTGGCCTTTAAATCAACTTTGTAGCTTTTTTTCTGCATCTCTCTATTCCTCCACTATTTTTTAGAATTTATTTAAGCAGAGACCTACAGAAATACTGTAATTTGGCAGAATGTGTTGTTGAACTGAAGAGTGGGAACAGACCAATCCCAGGCTCTAGAGAATAGCCCGACGCCTGCCTGTCACCCAAACAAATAATTACAGAGCTGTAAATGAGGTGCAGGCAGCTCCTTTATCCCTGGGCTCCTTCAGCAGTTCCTGGCTGCCAAGGGGGTGGTGAAGCAAGGAGGGACCAAGGGAGACCAAAGGAAAAATATCCATGCTGGCATGAGGAGCCCTCCTCTCTCCTCCTGGGCTCCAGCTGGGGGGAAGGAGGAGATGCTGCCCAGGGATTCTGTTGGTATCTCTCCGCTGGAAACTCCCCAAGAGGAGCCCTGTGAGACCAGGACAAATACAGGTCTGGATTTTTATATTCTTTTACAAAAATGTATTTTTTATTTTCGTTTTTCTAGGCAGAAAGGTAATAGTCAAACAATCTGCTGCTGGAGGGACTTCTGTATCTCCTCTCCTCATGCTACTACCAAGGTCTGGGCTGTACCTGCAGGTCATGGACCTCCTCAGCAGCTCTGGGGGATGCAGGTGAAACACACAGGAAGGCACTACCCAGAACTGGTGGAAATCCTCACACAGCATCACTCCCACACTCCAAAGCTCTGTGTAGCTGTAGATGTGATGAGTGAAGTCAGACTGTGAGGGCTTCCCCTCCATCCTATGAGTAGATGCACTTGGGGCTGTTGCCCTTATCTCGTGGGGATCCCCTGACTGGCTGGCAATAATTCCCTTTTAAAAAAGGCTGAAATTAAACCAAGGGGCACCTGAATGCCCAGAGGCTGAGTGTTCCTCAGTGTCTGCTGATCCCAAGTCATTGAGTTGGTCTGTTATCCACCACAGCTGAGGCAGGTACAACAATCACAGTCAATGAACATGACTTTTTAATTATTGAGGAAAGGAGTCAGAACAGGAACGGGAAACAGTGGCTGCAGCCATTAGCTCTTCTGGGAGCTGATAATTGAGATATGTGGGACAAGAACATGTGTGCCTGGAGCCAGGGAGAAAGCACATCCTTTCCTGAGCTGCTGGTGAGCTCCCCCTTGCCCACTTTAGACAATTAGAGGATCTCAGAGATAGTCATGATAGCCAAATTCAAAGGCTGGAGAATCCTCTTTACATATCTCACATAATCTAAATAGTATCTGCATATGTAAAGCTGATTAATCTCAGTTAAATCCAATGCAACCAAAGAAAGCATTTAAATAAGTTATTTAAAAGAAGTCTCTCAAAGGAGTAGTATTGAAACCCACCAAATGTCTGGATACAGAGGGTCCTAAACTTGAATTAAATCCTACAATTTCTCTGTGTTTACCAAGATTAGCACATGTCTTTCCTCAAGGAACACATGGTCTAAGCAAGTTGGTATTTAACAGAAGATGTTAATACCTTCAATTACAACAGCATTTCATTATCCCATTAAATTAATTATGAGAATACATTAACTCTGATTCCTTGCCAGAATGCTGACAGCCTCCTAGTGCTCTCAGTGCTGAGGAAATAATGTGCTGTGTGGTATTAAAACCCAGGGGTGTCATGACTCCTCTCCATGTTCACCCCTCTGTGCTTTAGCTGCCTAGCCACTGCTTACCCAAAAAAAATTTAACTATGTGAGCTCAAAGGAAACTGTGATTTCTGTCGTCCTTTCCCTGGCTGGATGCTTTGACCCGCTCATGGCTACAGAGCACATTTGTGCATGTGCAACATCACCCCAATGGCTTCTGCTGCTGTGCTGGGAGGCTCAGAGCATCTTCAGTGTTCACCTCTCTGCTCTGGCCCACTCCCTCAAATGTCCCTTGAGATCATCAGGAACTTAAAGCTATTGACACTTTGCTTTACCCATGGACAAATCTCTGTTCTATAACTCTTCAGCATGACTACCGTTTTTGAGAAACTGAAATTTTAGACAGAGTCTTGAAACAGAATGATTATCACTCATTGAAGATATCATTTGGATGGCAGGGAGAAGCTCTTCACAGAAAGGCTGGGCAGGCTTTGAAAGGTTCTCCTCAGGGAGGTGGTGGAGTCACCGATCCTGGAGGTGTTTAAGGAAGGACTGGATGTGTCACTCAGAGCCATGGTCTGGTTGACATGGTGGTGTTGGTCACAGGTTGGACTCAATCTCAAAGGTCTTTTCCAGCCCAATTTATTCTATGATTGTCTTTTTAATGTAACTACTTGGGAGTGAGTCCTATCCTGCTATGTTCATTCTGGGCAGCATCACTGTCCCCCTTGAGAGAAACTGTGACCAGCAGGGGAAGGCCACAGGGTCTTTTTCCACCCAAAGGAGGCAGCCCAGGTACCACAGGTCTGTGTGCCAGGTGAGGCATCACAGCTCTGCTTAATCAGGCTGGGCCCACTTCTACTCTATTCTGTACTCAGACAGTGCCTGCTTTGAGATCCAATTATGACATCAAATGGCCTTGCTACACTTGTACACCTCCATCTCCCACACTCAGAACAAAAGCAACAAGAGTTATTATATGAGTCTTACATGTAGAAGCAGATGATTTGTAAATAAACACCTCTGAAGTAGCTTAGCAAGGAAAAAGTACCCAGAAAAAGCTTTGACCTTTATGCAGAAACATGAATTTAGATGTAAGGAAGGTGTTCAGAGATACATTCTCCATTTCTAAATATTCTACTTAACATTTGAGGAATAAAGATGTTAGCATGCTTATGAAATTGATTCATTTTAATAAGAATAATTTTTAAGCTGCACAGAATATTCTTGAAAGGAAGGGGGTTTTTTTTTTTTTTTTTTTTTTTTTTTTTTTTTTTTTTGGTGAGCCTGGGTAAAAGTTATTTCACTTTTATGATGTAGTTTACAGCTTCAGGTAAGGATCCCTGAGGTTATCCTTTTTGATCTGAAATACGGTGCTTCTCTCTTCCTAAAGATGGGATCTTCTACACCTGAATGACTGGGAAAGCTTTTTCTCTTGCTATAGTGCTACTCAGGTGTTTGAGAGGCATCTTGCTTTTAAGAGGCCAGTCGTGTAATTGTTTCTTTCTGACCCAAAATTCCTTGTGATATGATTAGTCCTGTGTGCACTTTCACAATGTGCAATTACAGACTCGGGTAACAAATTCTGCAGAAGGCACAGTGCTCCATGGTCTGCTTTCAGACTCTGGCACAAAGGCAGCAGGAGGAAGAGCTTCAGCCAGGAGGAGGGATGGGAGCAGTGCTGAGCCCTGGACGGGTTCAGGGGGAGCACAGAGAGCTGTAGAGCCTGAAAGTGAGCTGGGTGTGCTGGGGCAGATCTGCAGCTTCACCCCTTGCAGAGCCTCGTCCCTGCCCTAGCCACAGCAGAGTCTCACTGTGTGACAGTGCGAGCCCAGGTTTCCCTTCAGATGTTTCCTGTAAGGTTTATTTTCATCCCAACCCTGCCACATTTCAGGCAGGTCCACAGACACTGATGCCCCATGGTGTCACAGCCAGTGGCTGTCACTTCTCTGTGGCTCTGGCTCCCAATGCCCTCCTAGGGCTGAAGGGTCATTCAGCCCTCCAGGAGCTGCTGCATCACACCTCTCCTGACATGGGAGGAACAAGAGGACCTTTAGCACTGTCCCCAGGCTCTGCCAGGCTTGGGTTCTGGGCCAAGGATGGCCGTGCAGGGCCAGGGGCACAGGGACCATTCCATGTGATGGCACCGGTGGATGGGGAGGACCCCACTGCTGCTGGCAGGGACCCCCAAAACAGTGCTTTCCTATGTCTTCATCTGTCACCCCAGCCCCCTCCAGCACCATCCCTTCCCTTCGAGTGCAGCTGCACAGGGTGTGTTGCTCACGACTGACTGTCCCAGCAGCAACAGGTGGGGTTTAGGCTCTCAGCCCATTTCTGCACAGCCTGAGGAACTCCCTTCTCCTTCCCACCACTCCTGGCAGGCTGTTCCACCTGCCAGCAGGCAACAACACACCTGCAGATGTCACTTACAGCAATGTGAAGCCACCAGATGAGTTGAGACCAGCTGTGGGACCTCTTAGCTTTGCAGCCTTGGACACCCTTGACAGGGCAAAGGGCAATGGCTTCCCACTGCCAGAGGGCAGGGCTGGGTGGGATATTGGGCAGGAATTGTTCCCTGGGAGGGTGGGCAGGCCCTGTGCCAGGGTGCCCAGAGCAGCTGTGGCTGCCCCTGGATCCCTGGCAGTGCCCAAGGCCAGGCTGGACACTGGGGCTGGGAGCAGCCTGGGATAGTGGGAGGTGTCCCTGTGGGCTTTAGAAGGGGTGGCACTGGATGGGTTTAAGGTCCCTTCCCACCCAAACCATTCTGCAATTCCACAATTCTGTGGTCTCTTAACTCTGTACTGCCCTGGTTGGTTACTTCCTCCCTGCTTTAATTACCTGAAGTTCATCCCTTTGTGCACCCCAGCTCTGTTCTACCTGGGCCTCCAGGTGTTTGTGAGTGTGAGCCTGGCACAAGTGTGCTGCCAGCAGAGATGTGCTGCTCCCAGGGGCCCTGCCTTGGCTTCCCAGGGGATCAGGAAAAGCTAACACCCTAATGAACCCTGTGGCATGAAAGACTCTGAAGACCAGGGTGGGTTTTCCCTGTTCATCTGGGACTTCCCTGCTGTGTTCTCAACTTCTGGAGGGGACTGTGGGTTATTTGTCATAACTTCACAGCTCATTGCTGCTGTGCCTGTCAAGGTAATTGCTCCTTCCAGGTGTGACAACACTTCAATCTATTTCTCCCAAAGGGTCTCAGTTCCCTGCATGGTGCCACTGTTGGTGGGCCACCTGCCCTTCTGGGAGAGGGCTCAGGGGCTGGGTTGCAGAAGGTGGGTGGCTGGGCTTCCCCAAAAGCTTGGTCCAGTGAGCAGCCTGTGCAGAGACAGAGCTTCCCTCAGCCCTTGGGATAAGTGGGCAGGTGAATGGAAGGTGTATTTCCTCCTCTACAAAATCCCCAAATGTAACAGATGTGCCAGGGCTGTTTGCCTGGCAGTGAGGGCTGTACACCTCTGCTGTGGTGGGGTAGTTGTGCTTGGTCAGAAGAGAGCTACGGTGCCATGGGGTGTCCTACAGGGAAAGCCCCACTGCACCCCCTGACAGCACTTTGGGGCTCAGACAGGACTGGGTCCTCCTTCCTGGACCTCCACTTTCCACACAGGCACCCAGAGGGCATTGCAGCTGCTGGGAGCAGGGCAAGGGCTGTCCCTGGTGCCGTGGCTGGTATCTGAGATGAGGTGCACCCGGGGAGCAGAGCAACCATGGCTCTCTGCTGCTGGGACCATGGGGCCCGAGTGAGTAAGTGTTGGGGGACACACGTTTGGAGTGAGGCTGTGGGGACTGGATGTGGATCAGAAGGTAGAACGGCCGGTGAAAAGTTCATGTGAAGGGAGCAGCAGGATGGGCTGGACTGTCAAAGGTGAGGTAGGAGGGATTTGAGTACTTGGAGCAGAGGCTGGGGGCTGGGAAATGTGATGGAGGAGGCAGTAGGGCTGTGCAGGAGGGGCCTGATGTGAGAGGGCAGGTGTGGCCCTGATTAACCCTGAGGGTACTGCTCTCCACAGACCTTGTGCCCTCTGCCCATCCATCCCTGGGCCATCTCTACTCTGTAGAGCTCCCACCTTGGGTCTGCAGGCACACCCAGACTCTGCACCTCCCAAAGAAAGGTTCTGCCATGGTTCTTGTCCCCACAGCCCCTCCTAACACTGAGACTTGTTCACAAGTGGTGCCACAGAGGCACTGGCTGTGCTGAGCCCAAAGCACCTGCACCCCAAGGCTCTGCAAGGGGACCAAGAGGTGACAACACCTGTGTCCTGCTGTGTGCCAAGTATTTGAAATAAGGCAGAAGGTGCGATTTATGTTGCACAATCAGTAGACTAGATAAAAACTTCTGACATTTTTTTAATTGGGGTGCTGGGGACATCTCAGCAGCTCTAAGATGGTTCTACAGTTTTGTGTAAATACCTCATCAAAGTGGTAATGTATTCTAATTATTAGCAGAGCCCTGGCTGCCTCATGAACTCATAGTATTTTGTGACCTGTGACATTACAATGAAAATGTATGAATAACAATTTTTCATTTAAATTACCAACTGTATGATCAAGTTTTTTGTAGTATTATGAGGTTTGGGGTAAATACTCCATAAATATGCAAATAACTTGTGATGTTGCTGCATTAGGTAGTTGCAGGAGGACACGGCTTGTGGTACCGTTGAAACAAGAGTAGCGCACCCCAAGATTCTGTTTCTTTTGGGCACTCGGCTCAGGCTGCCTAATTCTTGCATTTGCTCCCCAGGGTGTAGGCTTCCACCCTTGGAAGACACCTGAAACACATTCTCACCCTTTGCAGCCTCTTTTCCCACCCAGGTGGGGATCTCTCTGTGCTACCTGGAGGCAGAGCTGTGCTGTCTGGTGTGGGAATCTTCCTGGGGATTCATGGACTGGGGGTCACTGGGTCCAACCCTGCTGGTTTTGTGGGATGAAATCTTCTTCTCTTTTTTCTTCTTCCCCAGTCAGCCCGGCCTTGGGGATGATTGCCCTCACCCAGAGGAGACCTACTGAGCCCAAAGGAAAGCTGTGAGCACAAGTCCAAATATTTTTTTCACAGCAACTCAAAATCAACACATTTTTCCTCAGGGGAAAAAAAAAATTAATTTGGTTTAGATTTTTGTTTATTTGTTTTCCTAAATTGCTTTCTTATCTTTATCCAGTTCAAAATGAGGCAGAACTGGTAAATGAGGAAGCAGGTGTGCAGATTCAGAAGATCCTATTTCCACTGTTTCTTCCCATCTGGGTTTGACCCTGAAAGCCTCCCTGCCCGTGCTGTGTCAGAGCCACTTTGGCCCTCCAAGCCCATGTGGTTGCCCGCAGGAATGCAGGTGTATGACAAGCCTGGACATCATCCATGTCTTCTGTGGCTCCAGTTGGTACTTCCATGGGGATAATGCAGCACCTGGAGCTGCTGAGGTGCAGGGAGGAGCTACAGACACAGGACTGGACACACTGACCCCCAGTGGGTCCCTTCTGCCATCACCGAGTGAGAACCCTCTTCTCTTCACATCTTCGCATGGCTCCCGAGCCATCCATCATCTCTGTGTCCCCTCTCTGGTTCTCCCTGCTTGGAGCAGTTGGTCTCTGGACACACATGCAGGGTGCCCTGGGGCAGGATGCTCCAGGCTTGTCTTGTCCTTGCCTGGGAAGAGGAGCAATGCTCCAGGTCTGCTGAAGAGTGGGAAGCCTGGCCAGCAGTTCATGGGGTGTGCTTCTCCACCACCTGACAGGAGAACTTGTATGGACCTGAGGGAGGAGGTGAAATGTGCTGTTCTGAGTCAATTTTTACAGTGGAAATACTGGAGAGGAACTTGAGAATTAAAACATGAAAGAGAACAAAGGGTGTCTGCACCAGGGAGAGGTGAAAACGGTAGCACTTTCATTATGAAAATGGTATTTCTGGAAGAAAAACAGCAGGAGTGCAATCTCCTGGAGTGTTTGGGGTCAGAGTGAGAGTGCTGAGAGAAGACTTCTCAGAGTAGCAATGGGCCAGAGGGGGAAAAGAGACCCCGAGCAGCATCAGCCTTCCCATCATCACCAGCATCCTGCTGTGAGCACTGCACAGCCTCCAGGGCTGAGCCTGGCCTGGTGCCTGCCCTGCCACACCTGGGTGAGAGCACCTCCCTGGGGCAGGAGCTGCACAGGGTGCACCCAGAGCCCACACTGGGACACACAGCTCCCAGATTAGTGGTCAGGGAGTTCCTGCACTCATTAGCCAGTGGCTTACAGGTGTAACTGTGTGTGCATACATGTCCCCATACATTGCAGCAATGCCTGCACTGCGGCAGGTCCAGCAGATGCTGTTGAGGTCACCTCATGCCCTTGCTTCTGTGGCCTCTGCTGCCTGCAGGACCTGGGGTTACCTGGGGCTGCTTCCTCACCATGAACAAGGGTGCTGGGATGTTCCCTGGTCCCCTGGCACCTCCCTGTGCCTGGGGTGTGACACGTCCCCACTCTTATGCTGCACCTTCTCTGTTAGAGGCATGGTCATTTTGGGATAGACACTGTCCCCTCTCATCCCCAGGCCCTTGTCTGGGCCCTGCCAGAGGTGCTTAAGGCACCCTGGCCAGGGGGATGAGCTCCTGGCCCTGCAGAGGGGAAGGGGCTGCAGGACAGGAGCAGAATGGCCCTGTGCCTTGTGTCCATCAGGCTGGTTGTTCTCAGGCTCTCCCTGGGGTGACAATAGAGACAGTGGCATGAGTTTTGCAGAGCAGTTGCTACATCCCCAGGGTCCATGGCTGCCTGCAGAGGCTGAGGGAACAGCAGGATGGCTCCTCTCTGAGCAGGCCAGCAGTTCATTGTCACCTGCCACACAAGCAGATGTTGCTGTGCTGGAGCAGAACTGCTGACCAGGTGTAGAGTGGGGGGTCCTGGAGATGGTGGGGGAAGGTGGGGATCCCTCACTTCTGCCAGCCCATGCTCCCTGGGATGAACCACAAGATAAGGCACAGTGATCTGCTGGGATCCTGGGGGGCCCTGAGGGGACAGAGGGAACACAGGGAGCAGGGGCTGCAGCAGCGATGCTGAGCCTGAGTCAGGGCTGGCAGAGGCAGGTGCTGCACAGGGAGCACAACCAACTCCCACCATTCCTGTCAAGTGAAGAGAGAAGGACTCAGAGCTGATTAATTATTCAGATTAGAGCAATCCAAAGGGGACTAAAATATGCCTGGAAAATGGTGATTTGACAAGTGTATCTGGAGGGGTGACAGTGCTTTCACTAAGCCTCCCGTATCTGGCTGGCCTATGGGGAGCTTCCTTGGGGCTGGGGAAGCTGGGGGGGGCACAGCCCCTTCTTCTCACTGGGAGCAGCAAACAGAATAGGTTTTCCTTTTTCTCTGCCTGAGCTCTGTAAGCAGCTCAGAGTGTGACTGGAAAAGCAATGGAGCTGGGAGAGGGAATCCCACCATTGCACAGCCTCAAGAGAGGGAATATTTGATGAAGCTGAGTCCTGTGAAGAGAAAGCAGAGGCTGTTACCATCACAGATACTTCAGCACAGATGCCACAGAAGAAAGAAGCTGGGCTTTGTAAAGAGCCTTTGTATTATTTCCTGCCTCTCCAGGTTCACTGAAGTGAAAATGAGGCATTTTTTTTTAAGAGCGAGGGGAAAAAATTGAAAAGAAAGGCAGGAGAACAACTTTTTGTCTCTGCTGAAAGCTTGATGCTGTGCTTTAACTCTTCCCTGAGCTCATCCGCCAAAGACAAGCTCCTAGCAGGCTCTCCGGGGTTCAGTGCAAAATGGATTTTCTTTAGCAGGCCCTGGTGAGTCACTTTCTTAGCAGATATATCCTCTGGGTTGGTGGAGGGGAGGTCTGCTCAGCCTGGCCGGAATCAGCACCGAGTGTCTGCAGATGAAAGACACCAAATGCCATCGATCACACAGTCCCTGCAGGGCCAGGGAAGAGCAGCTGGCAGTTCTTCAGCCTGACCTGTGTGCTACCAGGTGGCCCCTTCCACCCCTTCGTTCAAGGCATTATTCTGACTTGCTTTCTCCAGCTATGGCTGGGCCCAAAATTTCTGCTGTGCCAAGAGCTCAGCTCCTCTTGGAATTGAGAACTTTTAAAGTTTGAGCCAAAGCTTTTGTTCCCCTTGCAGCCATCACAGATGAATTAAGAGTTTCATGCTCTCCTTTGTTTTACTTCTTTCAGAGCAGGAGCACACTGGCCTTGTGCAGGGCAGGGAAGAGCTGGAGGAGGGAGCAGCCCAGCTCTGTGACACATCGTGGAGAAGGTCACATGCATCCACACTCCTGCCTCTGCTCTCGAGACCTGCCTGAACAAAGGGCTCATGAGCTGCCCTGTTACCCCTGCATGAGCTGCAGCTGCACATTGACACCTGTGAAAAAATCCCAAAAATATTGTTTTTTTCTCATGGGTTTCTAATAGGAAACACAGGAGAGACCAGATGCTGATCCTTGCTGTGGTGGGTGAGGAAGACCACTGAAATCCTGCTGGCACATTCTGGGCTGTCGGGGAAGCCTCCACATTCTGGATCAAATCCATTCTGGATCTAGTCTGTTCTGGCTCATCCCCTGTGTGTTTTGGTTGTGATGCTTCCCATGACAGGTCAGGGCACAATCTCTCTCCTCTGGCAGTCTTACCTGACCAGGATGGGGTGAGGTTTTTCTCCCTTACCTCTGGTTGCTGGGAGACAGCCACAGCTCTGGTATGGTGAGAAGGTGAGGCATAACTGCCTTAAGGATTTGACTCTGACCTACAAATAACGCAGGACACTCCAGGCCAGAACTGCTACGATTCATAGGGCCATGAGATTTAAGGATGCTTGAAAAAAACCCCTAAAGTCCCATAAACGTCATACATTTTTATTTATTGTAGAATATTCTACAGTTTCTACATACATATATCTCCACATCTACGTACATATGGTACAATGGGGAATGGTTACACACTGACAGAGGAGAGATGCACTTTTGATACTAGGAGGAAATTCTTTACTAGGAGAGTGGTCGAGCATTGGCAGAGGTTGCCAAGAGAAGCTGTGGCTGCCCCATCCCTGAAAGTGTCCAAGGCCAGGTGGGAGGGGGCTGGTTACTCCAAGCACAGGTGTCCCTGCTCATGGCAGCGGGCTGGAAGGTCCCTTCCAACCCAAACCATTCTATGATTCCATGACATCTACACATTCTACACCTCCTCCTGAGGTCAAGCTGGAATGTGAGAGGAGAAGAAATGTGTGGCTGGATTTGTCCTCCCAATGTCTGCATTCAGGGAGCACTGAGGACAGTCTGCAGCAGTCCAACAGGTGCAAATTTGTCATGAAATCATGTTTAAACTTTCCAGACAGCAACCCCCTGGCCAGAAGGCAGGAGGGCCTGTGAACCTGCTGAGAAGGCTGTGCTGGGTGAGTTGGCCATGCCCATTTTTTCCCCTTAGATTGTTAGCTTCCATGCTTGTACTTTCTAAAGCTTCCCTAGAAACTTCCAAGGCCAGGTAAGATGGGGTCTGAGTAATCTGCTCTAGCTGAAGAAATCCTTGCCCATTGCAAGGAAGGTGGTCCAAGTGACCTTTAAAGGTCCCTTCCAACCCAAAGTATTTTATCATTTGACAAAGAGATCTTCAAATAAACAAGGATGTGGAGCTCCCATTCCAGACACATCTGAATCTTAGGCAGTTCCCTGTGAGTCTTCTAAATCATAAAAATAATACAGATGTAAATTAAACTGTCCTGAAGGCATCTGGCAGAATGCTAATGGGGGAACTGTTCTCCTTGCTTGTTTGTCAGTGACAGAGATGGACTGAAATTAACTGTTTTCAACCACCTAACAGGCAGGAGAGGGGACAAGGTCACTGGGACCTTTGGGAACTCAGAGGGACGTAGTTCCTCCATCCCCTCAGTGCTTTTCTGTGGAGCAAAGCTCCTGCTGACTACTCAAACCAAAACTCACCACAGAGGGATGGACGTGATTCTGTTCGTGGTGCTGCAGGAGTGGTTCAGTAGTGACCTCTGCTTCCAGTTTTTGCCCCTGAATCTCTAGCTGAAGTAGGGCTGAAATTTATTGAAAACTGTCCTGGTTTCAGCCAGGACCCTCCTGTGGTTCAATATCACCTCAGGTCATTGCCTGGGTGGAGCAAAGGACTCTCTTGGGCTCCTGAAAAGAAAGAAGCAGCTTCCAGTCAAAGACTACGTGAGGCTGAAGCCTTTGTCCCTTGCTCATTGTCTCAGGGTCCCTGGGGAGCATTTTGGCACGTGAATCACTCTCTCTATTGTACAGGTTTTTTTGTCAATATTGCTGATGTTGCTGTTTGTTTTCTTATCTTGTTGTTGTTTCCAGTAAATTGTTCTTATCTCAAACTGTGATCTTTGCTTTTTGTGCCTCAAATTTTCAGCTCCCTTCCCCTGCAGATGGAAGGGGGAGGGAAAATGGGAGGGGGCAGGGAGAGAGTGTGGTTTAGAGTGTTTTAGTGGGAACACTGAATTGGAGAACACCAGTCCTAAACCACAACGGCCTTCTTTGGTGCCCAGTGTGGGACACTTATGGCTTGAGATAACAGATCTGCCCAGAATGAGTAGGAAACAAATTTCATCTACTCATTTGTTGTATTAGGTACAGAGCAACTGACCACAACACTGCTAGGTCTGTTCATGTGGGCATGGTACCTCATCCTGTCTATATTTTCATATATACTCTCTGTGCCCATCACAGTGCTCCTTTTGAGAGCAGGGAGAGGGGTCAGGATTTCTCTGTTGGTGCAGTGGGATATTGGTTTATTACACGATAACATTGAGGACACTCAGAAGTGAATAGCATGGAAGCACAGCTCCTTCTGACCCCCCAGCTATCAGTGTTGGGCTGGGTGTTCAAAGAGAAAGTCTCTGCCATACATCTTGCCGCTGATGTTACCTGGAGTAAGTAGATTGGTTTGATCACACAGTAGGCTCAGATAGAAAACCCCAATCACTCTGGGATCTTGAAAATCATCACAAACTGGCCCTAAGGTGAAAATTTCAGATTGTCATCAGAAGAGGAGGAGGAGAAGGTGACCTGCTGAGGAGGCCCCATCTGTCTAATCAGCTACCTGAAAGTAAAGAGCAATGTGCTCTCTTCACAGACAGTTCCTGCCTTATTGTCTTACAGCGATGCATTGAACATGGAAAGTTGCTGTATGGGGCCCTACACAGCAAGCAGTAGAAAGTATTGAGGGACAAAATAGATCAAATCAGGTTGCAGTCGACAAGAGGCTAGAACAGCCACCCCAGAGTGTCCCCTACTCAGCTATGTGTGGGGGAGAGAGGGGTTTTAGCAGACTAATGGAATCACAGAATATCCTGAGCTGGAAGGGCCCTACAGGATTCTTAGAGTCCAAGTCCAATCCAGCAGAGCTTGGCTTCTCTGTATAACAGGATCTGCACTCATCCCTGCCCAGTGGAGCTGATGTTACTCCCACAGACTTTGCTCTTTGTCACTTGGATCCCACGACCATTTATTTGACTGCAATTTCACAGCATATGGGCAAACTCAGCTGTGAATTAACATCTCCAGCACCAAGCTGCTGCCTGTGTGGGGACAGACAACTACATTTATATGGAAGCTGACCCTGAGTGATGAACTGTGGGGTGAAAATTCAATTAGAAAAAAAATCAGCTTTCACTGTTGTGCAAAAACCAGAGGAGCAGCAGCAATCACAAGCAGCTACATCAACCCTTCCACGAGCATCCCAAGGAAACAGTCCATTCCCAGGCTCACTGTCAGCCCTGGTGTTTTGTGACAATGAGACCTGAGCACTTCTCTGGGTTAAACACAGACTGAAGAGCTGTGTGGAGTGGCGCACGCAGCAGGGGAGCTCAGATCCTGCAGCCTCATGTCACAGACTCTGTTGTGTGTTTTATGGACATGGACAGGCTCATGTTTCCTGTGCCTCTGCTCCATGCCAGGGCTGAGAAAACTGATCCCATGGCAAGGATGCTCTTGGCCAGCCTTCAGAGACCCCGAGGCAGTGTGGAAATCTTATCTGCAGAGACAGATGGGGGTTTAAAATTGAACTGCAACATAAAATTCTGCTGTGAGCTGTCATATGTGTGGTGTTTTATCATGACATCTCTCTATCAAATGCATTTCTATTGTTTAATATCAATCACATCAATGAATACAAGTTTTATATACATTTATGCAAAATTTCAATTTCTGCTTACATTGTCTGGGTGTTAGAAATCACATTACTTACATTTTTCAATAGCAGCCTTGCTTTTTCCTGTAGGAGAACTATCAATAGTTTGATGTATTTTTATGTGGATCAATTTCGCAGTGAAGATATTTGTAAGCCTTTATTCCTGTAGTCTATCCATTTCACTGTGGTGCAGTCATAAACTACTGTGGGGAGGATGAACTTGGCATGATCCCTGAGGGGCAAATGTGTGGCTATAATCAACTCCCACACTGCAACCCTCCTTTGGTCAGGAAGAGGAGAGCAACAATGGGGTGGGAGAAAGGGTGAAAAGGTGGGAAGTGAGGGGATTCTTCTTGTTCTTGTTCTTCGTCATCATCTTCGTCTTTGTCTTCTTCTTCGTCTTCTTCATCTTTGTTTTCATCTTTGCCTTGTGTTTTTCATCTTCTCTTCTTCATCTTCTTCATCTTTTTCTTCATCTTCTACTTCTTCTGCTGCTTCTGCTTCTTCTTCACCATTGTTACTATTTTCAATATTGGTAGTTTTCATTTTATGTCCCTGGAATTGTTCAGGTTGCTTGTTCTGTGGACTTGATGCAAGACAGATATCCAGATCCTCCTTATGGATGGCCCAGGTTTCCCCAAGCATGGTTGGTTTGTCAAGAGTGAATTCTGCTGAGTGCCCCAGAGGCTGCTCTATGTCAAATATGCCTTGCTGTCCTGAAATAGCCTAGCTGTGCCCAGAGCTCCGGGCCAGGGGTGGGAGAGAAAAACATTTGGGATCCCCAGGAGCTGCAGTTCATGCCTATTCAGCAGCAGGGTGATCCGGGGTTTAGTCTGATTAGTGAGACATGCAGAGCCATTTGTTATCTGCTCCTCAGTGATTCGAGCAGAGCACAGGCCATGCAAAATGTGCCAGGGCTGTGTAACGAGATGATAATTAAGCAATAATATGCAACCAGGGCTGTCAAAGGGTGAGACCACAGCAAAACAAGGCAGCTGCTGCCAAGAGGCGAATCTGGGCAAAGGAGGAGAATTTCCTCTCTCAGCAGCCTTTATTTCATGGATTTCAGCAGGATGGTTAACAGAGAGTAAAGGCCTTTGGTTCACACAATCAAGAGCTCTACCTCACCTGGTTATCCCTGAAAGAGAAACATAAAGACCATGAGCAGCAAACTATGGAGAAGCCCAGGTAGACTTAGGGAGGGCAAATCTCCTGCCTGTCCAGGGTCTTCTGCAGGCTGGGAGGCAGAAGAGGGATTGCTGAACCTGTTCTGGGAGGCTGCAGCACTGGGAATTTCCTGCAACTGCTGCTCTTTGTCCTCATGCTGGGTGTTACAACCTGGCAACACTGAAGTGTGGGTTGTTCACACAGACCCAGCTGGCTCAGAGTTGGACCTCTTCCCTAACTGCTTCATACTTAGCATTACTTGGCACCTTGCAAATTTTGTCTAACAGGCAAGCTGCTCTCCTCCGACCAACCTCCATCTCCATCATCTCCATTTCCATCTCATGTCCATGTCCATCTCCATCTCTCTCATCATCTTCCTTCCCCACAGTTGCAGTGTTTAGAGCTGTCCTTCACAAAATTCCCTCCACTCTTATTTGATGAGAATTCAGCCTGTTTGGAGATCTGCTATTTCTGTCCAGCACTCGGCATATTTACAAATGGGCTTTACCAGCATTGGCTGGACCTGTTTTTAATCCAAATCTGTAAAGCCTGATTGTGCCTGGGCTCTCTATCCTATCAGCCGCATGGGTGCTCTCCCGTGCAAATGAGAACAGATTTGCTGGGCAAGGGCTGTGTTCCATAACATCGTTCTGACTGGCCTTGATAATATTCCTAGCCTTTAATTCTTTATTAATTCAATTCTGTATCAGCTTTACTGCTTCTCTGCCAAGGACTGATATCACTGGAGAATGTTACCCTGCAGATTCAGCCTTGACACAGTAATTTACACTTAGATACCCCATGTTTTTCTTCAGTTACCCAGTGACATATTGAATTTGACCCTTTTTTCCCCTTTTTGTCAACATGCAAGGATATAATTGCTCTTATGTTCTTCCTGGATGTTAACCAATGTTCCTGGATATCTATTTCCCTTGAATGATGGTGACTGCTTTCTCTTGATGCATGGACTGTGGATATGCTACTGGATCTCAGCTTTCCTTGAGGAATATTAGAGACAGTTACCCCCACACTCTGTGTGTGTGTGTTTGTGTTCAACTGTGGATGGTATTTTAAGCCATAAGAAGCTGCCTCTCTCTTCATCTTGCCCTCCTCTTGTAGGAGTGTGCCCAGCTGGAAGGGTGGGACTTTGGCATTTCCTGCACTTCTCTGGGTCCAGCTCCTTCCCCACTGCCCTGCCTGCATCCCTCCTCGCACTGCTGCCCTTGAAAAATAGTTCTTGTCCTCTTTACAGATTCCCCATCTTCCTATCACCATGGATTTTTTTATATTAATGCATCAGGGATTTTTTCTTCCTTTTCATTCTTCCTGGACATCTGCGCTGCCCCTGCAGCCTCTCTCCACATTACAAACTTCACACCCTTGGTTTCTTTTTTCATGTTGGCACTTAGCTTTGCAGGTGCTTAAGAAGCCCAGGAGGGACTGGGGGCCACCCAGGTTCTCCTGCTGGCAGTGCTGATCCCAGCGGTGAACTGGAATTAGCATTTGGAGCTGATCCTCCTGGCACTGTGATTACATTGTGAAGACACTTGAAAGTTTCTGTTACTAAGTATTTAATGCTGTAAGAGGAATAAGACCCTGAATGTGAATTTTCTGATGAATGTCTTGCTCACCTGTGGATGTGCCTCCCTTCTCCTTCCAGACACAGTGACCATGAATATTCAACCTATTCCCTCCAGGGCTTCCCTCCTTTCTTAGGCTGCCAGGACCTACATGCTGAGAGCTCAGATAAACAAGCAGACTATGGGGCATTTAGCAGGACAGGGAATGTGCTGAGGATGACTGTCACAGGGAGATGATGTGATAGCAGTTGAGACCCCCTGTTTCAGGGGTGTCAGTGCGTGCCTGCCAGGGACACACCAGAGCCAATCTAGCTTGTTCACCTGGAGCAGGAGATGGGCTAAGCAGGGGCAGGGTGGGCTCAGTGGGTGCAGGGGGGTCTGTGCTCAGCCCATGCTGAAGATAGTGATCGTTTAAAGTAGCCCCACAGTCCTAGGGCAGCATCACCTTCACTTGCTGTTGTACTACAGCTCCTTTGGGCTCTTCAGTGAGGGGAGAGGGGCATGAACAGCCAGGGCTGGGCAACCCCCTTCCATCTCTTCTGGTGGGTTTCTTGGCAAAGAAATCAGTGACTTTGTTTAATGGCAGCTCCCAAGACTGTGAAATTTGTTTGTACCAAATGGTTACAGAACTCTTGGGGCTGTGTTTGCATGAGGGGTGGCCAAGGAAATGCCAAAGCTTTATCAATTTTATTTATAACCCAGATTTTTGTCCTTTCTGGCATTACTCCTTGTTCATCCAGGGGACAGTCTACAGGATGTTTCTGCTGTGAAAGGAAATGAGGAAGAGCTTGCAGCCTGGCAATGAACGGGACTGTGCTCAGCAGCTGTGGGCACTGGGAAGTTCCCATGTCAGACTCTGGAAACTGGGAATACCCTGCTCAACAAAGAGAGGAGAAATTAGAATGAATCTCCTGGATGGTCCTCAAACAAACTGACAAGCACTCACACTTGCACCATGTCCCTGTTGCTACAATGTAGAGGGGTCATTCCCAGTTGTGAAAATTTGAAGTGATGTCTCTTTTTAAAAGAGCCATTGTGAGGAGGCAGCTATCCCTTGAGAGAGTCCAGTGGGACAAATATCCTATGCTTCCTCTGTGATAGGTGGAGACCATGAGATGAATTTTTGAAATTACAAATTTTGTCCACAGTAGAAATTCTCCAATTCTCTGATTGCAAGAAAAAAACTCACCAGAAAACTTTCAGAAACCACTCAACTAGTGATTTTCTTGAGTTTTCTCTCTGTCTCTAGTGACAGAATTTCAAGTAAACTGTAAGTTTCCTTCTTCTGGTTATTTATCTTAGCAAAAAATCTAAGTTTGGTTCACTGAGGTTTTGATAACACAGCCTGAATCACCTTTAATTTTTCACAGACACCAGCTTGTCCCAGCTGGGATGACAGCTTTGACAGCCAGCTCTTACTGATACAGTCAGCACTGGTTTACACGTGTGTGACTGGGTGAGTGCAGATTTGGGGTGAGAGCCACACTGAGAGTCCAGCACACCTGCACTGATCTCTAGGCCGGTTTGCTCTTTTCTGCTCTTGATCACTGTGCTAAATCCTCCAGCACTGACACCCAGACATGGATACCTGGGGGCTAAAGGTTGGCTGGTTTGTCCTTTGGGTCAGCACTCTCACAGACAAAGGAATAGAAAAGGAAATAAAGGGATTTATCTTCCTGCTGGCCCAGTAGGAATGTGGAAAGCCTGTTGTGTTCCCATCTGTCATCTCCTTGGGAGGTGACTGTGCCTGCTGGGGTGTGCTTTGTTCTGCATCAGCTGGAGGAAGCTGTGCCTTGGAGCTCCCCTTCCTCCCTCCCACCATCCTCTGGCTTTAGGAACACTCCTGGTGTGACTGTGTGACCTCCTGTACCCCGTGGCCACCAGGTACTGTGACACCCCTCCTGCAGCCCTTGCAGGAGGGGCCCAGCACCACCACAGCATAGCAGTGGCTTTCTCCAGTTGGACCCAGTGAGGAGGCACTTTCCTCCAGGCTCCCTTTGCGCCAGTCGTCCAGAGTGGGGCATCCCCTGGCTCAGCTTACATCCAGGAAACCCAGTTACACCCAGCTGCATTGGAAATGGACTGAGATGCCCTTTGACCAGAGCCCTGCTTGGGGGTACTCACATCAGCACACAGCCTACAGGTGAAGAGAACAGTTCCCTTCTGTGCTGACAGAGACTCCCAGAGCTGATGGATGGACAGACATAAAGAGCTCTACTGACCTGGAAAAGACAGAGGAATTAAGGTTTCTGAGCATGGAGGACCTCAGAGCCAGTAAGCAAAGGTCTGTTGACCTCATAGGAGGCAGTGTGGCAGTGTTACACTTTAGGGTTAGTGTCTTCCAGCAATTGCATTTGTTTTCTTGCTCCTCAGCAGTCACAGCATGGCCTTAGCTGGGGAATGTGTGTGAGTGGAGGTGTCCACACACACTGCAAACCAGCTTGTGGAGCTGCCCAGGGAGCAGAAAGCCTCAGGAGCCTGCAGTGGTGCATGGAGGGGCTGCTTTCTGGGTACCAGCTCCAGCTATGAGCAGGAGGACAGGATTTCACCTGAAGGAGCACAGCTATTCCATCAGCCTTTGTTTTCCATGCCCTGGGTGACAAGTGTGCTGCAAGGATGTGTCTGTCAGAGCTGGCAGGACCTTTCAGGGCAGGGAAGTTTCTGAGGCCACTCTCCAGGAGTCCAGCCCTGCCCTGCTTTCATAGAATCACAGAATCATGGAATATCTTGGCTTGGAAGGGACCCACAAGATCATCCTGTCCAGCTCCTTACCTGTCCAGGACCCCCCAACACCCCCACCCTGTCCATCCCTGGGGCGCTGCCCAAAGGCTCCTGGAGCTCTGGCAGCCTGGGGCCATGCCCCTTCCCTGGGCAGCCTATGGCTTGGCCTGAGATGAATGGCACACACAGAGAGGGGAATCTCCCTGCACCAGCTTTGGGCAGACAGAGCTGTCTGGTGGATGGTGTGGCTCTGGATGTGGTGCTGGATGACTCCATTTGAGGGTGAATGCAGCAGAGATGACACTCTGACTCAAGGTTAGATTTGATTTATTATTCCCAGGACCCTTTAGCACAGCAAAGGTTTTTGAGTTCACTGCAACAAGTGCTCTTTGTTTTACTACCTTTATAAATCACTTGAGTGCAGAAATGTAGGAAGAGAAAACGTTAGTGTGGAATAAACAATTGCTAACCAGTGAGGCAAAAGAATCAATATTCATAAGATAAAGCACCAGAGTAAAATGAACGATGATAATAAAGAGGAAATGAAACAAATCAAGGGGTGAGACTCCCAAAATCTTACTGCCTAAACAAAATGTGCCTGAAGAGTGGCTGTGGACTGTGGGTCTTTCTGAAGGGCAATCGCCAATACCCGTGGACACAGCTGGGGCTCAGGATGGCTCCTTGGCTCAATTTAATCCCTCTTACATGTGCAGAAGAGTGAACCTCAACTGCATTTAACTGGCAGGGCTGGGATCATGCAGGAGAGATCAAGGGCATGAGGTGGGATTGGGGTGTGGAATAAGAGAGAGGATTTCAGCTTGGGAAGACACTCCTGGCAAGATGAGCCTGATGGTGATGGCAGTCACCTGAGGAGGAGAGAGCAAGGGAATGCGTCTGCAGAGCTTTTCAGCAGCATGAGCAGCTCCCATAATAGGTGGGAAAAGGAGACAGACATTGCTGGTACCTCTTTGCCACTGGCATTCAGCTGCAGGGACACACTGGGAGGAGGAGGGCAGTCCCTCTGCCTGGCCTGGGACAGGTTACTTGGCCAGGAGTCCTAGGCCCTCTTGGAACCTGCTTCTGGAACCCACCTTGAAATGAATAAAACCCAAGAGACTCCAAGTTAAGCACTGTTATGCATTGTATGTTGTATGTTGCATCGTTATACTGTTTGTTGTTATGTATTGTATTGTTTGAAGTTATGCTGTCACTTACCTGTTGTTTCAGATTGCTTGTGCTGACACTGTACCCTCACATCATCCCAGTCCCCTGTATTCCAAGCTGTATATTCCCTTCTTCCCCAAATCCCGAGTTTCCCCTTCCCTTCCATCGGGTTAGGCCTCTGCTGCTCCCGCCTGCTCATCAAACCATGAGACACCGCCCAATATGGAAATGAAGTAGATTCCCATAATGCTTGGCTCCAAGCAGAAGTCTGGTTGGCACCAAAAAGTCCTTAGAACAACAAGCCCACTCAAAATCACGACCTATGAAAGACACTCTGTAAGGGCGGGACCTCCAGCTACCAAAGGATAGTCTCCAACCTGTGGGCACATTCTCACCATGACCTCAAAGGTGAACGAAAAGAAGGACACCCCCTAGACCGAGTCAGACAGTGAGTTCCTGGGAACCCCCGTGAGGCAGGAATCCAGACCCTGCAGTGTGTAGTCGGAGGATTGACTTGCACCTCCTCGTCCTCCTCGTTGTCCACAAGTAGTAGTGGCAGTAAGCGCGACCCCTTGAGCCCCCACCCAGGCTGATCAATTAAGGCTTAAAAAAAGGAGCAGAAGGTCTCTTGGCCCTTTCATTCATAACAGCCTGGGCTGAGGTACCTTCCTGCACCTCCTGCAGAGCCTGGGACTGGTCCTGGGTACCAGTTCTGGGAACCAAAGGCAGCAGGACACTGGTGAACTTTTGGGACTTTTGCTAAGGGACTAATCAAGGAGAAGTTCTCTGTGTACAAGGACACATGGGAAACCATGGCTCTCAGATAATGAGTTGGTTGGGAATCAGGCTTGGATAAATTTGGGCAGCATCATGCAACGACTAGGATGCTGAGGGCTGTGTGTGTGTCTGAAGCCAGCAGCCTGACTGGAGTCATCCAGGGCCACCAGCCTCTGGGGTGGGAACAACTCCAAGTGGGACCAGACCCCTCACTTGTTGCTGTTTCCTTCCAAGGGTAAAGTGTAAGACAGCAAGAGGAAGCTGTTGCTGAAGGAGCATCAGGTTTCATGGAAAGGCATTTTACAGGTCTCTCTGTGATGCCTGCTGTCTGGAAATCCTTGGTGTGATCTGAGAACCTCCTGCTGCCCATGGGGCCTTAGGGTCAGCCCCATCTGGCCCAAGACTACACCCTCAGTGCAGCATCCTTGCTGTCACCTCAGGCACTGCAGGGAGGGAAGCAGGGAGAGAGGGGAAAGAATCTCACCCTTTGCAGACACTCGCAGTACCTGAGATGGGTAAAACCCCAAAGCAGCCTCTGTTACACCCCATGTCTGTCCCACTCTGCCCTCCCTGCAGTGCCTGCAGTGCCCAGCCCCACGCGGGGTTTGTGCCCAGCCCTATTGTGTTAAAGTCATAGGTTGGAGACAGGCACACAACAGATCACACCAAGGATCATGTGACATTGGCTGGGTTTTATTGTTGGGCATTCCCTTTTATAGGGGGTTCAAAATTCCTGTGCTCACACATCTGCTTGGTCAGGGTGTCTGACAGCCCAGCTCCTGGCCAGTGATATGTCTGCATTCAGGATTGAATGAGGTTGGCAGGGGTCCTCTGTTTGAGTCCAAACCCAACCTACCATTGTCTCACCTGGGGACTTGTTTACTTCTCTGCTATTACGAACGAGGCTAGCTGAATTGGATTTCTGTTATGGCCAAATTTATCTGTGCTGCTACATGCCAGCTGTGCAGTGCCCAGCACCAGGCAGGGATTGTGCAGCCTCAGGCACATCGCAGAGCTTGTCTGTGACACCGGGGACAGGCCTTCAGTGCCACAGGAGGTGGCTCTGATAAAGATGGGTGTCCATGTACCCTGGCAGAGGGGCAGGGAGGGAAGGACTGACCTGACATCAGGGGCTGGGGAGAGACAGGAGAAGAGCCACACAGAGAGCTGAGAAGGAGAGTGGCCAAGAGAAATGGGCAGAGATGCTGAAGAGAGCAGCTGAGCTGCACAAACAAACATAGATAACTGACAAAGCATGTGCCAGATAAATCACTAGAAACCTCCTACCTGGCATACACGGAGATCTCTATAAACAACATAACACAGCAAACTCTTTTGATGAAAAACTTGAAAACTTTGATCATTGTTGCCATGGTGATGCAATTGGGAATAAGTGTGGCAGAATATTTTTTATCATCAGCCTTTATAATAAACAAATAACCTGCCGTATACTCCAAAAAAAGGGATAGAGCTGGGCTCAGGCTGTCTAATCATCAGACCCAGAGGCTGCAACTAATAAATCAAGGAAACAGGGAGACTGTAAATTCCACCAGAGGTCACTTGGTTAAACCAAGTGCAGGCATGGGAGACAGCTGGAGCTGGTGGGGAGTGAATTAATGCCAGCTCTGGTCACTGTCAGCACTCGGGCTCTGCTTTATGGTGATAGGCAGCTCATGTCCCAGACCCTTCCAGGAAATACAGCCAGCATATCAGGCACGGCATAGCTGCCTCGGGGAGCTGCTGCCCCTGGGGAAGGGGCTCCTCTGTCCTGGGTGACATCAGCCAAAGGTTTGACTCCAACTGAAACACAAGCAACCCCTGTCCTGCCAGAGGTTACAATCACTACACTGATGAAGTTTGCTACTGCCCTCACATAGTTGGCGCAGACTTAACCTGCCATGTGTGTGCTGGCCCCGTGGTCCTTGTGCATCTCTGCGATCCCAGGCAATTAAAAAATTCCTGGATTCTGCAAGCCATGGACCCAAAACAGCATCTGCTCATGCAAAAATTTTCACATCTGCTAAAGAAGCCTCTCATAATATGTTTCTGTTCCATACTGGATTAAAAGTAAGGGAATGAGCACAGAGCTTGCAACTCACTCCCTGTGAGGTTGGTGCTCAATGGTGAGTGGCACTCAGTGTTCAAGTGCAACCGCTGTGAGGTTACCTGTGCTGGTTCCCTGTCAGGAGGTGATGGCTGTCACTGCTGGTGAACAGGATCCTTGGGAGAAAGGTGACAAGATGAGACAACAGTAGTGTGGTGAGCAGCCTGGTTTCTCCATTCCATCCCAGGCTGTGGATGTTATCTCTGCCTGGCACATGAGTACTGAGGGGAGAGTGCCTTTCCGTGTCCTTGGGGCTAGGGGTGAGGCAGCCCTGGGCTGCTCAGTGCTCCTAAGAATGAAAGCAGACACAGAGCATATCCCAGAGAGAAAACAAAGCCCTGGTAAACCCAGGAAGTGTTTGTGCCTAGTGAATCTCTGGATTTATCTTGGAGACATGGTTCCTGTGGCCTCCATTTCTCAGATGTGCCTATGTTCCAGTGTGGCAACTGGACTGACAAGGAAGCAGAGTTGGGAGCTCACGGATAGAAGCTATGAGTCATCTTTACTCCAAGTGTAGCAATTTCCTGCAGCTCCTCTGCCTCTGACTTCTGGCATGGATGTAATAAAAACTACCCAGCAAAATTCATCTGTGAACATGAAACTCTTCCTGGCCCCAATCCTGAGATTTTCATCTACTCTTCCAGCACAGCCCTGTCCTCTGCAGTGCAAGGTCTGATCCCACAGGTCACCGGTGGCACACAAGTGGTGGCTTTGCAGGACAGGCTGACACTGAATGCCCAACACAAAGTATCTAGTGTGATCCATGTTACTCTTTAATTCAAAACTCCCTCGGCTTTGAACAACTCCAGAGCTATGGTGCTTCCATCCTGCCAAAGCACCCCATCAGCCCAGGTTTATCCAGGGGAAGTTGAGCCTCTCTCAGCTTAATTGGCGGCTGTGAATGCAGCACTGCCCTACCTGAATCTGTCTGGGGATGGTGCAGTGGATGATGCTCGGAGAGCCTCCTGTCCTCTCTCACCCTGGTGTTCCCAGCACAATGCTCTGCTTCAAAGCCAAACTGCATCTTTCCATCCTGTTGGTGTCATTCCACCATAGCCTGGCATTTAATCCTGCCAGAAATTCCTGTTCCTTCACTGACACTCATGGTCTGTGCAGTTCCCTCTGCTCTGTCCTGCATCTTTGGAGAAGAGAGAAATCTGGTGTGGCAATTTCTGAGTGCGAAGCACAGCCCACGTCCACGCACTCCATGTCTCTTGCTCAGTTACATCACCAGGAGTTCCTGTCCTTGCTCTCCCTGAGCTAGCACAACCTGACATGGCTTATGTGAAGGTTTGGTTGCTGAAGAGCAAGTGTCAGCATGTCCCGGTGTGCAGGAGCCGGTGTAAACATTTGTGGGTGTGTGTGCTATGGTAGCAATCTCAGAAAGCAGGAAATGAGACACAAACTCTTTGTGTTGTGTCATTGCTCTGCTCTGCTCTGTAGAGGATTTAAAGTCCCTGTACTTCACCAAGGGCAAGGGGGAAAGAGTAGAGGTTACATTTTACGTGTGGATTAAACAAAAATCACAGAGATGTGGCTGCAAGAGACATTATAGTTTGAGCAGCAGGAGAACTCAACTTTACGGCTTGGAGCTCATGCTAAAAGTAATTATCTCCTGGCAGTTATTTGTCTGGAAGCTTGGGCTGAGTGGTGGTTTGAAACCCCTGTATTTGAGTATCTCAGCTCTACTCCTGGGGCAAGTATGGGGAAAAAATGGCACAAGTGTGCGTCACTCAGAGAAACATTCTGCCCATATAAGAGATCAGACGTGAAAACACCCAGAAAATTGCGCCTGCTCATTAAAGGTCACTCTCTTACCTATTACTTGTAACAGGGTAGAACTTCATTAAAATCAAGGACTCATTTGGGTTGGAATAGCCCTGTAAGGCCATTGAGCCCAACTGCTAATCCAACATCATCATGTTCACCACATGCTGTCCCAGTGCTGCCATCACTGAAATACAGAACAGGGCCATGAAATCTGCCATGTTTGTGACTCCAACACTGAAACAAGAACCTCTGACGACCAAGAAAGAGGCAGGTGACAGGGAAGAGCCAATGCTTGAGAGCCTGTACCCACGACACCATGAGCAGATCCTGCAGCTGAGGCCACCTCAGTGAGGAACAGTGTGGGCATCACCAGAGTAAACCATAATGGCGTTGCGAAGTCCCCTTGACAATTCTGGTGTGTGTGCAGGCGCACAGGTGTATCCTTGCCAACTCCTGCCATGGATTTAATCCCTGCTGGACAATTCTCATGGTGCCCTCTTACCTATGTGAAATAAATCCTCCTTCCTTTTGCCTAGAAAAGCCTTACACAGACCAGGTCACACCCATTGATTGTGAGCTGAAGATGCAAGCCAACAAAGACCTGTTGCAAAGGGTAACTTTTCCTCAGTATCCAAACACCAAATCCCCCAACTCCCTCTGGTGCTTTTGAAGCAGCTTCCCTTTATTAGAGCTGTGAAGAGGGTTATCCATTTTTTTAATATTCCCTGTTATGGGAATAATTTTCTGCTCCTAGCAGTGCTTCTGGAGAAGCAATGCAACTTTTGTACCTTTGTTTTGCAGGTTTTTCAACAGTTTTTCTAACCTCTAGGACATTGCATAACTTTCCTTTTTAGGAGCATGTTTCAATAAAAATAAGTTATCACTATGTTGTGGTTTGAGACTGGCCAAATACCAGGCACCCAGGAAAACTGTTTGCTCACCCTCTCCTGGTACAGTTACACAGAGGAGAGGGAAAATATTAATGAAGTGCCCATGAGTTGAGATAGGACTGGAAGACAAACACTCTTAAGAGCAAAACAGGTTCAAATGTAAAGGTATAAAGAAAATTTATTATTATGAACAGAGTCAGAGTAGGATAATGAGAAGTAAAATAAGCCTTTAAAACACCTTTTTCCCCCCATCTCCTTTGTCTTTCCCACCGACAGCACAGGGAGACAGGGCGGGGGGGTTTTGGTCAGTTCATCACTCAAGATCTTCTGTTCACTCAGGGAGGGCAGCCCTTCCTCTGCTGTGCCGTGGGGCCCCTCCCATGGCAGGCAGTTCTCCAGGAACTTCTCCAGCACCGCTCCAATCTCGCAAGCAGCAGTCTTGCCAGAATAGCTGCAGAGTGAGTCCCTCCCATGGGCAAACAGCTCCCCAGGCTGTTGTGGCCTGGGTCACTTGTCCACAGAGTGCAGTCCTCTGAGGATGGGGTGCTCTAGTTTGGAAGCAAGGGCCCTCCTTCTCTCTCTCTGGCAGCAGGGGCCCTCTCTCTCTGGTCAGCTCTCCCACTGGATCACAGCTTTCTCTGGCATTCACCTGCTCCAGCGGGAACACTTTTCCATGGGCTGTGAGTGAATTTCTGCATTCCCTGTGGACTTCATGCATTAACAAGGGGACAGTTTGTTTCACCACAGTCCTCACCATGGCCTGCAGAGGACTCTTGGATCCAGCACTTGGAGCACCTCTTCCCCCTCTTTCTTCTCCACTGACCTTGGCGTTGACATGTTGTTTTCCCTCACGTGTCCTCACTTCCTCCTCGTCTCTGATGAGAAGAAAGTCTGCAGCCCGTAGGTACCATTGCCCACAAGCTGTACTGATTCAGAGCTTCCTGCAGCTCCCGCTGCTCCCAGAGGTCGATCTCCTCTGGGTTCTGCTGGGGAATTGCTGGCTGTGTTTGTGCTGCCGGCCGTGCGGCCCTGCCACCCTGGCATGGGCAGTGGCGCTGTGGAGCTGGCGCCTCTCCTGGTGCGGGCGCTGGAAGGAGAAGCCGCCGCCAGGGCTGCCCTTTCTGCCCGCAGCGCGGCCGGCCGAGGGCCAGGCAGGCCAGGCTGGCCATGGGCTGTGCTGGGAGAGTCCCTGGCCATGGCACCATGCCACCCCTGGAGAAAACTGCCCAAAGTGTGCTGCCTTGACTGTCTTCTTAAATATGCCCTCACTGAGGTGTTACCAGCCGAGAGGTAACTGGGCCAGCAGCATGTCCATCTTCAGATCCATCAGAGATTGGCTCTTTCACACATGCTGGAAGCTTCCAGCAGCTTCTCACAGAAGCCACTTCCTTGTGGCCCTCCCCGAAAACCAGGCTGTGCCAAATCAACACAACTCTAATGTGAAATTAGCATATTGATAACCTTTGACTGGGTTGGTCAGAGCGTAGTGCCAGTAATTCCAAAGTTGTGGATGAGCCATCCACTGAAAGGTTGGATTTGGTAATCTTTGGGGGTCCCTTCTAACTCAGTACTCTGTGACTCTGTGATTCCCCTGTAGGACGTGTTTATTGGAAGGAGAGCAGAACTGAAAGCACTTCCAAAAGTGATAAGGGATCTCATGACGTGCAGGCTGGGAGAGGTTGCATGCCCAAGCCATGCCCCAGCTCACCCATATTCTTCCCTCCCAGTGAGGGTGACTCCCAGAGCAAATTCTGGGTCATAATCCATAATCCCAGGCTGGGCACCTCAGTCAGCCCTCCAAAATGTTATGCTGGCCAAGTTTGCTCAGTTCCTGTGTCAGATTCCTTCTCCCTCTGAGTAGAAGAGAGCCTGCTGAGCAGACAGGTGTTCAAATCACCTGCTTTCAGCATCTACACCAAAGTCACCCTGTGTTCATCCCTGTGTTCATTTCTATGTACATCCCTGTGCTCATCTCTCTGTTCCATCCCTGTTTTTCCTTCCGACCATCACTGAGACCTTTGGGAGGGATGAAGGAACAAACCCCTGTGAGTTAAATGTTAACATGTACATTCTGAATCCTATTGTGGAGAGCAGTGGGCAAGCCACTGAACTCTTCTGAATGACTCATGAAAACCAGTCAAAAATCGTTTTAGGAAATGACCCAGTTAAAGAAATCAGAATCTGCTCACAGACAATTTGCAAACCAAAGAATGAGTCCATGGAACCTGTTTCTCAGGGCCTGACTCATCCTCTCTAGTATCCTTTTTCTTTTTTTTTTCTTTGAGCAGTTAAAAAAATTTGTATGAAATTGCTAGAATATTTTATAGCTATTACTCACCAGCTCAGCATGATTAAATGCAACCTATAATACACATAAAGAGGGCAAAATTTCCAAAAAATGTCAGACTAGCTCAGGAGCTAAATTTCCCAGGAGCCTGAAGTGTTGGAAATGCTGAGGACTGCAACACATCATTTTGAGGCTCTGTGCCACCTCGGAGTGCTTCTCCTCAGCTCTCAGGGCTGCCGAGGCAATCAGAGGGTTGCTTACACTGCCCAGCCCTCTTCAGGTTTTGACAGCTACAAGGAAGAGTCTCTTTCAACCTAAAATTCTCTTTTAGGATGAAACCTTTAAAATCAGGTAACCTCAGTGGATAGACTCATCCTTTAGCAATGATGAGAGAAGGACTCATCAGGTGCATGACATTGAAGGACTGCTCTGTCCCAGGATAAGCCTATCCTGGAGGAGGCTGCTACCTCCAAGGCAGGACCTTCTTGGAGGCCAAAGTTACAGAATTGCAGAATGTCCTGAATTGAAAGGGTCCTACTGGGATCATCCAGCCCAGCCCCTGTCCATGCCCAGACCCCCCAACACCCCCCTGTCCATCCCTGGAGCTCTGGCAGCCTCGGGGCCGTGCCCATTCCCTGGGCAGCCTGGGCAGTGCCAGCACCCTCTGGGGGAAGAGCCTTGCCCTGAGCTCCAGCCTGAGCCTGCCTGGCCCAGCCCCAGCCCTTCCTGGGGGCTGTCCCTGCCCCAGGGAGCAGAGCTCAGTGCCTGCCCCTCCTTTTCCCCTCACAAGGAAGTTGCAGCCTCTGGTGAGGTCTGACCTCAGTCTTCTCCAGCTGGACAGTCCAGGTGCACTGACCTGCTCCTCATATGGTTCTCCTCCAGGCCCTTTGCCATTCTCATGTCTCTCCTTTGGACATTCTCTAATGGTTTCATGTCTTTCTTCTATTGCAGAGCAGAGCAGGACAGTTACTGCATGGGATTTTGGTTTTCCTCCCGAAACCAGGTGTTCTGGTTTGGGCTGTGGCACAGCTGATTTTCTTCCCAGTGGCTGGAATGGGACTGTGTTTTGGGTTTGTGCTGAACACAGGCTTGATTGTAAAGAGATGTTTTTGTTATTGCTGAGCTTACCCAGAGCTGAGACCTTTTTTGTTTTTCCTTCAGCCACACTGGGGAGGGGAGCCAGCAGGGAAAGCTTGAGCAGGCCTGCACCTATGGGAAGTTGGGAAGGGACGCATCTGGGGCAGGTGATCCCAACTGACCACAGGGATATTCCAGACCATGTGACACCATACTCAGTATTAGAGTATGAGGAAAAAACAGGAAGGTGTGGACAGGCAGATCATTTGTCTTTCTAAGTAACCATTGCACGTGATGGAATCCTGCTTTCCCAGAAATGCCTGAACATCTGCCTGCCCACGGGAGCCAGGGAATTAATTAATTGTCTTGCTTTGTGTTTCTTGTGTGGCTTTTGCTTTCCCTATTAAAATGTCTTTACCTCAAGCTGTGAGTTTTCTAAATCTTACCCTTCCAGTTTTCTGCCCTGTGTTACTGATGGCTTGGTGGAGCTTGGTGGCTGGCTGGGGGTAAACCTCAACACAAGGGTCAGGAATTACATCTCTGGGAATAGGAGACTGGGGAGGGATGAACCCCTGCCACAGTCTCAGAAGAGCCTCTTGGAGATGTGGATCAGAGCCAATGAATTTGAGCCAGAGCTCAGGACAAACACAGCTCTGCTGAACTGCTTCTTCCTGGGAAGATCCAGCTTCAGGCCCCCTGAAGGATCAGTAGCTTTGAGGTTTAACTCCTGTATGTGCCAAGAGAGGCTGTAAGAGGTGCAAAGGAGACAGAGAGAGCCCTTACATCCTGTTTGTCACCCACCTGACCCTCCTGCTGTGGGACATGAGGCTGCATCCAGGCTGCTTCATTCCATGTGTCCAGCACAGGGAAATCCAAATTTTGGCCAAGCAAATCTTTCCATAATGTGTAAAACAGAGCAAAATGAAAGACAAAAAAACCTGCCTTTGAGAAATTTCTGAGCAACACACTGTACCAAAGGAAAGCAAACCAAAGAAAGAACTGGGGGAGGGGGAAGGAATTCTGAACCTCTTCAGGGCTGGATCTCAGGCAGCTTGAGCAGCCAGCAGGCAAGGCTTGAGCAGGGCTTCACCCTGGCCCTGCAAGCTGGGGGTGTTTGCAAAGAAGGGGTGAGTCAGCAGCTCCTGTTCCCTCAGCAAGAGTCATCCTGGCTTTTAATAGCTCCTCGTTAACTCAGGGAGAAGGAGCAGCTGACCATGAAACAGCAGCAAGGACATCTGAGGTGGCCTAAAAACGCAATGTGTGAAAGATATGCTTTTAAATAGAGTACACAAAAGGAAAGAGACAACTTGGGATAAATCCAGAGCTGAAAATTCACTTTGGAGGAGTGAGTGAATACGAGGTGAAGACCAAATTATCATGTTGCTCTCAAGTGAGAGGCAAGGGTTGAGCTGTCAGACCTAGAGCCATTCCTGTGAAAGCAGTGAAAAATTTCCAAATAAAAGACACTTTGAGTGGGAAAGGCTCATGATTCTCAGTACCCACCAGGGTTTCAGCTGTGGGAATGTTATGGGCTCTCAGCTGTCCACCTGTATCAAAACCCAATGTGTTACAAGAAAAATCACAAACCCTTTCCAAAGTAAATGTCACATTTAGTACTTCTCCCCTCTCAGGATGTCAGCAGCCACAGCAAAGAATGAGCCTAGCCTGAGATGATTTCTTCCTCAGAAATCCACACCTGGCATTTTTATTACCTTACCTTTTTGGTGGCTGTAACCTAATTGTTTAATATTGTTTTCCTGAAAAACTTCCATGCTCTGGATTCAAGCTATAATTTGGAGATGACTGTAATTTCCACCCCCACTTCCTTCCTCTTCTGAAAAACAGATATTATACCCCTGCCTCAGCCCCTTCTCACCCGGCTATGTTCCTACAGCTCCCTCAAAGTGATGCAAACAGTTCAGAAGCAACTTCAGCTGAATCCATGAGTACTCTGGGGGTGTCTGCAGGTGCTGGGATCTAAGAACCTTTCTCTGGTTCAACCATCTCTAACTCATTGCTTCTCACACCTGGCCTGTCTCATCTCTTTGTAGAACGTTGCCTTACACAGCTTGTTGCAATTATTTCTTTATTCTGAGCATTGAAGGATACGCTCAATGCTTCAGCCTCATTTGTGTCATCTGTTATTTGCTGTCATGTTCCCGCAGGGCCAGACTTCCCTTTGTCATCTCCAGCTTTGAAGGTATTTCTGGAGCTTTTTTCCCTGTGCCCTTTCTGCTCCTCGCCAGCCTGGCGTGTGCTGGGAGTGCTGTTTCTGTTCCAGAGTGATGGTGCTCCCACTCTCCACGCTCCGCACTCACCTGTCCTCACTGCCATTCACTTAATTCTTAAGCCCTGAAGAGCTCATAAAGCAGCTGTAATGGTTTTTATTCTTCTTCCTTTCCTCTGCATCAGAATCGTTTCCTCCTAAGGAAGATGTTTTGCACTGCAAACAAGGGACAGAGATCTGGGGAGATGTCACTGCTATAAGACACTCCTGAGGTGTCCTTGTGTGTGTGTGTGGCTCTGTTTGAGTCTTCCCATGAGAGGGGTGGTAATTTGGGAAGGGATCAGGCAAAATCCGAACTGCACAGTGGGCTCCTCTCTGATCTGCACCCCCTTCCATCCCTTTTGTTTTGAAAATCTCACCTCTTGTCAGTAGCCATCTGGGAATGGATTTCCTGCCAGGGTAATTAACTCTATGGCACTATTCTCTTTTCCCTCATCATTTTGGCTGTGTTTCAGCCTGATACAGACACTGGTGGTAGGTGCTGTTAAGGTGAGGAATGGCAGGCTGGCAGGACACGATGGCTCTGGTGGCAGTGAAGCAGCACTGAGGGTCCTGTGGCCTCGTGTCTGTGTCAGTCACAGAGCTCAGGAGTCTGCAGGTTCACAGGAAACATGGGATGAACTCACCTGAGTGGGGGATGAGCAGAGCAGCAGCTCCTTGGATCGCAGTTCTGGCTATTTGTACGGCACAATTTTGTTTATATATTATGCGTTTGATTGGGTTCCTCAGTCCTGGACAAAACTTTTTTGGAGGACACCAGGGTTGGCATCCTGTTGGGGATTGTGTTTTCTTATAGAATTTTTTCCCATAAGTTGCTAGGGAACTAATTACTGGGTACTTATGGGTACTGAAGAAAGACAAAAGAAGTGGCTGCAGTCGGGGGAGAGGGTGAGCACCTGGACTTTACTTCTCTCTGGGGAGTTCTTGGCTCGGGCAGGGAGCAGCCAGGCTGTGGGTTTCTGACTTTGAGGAGATTTTCACCGGCCCCACTGGAGCTCAGCTCGGGGTTTCCTGCCGCCGTCTCTCCGTGTGTGCCCCGGGAATCCTGACCCTGTCCCCTCTCTGCCCCGCCGGGAGCCGCCGCAGTTTCTGCTCCCGCTGATCCTTCTCTCCTGCTCGGGCTATTCTCCACGCCTCAGTCCTCACCACCTGCCCTGCCGGGACGTTTTCACAGCTCCAGCTACTGCCCTGGAGCTTCTGATCCATCTCCAGAATCCCGGGACTCCTCCTCACTCTGGCAGCTTGTGACGGTAACTGCACCGAAGGGGAAGAGTTCCAGCAGCAGAGGAAACTGTGACTGTTTCCTTGGTTCTGTTTGTGATTCATGCCATAATTATTGTTGGTCTGTTTGCCTTGATAAACACAAGTGAAGAACTGTTATCCAATCCTCATATGTTTGCCTGAGAGCCCCTTCATTTCAGAATCATAACAATTCAGAGAGGTTTGCATTCTCCACCCTGGGAGAGGCTCCTGCTTGTCCCTAGCACATACCTGTCTCCCAAACTAAGATACATCCCTGAAGTGATTTTGAAAACATGCTAAGAAGGTGCGTGTGAAGGTCAGTTAAGACTGTGAGATCTGAGAGAAGGGCTGGAGATGTTTTATGCCAGCTTCAAAGAAACGTGGATAGTAAAGAACAATTAGAAATTTTGTTTCAAAATTTGCCAAAATGCAGCTTAATTGAAGAGTAGAAGAGAGCTCCAGAAGAGCTGGGAAATTGCTGGGTACCTGCTGTCCGGTGTGCCCAAAACCTGTTAAAAGTTGAGGTGTCTTAGCTGAGCTGCCCAGGTCAGTTGTGGAGCCAGAGCTACAAGACCTTTAAAACAGGAACATAAGTACTTAAACCCATTTCTACCTTAAAAAGAGATTTCCTGGAGTCTTCAGCTGGGTTCTCCTGACTTGGACTCAGGTCAGGCTTGGCATAGGAATGCTCTGAAATCATTCAGCTGCTTTGTGTCCTTGGAGAGAAGAAGTTATTTTTCCTGGGCCAAGTTTGAATCCAAAATCTGCTTGGCCAGGAACCTTTAATAGCTGGTTATCTTTTAGCTGCTCTGCCAAAGGAGAGACACTGGAAAGAGGTGTTGGTTTTCAGGGGCTGAAGATACAAGATTGCTTTTTGGTTGCCTAGGTAAACCCAGTGTGGAGGTCAGTGGGTCAATTTCTGACTTGCAGCAATTTAAATTTTGATAATCCAGTCCTCAGTGAACAGATTAAAATTTTGTTCTCATCTTTAGAAGCCATCCAGCTCCTGCTTTGAGACCCTGGTGATGTTTTTGACAACTCCTGCCTGGCTACTTTATAAAAAGAGAAGAGTTGTTTCTAGAACAGCATCATTCATTCCTTTGGAGGCAGCTTCTGTGTCCTGAGTTGTCCTAAATAACTCCTTGTGAAGAAAAAGCGACAAAAATTCAGTGCATGAAACTGACTCAAGAAATAGATTTGGTTCTTTAAAGAGGAGGCTGTGTTCTAGAGCTGGAATCCGGTGCAATGTGAGGGGTGGTGGTGGGGAGGCACCTCTGGAGGGCTCTGGTCCAACATCTGCTGTGGCAAGACTGTCACCAGCACTAGAACAAGCCAGCTGTGCCTTTCAACAGCCAAACATGGAAAAACTCCAAGGTGGCAGAACTCCCACGTCTCTGTGACCTGTTCCCAGGCTGCACCACCATCCAAATACACATTTTTTTTTTCCTGTGTGGAATTTGAACTTCTCAAGCTGTAACACATGGGTGTTGCCCATTTCCACATTGACCCTTGTTGTCCTGGCTGTTCTGGCTGTGAAGTTTGGCTTTGTGATCTTCAGGACTTCTAGGAGCTGCAGGTTCCTCTTACATCTCTCTGGATCCCCCTTTTCCCCTGGTTAGACAAGCCTGGCTCCTTCAACCCTTTCCACAAGACTTGTGCCTCTGAACACCATGGCAGCTACAGCTGGACCTTCTCAGGTTTTTCCAAACTCCTTTAGGACCAAAGATCTGAGTTCTGAGGGGAGGGTGGAATCATAGAACCACAGCACCTTTAAGGTTGGAAAAGTCCTCTAAGATTACTGATTTCCCCAGCACTGTCAAAGCCACCACTTACTCATGTTCCACCAGTGCCACATATTTTTTGAACACTTCCCAGGTAGCTTCCCTCAGCCTTCTGGCCATGCTTCTCCTGAAGTGCACCAGTCAGTGGTTTTTATCTTTTTTTGCAGTTAGAGCTCACTGTTACCTTTATATTCAACCTTGTGTCTGCTGTAACCCGAGTCCTCTCCAGCACTGGCAGGCTTGATTTTGATGGAAAATGAATGGATTTGTTGGACCTGATATGAAATATTAAGTCTCCATTCAAGGTGACATTTCATAAATTAGATTCCAGCCAAATCAAAGAGCACTGAATTTATTTTTTTCTTTCAGCAAAGGTGTTTACTCCTAACAGGAAACACAACTGGGATGTCATTCTTGGAGTAAAAGTCCAGATGAGTGAGCACCACAGTGAGGCTGTGATTTTGGCACAAAGTCCTGGAAGCTGTGTTTGCTGGGTGTGCAGTGCAGGTGCTTTTACCTGGACCCAGTGTCTGTAAAGCCCAAATGTGGCTCCACATGACCCCTAGGAGGACACACACCTGTAGGAAATTTGGTTATGAATTCAGACCTAGATAATGAATGAAAACAGGGGAGTTGTCCCTGTGCTCTCAGGGGTATTTCAGCCCTCCAGCATTTTCTGGGCTCTTGGCTGTTCTGGGCTGGTGTTGGCCTGGCAGGCTGTGAGCCTGGATCCCATGGTGTCAGCCCACACTGACCCCAACATCCATTTGGTCCATTATTGCTCTTTACTGTTCCCACCAGACTGGCATTTTCCTTTCTGAAAAAGCATAACTTGATAGTGTTGTCATTAAATCCGTTATGGAAATTAAATAAATAAATTTTAAAAAGATGAAATAACAGCACACAGACTTGTTCTTCCCATCACCCTGCAAGCCAGTTCTCAGAAATTCACTGGGATGCATCTATCTGCTGAGCATTTCTCCTGAGTGCTCTTCTGCTTCATCTTTTCTCCTACAGTGTCCCCCAGGCCTGAATGTGAACATGAATGTGGCTGTGGCTTTTGTGGCGACAGCTTTCGTACAGTTCTGGTCTCCCAGCCATGCCTCCAAGTTCTGTTCTACATCCCATGGTCAGAGGACCCTGTGTGCCTCTGCAGCTCAGCCGGGGGGTCAGTCTGGCTCTGTTCTCTTCCACACACTGCAGCCCACAAGCTGAGAGGGTTTTCCCTGCTACTTTTGACCCAGTTTGGCTGGGAAGCATGGCTGTAAAAACGGGACAGGTATGATGGATGGCCCAGAGATATCCTTTAATACATGGGAGTGACCATGTGCTCTCCAGGCAGCACCCAGAGACCACATGGCCTGGAGCTGCTCCCAGAGGGCACCCGGTCCAGAGCTGCAGCTAAAGATGAGGGGGGTGGCTAACCTGTCAAGAGAGAGGGTTTACCTGGGATAGGTGTCCAGTTGTGGCTTATAGGGCAGGGGCTTGACCTTATAAGTCTAAGGTCCCAGCCTTCTGCATCTCAGGGTCCTAGGTCCACTCCTTGGTGCAGAGAACTTGGGCCAATTTCTTGATTTATCCCAGCTAATTGCATTACTACGTTCCCCTGCCCTGGGCAGCAATGTGGCAGGATGTGCTGGTTACGGGGCTGTTTGCCTTGTGTTGGTGCTGCTTATCTTTCCTGTTTGAAGTCCTTTGTCACAAAGGTTCTCCTTGTCTTCTCATTATGAGTTCAATCTGGGCTCAAGGAGGGCACTCACAAAGCTTTTATAAACGTTTTGTGAAGACTGTGAGCACTGGGGAGTCCTGAACACTCTCTGGTCTGATGGTCTGATAGCTAACTAACCTGCAGCAAAAACTGTCATAATCAGTTGGCCTGGGCCAATTCCAGGGTCAGCCCACAGGGTCCTACATGTGTGTGCCTTCCAAACTGAAGAACCCTTTGCTCTCAGGAGTACCTTCACCTTTTACCTAACGAGCTCAGTGTGCTCAGCTGCTCTAGTTTTCATTTCCCAGCACTTCAAAATTGACCTGAACTTTCCTATGGACACTTGCAATTTTTTAATCAGTCTTTTGAAAGCATGGGGTGTGGACCTGAGCATAGCCTGTCCTTTTGCCTCATCAGGGCTGGCTGCACTGCCTGCAGGGTGCTTGTGCCAGTGCTCATCAGGCCAAGCTGCTGGGCAGTCCCTGCTCCTCAGCATTGGGAGATCTCTGGATCATCCCTGGAGCACCTTGCACAATGCAAAACAAGGATCCTTGGGGCCTCTTCACCTTCCACTTCTGGCATCCCTTCTAGAAGCTGACCTGCAATCAGAGTGCACCCACCTGGAAAATCTGGAGCCACCAACACAAATCCCACAGGCAGTGGGATGCAACCTTTGTTCAGTCTCATAGGACACTGGGCCCCTCACATTCAGCACGTACCACCCAAAAACTGCAAGAAAAGGCAATACAAGCAGAGTCTTATTTGTGATGGTGTTATCACAGCACCCACAGGTATCTTCAACACACCTGATCACCCTGATACCTTGTCCGCAAAGCCTATGTCCTTGGAAAGGGAAAGAGTGCCAGCCCACTTCTGGTAGAGAGTCCTGAACTGAGAAATGTGGGTGGAGGGACATGGAGGAGATCTCAGGCACCCAGAAGTTCAATGACCAAATAAGTAAAGTGAGCAGATAACTGAGTGCATCTGTTTGGCACGGAGCTATGGTGGACTATTAACAAGTGCTTTAAGCAAGGCTATTATTGAGGCCTAGGACAGGAGGCAAGTACATGAGCCAGCAATGGGTTTGATTGTCCTGACTCAAACACTGAGTTGATGTTTGACATTCCTGGGCAGCTGGGTTATCCTGATCCTGAGATCCAGCTCTGCCTTCTGAGCAGAGGTTGTAGATTTCTCCCACCTGCCAGAGCCTGCACTGGGTGACTTTGCTGTGTAATTCTTCCAACAAGAACTGTTGTGTCCATGTCTTGGTCATCCATCTCTCCTCACCCTTCAGCCAGGACATCATCAAAGACTGTCAGGGTGGAGACCCCTTATCATATTTGATCAAGTCACTTGAGAAACCTGAAAGTGTCACCTGCAGCCCCAAAGCTCTTTGCTAAGCACCTCCCAGTTTTCACTGCAGTCACTGCTGTCAGTGCATGGTGTCCAGGGCTGGAGGAACCCTGCTCCTGGGGAAACACAATCCATATTGGACTGTCCACTCCAATGTGGTGTGCACAGGGCTTTGCTTCCCCAGCTGAGGTGATGCTGTGCGTTGTAGCTGCTTGTGGGGATGGCAGATCCTGTGTGAGGAGTGAGAGTGTGTCAGAGGAACACTCCTAAACCCCTTGAACCATGCATTACCGGGGGGAAGCCTTGGAAAAACCACCGTCAAACTCAGCTCTCTGTCCTGAGATCTGGGGGTGGTGGTGGTAGAAATGCCCATTGAATGAAACCTGGAAGGTTCTGCAGGTACTTCTGTATGTGATAGTCACTCAGTAAAGGTACAGAGAGAGTCAGGGAGGCTGTAGAACAAGGTGGTCCTTTGTCTCTGGTTTCTCAGATCTGGGATATTGCCTTTGTTCTATGGGGCCTCCTGGCTTTTTCCTTCCCTGGTGACCCTGAAGGTCAGAAGCTTTTGATTAGGAGAATACTTTGTTAAAGCAGGACTCCAAGCTCTGCTCAGGCAATGAGATGGTTTACAGTAAGGGCAGAAGAGCAGAGCAGACATCAGCACCATTTACTGTCATTGCTTCCTGGGACTGTGCTGACAGCAGCACAGCCCCCTCCCTATGTGCTGTGTGTGACATCAGGGCTGGGGTGGCAGCTGCCACTCCAGTGCTGTGCTGGAACTCTCCAGACCCAGCTGAGAGGACTTCTCCAGGCCAGGTGAGTGGTGGCTGTGAGGGTGAGGATGGTACCTTCCCGCTTGACATCAGGGGACAAGGAGAATTTTGATTAAGGAGCTACAATTATCTCTAATCCAGGTCACCCTTGGCCATCACAGTAGCCAATGCAGTAAAATACAAGGTACATAGCTGAGGGAGAGTGCTCAGAGATGATGGAAGAGGCTGTAGGCCACAACCTGCAACTGTAGAAAGGGCTGAGTAACCACACCAAGCTGAATATCAATTTTATTCAGACTATCCTCTACCAAAACCAGGGAGCAGAGTATGGAAATAATCCCTAAAAACACACATCTTCTACACCAGGAACTGTAGCAGAGCAAAGGGTGGGGTGTCTCTGGCCTCTTCCAGCTGGGCATAGCTGAGGGTGAAAGATGTCAGATTGGATTTATCTCACTTAGCATTAGACTTAATGTCTGCAAATGAGCTAGCTCTGGCAAGGCATGTTTCACTTGGTATTGAAAGTCTCTTTTAGACTGAGAAACATATTTCTTTCTCTCTACCCACTACAAAGGAAGGCTGTGGCTCAGTTCTAGACGCTTATATTCAGTAGATGAATTTATCAAGTCTGAGAACAAAAAGGGTAGATAAACTATTTGCATAGCTGAGGAAGTATAAAAGCTTGCTTGCAGCAGGTGAATGGCTTTCATTCACTGCAGGACATTGTTGAGACCTGGGACAAGGACAAGGATGTTCTCTGACAGAATTTCAAGTCCCATCCACTTTGTATCCATCTGTTACAGGTAGTCTCCAATGTCTCCAATGCCAAGGATTAACACAACAGAATGATTTTCAGTACTTTCAGAGAACAAAACATATTTTAAGGAAAAACAACAAGGACTGCATCTTCAGAGTTTCCTCTGGTACCTGGACAAAAATAGCACCATCTGGAGATCTCCCCTAAGGGAGGGGCTCCCTTAAAGTTGCTAATCCCTCCTCTGCAGGGGCAATGGGGTTGGGATGACAGGAAATCTCAGTTCCAGCCCAGCAATGCCAGTGCAACTGCTTGAATTCAGGCTTGGTGAATAAGTTCTGTGTGGGGTCAGGTGAAATCCCAAAGACAAGGGTTTGAGCACAGTGCAATGGGACATGTGGTCAGGAAAGAGGGGGATGTGTGTATCATGAGAAGCTCAACTGTGCCTGGTACAAGACCAAGGATGTGACCTTGGGACTGTGACAAACTTAGCTGACCATGAACTGTGCTGAAAACAGCATAGCAAAGAAGAGAGAGCACAGTGTTCCATAGAAGTGGTGGAAAGATCCTCTGAAGATGAAAATCTGTCATGACTTCACACTGGCCAGATACCAAACACCCAGGGAAGCCATTTGCTCACCCTCTCCTGGTACAGTTACACAGAGGAGAGGGAAAATATTAATGAAGTGCCCATGAGTTGAGATAGGACTGGAAGACAAACACTCTTAAGAGCAAAACAGGTTCAAATGTAAAGGTATAAAGAAAATTTATTATTATGAACAGAGTCAGAGTAGGATAATGAGAAGTAAAATAAGCCTTTAAAACACCTTTTTCCCCCATCTCCTTTGTCTTTCCCACCGACAGCACAGGGAGACAGGGCGGGGGGGTTTTGGTCAGTTCATCACTCAAGATCTTCTGTTCACTCAGGGAGGGCAGCCCTTCCTCTGCTGTGCCGTGGGGCCCCTCCCATGGCAGGCAGTTCTCCAGGAACTTCTCCAGCACCGCTCCAATCTCGCAAGCAGCAGTCTTGCCAGAATAGCTGCAGAGTGAGTCCCTCCCATGGGCAAACAGCTCCCCAGGCTGTTGTGGCCTGGGTCACTTGTCCACAGAGTGCAGTCCTCTGAGGATGGGGTGCTCTAGTTTGGAAGCAAGGGCCCTCCTTCTCTCTCTCTGGCAGCAGGGGCCCTCTCTCTCTGGTCAGCTCTCCCACTGGATCACAGCTTTCTCTGGCATTCACCTGCTCCAGCGGGAACACTTTTCCATGGGCTGTGAGTGAATTTCTGCATTCCCTGTGGACTTCATGCATTACAAGGGGACAGTTTGTTTCACCACAGTCCTCACCATGGCCTGCAGAGGACTCTTGGATCCAGCACTTGGAGCACCTCTTCCCCCTCTTTCTTCTCCACTGACCTTGGCGTTGACATGTTGTTTTCCCTCACGTGTCCTCACTTCCTCCTCGTCTCTGATGAGAAGAAAGTCTGCAGCCCGTAGGTACCATTGCCCACAA
The DNA here is from genome assembly GCA_032173965.1 of Sitta carolinensis. Lineage (NCBI taxonomy): Eukaryota > Metazoa > Chordata > Aves > Passeriformes > Sittidae > Sitta > Sitta carolinensis. The sequence goes on along the minus strand of CM063296.1, from coordinate 13,562,228 downwards.
GCTGTACTGATTCAGAGCTTCCTGCAGCTCCCGCTGCTCCCAGAGGTCGATCTCCTCTGGGTTCTGCTGGGAATTGCTGGCTGTGTTTGTGCTGCCGGCCGTGCGGCCCTGCCACCCTGGCATGGGCAGTGGCGCTGTGGAGCTGGCGCCTCTCCTGGTGCGGGCGCTGGAAGGAGAAGCCGCCGCCAGGGCTGCCCTTTCTGCCCGCAGCGCGGCCGGCCGAGGGCCAGGCAGGCCAGGCTGGCCATGGGCTGTGCTGGGAGAGTCCCTGGCCATGGCACCATGCCACCCCTGGAGAAAACTGCCCAAAGTGTGCTGCCTTGACTGTCTTCTTAAATATGCCCTCACTGAGGTGTTACCAGCCGAGAGGTAACTGGGCCAGCAGCATGTCCATCTTCAGATCCATCAGAGATTGGCTCTTTCACACATGCTGGAAGCTTCCAGCAGCTTCTCACAGAAGCCACTTCCTTGTGGCCCTCCCCGAAAACCAGGCTGTGCCAAATCAACACCAAACCAAAACTGACCAGACTGGAGCCCTCAGCTGAGACTCATGGGCTGATAAATGCAGCTGAGAATAACCCCTTGAAACAATGAAATCAGAAAACTACTGCTGGATCATTGTGGAGTGTTGTGAAATGTTATGAAGTGTTTGTAAAAGTATTGGAAGAGAAAATTTTTGGGAGGGAAATGCATCCTTGATGGACTGTGTGGCTGATGAAGTTACCGATGGCTTCAGCTAGGTGAGGCAGCTGCTGTTCTTGCAACTTTTCCTGTAAAGGGAAAATGGAATAAGCTCAGAGAACAAAGAAAATACAGCAGCTTTATGAAGCAATTTGTTGGAAATGCAGGTTTGGAGATTCTGGAGAAGTGCACAGAGGAAATGTCTGAGTGAACAGGTTTGGAACAAGGTAAAGAAAATAACTGATGGACTTTTGGACTGCAGAGGGTGTGAAGTATGTACGTGTCGCTGTGGGTGATGAACAAATGACACGAGACCTCATTTATAAAAATTTCATCTGACTCCTCTTTATTCAAAGACTGACCCCCTTTATACAACTTCTTGAGCAGGTCATCTCATTGGTCAGAAGAGTGCCAGAACTCTTCATCCCATTGGCCCAAAACTGAAAGACAGAGAAGTCCATCCCACAGAGAGGAATTCAAAACATCACTCTTGTTACAATAACACTAGCAATGTTTATCAAGCCTGTGAGAACAAGGTCCTCCTGAACCAAAACATCACAAAGAACCTGAGTCTAGAAACTCAGAAACTTCAGGCTCAGGAGCCTCAGACTACACGTAAGTGTGGGTATTTTTGACTTTTAAGCTAAAATTAATCTCTATTATCCTAGATCAGAGCTCAGGAACATGGCCTGAAATAACTTGCAGGACTGTAGAGCAAAAAGGATGAGGCAGGTTCTAGGAGATTCTTGGAGGATCAGGAACTGCTCTTTGGGCTGGAGGGGACACAAATGACATGGTGTGTCTGGTGCATGTGGCTGAGCAGGTGTTTCTCCTGTGTAGGATGCTGTCCCCAAATCTCTGGGGGCACTCCCAGTCTTTGTGTGTGGTATTGAGTCCTGCAGGTTCTGTAGCACAGTACAGCAGGAAAAATGCTGGGATATACTGGATTATTCCCATATGGAAATGGTATGTGGGAATAACTCTTTTCAGCTGTTGGCACACCACAGCCTAAACAGGCTCAGTGACATCAGCACGAACTTGGGGACTAAACTCCCCAAAATATTGACTCCAAGGCCTCAGCACTGGGAGAAAAAGCAGAAGTGAACTGGGAGAGTTTGGAAGCACAATACAGAGTTCCTGCATCCTGTACTGGGAGAAACAGCAAAGACCAGCAAGAGAAGGAATTTGCATGCAGGAATAGGGTTGTGTTTGTGAGGGGTTTCCCTGTCCAGTGGCCCAACACAGGTGGAGCAGCTGCATCTCCTTGCTCCCAGGTCCCCAGCAAGTCTGACCAGCATGAAACAGCAACAGTGGAGAATTTACATACTTGCATATATCCTGTACAGACCCCTGCAGCAGCTGTGCTTAGACAGTTTCTCAGTATCTGTCCCTGGATCTAAGGTCTCCCTAGTTTTTGACACTGAGAAATAGGAGCTTCTGGGTTCCACTCCCTGCTCCTGCTGCTCAAGAACCCTTCACACAAAAGGGTGTGTGGGGCACTGAGTTCTCACCCACTGCTTTCCATTCCCTGCCTTTTGTTCCTCCTCTAAACATCCCCAAATGCCTTGTGAAATCCCCAAATACCTTTCTGGAATCACACTGCCCTCAGGCAGGACCCTTCTCAGCCAGGGAGTCTGTCTGGAATGTTGTTCCCACCTGGACTGTGAGCCTGCTGGCCCAGGATGGACCAGGATGGCCCATGATGGACCAGGACAGACCATAAGGCTGCCAGCTGTGCTCAGCTCTGCCTGGGAGGAGCTGGGGTTGGGTGCTGTGTTCACTCTCTCTGCATTACTTGGTCTCCATCCCCATCCCTTTGTTTGTGGAGATGAACCAATAAGAACTGCAGAAATACAATTCCTGTGGAAAGGTAGCCTGGAACACGGTGTCTCTTAGAGAACAGCAACAATGAGGAGGACCTTGAAGAGTTATTGGATGGGAAAATTAGACACAGTGAAGAAGAAAAGGTTAAAAGCTGTAAATAATCAGTGCAGACAGTATCAGTGAAAACATGTCAACATAACTGCATTTCCCTTTGTTTCAGAGACAAAGAGCCTGGAATGTTGGAGCACTTGGCAACAGCTTCTCTGAGGCTGGGCTAAAAACACCTCCTTGATGGGAGCTGCTGAGAATGATGGGAAACATTGATTTTTCCTCAGGGAAGGTTTGCAAGGAGGAGAAATTTAGAAAGAAGTCCAGACAAACAAGTTTTGTTGACTTCTGGCTGAGGACCATCTTCCCAAACTGGAATTATTCCAGCTCATGGGAACAATGACAAAGAGTCTCTATTCACAGGGATTCTGGGATTTCACAAGTGTTGTCGACCAGGATAGCTGCAGTTATGGTGATGGCAAGAGGCAGGAAGGGCCTTTGCCTGGGTTCTACAGAGATGTTTTATTCCAGCCACGCACCCCAAGAGTCCAGGGTGAAAGGAGAAGCTTAAGGAGAGAGTCCAGATTCAAGTATAGGGATGGTTGGGCTGAGAGGCCCTGAGGGGCCAATTGTCAGGGGGCATGGGGGCAGCACAAAGGTGGGGTGAGGGGGTGGAGGCCAATGGGGAAAGGGGGGGAGAGATTGAGGGACACAGGGATGGGGAAGGGGCTAACAGGGCTGACTGAAGGAAGAGAACAGGAGTAACAGAACAGGATATCCTTTGAGAGAAACCCCTTGTGTCTCCCCAACTTGGGGAGTACCTCCAGGTCTTCACACACAAGTGCAATGAACATTGTCTGGCAAGTAGATAAAGATGTTCAAGAGGAGTGACATGATTGTTTGTCCTCACTAGGAACAGGTCTTTCTGTCTTTTACTGAAAATGCTTTGCAGCCAACAACCTTTTTTCCTTAAACATTAAACACCTCCTAGTGAAAAATGGGTTGTTACTCGGACAATGGAAAGAATATATTTAGGAGTTTGTATGGAACAATATTTGTTCTTTCATTGTCCCATAAATAATTCTAACCAAAACCACTGCTGGGTTTTCAGACCAACCTGTCCTTTTTCTGGAATGCCTCCTTTTCTGTGCTCTGGGATCATGTTAGGGAATGCCTTCACCTGGACAGCTGGCAGGGTTGGATAGAGCCGTTTGGGACTACACTCCTGGGTGATGCTCAGCAGTACAGACACTCCTTTGATTGCATCTGCCTTCAGAGCTCAGCATCTCCCTTGGAACCAGGGCAAGAACTTGTCAAGCTCTTGCTTCCCAGAAGCCTGCAGAGGTACTTGATATTCTGGAGATATATGACCAGCACTTCTCTTGCTCCAGGTCAATGGAGCCAGGCTGGGAGAGCTGGGGGTGCTCACCTGGAGAGGAGAAGGCTCCAGGGAAAGCTCAGAGCCCCTGCCAGGGCCTAAAGGGGCTCCAGGAGAGCTGGAGAGGGACTGGGGACAAGGGATGGAAGGACAGCACACAGGGAATGGCTCCCACTGCCAGAGGGCAGGGCTGGGTGGGATATTGGGCAGGAATTGTTCCCTGGGAGGGTGGGCAGGCCCTGTGCCAGGGTGCCCAGAGCAGCTGTGGCTGCCCCTGGATCCCTGGCAGTGCCCCAGGCCAGGCTGGACACTGGGGCTGGGAGCAGCCTGGGACAGTGGAAGGTGTCCCTGCCATGGCAGGGAGTGGAATGAGATGGACCTCAAGGTCCTCTCCAACCCAAACCATTCTGTGACTGTGATTCTGGCGTAAATTGAAGCCCATGTGAATGAAAAGTTCCCACAAGCAACAAGTTCTGGTGTTGCAGCAAATGAAGCAAACTCCAGCTGGACACTAATGTGACAATGAATAGCAAAAACCTACCAGAATTCCTTGAGTTCTTGTCCTTGTTGTCACAGGCTGCACTGGATGTTTGGTTAAAATGTCTCCAGGAAACCCTGGTGTCTTGTCCAAGGGATTGAGAGTCTTCTCTGGACATCATCAGGGAGGACATATTCCAAAGCTCATGGAGTCTTGTTCCTGTGTCAGAGTCTGAAGTTCTTACTTCTGCCAGCACCCCTCAGGTGCCCAGACCTCAGGGCTGGAAGGGGCTCTCCCAGTTGGAACACAAGGCATACTACAAAGTGACCACCTTGGCCACAGTCTGAGTCCAGTGCCCTGTGACTGCTGCCATACTGGGTGGATGGGAACTCAGGGTTTCTGATCTGAGTTTTATTGCCTTTTCTTTCAATGTAATGTGTTCCATATAAGAACTCTGAGGAGAAAATGAGCTCCAGGCTGTTATTTTTATAAACCATTAGAACTTTCTGTCCATTAGCCATTCTGACATCTTCCAGCTCCCTTTCATGTCTCTCTCTGTGTTCCTTGCTGTCTTTGTCAGCTTTCCTTTCCTCACCAAAATGTTACCTACAGCCCAAGGTTGAGGATGACCCCACACTTGATAATCTTTCTGACACATCCAAATTTATTCCCTCCCTCTTGGCCTCAGGACTTCCTCCTGCTGAAGCTGATGATGCCACAGGGGTTAAGAAACCAAACATCTTTAATGCAGACAAATAGGAAAAGGAAGAACATTACAAAAAAATCTTTCTTCAGACTGTGCCCTCAACTTTCAGCTTTCTCAGGGTTTCATGGCTTATACCTTCCAAAGTGAGACATTTCACACTCCATGGAGATTGCAAAACTTTAAATGAGACTTCCCAGTGCGCTCAATACACCCGGATTCCAGCCCCTGGCATTTCTCCCCCCCTCTCACAGCAGCTGTTCTCCTTCAAGTACTGCACAGGCAAGCACTAACTTCTGTCCTCACTTAAACCCCAGACTAAGATCTGGAAACCCAGAACCTGCACTTCTGGGAGCAGTGTGGCCAAAGAGGCCCTCAGTGCCTTTAAATTTGTACACCTGTATGAGCTGAGAGCTATAAATGCACACAACTCCTCGCTGGGGTTTATGTTCCAATGCAAAGCTCATTTTGCTGTCTTCAATTAAGACTTTTATTATTTTTACCATTTGAAGTTCATTAAGGTTGTTACTGACAAAGTTTCAACTGAAGTTAATAATTTGCACAAAATAAAACCAGCTTTCAGAAAAGCTCTGTCCAAAGCTTGGGGAATGTTCCTGCAGCTCTTCCTCTCAGGAGCTAACACCTCTGCTTGGGATTTGCAGTGGTTTGGGGGAGAACCCTCTGGTTGCACTGCAGGTCTTGTAAGAGGCAGGGAGTGCTCCTGCCAGCACCCTCCTCTTCACTCTGCTCTTGCCTGTGCCTCAGTGTTCAGCTGGAGCTATTCAGGATATTCTCACATTTGCTCTTCCCTCCTGCCTAAGTGCCATGCAAAAACTTCATCAGCCGGACACAGAGTGTAATTTCTCCTAAAAGCCATGAATTTCCGGTCTTGAGGACCAACAGGGATTGTGAACATTTCTGATCAGAGAAGTTGCAGCTGTTTCTTAATATCTGAACATTGTCCCATCCAACAAGAGTCCTGAGGATTCTCCAGCCTTGGAGGAGCATGTTTGAATGTTGCTTACACTGTGTGCTGGTTGAGAAGGAACAAATGTATAAATCAGATCCTCCGGTAAGAGGGAGATGCAACACATATGCAAACATATTGAGAATCACTTCTCTTTCCCAGGCTCTGTGTACCACTATTTTAAAGACAGGATGGATGGATGAGGCCCTCTCCTGGGAACAGGAGTCATGTTTCTTGGGCTGGAGGAGTCCCCTCAGCCACAGCTGCAGAGGATAGAGCTGGGAGGGCTGCATGGCCTCTCTCTCTGCTGTGCTGTGATTGATGGCTCAGTAAGACTCTGGAGGGAGTTTTGTTTTGTATGTTTAAGGACTGGTTATGTTAAATATTTCTTTCATCCACAAATTTCTTCTTTTCAGTTTGAAATGATTTCTCCCCCTGAAATTTCAGTTCTGACCCCAAAAGTGTCTCTATGTCAAGTCACAGGGCATGAGGGTTGGATTTTACAGTGCATTTATCATGATCCAAAATCCTCAGAGAAGAGGGCTTACCATGTAAATCAGTGTCACTCACACTCAAGGCACCACAGGGGGCAGGGAGAACTCTTCTGCTTGTTTGGACAAATGCTTCAAACACTTGTTAAACTCCTGGAGCTGCAACCCCCCTTTGGGCTGCTGGGGAAAGTGAGGGCTGACAAGCATCCATGTATTAACAACCACAGCCATGGGCAGTACTTCCTGTCACCTGTCATTGCATTCAGTGGTGCCAGGAGGACACAGAGTTTACAGGGATCACTGGGATCACCAGAGCCATTTCCAGCAGTCACTCCTCTCAACATGCAGGCAGCCTCATGGGGCTCCTGGAGTTTGTGCTAAATCAGCACATAAAAACACCTCCTGCTCTTTCCTGGTTATTCAAATTCTGTGCATTTGTAGAAGGAAGGACTCTTCCAACACTTCATCTAAATCGTTATTCATGCTCAGTTTACTGTTTGTCTGTTTTTTTTAAACACAACAGAAATTCATCATAAATGTCTCATGAGTAAACAGAGGTGTTAATCTATTTGCTAAGCACGGCTGCTGTTTGCTCTGCTGCAGAGAACATGATACAAAACCAGCCTTTCTATGACTTGGGGTCAGGCACGCCTGAAGAACTCCCTCCATCTGGGACATGGAAAGATCAGGGACATGGGCTGGACTTCAAAGGCTGGACTTGATGATCTTGGAGGTCTTTTCCAACCCTAATGATTCTGTGATACTAAAAGAGCATGAGGTGAGGGAAGTTGTTTTGATGCAGGATATTGTTGTCACCAGAGCTCCAAGACACCCAGCTCTGGGTTTCCACGCCAGGGCAGAGCTGTTCCACACAGGGCAAGGAATGGGATCCCCGTGTCCTCCAGACACTTCTGTCAGATGTCCTGCAGGTCACCAGCTCTGCCGTGGTCCCAAGCAATGTGCTGTGATGTGGGGACAAGGAAATCTCCTCCATGGCCACCATGGGCTTGGCCAGGATTGTTCATGGGTGAGAATATGACCAGGCTCAGCGTGCAGAGATTAACTTCCTCAGGGTACCTGGCCTCCAGCCTGGCCTCAAATATCTTTCATGTGAGAGGAGAGTGACCCGCTGCTCCCTCCTGCTGACACCCAGGGCCGGGCAGCATCAGCTGAACTGACTGGGATGGCACCATTGTCCTTCAGCTGGTCTTGTGGGGTACCCAGTGCCAGGATGTCCGAGAAGAATGATCCCTGTTGGTCCTCAAGACAGGAAATTCATGGCTTTTAGGAGATATTACACTCTGTGTCCAGCTGATGAAGTTTTTGCATGGCACTCAGGCAGGAGGGAAGAGCAAATGTGAGAATATCCTGAATAGCTCCAGCTGAGCACTGAGGCACAGGCAAGAGCAGAGTGAAGAGGAGGGTGCTGGCAGGAGCACTCCCTGCCTCTTACAAGACCTGCAGTGCAACCAGAGGGTTCTCCCCCAAACCACTGCAAATCCCAAGCAGAGGTGTTGGCTCCTGAGAGGAAGAGCTGCAGGAACATTCCCCAAGCTTTGGACAGAGCTTTTCTTAAAGTTAGTTTTATTTTGTGCAAATTATTAACTTCAGTTGAAACTTTGTCAGTACAACCTTAATGAACCTCAAATGGTGAAAATGATAAAAATATAAATACAGTAATACCAGCTCTACATCCTGGCAGACACTTCTGTCACCTAAGACTGAGAGTGTCCTGGGGGTGGCCCCAGGCTGCCTGGAGCAGTGTCCCCTACCTGGCAAAGCAGCTCCTGTGTTGGCAGAGCAGCCCTGCAGAGCACCTCTAGGACCATGCTCACCTCAGTCTCCAGCAGTTATAAACTGGCTCAGCCCTGTGGTAGGAGGTACAGTAATGTCTTTTCCCAAATATGTTAGTATTAACACTTCTATTTGGATATTCTCATTATGCCTATAAATTCCAGTCCCACTGGGGTTGTGCACCACAGATGTGCAAATCCAGCTTTACTGACCATTGCTCCGGCGCTTCTGGGTTGTGCTCAGCATGATTTAAGTGCAGAACAGTGGTGGCTGATGACTGCAGAGTGTGCTGGGGATTTAAACTAAACCACTCAGACACATCACTTTGAAAGTGGCTTCTCTGGGAAGAAAAGGGCTTTTTGGAAGGAGTTTTGCTGAGTGAATATTAAATCAATTAGGCCATAATTCCTTGGGAGAGAGGATCTCTGTTCCTCAGGTTTGTGCCCGGATCCAATCAGCAAAGACCAGCACGGCCACTTAATGGGCTCGTGAGTGCTCTAATTGAACACTCCCCTCCCTGCTCATTCCCTAGGAATTGCTTGAAGAGCCCAATCATTCCACCCTTGGCCAGCTGATGGATGAAGGTACCTCCTCAAATTTGCTCTTGGCTGTGAATCAGCCCCTGAGGTACCTTATTTTTGAATGGGAATGTTTTTGGAACGTCTCTGTGTTGTCAGACAAAGCCAAGAAATGAGAAGCTGATGGAGGTGACAGAGGCAGAAGAAGCTGGAAGGCTCAGCAGGGTTCAGTTGTTACCTTTGTGTTGGCAGGTGGAATGGAAGGGGCAGTGACACTTCAAGTGAGGTCAGAGTATTCTGGATCTGTTTTTCACTAAAAAGATTTTTTTCTTCATAAATATAAAAATCTTCAAAATACTCAACTGCACATCAATGTGGTTGTAGATTTCTCACATGTTATTTGTTTGCTATAAGAAAATTATCATCAGCTATGAAAAAGGGGAAAAAAGAGAAAGGGAGATCACAGGGCTTTTTCCAGTCTTATTTTTGAATCAATTCCAGAAAGCATGTCTTCATTAAAATAAATTGATGCAGGATATGTTTGTGTGGCTATTGTGATACACCTGAAATTTCCCTCCTCCTGTTTATAAAAGCCTCAGAACACGATCATAGAATAAAACCAATAAAGAGCAATTCCAGCCAGTTCCCTCATTTATGGGATGAATCTCACACTGTGAATAACGAAGAGTGAATGGCTGAAGTAAATAGTTGAAAATCAATCTGCCTGGCTGGGCTCGGGACATGCAATCAGACAAGGTGCAGCACAATCCTGCAGGATGCAAGGTTACTACCTGGAAAAAAAAAAATGCAGGTTGCAATTACTTGGTGGGGGATTGCACCCTGGGGAGCACAGGAGGAGTGGGGCCGTGCTGGAGAATGAGGAATTGTAGGGGTTAAAAAGTCCATGATCCAGGAGAGATAAACTGCACACCAACAAACCTGAGGGACAGGTACACAGAGACAGGGAGGTCAGGGCTGCTACCAAAAAAATAATGAAAATATAAAGATTCAAGATGCAAAGCCAAGGCATTGTCACCAGCAGGGGATGAGCCTCCTGGGAGATCTGAGGCAGTGGAAGACATTGGTTCTCATGTGGGAGCACAAGAGTAAACCTTGGTCTCTGAGGTGCCAAGGAGCCCCATGCCAGGTGGAAGGTGAGTTTGATCTCTTGAGTATTCTCAGGAAAATCAAGATCTTTGCAAAGAAAGAGAAACCCACTGAAACCATCTGAATGCTGCTGAGAAGAAGCTTTTTCTGTCTGGAAGATTTCCACTGTTCAGCCAGAAAGAAGAGATGGAATGGATCAAGCTGGGGTAAAGGGAGTGCCTTCCTTCACCAGAGGTGGTGCTGCAGCCAGTGCACCTTGTTCCCACCCTGCCTCTCTGGAACTACCAAACACCTCAGAGAAGACACTATGGAAATCCAGGGCTCTGGGAAACAAGCTCTGGAAGTGTCCTGGATGAAGCCAGAGAACCTGCTACAGCCTTTCAGGGGCCTTTGTGTAGTGGGTAGGTGGGACAAGAACCATGGCAGGACACACTTCACTCCTACCACTGTATTCCCTGAAAACCCAAGAACTTCTCCCCATTTCACTGCCCCGTCTCTGAGCCTGGAAAGCAGGGACCTGGCTGGTGGGGCTGAAACACAGAGGCCGGGAGGGGAGGGTGTGGAGCTGGTGATGCTGTGTGCTAGAAGGCTGATGAGGAAAGGAAGGAAAGCTGGGCTGGACAGGGATAGGAAAGAAGGAGACTCACTGTCTTTGAGAAGGAGAGAAGAAAGCAGGCAAGGAAGGCACAGCGAGCAGGATCATAGTAGTTGAAGAGTTGGGAATGGGCAGGACAAGGCTCCTGGCAGATCCATTCATGGTCCAGTGCATCCAGAGGTTCCTTTGGACCAGGGAAAGGAGCAATGGAAAAGGCCTGGAGAGAAAACAGCTGGGGACAATCAGTCATCAGACACCAGCCAGTGCTCCCAGAATCCCTCTGTGGAGCTGCAGCCCATCTGGAAAAGCAGGACACAAGGACAAGGATTTTACTGGAAATGTGGAATGTGGGTACTCACAGGTCTTTACAAAGTGAGTATTTGCAGGGCACTCAGCTTGGGATATGCACAGCCGTGAAGGGAAATGGAAAATCCAAATCTGAGCTGAATGTTCATTGCTCTTCAGGGAAGCCAGCAGAGATCTCTCTGACACCCTGAGCTTGGGTGCTGATAATCTGTGGGTGTAACCTGTGGTGAGCAGTGCCACAGAGCCAGGCCTGGCTCTCAAGACTGTTCACACTGCTCAGCATGAAGGGTTAAGCCCTCAGATCAAACAGCATCTGCCTGGTATTGCCTTTCCTAGGAAAATTATGGATTCTTGACAGCAAGCTAATAAACCAATCATCAGTAATTAGCATCTTTTGAGGAATGAACTGTTGGGTGGCATTCAAGGAGTAGAACATCTTGCCTGAGTGAAGCAAAGTGTGAAGGAGCTCTGAGCAAGGGGGGGCTGTTCCATGGGGCTCTCTCTGGAGCACAGTCCCCAAACCTGCAGCAGAGGATGGGAGCCTTGACTGACATTTCAGACTCACACAGCACTTCTGGAGCAAGCTGGCTCCTCTGCCTTCCTTTTCAGGGGTTTTTCCTGTGATCTAGAACCCTGCCTTGGACAAGGAACATGCTCCCAATGGGCACATCAGGTCATGGGCCTGGCCCAGAATTTTACCTATTACTAAAATGGTGCTTTTTGCTTTGAGGAATATTTTTAACAGAAACACTTCAATCAAAATCAAAATCACCAGACCCAGAACTGCCCATTGACACCCTCATTCTCCTGTCATCACACTGAATTCTGCACTTTCTGTGTTCCCACATCCCGCAGGATGCTCCTCTCCAGCACGCACCATGAAACATCAGAAAAATGCTGTTCTACCTTCAGATTTGGGCTGAAAGATTTTTCATAAGAATGAAACATTCTGGAGAAGTTTAAATGGTTTTCCTGTCAATAAAAAAATATTCTGAGAATTTGCAGTCTGCAGAACCAACATACCACCCCTCATCCTGCCATCCTGGTGACTTGCAATGGACCTACACATGCTGAGAAAAGGAAGACAGGACACCTTGGCAATGTCTCTGCTCGCTGTGCAGCAGCACTGCCCCCTTCCAGAGCCCCAAATCCCATTGGAAATACAAGTCTCCCGTGGCTCCTCTCCCTGCTGACCTGGTCCCCGTGCAGCTTCTGTGCTGGTGTCAGCAGATGGTCAGAGCTGTGATAAGTGGGTGAGAAGAGGCACCTGAGGATGGTGATGGGGACCATCTGGCACGTGTGTGGCGACATATTGTTGCCAGACCTGCACTTCCAGCTCCATTAGCCTCAATTAGAGTGCATTGGGATATTTAGCTCAGGTTCAAGTGAAAGTGACTGGGAGTGGTGTGCTGGGCTCATCAATGGGAAATGCTGGAAAAGCACAAACCCCCGTGGCTGGGGAAGGAGAGTGATGCTCTCAGGGTACCCTTGGAGCTCATCATACTGCTGTGTCTGTTGTGCATCAGCCTCTTGAGGCTTTGGGGAGACCTTAGAGCCCCTTCCAGTGCCTAAAGGGAGCCTAAAAGAAGCTGGAGAGTAACTTATTACAAAGTGTAAGGAGTAGTGGGTTTAAGCTGAGGACGGTGGACTTAATTTGGATATTAAGAATTTGTTCACTGTGAGGGGGGTGAGGCCTTGGCACAGGGAAGCTGTGGCTGCCCCTGGATCCCTGGCAGTGTCCAAGGCCAGGCTGGATGGGACTTGGAGCAACCTGGGATAGTGGAAGGTTGTCATGGTTGCCCATGTCTGGGGGTGGAATAGGATGGGGTTTAAGGTCCTTTCCCACCCAAATCATTCAATGATTCTGTGATTCTATGAAATGCTGTGCTCAAGGCACACAAAGAGCACAGGGAAGGCCAGTGAGAGCTGGGGCTAAGGGAGGGTCCTGCCCAGTCTTGGGCCCTAAGCCCAGGGAATGGCAGCGGTGCTGGAGACAACCAGACAGGAATGGGCAAATTCTGACTTCTGCATGTTGGAAATAAATGCCAGATATTTCATCCCACATGTCCCTGGCATGTAGGTAGCAAGCTTTGCTCACCCTGGAGCCATGTCTGGCCCCTGGCAGGAGCTCACACATTTCCATTCAGCCTCTTGCCACAGCACTGGTCTGTGTGTAACCACAGCTTGGAGCTCTGCAAAGCTTCCCGGAAGAAATGTGGCCCAGGGACCGGAGTGACTCTGGTCCCACTGACTGGGAAGACAGGACAATGCTGTGCCTTGCCAAGGACATACAGAGGAGTCTCCACTAAAGGCCTCATCAAGGAAACCCTCATTAAGAACATCCTCATAGAAATGCAGACCTGCTGCGAGCCCTCCTTAATTCCCTACTCTGTTTAATTGCCTCTGTGGGACACTGCGAGAAAAAGAAAAGCAAACATTAAAATACTCAGTGGGATGAAGATGACAGTTGCTACCTCTGTTGTGATTATGCAGCGAGAGAGAGATCAGAGTGTGGCCATAGGCTGTGTATATCCCTACCCCAGTGGAGAAGTGTGGCTACAGGCTCAGCCCTCTTCAAATCCAACTACAAAGTTCATCTCTTGAACTGTATTTTCCCTCACTACATTATTTCTCTGAACAAACACAAACATGCGTGGACCTGTGGAGAAGGGCAGGAGTGAGGAGGCAAACATATGCATAAAATTGGAACTAATCAAATTTTCCCTCTAAAAGCTGGAAAGAAAGGTATTGTGATGTTATTTTCAAATGCTTCATGAGCATCTGGAGATACAGGAGGTGGAAATTCCTTCTTTCCTGCCTTCCTTCCTGCCTTCCTTCCTGCCTTCCTTCCTTCTGCCTGCCGGCCTGCCTGCCTCCCTCCCTCCCTTCCTTCCTTCCTTCCTTCCTTCCTTCCTTCCTTCCTTCCTTCCTTCCTTCCTTCCTTCCTTCCTCCCTTCCCCTCCTTTCCAGAACAGCTGTGGCTGCCCCTGGATCCCTGGCAGTGCCCAAGGCCAGGTTGGACATTGGGGCTGGGAGCAGCCTGGGATGGTGGAATGTGTCCCTGACAATGGCAGGGGTGGCACTGGGTGAGTTTGAAGGATCATTCCATGATTTAATGATTCTAAATTTCTGATGAACCAAAGACTTGAATCAAACCCTTCCCTGTGTGCAGCACCATGCCTCTAGCTGACATGACTTGCTTCCTGGGGATTGCCTTTGTTTCTGCATCAAAATGCTCTGAGGGGATCCTCACACACCTCAGACATTGGCTCAATCACAGGTTTAGCCCCCAGAAATTTCAAGGAGAAGTAGAGTAACTGGTAGCTTTGGTAGTCTTCATGTCCCCAGCGGGCCACCTTGCCTTGGGGAGTCCAGGAGGAGGTGTCAGGAACAGCTGAACAGGGCTGAGGAGGAGAAGCATTTGGAAACCTGCTGGTGTGTGACACAGCCACCACTGTGTACACACCTGGCAGTGAGCACAGCTGTGCAACACTGAGAGGAAATGGCCTCTTCTGGAGGGAAAATGTCCTCTGAGCTCCTTGAAACAGTGGCTCATGTGCTCTCCATGTGCTGCCACTTCCTTTAACAGCAAAATAAGGAGTAAATCATACTTGATACAGTTAAAACAGAAGGGCCTTGGCTTTGATCTTTGCCAACCAAAATGCTTCCATGATCAAATGTCTGATCATGGTGTGCAGACTCTGCAGACAAAGCTCTCATTTGGTTTGGATTAATGTGATACTGATGGAACATGAAGATTACCAGCCAAAACATATTTCTAGATCAGGTACTCAGAGACCAGCAAATACTTGTGTGGAACTTTAAACTATCCTGAGATGCTTTAGTGAAAGAAGAATGCCTGGAGCCCAGTCCAGTGCCTCCAAAATTGAAACTATTTTTATGTTTTCCTTTTGGGCTTAATGAACAGTTTGTATCAAAGCATTTATCGGTCACGGCCCTGTCTGAATGGCACATCCCCATAATCTGCTCACTCTGCTGTGATCTGTCCTGATGTGGCCATGGCCAGTGATAACCAGCCCAGTCAGGGGAACAGCACCATCACACCACCTCCTGCAGCCTCACAGACACAGCAGGGGCCCCAGCCCACCCAGGCTTCAAATGTATGACTGTTCATCTTCTTCCTCCAAAATGACAGCCCCAAAAGCCCTGACATTGTGTCTGAGTTTTAGTCACACAGAGTTCATGGTTGATGAGGGAAACTGAGCACCTCGTGAAGATTCTTTGTCGTGCTAAAGCTTGGAACAGTGAACGTGAGGAAGGTAGAAGAACAAATGCCCTGAGCCAGAAGCATGGAGGTGCTGCAGAGTTACCAGCCTGGAGAGAGGGATCCAAGGGATTTCCAGCCCTCTTGGGTGGCTCCTCAGAGACATCCTGTGCCTCTGCTACTGCTGGAGTATGGAAAGCTGAGTGAATAATGGCTTACTTAGATTTTTGCTCTCTTTCAAAGAGAGTTTCTGATGAGCACATCCTGATGAGTCCTTCACAGATCTTCTCGGCAAGCAGTCAGGCATGCTGGATTTGCAAAAAACAGGAAAAAATTGTGTTCCTGAATAAATATGTAATACAAAGCCCTGAAAGTGGTTCAGTCCTGTTCACAGATGTTTGATAGTCTGCACAAGAAGTTGGGCATCCAAACATTTATTTATTTTTTAAACATTCTGGTATTTACAAAGCAGTTTAATGTGAGTGATTATTCCACAAAGCCTCTCTGTACATGCCTTGGTGGCTGTCTGTGACAATCCTGATTAAGAAGTGCAAGTTATGTAAGTAAAAAAAAATAAAAATAGTTAATTCAACAGGCAACCCAAGACATAGTGCACATGGTTAAATACTTTGAATGCTAAAACAAAAACATGCCTGAAGGGGTCTGGCATATTTACCAGCCATTCACCAGCACACAGAAATGTGAATTACTAAAAGATTATTGTTGTAATTGCTAAATCAAACCTTGCCGGTTGTAAAAACATGTTCTTAGCCCAAATGCTGCAGTGCTCACCAGACCTTACACTGTGCTCTGAAGCACTTAGCATTGCAATCACAAACCAGCAGATTTGGACAAAAACTCACCCAGGGAGGCTGCGTGAAAGGTGTCATAAATTTCCAGTCATGGCACATTAACTGTCCATGTGCAGCCCAGCCTTGGGATCTAGTCCCATGAGCAGGAGCTGTCAGGTTTGTTCTCCTCCACACAAGGAGAAACTGCCACCTCCTGGGCACTCCATCCTACCCAGGCAGGTGTCCTAGTGAAGTTTTCAGATGAGTTTGAAGGTGATAATCAGCTTGAGTGAAGCCTGGTTATCCCTCTGGAGACATTAAAGGCACCAGATAAAATGTTTGCTTGAGATGAAAAGGAGCTGTTCAGAGCTGGCCATGTGAGTCCATGTGTGTGGCTGCAGGTGAGGGATGGAGGGAGAAGGGACCAGAAGAGGAATTTCAGAAAGGAACAGAAAAGATCCTCCAAAGGAAACCCTGTGGGAGCCGTCAACAGAGCAGAATGGAGCAGACCTAGAACAAGACTGTGCAGGAGAAGGAGGAAGGGAAGTGGTGGGAGAGGGAAGAGCATTTTGTCAGTGTCTCCCAGGAACAGAAGAGGGCTCTGTGAAGCTGGTTAATCCTGTGGTAGCTACAGAGCACAAACTTGGACAGCTCGAGCAGAGCAGGCTGTTGGAGCCTCATAAACTGACTGAGCCCAGAGCCGTGGTCTGGCAGGGAGGGGACAGGACTGAGCAAGGATAGTAATGCTGAAAGAGGAGAGAACAGCACCAAAGTCAGGGACAAAAACGATTGAGCAGCTCTTTTGGTCAAGCTAAGACTGTGAATCAAGCTAAGAGGCATGGGAGAGTAAGCAGACTGCCAGGGTCTGGTGTGTCTTTGGTGTGGGACGATGGAATCTGAGGATGACAAAGAGTCCCCAGCAGGCAGGTTGGCTCCAGGGGAGGAGCAGAAGAGAGCACAGGGAGACTGAACAGAGAGCAAGAGTAGAAAGGGTAGGAAGAATAAGAAAATACTGAAATCAAGAAAGGAAGGTCGATGGCATCAGGAGAAAATGTGCTCTTATCCTACAGTCTGCTATGGGGAATGGAGATCCTGCTCCTTCAAGCCCTGCTGTTTTTTGCTGCAGAGTAGGGCCATGAGGAAGCAGGGACTAACAGGATCTAACACCTTCTCTGCCCCATTGCACAGTCAAATATGGGCAGAAGGGTCCCAGTGAGCCCATTTGGGCAGTGGAGTAGAAATGTTTCATCTTCTCTTACAGCTGTGGAAGGAGAGAACTGAACAATGCCAAGAGGACAGGGGCTCCCAGGAGCCCTGAACCCTGAGCACGTCCCTGGGCTCAGCACCTCTCACAGACCCTGGCTGCCAGAACTTCTCAGGAAGCTGAGGTGCTTCTGCCTCTTCATACTGTCCTCTCAGGCAGCAGCCAAAGCAGCCTGTTTGCAGCAATCCCCCTCTGCTCAGTCTCAGGAACAACAGATCAAACAGGAGCAGAGTGGGACATGAAGGTTCTGACCATGCTCAGGGGATGGCTGATGGTTCCTGAAGTGCCTTGTGGAGAGAGGCTCTCCTGTACTCTTCAAAGGAGTTTCTTTCCTATGTGTTTTTTTCCCATTTTCCTTTTATTTATCACTTCATCCTCCTCCCAGGGTGTTCCAGCAGGACCACACAGCTCTGCATCCAGCTCTGCCCTGACATTCCATCCATCCGGCACTGCTGTTCCATCCAGCTCTGTGTTTGGCTGTGATAAATGGGGCACCAGGGAATCGATTTTGTCCCCCTGCCTGCAAGGCCTAGGAGCACTGCTTTCACCAGGAGGCCTCCTCTCTGCCTGAGTGCTCAGATTAACTTATTAGGAGTTAATTAATCAGGCCCATTGATCGACTGTCACATTGCTGATGGCTAGCCCTGCTCTCAGGTTGAACTGGAGTAGCTCTTCTGGGCTGTGTGATGCACACACAGCCTCCAAGCAGCAAGAAGTAGCAGAAGAGAAGAAGATGAAGGTTGGCCTGTTTTCAAAACAGCACAACGCAAGAGTGGAATCAGAGCTCAAGTCCCCCTTGGATGGTGTTTGTATGCTGTGGAAGGAATGGGAACAGCTTCCATGGCTCCTCTCCTCCGAGGAGGAGCTGGAACATGAGGCAGTGTGGATTCAGAAGGAGCCTTGGAATATTTCTGAGCCCAGCAGACTTCCCCTCAGTGCTGCCTGCGGGTCTCTGGTGCTGTGCTTGGGCATAAGTAGGTGCCGTGGCTCAGGTGGGATGCTTCCCACAATGGTTCATTTGCTTGAACAAGTATCCCCAAGGCCGTGAGCAGGGGGGCTTTGGGGTGCAAAGATTCCAGGGAACCGACATTGCATGCATCCATCCATGAAATTTTAGGGAAAAGCTACATAAAAAGAAAGGGAACACCCTCAGTGGAGTTAGGCAGAGATTTTGAGGTCAAAATTGGTGATGTTTTAATGGCCTTAAGTGCTATAAGTAATCTACACTTCAAATTTGGTCTGAGGGGTCGCCCCCAGCCGCAAAACATCTGTCTCAGTTTGGAGATAAATTCTAGGACAAAAACGCTCTAAAATGAACATTTGTCTCTAAACAGAGATTGCTTGAATAACTCCCTTTTGTTCCACAAATGAGAGAAATGAATACCATGGAATGAAAGTGAAAAAAAAAGTAAAACTGTTTATTAACAAAGCAAGATACCCACAAAGCACAGAAAAAAAAGAAAATTGAACCTTACATCCCATTAACAAAGCAAGATACCCACAAAGCACAGAAAAAAAGAAAATTGACCCTTACATCCCACTCTCACCTTACATCCCTCCCTCACCTTTTGCCTGACAGGCAAAGATGGTGACTGCCCTTTTTGCTCTCTGTGAGGGGAGAAGAACAGAGTTCACAGGCAGCTGAGAACCTGTTGGATTTCTGGCATGGGTGCTCTCCTCACACCTGGTGAAGGTGGTGGTATTTAGTGTCCCTTCTTTCAGTGGCTCTCTCTTCCCAGCATTTGGACTGGATGGAGCTGCCCTGGGCCAGAGAGAGAAAAAACAACCCAAAAAGTACCAGAATGATTTGCTGGTGAAAAGCCTCCAGGCTAGGGGAGGGAAAAAAACCCCCCAAAAATCCCAGAAGTTGCTTGCCAAAATGGCAAATATTAATCAGCAAAAGCAATGAAGTAACAATCCATGCAGCTGCAGACCCTGGTGGAGGGAGAGAGATTTAAGAGAGTCCATGCCTGGGGCACCAGCCTCGCCCCCTGGGTCATCCTAATGATGCCACAGACATTTCTGATCAAGCAGCTGATCAAGGAATAAAGTATCATCATAAAGTCACACCCTCAGACAGCATCCTCATTAAAATGCAATGCTATCCAAAAACCTGCCCTAAAGCAGGGCTCTGAGCGGGCTTCTTTCTCCTGTTTTCTTTACCAAGGAGGGCACCAGGCAGTGGCTGGAAGAGGTTCACAGCCATCTCCAGGGGACGAGGTTTCTGACAGTGCAGGGCTCTTCAGCTACATGGCTAAAGGGCTGGTTTAGAGTCTGAAGATGTGAAGCCAGGCCAGAATGAAGTGCAATCTTTTATAAGTAAGGGTTTACCCTGCCTTGAGAAGTGGCCAGTTCCTCTCTCTGTGAGTGTTCCCTGGAAAGGAAAGGTGAGTGAGGGACAGGGACTGGATGAAGGTCTTGCCTCAGTCCCAGCTTCCTGGCTGTGCCCCTGTGGATCTGTGGACCTGAGCTGGGCTGCAGACTCATCCCAGAGGGCTGCAGGACTTCCCAAGCATTCAGTGCCACTGCCCTTGTCACCTTCTGGCATTTCTTTCACCTGCTGAGTGATCTGGAATTGCAGTCCTTGGCACCCTCCTTCTTTGGGAAAGCAAGTGGGTACAGCCAGGATCTACTGATCCCACCCATGCAGTCTGATCCAAAGAGGTTTCCAACTCCCAGGAGTCTCAGCTCAGTCCTACAAAGCATTGGCTCCAACAGGCCTTGCCAGAGGGAATGATCACACTCCTCTGCCTAAAGAACTTCTCTGAAGGTGCTGAGAGGAGACCAAGAGCCACACCTGGCAATGGATGGTGAGACTTGGCTGGCCAAGGGACAGGAAAAGATTGGCTTTTACAGAACATGTGAAGGAGAGGAAATTTATTTCACAGATAAGAATATTTTTTCATTTCTATATCAAAACAGACATTATCTGAAGGGTTCCACTTCCTCTAGTGCCCTAAAACTGAGTGTGCACCTGGAGCACTTACTGGGAAATTGGCCAGAGAGCTGAGGTGATTTCTGCTTCCCTTCTCCCGGTCCCTGTGCCAGCCACAGACTTTTTGGGGATCAACAGCAGTCAAGGCTTCCATTATTCCTGATGCCCAGTGTTAACTCAGCCTCTGCTTCCCTTTGTCTCTTTGTCCTGGAGTGCCTGTCCCATCACCCTGACTGCAGACACTGCCAGGGACACACAGAGCTGTGATCCCAGAACTCCTGTGCTCTGCTCCCTGGGGATCTTGTGTCTCATCTGGAGACAGAAGTTAAGGGACACTCCCTGGGACTCTCAGCACTCACTGGGTCCAGATTCTCAGCCATTTATGCCATGGAAATCTCAGAGGAGTGTGGCTGGACAGCTGTCCTTCATGCTCCTGGTCTCCTTTTACCAACAGTGCCACTCCTTGGCTGTGGTCCCTGGGATGGGATATACATACCCTCTCACAGGGAGGAGCAAGACTGAAGTCATTGGGGAGTTTTCTAGATGGGAGAGGAAGGAAGCAGCCCCACTTCTGAAGATACAACATGGAAACCTCCATGTGGAGAAACTGAGTTCTCAGTTTTTGGTAAAAAATACACATTTTCCCCAGCAGGCAGAGACATGTACAGAACACCACAACAGCCCTGTTTAGCTTGAAAGGAGAAATCCCAACCCAGAGCTTTGTTTTGAATGCATTTAACTAAAAATGCTCTTATCAGATTTGTGCCACACTCCCAGGGGTGGGAGGATGCCAGTGGGAACTACAGTTTGCCTTATTATGTTTTCACATGTCCAGGTATGATGAGGGTTTGCTGCTGAGCTGCTCTGGGGCTGAGTTCTCTCCTTTCCCCTCAGTGCCTCCTGTTAGCACCAGAGGAGACCAGACCTGCTCAGAATTGTCAAGGAGGCACTGATGAGGCTCTAGGCCAAGGGTGCACATTTTGCAAATCCTCCCTGATGGATTGTTGACCATGACAAAAACATGAGAGTATTCTCAGTGCGCAGTAAACAAGCTCCCAAGCATACTTTTGGAAAAAAACACCCTAAAATCAATCAGAAGGACTTGCTACATGACAGGAGCAGAAAGCAGAGGCAGCCTGGGGAGGCCTGGACTCCACCCAGCAAAGCCTGAGCTTTGCTGTGCTCCAGGATCACCCTTCATGTCACATCAGAGCTCCCTGCTGGGTAATAAAGCACCATCGAGGAAGCGGGGGGTAAATCCAGTTCATCCCAGGGCTTTTTTCCTGGTTCCTGTGTTTCCCCAACTCTCTTATTTGGGCAAAAAGGAACGAGAACTGTTGGAATTCAGGTCTGGTATCAGCACATCTTATTGGAGAAAAAGGCCATTTTCACATGAACCTACAATGGATTTTTTTTTATTGGTGCAACCATATCCTTACAGTCACCGAGCCACAGCCTCCTCACAATTCCACTCAAAGCCACTCAAAGGAGGTGCATCCCACCCAGCAGCTCCTTATTAAACTGCCACCTCTCCTTGGGATCCCATCTCTCCTCATATGATTTGCTGCACTTTGAAGCTGCAAGGAAGAAATCACAGAATGACAGGATGGTTTGGACTGGGAAGAACCTCAAGGCTCCACCCCCTGACGTGGGCAAGGACACCTTCCATCATCCCAGGGTGCTCCAAGCCTCAGTGTCCAACCTGGCCTTGGACACTGCTAGGGATGCAGGGCCAGCCCCAGGTCCTCTGCTCTGCCCACACTGACAACCCAAGTGCATCCAAAGCCTGCTGTGCTTATCCTGGAAAACTGCCCTGGATATATCACACATTCAGGATGTGTCAGGATCTCTATTTGTTGTCTCTCCAGCTGTGATTTGCTCAGCTGGGGATGCCTCAGGCTTTACGTGGATCCTGAGTTGTGGTGGTTCTGCACAGGACCATTTCCATCATAATGATACCTTAACAACCCTGAGCTGTACTGGATCTTGAGCTATCCCTTCACATCCCAAGGGCCTTGTAGCCCATTTTCCTTTGGACACAGCAGCTGCTGAGCAGAATAGCAGCTGGGCTGGGTTTGGCAGAGCTGCTGCTGAAGGGCTGCACTTTATCCAGGTGCATTCATGGGACTGTTTATCCATGGAGCTGCTGCCATGCCTGCTCCAGGTGCTGCCTCAGTCTCATTTCCATGTGTTTTCCCTCCCTGGTGCACACAGCCCTCCTGGATGCACACAGCAGCAGCAGCTTGTGGCAGCCATCTGTTTCCAGCCCATGGAAGTAGAAGGTGGCCTTGACATGTGCTTGGCATCTCCAGGCCCATGTTGATCTCACCACCCAGCAGAGCAGGCTGGGATGGCCTGCCTGACACCCCAGGAAACTGTGATCCCCAAATCACAGAATGATCTGTTTTGGAGGTGACCACAGGCAGGCTGTGGTGCAGCTGCCTTCAGACACCAGCTACAAAATCAGACTGCTGAAGGCTTCCTCCAGGTGGGGCTTTGAAATCTCCAGGAACACAGATGCTACAGCCCCTCTGGACTCTCATAACTGGGAGAAAACTCCCTCATATCCATTCTGAATCTCTCCTATTTCCATTTATATCCAGTCTCTTGTGTTTCTACTGTGCACTGCTGTGGCCTGGCTCTGTCTCCCCAGGGCCCTTCTCAAAGGCACCATACAGCTTGTGGACATGCCCCCAAAGCCTTCCCTTCCCCAGGCTAAACAATTCCTTGCTCTCTCCTGATCATGCTCCAGCCCCATGACCATCGTGATGACCCTCTCATGAAGGGGAGGCCACTACTGGGGGGCCTGAAACTGGAAACACTACTGGACCCTTTCTGCCCATATGGGATGGTGAGAACCAGTCTCTAGACCTCCCGACAAGGTAGGGAGATGGAATGGGTCATATTGTGCTTTCCTGCAGGAAATACTGCTCTGCAGTCTGTGCCACAGTACCTGGTTATTGCCAGCACATAAATCTGCACTGCACAGCTTAGTGAGGCTCTGCCACAGCCCTGAGATGGGGAATTGTCCCTGTGACAGATGGACTGACAACTCCACTCCTGGAGAAAAAACTTTGTGCAGCTTAGAGTTAAGACTGTAAATATATAAACATTACATAAAAAGAGAGTGATTAGAACAGTGTGGATGAGGAGGATGAGGCATCCCAGGGATGGAGTGCTGGGAGGAGGAGCACAGAGGGTGCTGGAGGGAGGCAGGATGAGAAACTGGGCTGTTTTCTCCCTCTCTGGTTCCTGTTGTCACATAGGGATTATGGTCAGGTTAGAAAAGGTGCTTAATCACCCTATGGTCTTCCATGACTGTGTAGGGGCAGCAGGCAGGCTTTGTTTCCATTTGGATAACTCATGGAATCTGGTGGGAAGCATATCCTATGCTCCAGGTATAGGGTGCAGGGCTCCACCCTGGTCACCTGCCAGTGTGAGAAAGCAGGGGCCAGATGTAAAGGGGACCAAGCAGGAAAGTGTCTCCAGAAGTCTCTCAGGGTGATGTCCTCCACTCCAAGGAAGATAAAGGATTAATTCTCCATTTCCCTGAGTTTTTGAGCTTGTTTCATTGCTAGCAAGGCGATGGCAGGCCAGCTGAGCCCTGCTGTGTGCTGAGTGTGGCCAGCCCAGTGCTGGGCTTTGACCCTGCAAAGCAAGAGCTGTATGGGGGTGGGCTGGGGCACAGCAAAGCAGCTGAGGGGAGATGGCAGCTCTGGTCCCTGTCACTCCCCCAAAGCATAGCTGTGCTCACCCTGCCCCACCCATGCCACTCTGGCCATTCTCAGAATGGAAAGATCACAAAATTGAGGAATGGTTTGGATTGGCAGGGATGTCACAGCTCATCTCACATCCCACAGCCATGGCAGGGACACCTTCCACTGTCCCAGGCTGCTCCAAGCCCCAGTCTCCAGCCTGGCCTTGGGCACTGCCAGAGATCCAGGGGCAGCCACAGCTGCTCTGGGCACCCTGTGCCAGGGCCTGCCCACCCTCCCAGGGAACAATTCCTGCCCAATATCCCAGACAGCCCTGCCCTCTGGCAGTGGGAGTCATTCCCTGTGTGCTGTCCCTCCATCCCTTGTCCCCAGTCCCTCTCCAGCTCTCCTGGAGCCCCTTTAGGCCCTGGCAGGAGCTCTGAGCCTCCTCTCCAGGTGAACACCCCCAGCTCTCCCAGCCTGGCTCCACAGGGGCTCCAGCCCTGGGAGCAGCTTAGAGCTCCCCACAAAGCAGAGCTACCCTCTGGGTGCTTACACCAGGCAGAAATTTCCTGTCAAAACAGCATTTTAACAGAAAACAAGGTGATAACTCCAGACACTGACTGTGGAGGCATCTGCTGAGCTTGGGAACTTTGGACTTTCAATAGGAGAAATAAAAATATGGGCATTTTAAGCCAAAAGCCTAGGGTAATATCACTTTCCCAGAGGGACAGCTCTGCAGGGACAACATCCAGGACAAGGATATGAGGTCTCAGGATCCCCTGACCTACTCCAATGCTTTTCTTCTTGGAACAAGGAAGTAACTATGCCTCCTGGGTGAGCCATTATTCCCCCATCAGCTGCTTCTCCAGGGATTCCCAACCAGCCCCTGTCCTGCCACATCTCCAGGGATGTGGCTCCTTCCAAGGCCGTTTCCAGCTCTCCTAGCAAGAGGATTCAAATTAAAATACCAAGAGCACAAAGCAGAGGCTTGGTAGGAAGGATGACCAGGTGGACCACATAGCTGTGCCTGGATCTTCCAGGGCATCTGGTCAGCCTGTCAGCTCTTCAGGGATAGCTGAATACACCCTTCTCCCTTTGGACAAAGTCCTTTCCCTGCAGACTCAACTGTGGCTTTGAACAGGGGCCAGGGAAGCAGCTGAGCACCCCAGAGTGATAGGCCCATGTCCTCCAGCATTGCTCCTGCCACCTCCTGCAGGGCAGGAGCTCTCTGCAGGTCACTGAGTCTCTTGCTAAACATCTCTGACATTTGATTTGAGAAATAAAGGTCAGGCTCCTCTGAGAACGGTAATGTGAGTTTAGTGAACAAAACCTGTCAGAGTCTTTACTGCACTCCGTTTTGGAGGGTGATGGAGGCTGGGGAGCTGTACTGCCCTGATCCTGGGGAGCTGTATTGCCCTGATCCTGGGGACCTGTGCTGCCGTGATCCTGAGGGGCTGTGCTGCCCAGATCCTGGGGAGCTGTGCTGCCCTGATCCTGGGGAGCTGTGCTGCCCTGATCCTGGGGAGCTGTACTGCCCTGATCCTAGGGAGCTGTATTGCCCTGATCCTGGGGAGCTGCGCTGCCCTGATCCTAAGGAGCTGTGCTGCCCTGATCCTGGGGAGCTGTATTGCCCTGATCCTGGGGAGCTGCACTGCCCTGATCCTGGGGAGCTGTACTTCCCTGATCCTGGGGAGCTGTGCTGCCCTGATCCTGGGGACCTGTGCTGCCCTGATCCTGGGGAGCTGTGCTGCCCTGATCCTGAGGGGCTGTATTGCCCTGATCCTGGGGAGCTGTATTGCCCTGATCCTGGGGAGCTGTGCTGCCTGATCCTGGGGAGCTGTGCTGCCCTGATCCTGGGGAGCTGGGCTGCCCTGATCCTGGGGAGCTGGGCTGCCCTGACCGTGGCACATTCTCAGGCAGGGAGCTTTTCTCTGGCTCCTGGGGACAGGACTGACAGGTGCCTGAGGGACACAGGGCCTGTACCAGCTCCTGTAGCTCTTGCTGTGGAGGTGAGCAGGTTGTCCCTGCACTTTCATTGAGATTTACTCCTCTTTCTGAGTGATCCAGAGATACTTTCTACTAGAGCTCATGCAATGGCTCTCAGCAGCCTGTGCACAGTGGAGCAGCCAATGCTGGCTACGCAGCCCCTGCTGCCCAAGCAGGGCTCAGTTTCCATTGCAGCATCCCTGGCTGCTCCTGTCTTTCACGTCAGGGGTACCTCAGTCCTGTTCCAGCTCTTTCATCCCAATTTCTTGTGTAGTCTGGGGCAGTCCATCTCTGAATGGGGTTTTTTTTTTGTATCATACAAAGTGAAAAATATTTCAGAGTAGGTCATATCCAAACAAAATACTCTAGCATTTCCAAAATAAGAAACACATTTAAATTTGTCCACTTTTTATCAAATTCAGCACAGATTCCAGGATTGTCTTGCATCTTTTCA
The DNA here is from genome assembly GCA_032173965.1 of Sitta carolinensis. Classification (NCBI taxonomy): domain Eukaryota; kingdom Metazoa; phylum Chordata; class Aves; order Passeriformes; family Sittidae; genus Sitta; species Sitta carolinensis. Next base: position 13,535,985 of record CM063296.1, on the reverse strand, counting down.
GACCTTTTCCCCTCTCTTTGCTAGGAGTGCTTTGTCAGCTCTGCAGATCACCTTCCACCTGTGTATCCATCTCCCAACCCATTCCTGGAGTTGTTCTGGTTTGTCTCCCTCTCCTATGGACACAAGCCCTACTTTTGTTTGCATTAAGGTGCATCCCACTGCAATTTCATGTCTTTATACTAACAGCACACTTAGAGAACACAACTCTTTTCATGTGCAAAACCCACAAATAGCTGGTGAAGCCACACCAAGTTCCATATTTGCAATGCAATAATCTCATTTATAGATGTGAATATTCTAGGGCCACAAAATCCTGAAACTTTCAATACCTCTTGAAGTGAAACAATTTCTGTTGAGCTAATTTAGGAGCCATCACAAGTCTCAGTTTTCCAAAGCTGGAAATCACTGCTGATGCATATTCCTTCCTCTGCTTTTCTTTCTTAAATAAGGGTAAGTTCTTGTTTACTTCTGTAAGACAGCAGTCAGTCAGCTCTCTATGACCTGAGCATTCATGTTCCTTCTCTTTACTTGTGGGATCACATTAGAACTCGACTCTGAAAATACCCGGGCACTCAAAATCAAGTGCTTCCAGTGCTGAAAGCACCAAAATTAAGGCTGTGCTCAGCTCCAGCCTCTTGATCAGGATCATTACAATGCAGTATTTAATTACAATGATCATATACTGGTTTTTCCACATAATCCCTAACTCATTCCATGCCTGGGTAGTCATTCAATATTTCCCTTAATCCTCCCCATCCAATGTGTGCCACAGGCTTTATTTGCTGCACACCATCCAAAGGCTCTGTTGACTACAGAATTATTCATTTCCTCTGGGTGTTCCTCCACCCTTTCATCGGGGCTCTGGATGCTTCTCAAGTGTGAACAAATTTATTTTGACGAAACACCTGTGCAACAACCTTGCACTTTCTCCCTTGAGAGCTGAGGCAGAGAGAGGAGCACCAGTGTGTGAAAGCCTGGGTTTGGATGCTCTTATCCCATCCCACACCATCCCTGGAGCTTGATTTTCCATGGACTTTGCATTTCTTTGCATTTCTTTACATTCCTCCTGTTCAAAGCACAGCTCCTGTTGGCTTCATTTCCAAGTGTTCAGCACTCCTGCAAACCTGACCCCAGGATCTCCCTCTGGGACCTGGCAAGGAGAAAGGCATAAATAAGCTCAGCTCTGAATTCTGGTGGAAATGCAAGGGTAGGAGGGAGCCCACATGAGAGTGCCCTTTTTTCTCATGCAATCCCTCACTCTTCCATAAAGGTTTCACATCTTCCCAGGGAATGAGGGATCCTGGTTGGTTTCACAGGCCCTGGAGAGAGGCCAGCCCATGCGCTGCACAGAGCCTGAAGGAGGACACAACATCACTGTGCAATTAAGACCAGTAAAAACCTAACAGCATTCCTTGCTCTATCCTCTCACCATCCTGCTTTCATCCCCACTCCACTGCAGATACTCCCTCAGCCCCCTTTGGAATGGCTTTGTCCTTGTGCCAATTCCTGTGCACCTCTCCTACCAGACCTCTCAATCCAGAGCCATGCCTCTCCCCTCCTTACACAAAGGAGCAATTTCCTGGCCTGGAGAGTCTCCTCCAGCCACGGCTCTCAGCTGGAGCGGGGGTCTGGAATGATGGATAATTTTTATCCTGATGGAGATAAGGAAATCATGGGATGTGGGAACTGGCTTCACATTGCTCCTCTTTGGCTCCTTCCAGAGGTCTCACATCACACCAGAGACCTACAGGATAGCAGCAGCATCTGTCCTCAAAGAGCACTTGAGTGTCCCAGGCCCAAGCAGAGACTGAGCAGCTGTGGAGCAGGAGACCCTGGCCGTTGGTGCCGCACAGAGCACACAGATCAGGAATGAGCTCAGGACCACAAGGAAAAGGCAGAAAGATGCTGCTAGAGCCCATGGATGGTGTGCAGTAACACAGTTCTGGCTGTCCTTGTGACACCTGTGATCCCAAAGCTGTCATAGTAGAGGAAACTTGATCCCATCCCCATGTTGTGGGGAAAACCTCCCAGATCTGCCCTGGCTCCTGCTTTTCCCAGCAGGGCTCACTGTGCTCTTTCCACACTTTGGAATACCCAGCCCTGGTCAGACATGGGTGCTGGAGGTGCCTGAGCAGTTGGGATAACAGCTGGCTGTCCAGCACCACTATCCAGCTGAGGGAGGGCTAAAGCAGTTGCTTAAATCACCAAATTTAACCCAGGTGGCTTTACCACCATGGCATGGAGCATTTCCTATTTTTATTTCCAAGCCACTAACAGCACTTGGCATCTGTAGAATTTTTCATTTCCAAGGCTCAGGGGTTTGGGAAGAAACCAGAAAGATATCTGAGAGCTCTGCAATAAGAACCTGCTGTGTGCCCAGGGGTAGGTGCTGTGTGGGGCTGGGGATGTGCTCGGGGAGCTGACACTCATCCTAGAGGTAGGATCAGCAGCTGCTTTCCCACCCTGTGCATGGATCCTGCTCTTCCCCAGTGGATGGGATCCCCAGGGGATGGGATCCCTAGAGACAGATGAGCAGCTGTCTGTCCCTGTCCCAGTTGTTGAAGAAGCCTGAATCTATGTTTGTTGAGGAAAGGTTTCCTGCTCACCTTCCCAAACTCCCAGACAACCGCTCTGACATATTTTTCCTGTCAATGCAAAGACAACACAGTCTGTTGAAACAGCTGCCTGAGCCTGCCAGGTTCTTGGTATTACAGAGCCTTTTCCAAGGCACTGGCAGGGCAGTTGTGAATCCTACATTGTCCAGACCAGACATGCAGCTTGCCCCTGGAGAAGCAGAGTGTGTTTCCACTGCTAAAGCTTTTATTGAGCTAATTCTCTGCAGACAGTGTGGGTCAACAGATGGTATGGGCATGAATCTTCTGCTTTTGCAAGTGGGTAACAGGGCTGCATTGCTCTGTGCTCACACTGATATCACCTGCCCTGGCTTTTCTGGACACACCCTCGGGCTAATGAATGACAGCTCCTGGTGCCAAGCCAGGCCAGACCAGGATCAGCAGGGACTCGGAGCCACATGCAACAGGCACTGCAGGGGCTACACAGCACCTCACACAGGACAATGCAGCTCCTGCAGCAGAGGCTGTGGATGCATTGCTAGAGCAGGCACGGTGCTGGCCACAACTCCCCTTCTGCTGTGCCTGCCCTCCAGCATCCCAGTCAGGAGGCTTTTAATTGAAGCCTTGTGGTGGAAAAGAGAAGCTTTGGAGGACTTAATTGAAGACTTCCAGTACCTGAAGGGAGCCTACAAGGAGGATGGAGACTTTGTTGGAGGGAGAGGATACAGGGAATGGCTCCCACTGCCAGAGGGCAGGGCTGGCTGGGATCTTGGGCAGGAATTGTTCTCTGGGAGGGTGGGCAGGCCCTGGCACAGGGTGCCCAGAGCAGCTGTGGCTGCCCCTGGATCCCTGGCAGTGTCCAAGGCCAGACTGGACACTGGGGCTGGGAGCAGCCTGGGACAGTGGGAGGTGTCCCTGACCAGGGCAGGCAGTAGAACAAGATGAGTTTTCAGGTCCCTTCCAACCCAAATGAGTTTGATATTCCATGTTATGAGTGTCACAAAAAACAACCCCTGATGCTCACTGTGCAGTGTCACAACTTTTACCCAACCTTCTTGGGAGGCTCAGGGAGGGCCTCAGTACTCTCTGCAACTCCCTGAAAGGTGGTTTAATGAGGTGGGCCTCTTCTGCCATGTCTCAAGTGAATGAATGAGAGGAGGTGGCCTTAAATTGCACCAGGGAAGGTTCAGATTAGATTTAAGAAAACATTTTTTCCCTGACAGAGTGGTCAGATATTGGAATAAGTTTTCTGGGGAGGTGGTGCCTGGAAAACTTATGGTTTCCACCATCTCTGGAAGGCGTCTGGATGTGGCACCAGGGGATGGGGGCTAGGGGTGATTATGGTGGTGCTTGGGTGATGGTTGGGTGAGGAAATTTTGAAGGTCTCTTCCAACCTTGATCATTCCGTGATTCTGTGCTTCAAAGGAACCATTTGCCAAAACGGCAAGAAAGAGATTCTTTGTCTCTTTCCCCACCCGTGAAAGACCATTTTCAGTGTCAAAGATTTCTTGAAACAAAATTAAACAGCTGAATTAGGAAATCACTATAATTTTGTAGAGAGTTTAAATGATTCATTAAGGGATTTATTACTGCAGGGTGGCAGAGCAAAGATGAGCAGGAGTGATGGTTGAGGTGGGCTGACCCATGAGCAGGCCCAGGAAATTGCTGGATCTGTGACATGCAGCTGCAGGTGCTGAAGAGCTGCAGCCACATTGTGTGCTCTGGGCAGCAAATCAAGGAATGTTCCAGCAAAAGGCACAGCACAGGAAATACTCCAAGGCTCTGTGCTACATTCATGCAATAGGAAATGATTCTCAGCTCAGGAATGTTCCCAGTTTAGGAACCAATCCTACAGCGAGGGAGATTGGGTAAGTGTAGAGCTCGTGCTCAAGAGGAGAGAAGCAAAACTTGCCTTCACAGCTGCATTTAAAAGATGGAGCCTGCTGAGAAGGCAGCAGCACCTTTGAAACTCATTTGATAAGGTTAAAGGAAACAAAGGGTAAGGTTTGTGTTTCTTCCCAAGCAGTAAGTGAAAGATTTCATACATGGGCTGCAGGGTCTCTCCCTCCCCAGCAGGGTCCAGGAGCTGCTCAGACAGCTGGAACACTGGCAAGTTTTTGGTTGTAAATAGACATGTGCCTGTGAGTGCAAGGCTGTGGGAGAGCCGGGTCTTTCCAGAGCACTTGACAGGGTGCTGGACACCAGCCTGGGTACAGCAGCTCTCCCAGGGGTGTAACAGAAGTTTTGTCAAGGGGCAACAAGGTCTCAGTGCTCAGATCTCCAGTGAGTCTGAGTGTCTTTCAGGAAGGTATCTGAGCCCTTGAACCATAACCAAAGAATTGGGTGGGATTAGTTGTTCAAATGTAGTTCTGGACATCAAGATATCTTCACTTGAGCAGGTGCCCAGGTGCCCTGGAAGCCAAGGAAGTGATGTGGGCCTGGAGCAAACCCAGCTGCTTCTACCAAGTGGCCCAGGAGCCTGAGCAGAGAGCTCAGCCTCAGGCTTTGGCAACACAAATGTGCATCATGTGAGAACAGTTCACCTCTAGGGCTTGGGAGAGGAGTAATCCCTTGGTTTTGTGCAGTTTATGCAGGATGTGCTGCATTGCATGGCACAGAAAAGCTGGAATCTTGGAATGACAGAATCCCAGGATAGTTAAAGCCCACCCAGTGCCACCCCCTGCCATAGGCAGGGACACCACCCACTGTCCCAGGCTGCTCCAAGTCCCAGTGTCCAGCCTGGCCTTGGGCACTGCCAGGGATCCAGGGGCAGCCACAGCTGCTCTGGGCACCCTGGCACAGGGCCTGCCCACCTTCCCAGGGAACAATTCATGCCCCATATTTTATCCAAATCTACCCTTCTTCAGCTTAAAGACATTCTCCCCTTATCCAGTCACTACATGGCTTGGTGAAAGTCCCTCTGCAGCCTTCTCATGAGCCCTCTTTAGGAGCTGGAATGTTGCTGTTGTCTCCAGGTCCTACACCTCTTTGGGCACAGGGAGGTTGCTGAAGGATCTTGCAGGACTGGCCCATTGCCAGGGTCAGCTACAGGCACAGGGAAAAGAAATATGGAGATTTCCAAACCCTTGATAAATTCCAAGGAAAAATAAAACAATACTAACAAATGTTAGCCCAGGCTGTTTGGCCAGGAGAGATGTGTTGGCCTTGTTTGCTGACAGACTGGTTTGATAATGCTGGAATTAGTTAAATGGAGAATGGAAACAGCACAGGAGGGGCTTCAGAACCAGCACACCATTGTAGTCTGAGGCTCCTAGGCCTGAAGTTTCTGAGTTTCTAGACTCGGTTTCTTTGTGATGTTTTGGTTTAGGAAGACCTGGTTCTCACAGGCTTGACATAAACACTGCAAGTGTTGTTGTAACAAGAGTAATGTTTTGGATTCCTTTCTATGGGACTGGCTTTCTCTATGTCTTTTGGTTTTGGCCTATGGGATGAAGAGTTCTGGCACTCTTCTGACCAATGAGATGGCCTGTTCTAGAAGATATATAAAGGGGGTCAGTTTTTGAATAAAGGACTGGAGTCAGATGATTTTTAAATAAGGTTCATGTCATTTGTTACTCACCACAGCGACACACCATGGTCACCAAAGTGTCACAGGGCAGCATCTGGCAGAGCATCTTCCTGAGGGACCAGGCATATTCCTGGGCCAAATGTAATATGCAGGCTGTTGGTGTCACATGGAGGCTGCAATGACAGATCAGAGCTGGACCCTGAACCAGGCTGGACTCTGACCAGGCTGGAGCTGCCCTCTGGCAGCACTGCAGGGGTGGCACTGCAGCCCCACAGGACAGCTCTCAAAGCACCCAGCAAAACGATGTCCAGAGTTGGTGTGTGCGCTCCCCACTCAGCTTTTAGGATGTCATGGAATCGCAGGATCACCAGGGTTGGAAGAGAGCTTCAAGATCACCAAGTCCAAGCATCAACCCAGAACTACCATAATCACTCCCAAACCATGTTCCCAGGAGCCATGTTCAGACACCTCTTGAACACTTCCAATGATGGTGACTCTACCACCTCCCTGAGTTACTTATTCCAATTCCTTATATCAAATCTGAACTTCCCTTGGTTTAACTTAAGGCCATTTCCTCTCATCCTTTCACTTGAAACATGTCAGAAGAGACTGATCCCAGCAGAGGATTGTTCTAAACCCCCCTGGTATCTTGGCATGCTTTAAAACGACCTGATAATGATGACTTGTGGCACCCTGTTTATGAAGATATATTTATGAAGAATCTGGGAACCACATGGAAAACATCAATGTGTGTGAGATGCTGGACATCATTCCAGAGCAGCACTACTCCCTGATGACCTGGAACAGGGATGCACTCCTGCTGCTTGGACTCTGCACTGTTATTCACAGCCATGCTCTTTCTGATGAAGTTGGACAGACAAGGTGGAGAATTTAGGACCTATAGCCCAAAAAGAAGCTTGACAAAATGGGTGTGGGAAGTGGGGACAACCTAAGCACTGATCTTTGGGATAAGAAATGGGAGCAAAACTGGCTTTTCAGGCTTTCCCGCTTTTCCCCAAAGTGACAGGATCTTATTTTGGAAGTGGCCAGCTGCAGCTGTCAGATGTCTGCTTCAGTCAGGGAGTGCTAAATAAGGGATGGAAACCATCTCCACAAGTGTGGGAAGTTATTCAGGATTAACCATTTGCTTCAGAGAGCCCCCAGGACTCTGAGAACACCCCTGGCCCTTGAATCATTCACTCACATGATGTTGAGGGAACCTTCCCAGGGAGCTTCCTAGGAAGAGGTCAGGAGCTGCACCTCCACAGCCTGCACACCTTGGCAGACTTGCACTCTCTCGTGGGTTGGTCCAGTGTCCCCATGGTACCCGAGTCCTACAGGGTGATGCTCCCACAGGTGGGACTGCAGGCTGGGTGCCCAGGTGTGCAGAGCTTGTGCACCCTGGTGTGGCCCCTGCTGTAGTGGGGCTGCCCTGAGGCAGCACTGGCTGCACCCACAGGTCCCTGGATTTGTGACTTAGTGGGGTTCTGTGGTCACATCACTCTTTTTGTCTTCTGCGGCTGTTTTTCCTCTTTTTAAACATTGTATAAGTGAAGGACTGATGATGTCAAGAGCATAGCTGGTGGGTGAAGGAGACAGCAGGAATTTTGCAAGGCAGTGAGGTGGCACCATCAGGTGAAACTCACCCACGGCAGAGCCTCCTCGGAGCCCCACGCTCCCGGCACAGTGACAAGGAGACACAAGTGCTCACTGTCACAGCTCACTCCCCATGCTGGCTGTGCCCATGGGAGCACAGCTCCCTCAGCCCTGCCTGCTCCTGGGAGCTGCCACTGCCATGGGATTGCCCGGGAACCACAGCATTCCAAGATCTCAGAAAACAACCAGCAACTCAAACTCTGTTGTGCTGCATCTGTGCAGCATCTCCCATGTGCAGTGTGGGCCCTGCCCACCCCCGTGCTCCTCACGGGTTGGAATCCAAGGCAGGCCGTGAGCACAGCAGAGGAGGGCTGGGTGAATCATTGCTGCTCCAGGGGTGTTCCTTGGGCACAGGGCAGCAGCACCCAGTCCCACCCAAGCTGGGGCAGAGGCTCAAAGGGATTGCGCTGCCATACCCTCTATTTTACCCCTGTTCACCGCTAGGAACTGCCTAAGCTGTGGCTTTGTGCTGCCGAGGGACCACTGAGCATCAGAGCTCCTGCCAGATCTCCCCAGGACTTTGTTTTTGGTCCAGGACACCAATGGGCAGCACTGTGAGGCCAGGCTTGGCTTGGGGACCTCAGGAGTGTGTGCACGGCAGGGAATGACTTGGAGAGCATTCAGAAGTGTGAGTGGCATTTAGGAATAAAACAATTACTGGATTAAAACAAGGAAATGGATTGAAATGAGCTTTAAAAAACTGAAGTGTTGGTAAATTCCCTACAGAGCTGCAGGGTGGTGGTGCCTCCTTTTATGCTCTGCCTCCGCGAAGTACAGAATGGGCAGAGGCTTTTTTGTCCTGCTGGCCACCAGGTGCTGAAGAATTCCCCTCTTCTCTTGCCATCATGGCCAGGCTGAGTCTGCAGTCAACCAGACAAACATGAGATTGAAATGGTCTTTAAAAGCACCTGGATCCCCAACACCTCTGTCAGAGTGGGTTTAGCTGCTCTGAGAAAAGTGTTTTGGAATGAAGCTTATTGCAGAATTTAACTCCTGCAATGTTTGGGGTTTCCTCAAAGCTTCCCCCAGTCCCAGCTCCAGCCCACGGCATTGTCCTGCTTTGGGTTGCAAAGGAAATTGGCATAGGATCCCCAGAGAGCTGTATGTCCACCTGCTCCAGGGACACAGGGTGAGCAGAGGGTGCAGGGACACCTCTGGACAGCCATGTCCCAGGTGAGGTCTTTGGAACAGTCCCCTGTCCTCAGGAAAGCCTGTTTAGGGTGTGGTGGCTGGGCTGAGGGGTATCCCAGCAGACATGCACCATGTCCTGCATGTTTGTCCAGGGTTTGTCCTGTCCCAGGAGGGGACACAGACAGGGCTGCCTGCCCTTCCCCCTGGAACCCCCAACACATCCTGGGGACAGCCCTGGCACTGAGAGGGCTTCTCACCAAGACAGTGCCAGTGAGGATTGCCTGGATGTGACAAATGTCCTAGAAAGGGGCTGGGAGAGGGCAAAGGGAGCAGGTGTGGAGCCCTGGGGGGACCATAAGGGGCTGCCAGCAGTGAGGAGAGAAGGAGGGAAGGGAAGGGGAGCTGGTTCACTGCAGGAGCTGAGGAGAGACAGGGAGTGAGTCGGGAGGAGACCATTTGTGGTGCTGGCATGGAAGGGATGAGATGGGGGTGGTGTGGAGATGACTCAAGAGATGTGGGACGGCTGAGAGAAAGTCGGTTTGTGACCCATCTGGCTCATAGAAAGGGACAGAGATTGATTTCCCCTGAGAGGCTCTCGCTAAAATTTGCTTAGCACTGACTGAACCCCCCACTTCAAAATTCAAGAGATAAATTTTCCTTTCTTAGCTCTTGAGAGTGAAGGAAACCCTCCAGTGATGGATGGTGCCTGCTGTGCCTGTTTCCTGGTTTGTTTCTACGTTTCCTATCCCAAGTCCTGGCTGGAGCACCACCAAGAAGGGAATTTTTGACTGCGCCAGCTACTTCATGTAGGCCAATGTGGAGGCTTTGGGGAGCAGAGCTTTGGAGATGCGGGACAGGGATGAAGAGTAAGGCTGGCAGAGAGCTTGCAGATCCACAAAGCCTCGGAAAAGCAGTAAAAAGAAATTAAGGTCTCGGTGGGGTTGGGTGGCCTGCATAGGAGCCCCATGCAGGGCTGGGACCATCTGCAAGGCACGGGGAGGTCTCACTCCTAAACACTCACTGAGTTTCCTTGGTTTGCAAACAATTCCTGTTACTCCTGATGCAGGTTATTGGTGCAGGAATCTCCTTGTCTGCTCCAAACCAGCATCTTCTGCCATCAGGTGGGCACTGAGGTGGCTCATCCCCCACATCCATCCAGCTCAATCCTCCTGGGGCCAGTCCTGGGGGACACAGACAGCTCTGCCTTGGCAGGGAGCACTCTGCAAACAGGAGGGTTGGGGTTCTGCCAGTACAGGCTGGTGCTCATGGGGTACCTGGGGACGTGGGGTGCACTGGGCCATCCTGCAAAAGTTGTGACAAGTGCCAAGTGTCCCCATGACTGCTCACATCCATTTTAATGGCTTTCTTAGTGCTTGGGATTCCCAAGGTGCATAAACCAGCCAAGAACTTCCTGCCAAAACATCCTTCATTAAAAAAGTGCTGGCTGGGAAGCAGAATCTGTCATAATACTTTTAACAAATTAATGATAATGATTAAAAAATCCTCATAATCATGGTGTGTCTTGGGTCCAGGGTGGGGCTCATCAAGCTGGCTCACCAGGACAGCTGTGCTGGAGAGAAATGGTTTAAAATATGCAAGATCTTAGATCTGAGTCTCCCTTGCATCAGAGGCAGATTTTTGAAGAATACCCTCTGGAATTCCAATTGGGAAACTGCCTGGTTTTAAGGTTGTTTTAAGATTTTTTTCCCAAATTTTTACTCTCAAAAACTTTCTACAGACCCCTTCTGATTTTTGGAGTGATTCCCAAACAGCACTTTAGGGGTTTGCAGAGTCTTCTGTACAGTCATTCCCCTGGGGCATCCCCAGGTGCTGCTGGGACTGTGCTGGGGTCCTGGCTCAGCTGGGGTGGCACCCTCTGGGACAGGAACAGCTGGAAATGCAGGCATGTGGAGTGTGAAGGTGTGGAGGGCAGGGCTGGGAAAGTTTTCATTTTAAGGTGTGGGATGGTTCCTGGATGGGTCAGCCCTTGCAGCCTCCTTCCGCTGCTGCTCCACTGGGGTCACAGATTCAGCTGGGCTGACAGTGGTGCCTCTCCCACAGGGGGCCTCTGGCTGGCCCTGTGTTATCATCTCCACCTGGATGAGAGCAGAAGATGGATCAGTTTCCATTTCTTCTGGCATGTGGAAGGGTTGCTGAGAACCATGGGTATGGGTGTTTGAGGCACAGCAGGAAAGGATGGAGACTTGAATGGGGAAAACCCCTGGGGTGGGATCATGCTTACACAATAGACAAATTCAGCTTTTCACTTCAGTCTGTCCATAACTCTGTCTTCTGGGATGGTCTTGGTTGGACTTCAGGTCTTTTCCAGCTTTAATGGTTCTATGATTCAAGGAGAGTGAGAAATCTTTCAATTTTGCCTCTCAGCTGAGGTGTAGCAGATTTCCCCCATTTGGGGGGAATAGAAATCAGAAGGATTTCATGAGACCTTCGCACTTTTTCCTAATGAGGGGTGTCATGAATTCACACTGGCCAAATGCCAGAGACAAAAGTCATTTGCTCACCTTCCTTCATTACAGTTGGGCAGAGAAGAGGGAAAAAAATTAATGAAGGGCTCATGAGTTGAGAAAAGGACTGGAAGACAAACACTCTAAGAGCAAATCAGCTTAAAATATAAAGTTATAAAGCAGATTTATTATTATGAACAGAGTCAGAGTAGGATAATGAGAAGTAAAATAAGCCTTTAAAACACCTTTTTCCCCCCATCTCCTTTGTCTTTCCCACCGACAGCACAGGGAGACAGGGCGGGGGGGTTTTGGTCAGTTCATCACTCAAGATCTTCTGTTCACTCAGGGAGGGCAGCCCTTCCTCTGCTGTGCCGTGGGGCCCCTCCCATGGCAGGCAGTTCTCCAGGAACTTCTCCAGCACCGCTCCAATCTCGCAAGCAGCAGTCTTGCCAGAATAGCTGCAGAGTGAGTCCCTCCCATGGGCAAACAGCTCCCCAGGCTGTTGTGGCCTGGGTCACTTGTCCACAGAGTGCAGTCCTCTGAGGATGGGGTGCTCTAGTTTGGAAGCAAGGGCCCTCCTTCTCTCTCTCTGGCAGCAGGGGCCCTCTCTCTCTGGTCAGCTCTCCCACTGGATCACAGCTTTCTCTGGCATTCACCTGCTCCAGCGGGAACACTTTTCCATGGGCTGTGAGTGAATTTCTGCATTCCCTGTGGACTTCATGCATTACAAGGGGACAGTTTGTTTCACCACAGTCCTCACCATGGCCTGCAGAGGACTCTTGGATCCAGCACTTGGAGCACCTCTTCCCCCTCTTTCTTCTCCACTGACCTTGGCGTTGACATGTTGTTTTCCCTCACGTGTCCTCACTTCCTCCTCGTCTCTGATGAGAAGAAAGTCTGCAGCCCGTAGGTACCATTGCCCACAAGCTGTACTGATTCAGAGCTTCCTGCAGCTCCCGCTGCTCCCAGAGGTCGATCTCCTCTGGGTTCTGCTGGGGAATTGCTGGCTGTGTTTGTGCTGCCGGCCGTGCGGCCCTGCCACCCTGGCATGGGCAGTGGCGCTGTGGAGCTGGCGCCTCTCCTGGTGCGGGCGCTGGAAGGAGAAGCCGCCGCCAGGGCTGCCCTTTCTGCCCGCAGCGCGGCCGGCCGAGGGCCAGGCAGGCCAGGCTGGCCACGGGCTGTGCTGGGAGAGCCCCTGGCCATGGCACCATGCCACCCCTGGAGAAAACTGCCCAAAGTGTGCTGCCTTGACTGTCTTCTTAAATATGCCCTCACTGAGGCGTTACCAGCCGAGAGGTAACTGGGCCAGCAGCATGTCCATCTTCAGATCCATCAGAGATTGGCTCTTTCACACATGCTGGAAGCTTCCAGCAGCTTCTCACAGAAGCCACTTCCTTGTGGCCCTCCCCTGCTACCAAAAACCAGGCTGTGCCAAATCAGCACAAGGGGACACTGCAGCTTGGGCTGGGCAGGACCTGCCCCAGGTGACACTAATGTGCCCTTTGCTTGTGACAAACACTTGGGCTTCCAGCGGGCTGTCATAGCTCCATCTGAGTGATTTGGATTGGCTCTGGGAGCCTGCACATCCCACTGGATCATGTTCCATCCTGGATGGACACCAAGGCCAGCTTCTCTGTCCACTGTCACCCCCAGGAAGTTGCTGCCAGGGCAGGCAGACACTCCCAGCAGCTCCTCCTTCCAGAGGCCCCAACAACTCCCCCGGCTGCTTTGCTGGGACACCAGCTCAGATACTGGTCTATCTGCGGTCCCTCACACCCTCCCAGCCTCCATCATACAAAGGCAGAGCTGATTGGAAACCCCTAAGCCGTTGGAGGGATCCCTGGCATTTGGTGTAGCAGTTGTTGCAAATCCTGATTCTGGGTCCTGCTCTCCACATCATTTTGTTGTGTGTCCTGATTGAGGAGCCTGCCAATAACACAAATTTATCAGAAAAAAGTGATTTACTGTCACTCAAAGAATCACCATCCAAGGTACTAGTAAAAGTGGTTTTAATATGAATTTGTAAAAGTTTGATTTAACAAAATTCAGTAACAAGATTCACCCTATTACTCCATGGGTGAAACACAAAAGAAGATGGAGTTTGAATTAAGCTGGAATGATTGACACAGCAGTTGAGTACATGGCTGACTCCTAATCAGATTGCATAACAAGGGAAAAGAATGTGTAAGACTCTTTGTACCCACAGTTTCCTTTGCTCCTTGATAGGATTGACAAAAGCCATGGCTGTCCATGTGCCCACGTGTGATCTGTGTTCCAAACTCCCACGATGGAATCTCCTTGGGTCGCTCTGTTCCTTTGTGGGTTTCCTAAACGAGTTCTTGGACCAGCTCAGGCCATTTTCTCCTCTGGAGCCTGCACCAAACTCTGCAGGTTGGGTTGAGGAGTCTGTCTGCACCCTCACATCTGTGCTGGAGCTCTTGGAAGCGCACAAGAACACTGGGCAAACTGAGATCCCTCTGGAATTCCAGTAGGAAATTCTTTTCTGAGCCCTTCCCTGTCCAGCTCCAGCTCTGGAGACCCAGTCTCTGCAGCACACCATTCCTGCGAGGATGCAAATTCCCAGGTATTTACCCGCATCCTCCGGCTCTCCCTTTGGTGCCTGTTCTGCAGCTGAGATTTAGAGCCCCTCTCTCCATCACAGCAATCTGTGCTGGCTGCAGCTCCTCCCTGGCTGCTTCCCCCCTCAGCTCCTGTGTGCAGCTCACGTCCCTGGTTTAAATCTCCCTTTAAGCACACACCTGTTTTCTATTGCTGTTGCGGCAGGATTTTAACTGTGTATGTATTACATGTCTTTAAAATTTATGCAACTCATATTTTTATGTGCACAGCTCCGCGATAAGCCGTGAAAGGTACACTATAAAAATGTGTAATTGCACTGTAATTTTTTTTCTCCCCCAACACATGGCAAAAGTGTTGGTTTGTTTTTTTTTTCAAGGGAAATATGTGCTGGGGGAAGGGAGGAAGAAGAGGGGGAAGGAGCAACAATCGATTTGGCAGAGGCAGAGTGCAGGGGCTGTCCTGCTCTGCATTCAGGTGGGTGCTGCAGGAGGAGGTGGAGGGCTCTTGGATCTGTGGAGCAGCTCCAAGAGCTGACACTCAAACCTGCTGAGCCCCTTGTGACCCTGCTGCTCACAGAAAACCACTCCCCACCTTCCCCATGGAGCAGGCACAGACAAGCACTCGGTGCAGGGGTTAATTGGGATACAGAGCAGCAGCTGCACACGCTGCTGTTCCCCTGCCTGAAGGGTGAGGGTTCTGAGTGCTGGGCTGGGGCTCTCCAGACACACTCCGACCTGCCATGGAGCAGTCTACTAGAGGAGCGTTTGTTGTTGTAGGCTGCAGAGGCCATGGGAAGCTCCCTGTTCATCTCTCCTGACCAGTCTATGAAATGTTCAGCTCCATCAGGAGGAGTCTGTGATGGTGGGAAAGGTCATTCCAGGTGAGGAGGCTGCTGCAGAACAGCATCAACAGTTGTTCTCACAGGCAACAAGTGACAGGACAAGGAAAAATGGCCTCAAATTGTGTCAGGGAATGTTCAGATTGGATATTAGAGAATATTTCTTCCCTGAAAGAGTGGCCAGGCACTGGCATAGGCTGCCCAGGGCAGAGGGAGAGTCACCATCCCTGCAGATGTTCATAAAAGGAGTAGATGTGGCACTTCACAGGATGGTTTAGTGGCCATGGTGGGATCTGGTCAAAGGTTGGACTTGATGATCTTGGAGGTCTTTTCCAACCTTAATGATTCCATGATTCTGTGAGATTGGCAAGATCAGCCTGGCTGATCTTCATTCCCATGAACCCATGGGAAAGCAGGGGGGGTTCAGGGGCCCCCTCACAGGGTGGGCAGCAGTCAGCACAGCAGGCAGGTGACATCCTTCTGCCTGCTTTGGGACTGGGGGACCAAAATCACAACAGAATTATAGATTTCTCAGGTGAAGCGCAGCTCCAGGCAGGGCTGGGTGAGCTGACATATCTTCCTTCCTTGCATGTGCCAAACTGTGGTGCCCCAAGCACAGAATTCCCTGGGGGCTGTTAGATCCGTGGACATCTTTCAGCACAGGGAGGGGGAGGAGATCAATCATTAATGGCACATTTTGCTGACTGCTCCCAGTAGATGGTCCCAGCAATTTGCACTTCTCTGCCTGCTTTAACATATTGAGTTACAAACCAAACAAAGCCAAACAAAACCCCTCTAAACAAACAGACACCAGCAGCCAAACAGCCCCTGAGGAAGGGCTGAAATGTCCCTGCAAGGGGCACCTGCTGTGCCTTGTCTCAGCGAGGGCTCCACCTCCCTGCTGCTGCTCCCTCCACACCACCAGGGCCCTGTGCTGGCTGGGCCAGTCTGGGATCCCAGCTCAGGAAAAACTCAGCAGCTTTCTAGGGAATACCAACTTTTGGGAGGGATACTCACTCACAGGTGCTGCAGTCACAGAAGTTGCAGTGTTGTCGTTTTAGGATTTCTTTGTTTGTTTGTTTGTTTGTTTTTCTGGGTTTTTTTTTGGTTTTTGGTTTTTTTTCCACTCTTTAGGAATTTTCCCTCGTACTTGTAGCTAGGAGACAATAATGACTGGATACTTCAGAGAGGCAAAAGACGTTGTGACAGCTCAGGGGAGGGGTAGAGCTGGCTAGTCTCTCTTTACCTGGGGTTTCTCGTGGAGGGCAGAGATGCCTCAAGAATTTTGGACTCGGAAAAGAGGGCCCTGACTCACTCGTGCTCTTGGCATTAGGAGGGGAAGGAGCTGCGGTAACCGTGGGGAGAAGTGGTCACCGCTGCGGGGTTCTGTTCCTGCTGCCTTTCTTCTACCATGAGTGGAGCTCTGCTCGTAAGAGTGGCTGTTGCACTGGGACCTTATTAGCACCCATCTGCACTAAAAAAAAGGGACTTTTCACCATCTGCTCGGGTGTCTCAGGGGAAGAACCGCAGGATCCCGAGCCCACCTTTCCCTGCCGTGCTGCGAGCCAGGCTGCCACTCCCTCAGCACTGCTCCGAGTATTCACCGTACTGCAGTCCCGCACACCCTGCCTGCCGGGACATCCCGCGGTTCCAGCTGCAGCTGTGGAGTTTGACACATCTCATGTACCCCCGGGGATGTTTTCGCTCACTCCTGCCGCTCACAGCCCTCTGGAGCACTGGGAGCAGCTGCCCCTCTCTGCACCCCCTCCCATGGCGGCCGAGCCGCCATTCCCGCGCGCTCCCCGCGCAGCGCCCCCTGCCGGCCGGGCCCGCAGCTGCGCCGAGGGCGGGAGCCGGGCCGGGCCGGGCCTGCGGCTGCTTTAGAGCCGGCCCGGCGGTTCCTTTGCCTGGTTGTAGGTACTGGGAAAGAACCGCTGTTCCTTTTCACACGGCATTGCCTGAAAGCCCCTTGATTTCAAAATTGTAATAATTCGAAGGGAAGGGGGTCATATATTTAATTTCAACAGAGGCTTCTGCCCTCCTTGGCTGACACCTGTCTTTCAAACCAAGACCTACAGATACACCTGAAGATGGATGGGGACCTGTTAACCCTTTGCAATAAATGAACGGGCCAGGAGACCTTCCGTTCCCTTTTATAGTCTTTATTGTGATCAGCCTGTGTGGGGGCTCGAGGGGTCGCGCTCACCGCCACTGCTCCCTGTGGACAACGAAGAGGAGGAGGTGCAAGCAGCTTTGCCTTAATGACAGAGCTGGGGCCTCCGACCTCACAGGAGTCCTATAGGAGACTTCCTCTCTTTTGGCTCGTTTGAAGTCCAGGGGGTGACTCTGAGCAAGTCTTATTGTGGTTACAGTGAGATGATCAAACAGTTCTCCAGATAGCTGCTGTTCTTCCCAATCTTCTAGGGTGCTTTGGCAAGGTATCTGTCCATCAGCTTCCAAACTTCAGAGGTTTGTATGCGGTGGTCTCACTCCGGTGGTCACTTGGATCTATGGGAATTCACATGGTTTACATACCGGCTGGAGCCACTGCTTGTCATGGGGAAGAATAGGGGAGCAGTGGAGACAGAGCCCGACAGAAACAGGAACAAGGAACAGGATACAGGAACTTGGGATAGGGGTACAGTAGGGGTACAAGGTAGGTGATTTTTAACATTATTTAACAGTCATAACAGTTGTTACCACAAACATTAACTTTGCAACTACAAACATGGTTAACAATAACTCTTGACTCTTTTTCTTTCTAACACCTTCAGGGACTCTGCTTTGCTCTGTGCTCCCAGGGATGATCCCAGCTCAGAGCTCACCCACCCCAGAATTCCCGCATTGCCCATCCACTCAGATAGGTGAGAGATGAGAGAACCAAAGGCACCTGCTGAGCCTATCTCTGGGTGGTTGTCCCCTCCCTAGGCCTGCCCAGGGGATGCTGCTCTCGTGACCCCTGCTTGGCCCCAGAGCCAGGCTGCATCCCTTCCCCAGTGTCCCCCAGTGCAGCTTGGACACTGCCAGGGATCCAGGGGCAGCCACAGCTTCCCTCGGCAACCTGTGTCAGGGTCCCCACCCTCCCGGGGAGCAATTTCCTCCCAATATCCAAATGAAGTGTTTTCAGTTTGAAACTGGGCAGAAATGCTAATTATGTATAGTGGTTTAGGTTTGTCAATTTGAGATTTCCCAGCCAATGCATCAATTATGTGGTGGGTCTATTTTCTGCTGTGAGATAGGATTAGGAGGAAAGCAAAGCAGGCCCAAACTTGAAAGGATATGAAGAAAACTTTATTAACAGAACTAAAAGAGGAATAACAAGAATCAGAATAAAACCTTCAGAAGACCTCTCTTTCTCCCCCACACACCATCTTTCCTTCTCACTGACAATGTACAGAATTCTTAGTCAGTTTTCTAGCTCTAGAATAGTCTTTCTTCAGTTCATTTAGGGAGAGGTGTATCTCTTCTTATGCTATGGAGAATTGTCCACAAGAAACATTTATCTGGTGGCTTCAATGTCACAGAGAATCAGCTACCAGGGAAACAAAAATCTGTTCTCAGTATGAAAGTCCCTCCCATGCCTTGCAGCTTTCCCACAGTTGCTTTCATAACATGTCATCTTATTGGGGTGCTATTTTAAGGATGAGCTGTTCTAGCATAAAACGAAAGTTCTCTTTGTCCATCTCTGGAAACACAGATTTTCTACTGCTATCCCTAGGACAAAGTTTCTTATCTCTCTTCTCTCTCTGTTCAAGTTTCTCATTGGATCACAGCAACATCTACTTGCTTTAATACTAGTGCCTCAGCTCACAGCTGTGCTAGAATGCTACATCCCTCCAGTGCATTTCCATGAGTCAAAGGGAAAAAACAAAGTCTGATATATCGAATATATCTTCACCATAGCCTTACAAAAAAAATTCAGCCCAAGCTCAGGCCATCTCCTCAATTCCCCCATCTAGAATTTAACTTCTTCACTGACCTCAAAGTCCCATGTCTCTATGTGGCTTCACCTTTCCCTTTTTCCAATTCAGGAGAGAATTGGTGTTCGTAGGGTCATTTGTTCTCAAGCTTTTATCAATCGAAACAGTTTATTGAAACAGTTTTTATAGAATTCTGAAATGCTGAAATGTTAATCTGGTCCAAGCTCTGCATCGGGAACTTGGCTCGCCCTGTTTCTCTGCTGCCCACATGGGTTCCGCTGGCACCACGCGAGCCAAGCCCGGCCTGACTCTGCCAGGGGGCCAAAAACAGGGAAAGCTGCTGACAACGCTTTTGTCCTTCTGTCTGCAGCAAAGCTGGCTCAAAGCGGCTGAGTTCACTGTGAGCCATGCTGAGGTGGCCGTGGCTGTGCAGCACCACCCCGGCTGCTGCGATCCTGGCCACGGGGCCACTCCCCGTCAGGGACAGCAGTGGCTGCACGGCTGCTCCTGGCCTTGGGGTACCCCCAGTACTGACCATGGGGCCACTCCCAGTGCTGGTCCCCACTGTTATAAATAAAACCCCCAATGTTCAAATTATATGTTCTTGTTCCAATCCCAGTTTAGGTCCCTGGTTAAGGGGTTTGGTGTTGTAAGCCCCAAAAAGGTTCACTGTTGGGAAGTTCTTACTTGTTTTATCCTTGCATTTGTACCCCCACCCCTTATTCCCTTTCCAACCCGTCAGGTAATTCAGCCGCTTCTACCCAGGACGAGCTTCCACATTTCCCATAAGGACTTGCACACGAGTGCATATTAAAATCATATTACCACCTGAGAGCGAAGACAGCCCTGGATGATGAGCCACTCTCGAAGAACACCAGAAGACCACACTGTAGAGACAGTGGGGACCCGGGGAGGCTAGAGTCGCCGATTATTTCAGTCCAGCAAGCTGGTCACCATAACCTGGGGCAGGACTTGAGAAGGAAGACACCCCTGGACTTTTGAGCACAAGACAGAGTCTTTGGATGATCCCTGTGAGGATAGAGGCTCCAGTCCTGCTGACAGCGAATGACGACAGGCCTGTGTAGTCCTCCTCCTTGATGTTGACCACAGGGAGCAGCAGCGGCGCACGCCCCAAGCCCCCACCTCTAGGCTTAGTTCTCTCTAATAAAGGCTTGTTAAAGGGAGCAGAAGGTCTCCTGGCCCTTTAATTTACATCACCCACCACATGGCTGCTCCCGATGCTGGTCCTCACCACACGGCTACTCCCAGTGTTGTTCCCCACCACTCCGCTGCTCCTGGTGCCAATACAGCCTCTGGCTGGCATGGCCTGGTGGCTCCGCTGGACAAAGGCCTGGTAGGGTCTTCCAGGAAGGGGCCCAGCTGCCCACTGGGACAGGGCCTGGTGGGGTCCCCAGTGAGTGCTCAGCAGCCGCTCACCACCCCTCTGGGGACAGAGAAGCTCGGCTGGATTGCAAGGGGCCAGCCCAGGCCTGGCCATGAGGGCCGAGTGGGGCCAGCCTGGACACAGCCCACCACCTCCTCTAGGGCCAGAAGCTAAGAGAGCTATTCCTGGCTGGTTTTTTCCCTTAAAATACGTGTTCGCAAAGGCATATCCACCCTTTTTATTGGTTCAGTCATGTGTCAGTATTTAAAATTGGCTGCTGATTGGTTCTCTGATATGTCCACAGGAAGCTAACGAGGCCCCAAACAGGGGCAAAAAAATTCCATACCAAAAAATGAATCAATGCTAAACCAGCAAACCAAACTATAACTATTCTCTTTCTTTTAAAGCCATTCCCCCTTGTCTTATCACTAGTGTTATCCTTTCTGTATGGAGAACACTGCAGACATCTCCCCTTCTTTTGTCCAAATTAACCCACACATTACAACCAGCCGCTTTTTTCCTGTCCCACTGTTCCCCTAAGCCATCCTCACATTTCACAGGAGCTGTACAGTGAGCAGAAATACTCCTCACACCCTTCCAGGAAGATTTCCTTGATGATGTGCGTCCCTCTTGAGAGGTTGTAAAAACTTCTGAAGAGGCAAGGCCATCCTGGAGACAGAGATGTTTTATTTTCTCTCTGCTCCAGTCCCTAGCAGGGACTTCCCTGCTTCTCACTCATGTTTCACTCTCTGCTGTAAAACCTCCACTAGCAAGATGCAGCTTGAGGGATGGTCCCTGTATGGTTTGTACCTACAATAAATGAGCTGTGCCTTTCCTATTTGTGGAATAAACACAACCCAACAAACAACTTCTGGAAGCAGGAATTTCCCCCAAGTAATTGCAGCAGTATGGTGAGCAATAACATGCATTTGTAAAAAAACCAAAACCCAAACAACCAAACCTTGAAGGCATTAGTCAATTTTAGCTGCATGAAATTTTGGTCATAGAGCTCTTCACTGCTGGTAATAGAGCTGTGATTGCCTGCTACTGTCTCCATGTGCAGGAGATTACTTCTTCAGGACGAAGTGTAATGGACATTTTAATATCTATTGTGTGGCACAGGCAAATAACTTGCAGAGGTTGGAACTGTCCTGACAGCTGCAATCAACAACAACAGGCAGTGCTCGCCCTGACCAAATATCTGCATTGCTGCTGTAACATCTCTGCCACGTTAATATTCCTCCCCTTATTTATCATCAGATCCAGGCTGCACCTGGGACATGGTGGCCACCAACAGGCAATTCCTGCTTGTTTACACACTGGAAACTGAACCTTTTCATAAAATGCAAAGGAAAAAATCCTCTGAGAGCTGCCATAGCCATCAGATATGCAAGTCAGGGTTGGATCCGAGTGGAAAGGAGTTGGAATACAGTGTGGGAAAAGGTTCAGGCACTGGCATCAGGCTCGGCTTGGTCTCTCTGAGGTCCTGCAGCCACGGGTGTGTGCGCTGTGGGTGCAGCCCTACCTCAGTGTCTGTGTCGCGTGAAGCCTGAGCCAGAACTTGCTGCTGACAAAGATGCCTCAAACCAGAACCCCCCCTTCTTGTCCAGCTCTCACCAGCTGCTCTCCTACAATGATTTGGGGAAGCAGAGCCCTTGCTCAGCTGTTGGGATGTGCTTGGTGGAGCCAGCCCTGGGTCACAACCATCCCCTGGCAGTGGTGTGAGCACTGCCTGGCAAACCCCTTGGGGTTTGTCTGCCTGGACACTTGCCCGATCATTTAAGGAGAATGATTGGAGACATGCAGCAAAGTGCATGGCTGGGCATTTGATTTCCAAACCGGAGTGACAGAGAGCCAAGGCACACGATTCCCAGCTTGCCGTTGTTACTGACTCCTGCCTGGGGACTGATCACAAAGCAGCACCCCTTGCTCAAACTGCAGCTCACCAAAGAGCCAGGAGTCTGGGCTCAGCCTGAGAGTTGTTTGAATCCTTTCCATGCAATAGGAGCACAGACCCCAATTAGTGACACAAGCGAAGGTCTGAGGGCACCCTCAGCAGGTTTGCAGGTGACAGCAGCTGAGTGGTGCAGCGACACACCTGGGGCCACCCAGAGGGATCTCAAGGAGCTCGAGGAGTGGCCCATGGGAAGCTCATGTGGATTAACAAGACCAGGTGCTGCTGTTCATTAAGATCCAATTATTAAAATCACTAGGGAGATAAATCTGCCCAAGTTAGGATGCAAGCAAGAATTGTGCCAAAGCAAATAGGATGGATTTATTTTTGAACAGTAAATGTGAGGTAGAGGGAGAGAAAGGGAAAAGAGAGGAGGCAGGGAGAGAAAGAGGGACAGAAAAAGAAAAAAATCTCCCTCTACAAATTCTGATACTATCTTGTTGGTCTTTCTCTGGTCTTCTCAGTGCTAGCAGACTGTATCCATTGAGTGATGAGGGAGAAAAGTCCCCCACACAAAAAAATCTGTTTGATTCAGATTCACTCAGGTTCAAGTAGAAATACACAGGTTCCTCCCCGGTTTCAGGCTGGAACATAATGTTGGGGTTTGGGTTCACTTGTAGAATTTTTTTCTTTTTTTTTTTTTTCCTCTTTCCCATAAGTTGCCAGGTAACTAATGTCTGAGTACTTAAGAGTAGTTAATAAAGACAAAAGAAGTGGCTGAGGTGGAGGGAGGGGGTCTTTTTCGGTGTGTGGCCCGGAAATCCGGTAGGGGAGCGCGGGTCTGCCTCGCCGGGAGCCGTGCCACGGCAAAATCCTGCTCTCTCTCCCCTTCGCTGTTTTCTTCGCTCCTGCTCCGAGTGTTTCTCCAGCACCCCGGAACTCTGCACCCCCTGTCCTGCCGGGACTCGTGCTGCAGCTCCGGCCACCGCTGGGGAGCTTCTGATCCATCTCCAGCACCCCGAGACTCTGCACCACAGCTGCTGGTGCCGGTAACTGCACCAACGGGGTGGGGAGGGTGCCAGCGGCAGAGAAACGCTGTGACTGTTTCCCTGGTTCTATCTGTTGTTCATATCATAGTTATTGTTGTTCTGTTTTACCTTGCTAAACACAAGTAAAGAACTGTTATCCATATCCTCATATCTTTGTCTGAGAGCCCCCTTTGATACCTGTCTTCCAAACTGACACAAGATTGTAATGTTATGGATCATTGGACACCTGGATGATGTCATGTTTTAGATCTCAGACACCTGGGTGATGTAATGGTGTGGGTCACTCTTCAGGAGTCTTTGAATCCTTCCAAGATGTTGCAGACTCTCTTAGGTCAGCATCGTTGGATCCATCATGGCCCATCAGAGGTGAAACCCTTCATCTTGCCTGTGAACATTTCTTTGCTTCGGAGGGGAGTGCTCACAGCTGAGTTGTTATGATGGGAAGGACTTATCCCACCTCAAGGGCTTTGCCTCTTATCAGCTTCTTCCCTTATCTGGGAACCCAGTTTGTAGGCTCAGGTGTGCCCACCCCTCTGTACCTGTGGGCTGCTCTGCATCATGAGCAGAGCACGGGGATGGTTCAAGCCCTTGGCACTGAAAGCCCCGGCTTTGACAGCTCTGGTTACTGCGATGGGAGTCTCGAGTCACCAGTCACAGCCCAGCCCAGTCTGTCTCAGTGCTGCACCTGGGTGGGGCAGCCCCCAGGATCCATCCGAGCTGGGGATGAAGGGATGGAGCAGCCCTGCCAAGAGGGACTTGGGAGGTGGATGAGAGGCTGGACACACCCCAGCCGTGTGTGCTGGGACCCCAAATCCCCTGCCCTGGGCTGAGCCCCCAGCATAGACAGCAGGGGAGGGGGGCACTCTACCCTGCTTAGGTGAGACCCCACCTGCAGAGCTGCCCCAGCCCTGGGGCCCAGCACAAGAGGGACCTGGAGATGCTGGAGGGAGTCCAGAGGAGGCACCAAGATGATCAGAGGAATGGAACAGCTCTGCTGGGAGGAAAGGTTGGGAGAGCTGGGATAGCTTAGCCTGGAAACGAGAAGCTTTGGGATCACCTAATTGTGGCCTTCCAGTGCCAAAAGGAGCTGACAGAAAGGGTGGAAAGGGGCTATTTACAAGGGCATGGAGGGACAGGACAAGGGGGAATGGCTTCAAACTGGAAGGGAGGAAGTTTAGATTGGATATTGGGCAGGAATTTTTCCCTGGGAGGGTGGGCAGGCCCTGGCACAGGGTGCCCAGAGCAGCTGTGGCTGCCCTTGGATCCCTGGCAGTGCCCCAGGCTGGACAGGGTTGGAGCATCCTGGGACAGTGGGAGGTGTCCCTGCTCATGGCAGGGGTGGCACTGGATGGGCTTTGGGGTCCCTTCCCACCCAACCCATTCCATGATTCTATGATTCTGATCTCTGGGGTTTCTCATAATTCCTGTCTCTTCTCACTCTTTAAGAAAATACTGTGGCATTCATTATCCTCTGCTGGAAAGATTGCAGCCTTCACTGGACACCTGTCCTCCAGAAATGCCTTGTTCATTATAACTGAGCCCTTTCCAGTACAAAATGCATCCAATCACCTGAGATCTTCATTATGTAAGGCTCCTTGTGACAGTGGAGCTGTGCTAGGGCTGCCTGGGCACCACCTGGGACACCCCATTTACTCACATGACTGACGTGGGAACACGGGGCTGAGGCAGTGAACGCTCTCATCCAGCCATATAAACAGTGCTCCTTTGGGAAATGTCACCTCTGCTATTTAAAGCTTATTTTTGGATTGCCGCATTATTCTCAAGCCTGTCACCACACTTTATAAATCATGTAAGAGGAGTTTCTTACACAAACATCCCCCTGTGCTTTTAACTTTGCAGTTTCCAGATCACCCCTGGCATTCTGTACAGATGAGTCAGGACACACTTCCAGAGTGGCACAGAGATGGGAATGGGGGTGCATGGCCTCTGCAGCCACCCCATCCTGCCCAAATAGGCTGTCATGTGGAGTCCCTCTCATCTCTGAGGACAATGGTGATGCTGAGCCAGCCCCTCCTGTCCCCCCAGCTGTGCTGGCTGGCAGGGACACACCAGAGCAGCTGCCAGGGTTCTGCTCGTAGCAATCCCTTGCTGGTGTGTGTTTCTGATGTCTCCGTCCTGCTGGACCTTGTGTCACCCTGGGTCACCATCCATCCCTGTCTGGGCCGGTTCTGTTCCCTCCTGGAGGAAGGGCCCAGAAAGACTCACGAAGCTCACCCAGATCTGCTCCTGCCCAGGTCCATCTCTGTCAGAAATTTGGTCTCATGGAGCACAAACTTCTGCTGAGAGTCTTCCCTCAATCTTCAGCAACTCCTCTGGAGCTGCCAGGACAGACTCTCCTGCTCTCTCTGCACTTGCCACTTGCAGTGCCACTTGCAGGAGGTGAGGGTAAGGAACCTCACATTCACAGTTACTCTCCATCAGCCCTGAACAGTGAGACAGCCACAGGCTCTTCACTGTCATATCTGGCTCTCTGAGACACTCCAGATTTTGAGGATGAGCTTTCCATAGCTGGAAGAAAATCTCTCTGGGAACTTTAGGGTGATGAGAACTGATGAGCGTGGGATTACTAATTAGGGTTAGGAGGCAAGTAACCATTCAGCAGCACTGAGGAGAACTTTGTACAATGTGCTGGAGCTCAACTCCTGTGTTCCACCTCCTACTGAGAGCCTGTGGTGGATTCCTCTTCTTGTGTGAGTAGTACAAGGAAAGCAGAGTTATAAATGAACCCATGAATCATAAAATCACAGAATGGTTGTGTTGGAAGGACCCTAAAGCCCATCCAGTGCCACCCCCTGCCATGGGCAGGGTCACCTTCCACTATCCCAGGCTGCTCCAAACCCCATCCAATCCGGCCTTGGGCACTGCCAGGGATCCAGGGGCAGCCACAGCTGCTCTGGGCACTCTGTGCCAGGGCATTACCCCCCGCACAGTGAGGAATTTCTGTGTTCACAACCGTTACATCAAGCAGCTGATAATTATTTTGAAAATTCTGTCCCCAAGGACCACAAATTCAGTCCCAGGTGCACTAAATATTCATCTTGTGCTTGTGCTCTGTGTCATAAAGCAATGGATAAAACAACAGAAGCTGATATGGAAATGTGGCAATGGTGCATAAGTATAACAATTCAGGACTGTGGAGAAAATACATTTATTGAAGAGCTGGTTAAGTTTTACATACTTTTCACTGAAATCAGCCTAGTTTACAAATAAACATTTTGTGAAAACAGTGTTGTGTTTTTTACTAACAGATGTGAAAAATTACATTCTTTGCTGTCTGAGAATGATGCCCTGCTCTCCAAAGAGAGGCATCCTGAACTGGTCCAAGTGGAGGTGTGGATGCCAGGCCACAGACCCCATGGGGTGCCTGGGGCTCTTCAGAATGTGTTAGGCTTGTTGGAGATGTTCACTCATCATGGCAAAGCTTGCACCGTGATGCTCTATTGCCTTATCCCTCTCAGTCCAACAGGCACATTCTCAGGAGAATCCACTACAAATTCTCTAATTCACCACACAGATGCTTCAAACTGAAAGGGAGGAAGTTTAGATCAGATATTGGGAAGGAATTGTTCCCTGGGTGGGTGGGCAGAGTGCTGTGCCTGCCAGGGTGCCCAGAGCAGCTATGGCTGCCCCTGGATCCCTGGCAGTGCCCAAGGCCAGCTTGGACACTGGGGCTTGGAGCATCCTGGGACAGTGGGAGGTGTCCCTGGCCATGGCAGGGGTGGCACTGGATGGGCTTTAATGTCCCTTCCCACCCAAACCATCCTGGGATTCTGCAATTCTATGAATGCACTCTTTCCGCATAAGATTCAGGGTTGGGAATTACACTTGTGGCCCACCTCTGTCTCAGGCAAGATCACCTCCACTCAGGCCATTCCTAACAGACCTTTTTGTACTGTGATCTTAAAACCAAGCAGTGAAAGGGCTGCTCTGACCTTCCCAAACACTCTGTGTCCATTCCTTGTCGCCCAGACAGATGGATTTTCCTGACATCTGACCTGAAAGGGTACCTTTAACCCCATGGCTTCTGGTCTCATCTGCTGTGGGGAACAAATTTGCTTTTGTTTCCTTAACAAAACTTTCTTCATCTCCTCCTTGGCCTGTGTTCTAGTTAAATTCTCCAGTCTTGCCTGTTGGGACCATTTTCCCTGATCTAAGGCAATTTTTCCTTCTCTCTTTTGAACACCCTCCAAATGACCCTTTGCTTTCTCAAAACAGAGAAAATTTATTCCAGCTGCTGCCAGAGCAGGAGGAAGAGTGTATTTCTTCACAAGTGATACCCCTGTGCATGACCCCATGATGAAATGGGCTTTTTTTTGTCTCTGCTTTGCCCTGTTGACTCATTTTCTCCCAGAGAGACCTCCAAGCAACCTTCCTGTCAGCAGCTGAACATTCACTCTTGTTCCTCACCTCATCCTGCTATTTTTTAACCAAATTTTCTTTAATTCATGGAGAGATTTGGAATTTGAATCCTGTCTCTCTGCCTATGCATGATATCTCAAAACTTGGTACTACTTAATGAATGAAATAAGCCAGCTATGTCCTCCATCATCTGGGTCATTACTGAAAACATGTAATAGTGCTGGAGTCAGGAGAGACCCCCAAGGAAGTCTTTCCTTTCCTGGAATTAATGAAACTTTTAATTAGAAACGGTGGCCAGGGAGGAAAGTTTCCAACTAACTGGTGGTTTGAGAAACAGGAGGCTCTTTTTTGCCTTTTTTCAAACTCATGGAGTTCATCCTGAGGGTGCCTGAATGATGGATTGATGGTGAGGAGGAAGGACCAGAGGCATTCTCCATGGACAAGGTCATTTAAACCTCTGCATTAATTAAGCATTATGCCTGAAGAGACCTGGGCCCTGCCAGCTTTTTGGGCACTACCTGCAGATTTTGTATTAAACCATCTGTGGTGGGTCTATTTTCTGTTGTGAGATAGGAGAAGGAGAAAATAACAAAGCGGGCCTAAACTTGAAAGGATATAAAGAAAAACCGTATTAACAGAACGAAAAATCCCAAATAACAAGAAATAAGAATAAAATTTTCAGAACACCTTTTCCCTCCCTCCCTACACTTTCTTCCTTTCCAGCCGACAGTGTACAGAAAAAAACCCAACACCCAGAAATCTCAGTCAGTTTTCCACTTTTAAAATAATCTCTCTTCAGTTCACGAAGAGAGAAAAGTATTCTTTACTAATGCTATGGAGAACTCTTCACAAGGAAAGAAGTTCTTGTGCCTTCAATTTTCACAAACAACAGCTGCCCAAGATTTGTATTTGTGAAGTTTTTCCCATCTTTCACAGTTTTTCTCACAACTGTGTTTTTGGTCTATGTCAACTCATTGGGATACTATTTTAAGGATAAGCCTTTCTAGCATAAAATAAAAATTCCTTTCAACCATTTCTGAGAACAGAGGTTTTCCCCTTTTATCCCCAGGGCAAGGTTTCTCATCTTTTTCTTTACTGCTCAAGCTTCCATTAGCATACAGCTACTTTAGCATCTGTTTGCTGTAACACTGATGCCTCTGCTCATGATTGTAGTTAGAATGCTACATCCCCCAAAGCATTTTATAAATTTACTAGGGAAAAACTAAAGTTTGATATATCAAGTATATCTTTACCATAGATTCACAAAAGAATTTTAGTTCAAGCATTAAGGCAACTTCTTGATCCCTTCTATCTAGAATTTGACTTCTTTACTGACTTCAAAAATCTTATGTTGTTGTCTCTATATAACTTTATCTTTTCTTTCTTTTTGGTTCAGAAGAGAGTTTGTGTTCATTGGGTACAGACTCCTGCAATGCTGAACAGTTAATTTAGTCCAAGTCTTGTGTTAGGAGCGCGGCTCACTCTGCTTCTCTCTGCTGGCCCCATGCTCTCTGCCGGCGTCGCTGCGAGCGATGTTGGTTGTTTCTGGTCTTGAAGCTGCCTTTAGCATGGGCCACGGGGGCCACTGGGTGTTGATTCTCACTCACAGCTGCTCCTTGTGCCCACACAGGTGCTGGTCCCCATGCTCAGCTCCTTTGGTGCCCATACAGGTGCTGGTCCCCATGCTCAGCTCCTTTGGTGCCCATACAGGTGCTGGTCCCCGTGCTCAGCTCCTTTGATGCCCACACAGCCTCTGCCCGCCATGGCCCCGTGGCTCTGCTGGAACAAAAGCCAGCCAGCTCCAGTGGGAAGGGGCCCAGCCCTTCCGGGACAGGGCCTTGCAGCTCCCAGGGAGGGCTCGGCAGTGACTCCCAACCCTCCAAAACATTTTGTCTGGGTCGTGAGGGGCTAGCCCAGGCCCAGCCACAAGGAAGCCACCTTCCCTAAAAGTTGGAAGTCAAGTGAGCTGCTCCCAGGCCTCCCTGTCCTTAAATTTGTATTTGGAATGGCGTATCCACCCTCTTCATTGGTTTAATCCTGTGTCAGTATCAGAAATTGGCCACTCGGCCAAAGCACGACACTGCCATTCTTGAATTTTGGGTGTAAGAAGTATGCCTAGAATAGAGTTTTCCTTTTTTCCTCTTTTCCTTTTTTTTTCTCTCTTCCCCTTCCCCTCCTTTTCTTTTTCTTTTCTTTTTTCCCTGACTGTTCCTGTGTTTTGGACTCCACATACTCATGAAATGTGGTGCTGTGGTTTTTTATGTCCATTAACACCAGTTTGAGATACCCTTCTGCTTGGCCCTGCCTGCAGTTCAGTGTCTGTGTTATCCCATCAGTGCCTCAGACATCCCATGCAGAGCTGCCTCCTGCCTTTCCAACAGCTTCTTCACTATCCTGTGTGGAGGATATTGCCCTTGGCTCAGGATTTGGGTAGCATCTTCAGGCTCATTAAGGTGGATACATTTATTTGGGAATCTTTTTCAAGGGTCTTCATTTTCTGCAGTGAGTACAGGGGCTGGGGAGCTCTGGCTGCTCTCACAGTGGGGAGGGGGAGCTCTGGCCACACTGTAGTGAGTGACGACCACAGGGTGATGGAGAATCATCCCTACATCCTCCCTCTGATGTACCCCTGCTCCAGGCTGGGGGCAGAGGAGGAAGATGAGCACCCTCACCACAAGCTCCAGCCTTTGGAAAGCTTTCCCTGACAGCCACTGGAAAGCCATCTGCTTTCTTGACTTTGTCCCCAGCTTGGACAAGGGCAGCAGAGAGCCTGCTAGGCTTAAGCCTGTGTCTCCTTAGAGCAAGCTAATTTTCCTTCAGTTTTTCTGAGATAAGGCAGCAACGTTGATTGTAATGAAGTGATGGTTCTCAGCATTAATCTTGTGGGAGGGTGTCACTGTCCAGGCCAAAAAACCCACTGAGCCTGGCAAAAAGGGTGCAGCCCCTGTCTGAGAAGAGCTGGTCCAGGTGATGCTGCTAATAAGGCAGTGTGTGGGCTGGGGACACTGGCAGGACGTGGCTTTTGTGGACCCTGTCAAGTTCTAATTGTACAGGTAAATTACTGAGTGTAGCCTTGCATAAGGCTAAAGCAGACAACAGGTGATGAACAGTCGAGGGGTTTGTGCTGGGTCACAGCCATGCAGATGTATCTGCAAATGCACAGTAGTTCCTTGATTTATTCAGGAATGATACAACACTGCACAGGCAATGAAATTTGAGTCACAAACATAAGCAGCAGGGCCATAGGAATGGGCTTATCCATGGGAAACATCCTGTTAATATGGGACAAGAGCCCAGGTCAACTATCTGAAACAATTTAAAGGGCAAAAAGCTGAGTTTTCAGTTAATCCAGTCCAGGTGTATACTTCCAACAGTGAATTCACAGTAATGCTGTGCACAGGCAACCTCTGGGACTCAGCAGTTGGCTGGACACTTCCAAATGTTTTAGCACCCAGAGGGCAGCAGACACAGGGCACCTCCAGTCAGGGCCTGGGCCTTGACACAGTCCCAGCCAAGGGTTGCTCTCAAAGATGAGAGTGGTTATGGTGTCCAGCTCTAAAGAGCTGAGTTTGAGGGCTCTCAAACACTAGCAAAGCTCGGGAAAAAGTGACACCAGAGCTTCACCCTTGAGCAGAAAGCAGCAGTCACCCCCTTCTGCATTTGGCCTGGAGGTAAGACCTGGGTTTGGTCTCACTGGAGTCTCTTGGAGCTGAAAACACCTCCTGGTCCCCACTCCTGCCTGATGCCAGCTCCAACTCCCTTCCCTCCCAGGAAAAGGAGAGCTATGGAATGTGATTTCAGATTTTTTTCTGTGTGGAGTTTCAGAATATGAGATCTAATGTTTTTATATCATACTGGTACACAGAAAGCACTGACAATGGGAATGGCCATGGGCAGGTAATGGGAAGGTCCAGCCCAGTCAGTACGGGCATGCACCACAGGACAGATGAGCTCTGTCAGGCTGGGAGATCTTGGTGCCATCCCCTGAAGCACCTTGAAAAATGCCCAGAGGGCAACCCCAGAGCAGGGAGCAGCAAAAGGAGGGAAGCTGAGCTCGGGAGAGGAGAGCCAGTCTGCAGCGCAGTTCCAGTATAGATACAGACACTTGTGCCCCACAGCAGGGTGTCACAGAACTATGAAATCCCAGAATGGTTTGGGCTGGGAGTGACCTTATATCCCATCAAGTGCCACCCCTGCCATGGCAGGGACACTTTCCACCATCCCAGGCTGCTCCAAGCCCCAGTGTTCAGCCTGGCCTTGGGCACTGCCAGGGATCCAGGGGCAGCCACAGCTGCTCAGGGCACCCTGTGCCAGAGCCTCACAGGGAGGAATTTCTGATCCAAACCCTCCTCTCTTGTCAGGACCCCGAGGGTCCTCTGGTCACCCCTCCCCTCGGACTTCTGCAGGAGCATCCCTTGTATCACATGCTTGTATCACATCCTTCACCAGCCCCCGCGCTCAGAGGCTGTCCTGTGTGCCGAGGGATCAGCTGGACGCTCCCTGTGACTCGATCCCTGCTGCCGAGAGATCAGCTGGACACTCCCTGTTACTCGATCCCTGCTGCCGAGGGAGCCGAGGGAGCCTCTCCCGGCCGCTGCCCCCGGGCCCGGCTCAGAGCAGCCCGGGCTGCTCTGAGGGATGGACGCCCATTCCAAACAGCCTCATGGCGAACAGCAGCGCTGCTTTGGAGCGGCAGAGGAGACAAAGGAAGGCAGGAAAGAGCTGGCTGATCCCTTGTTAGGGAGGCTCTTCCCAGCGCACTCGGTGTCCTGCCGGGCGGGATCCGGAGCAGGCTCCGGGCTCCAGCCTGTCTTCAGAGCATCACTGCCGGGTGCTCTGCTATCCCTCCACTGTCCATATTAATTGGCTTCTCCTAGCCCTCTCCAGCCCCTTTCTTCCCAGTGCTCGTCAGGGAATGGAAAGGCGAAGCTGACTGAAGTTGACAAGATTTCTTCTGGAAAAAAAAAAGAGAGAAAGCTAGCATTGGCTCCATCAAAGCCTTTTATTAAAGCCACATGGGGAAAGAGCTGCCCTGTCAGACAGCTTTCAGTATTGAGAAAACATGAAAGAAACCAACAGTTATAATCAGCTCAAGAAATTTATTGCATTTTTGACCCTGATATGGTTGCACACTGCTCAAGATTTCTTTGAAGGTGTTGCAGGTTTATTGATTGTGAAAAATGTCAATGCGTCACATGCCCAATTAACTTGGCACTTCTTGCAATCAATACCCTAATTGCCTCTCTTTAGAGAGGCCATTAATTTAATTAACCCTCTCCCTCCCCCGACTTGTTTTCCCAGTTAAAATATTTTAATAAACAGGTGATCCAAGGCCTGTGTTCCTTTTGTGATGGGAGAGATGAAAGAGAGCAGAGATTTCTTAGAGATTCGACATAATTTCCAAGGGCCTCTGGAGCTCTGTATCAGCTTAGTGGGAACAAGAAAGCAGCAGAGGCTGAAAGTGCCTCTTTCCCTTGCCTGCCTTATCCCGGCCTCTTCTCAGGCAGGCATTGGGAGACAAATCCTCTTTAGCAGAACAACCAGAATGAGACACCTGACCTCCCCAGGGCTGTGAATGGAGCTGAGACCAACAGCCTGTGAAGGTCATATCAGGAGTGACATGGTTGCTGTCACTGCTGTGCTTTATTTTTTACCCAGTGCACTAAGTTTCACAGCTGAGATTGTCAAGAGTTAATCTGGGCGGTCTTGCTGTGGTTGTTTTATAAGTACTTAACAAATGGCTCTGGTATGATTAGGCTGGGTTTAAAAACTGGCTAACTGCTAGATCTGGGATGAAATCATTGGCTCTCCATCAGCCTTTAGCATAGTCACTCCTAATTGGGTCCCACAGGTATCTCCCCAGGCTGCTGAGCTGCTCGGCATCTTTAGCAGTGATCTGGAAGAAAACAGAAAATCATTACTGATAAAGTTTGAAGATGACACTGAGAGACTCCTGGAGCAGTAAATAATGGCAAGAGCGGAGTAATCAGGTGGTGGTGTTTATATCACTTAGCAAATTGGAGGTGATAAAAAAGCCCTGGGTTGAATGCAGCTAAATGCCAGGCTGTAAATGTGGGGAACTAGAAATACTCATTGTGCTTGCAGGGTCGGGAGAGGAGGTGGCAGGAGTGATGTCTCTGGAAAGATCATGAGTTTGTGGGGGAAATCCATCAGGATTATGAGTTTCTCCTTTGCTGCCATGATTAAAAGTGGAGGTTCAATATGCAGAGGTAGGCCAGCTTGAAGTTCAATTTCAAACAATGGTACAATAAAGAAATAGTGAAAAATAACCTGAAGTTAATTGTTCTTGAGAATTTATTTCCCTCCTTTACTCCCCCCCTCCATTTATTTTTGATTAGCCAAGGCAATGGTTCATTTTTAAAAATCTGATACTTTGATAGTATTATCTGGGAAGACGGAGAGACTGAAAACCAAACCTCATCTGGGAACCATTCCCATTCCCTTTATGGGCAGCTGTATTTAAATCTGAGATCAAAGATGTGAAGTGCAAGGCAGCAGAGCTGTTTAACCGGGGGCTGCTGTCCTTGGGGAGCAGAGGCGTGGGCAGAGGCATCCATGAACCCCTTGATCTCAGCCTGTGGAGGGGAAACCCTCAGAAAGGGGGATTAAGAGGGAGCAAACAACCCCCTACCCCTCCTGTCAGCCACGGAGCCCTGGAGAGAGAAGCTACAGAGAAATGCCATCTCTTCTCTGCCCAATACACATTAATTACTTAATCAAGTGAACCCGAGCCAGCAGGAGCTGCTGCATTTATGTTGATGCCGGAGACCCTCATCCAGCAGACCTAGGCTCACCCTTTGCCACTTTCTAGCTCTGGAGTGTCCTTGTCCCTGCTCGGGCTCTTGCCCTCCAGGGTGCTGTGAGCTCTGCCAAAGCTGCTGGATGCATTTCCCCTTCCTCTCCCCATCAGTGCTGGGAGCTTCCTGGGCTCTCTAATTTTCCTGTACCTTGCATATCTCAGCCCTATCCTTGGAGACCTCTGCTATCCATGGGCCAGGGACACTTGAGTGAGGCTGGTCCCAGCAATGTGATGCTTTGGCTTTGTCAGTCTCCCTTCTGCCAAAGTGCCCAAGGAACCCAGGGATGCTCTGCAGGTGCCAGAACAGAGGCTTTTGGTCATTCATGACTTTACACTCCTGGCTTGCTCTGGACCATGGCAAAGGTGATCTGGTTAATCTTGTGCCCTGCTCTAAACGACTCCCAGCTGGCACTGTGAGCCCAAACAGTGGCTCCCCATCACTGTGTGACTGTCCCTCTGATGGCAGGATGATCTCATGGTGCTGCTCAAACATGAGGCTGGGGGCTCTGACTGTTTATTTGCAGCTGCTTTTTGGAGGGAAACACCAGCAAGGGTAGAGACAGGGGCAAGGCTGAGGGGCTGCAGCATCCCACAACTCCACAGTGTTTAAGGATTTGCTCCTGGCCGAGGCAGAACTCATGAGCTGGCTCTCACAGGAACTGTATGCAAAGAGAGGGGCAGGAGAGGGTGGTGGAGCATCATGCTGGCAAGGCATGAGATGTGTGGATGAAAACATGGGAGAAACAGCTGAAGGAGGCTCCTGGAGCATGTGGCTGAGGATGACTTCATCAGCAGATGGAAAAAGACAGGAGCAGAGCAGCTGAGAAGCAATTAATGCTTCATCATTCCCAAGGCTTCCCCTAAACTAACAAGCCATGAACAAATGGCACCTGGGGTAAAACTTTCATAAGCAACCTACTGCCTGTAGGGGGTCTCCCCAAGCACCTCCAAAGGCTCCTACCTGCCTGATCTGTCTCAAACAGATGCAATTATTTTGCTGGTCCCTTGAATGGTCTCTTAGGACAGATTTCTTTGGGCTGGCAAAGACAAAACTGTAAAGACTTTACTGCCAGTCCCTGCATCTCAGAGCTGCATCTGCTCATAAGAAATCCACAGCCCATCTCGAGGAGCCTGCTGCTGTCTGGGCTCTGCTCTCAGACGTACACTGAGCTCAAAGGCAGCTCCTGGGCCCTGGCATGGCACCTTCCTGGAAGGGAAGGGTGCTCTCACCTCTGTGCACCTCACCCCTGATGTGCAGAGCCCAGCAGAAGAACAAAACAGGAAAGATGCTGAAAGGAGACCTTCAGTCATGCTCCAGCCAACCTCTGTGACCATCTGTGCCCCCATACAGCTGTGGTGATTGTGCAGACCCCAAATCCAGGCAGACTCTGGCTGTAATGCAGCCTGAGGTGAGTCAGCTCAGTCCAGTCACCAGAGGTGGGATCTCCCCTGTGCTGCTGCAGGGGCAGAGAGACCAGAAGCCCTGG
This sequence comes from Sitta carolinensis, assembly GCA_032173965.1. NCBI lineage: Eukaryota > Metazoa > Chordata > Aves > Passeriformes > Sittidae > Sitta > Sitta carolinensis. Next base: position 13,500,279 of record CM063296.1, on the reverse strand, counting down.
AGAAGAGTGGAGGGATGGCACTGCCACAAGGGAAGCAGTCAGAGGAGCCTGTCTACACCAGTCATGAGGAGAAGGTTTGGCCACAGTGCAGGAACCTGATGTAGCTTTTTGATGTCAAGAAAAGCTTTGTGAACACCTAGAGCATGCAGAACAGCTAGGGCTGGGCAGGGCTGATGTGACCTTTCTGATCCAGAGAATTAATGAGCTGCAGAAATCTCTGCCTTCATGCAGGCTTCAGGATGACACATCAGCAGTAGTGGGGGAAATCCACAACTCCTGGTGAGGAGCTTTGCTTCCCAGGCCTTTCTTTCCTGCCTTTCCTCAAGAGCTGGGTTTTCTCGGAAGACACCATCTCTCTGATTTCTAAGGATTAACACTCCTGAAGCTTTTTGCAGAGCTAGCAGGCATCACATGTTCTGTGCATGCTGCTCCCAGCAGTGACTCACTGTCCCTGCCCACCTGGAGCTGCTGGAAAATCTCACAGAAAGGTCTGGGGAGCCTTTTGGGAGCCAAAGTTAGCTCTGAGCATGTGCGTGCGTGTGGAGCAGCATCTCCTCTGGCCATATGGTGCCAGATCTGCTCAATGGACAGACCCACCACATCTCCCTGCTTCCTGAGAGCAGGGAAGGAAGGTGATTTCTGAGCTGAGGTGATCAGTCAATCTGAGGGCCCCACAGCTTCCACCCCCCCATCTCCCACCCAGTGTTTGTTTTGTGGGAGTCACATTGTGTTTTTTTCCTCCTGATGGGGGATGGGCCTTGGCCATCTGGCATCCATTGCCAGATGCTGGCTGGCAGGGAGGGCTCTGTGCTATGACACACGGACAGCAGGCCTGGCAGAGTGCTGGACCCTTGGAGCATCCAAACTGCTTTGTCTGCCAAAGTACTGGACTAAAGAAATTAAGTATGCTCCTGGTGGGTCAGTTTGAGCCTCCAGGAGGGAGGGGAAGTGTGGAGGGAGGACAGCAAGGGCTGGCCTCTCCCCCACCCTTAGCGTAGAGATGTGCCTGTCACGGCCCACCCCCTGCCTCAGCCCATTCCTACTCAAACACTTCAGGGTATTCCCCACCTCTCAGGGGTTGAACTGGGCTGTGGGAAGGGATACTGGTATGAAGAGTGGTTGTTAACATTTTGAAAAGGCCCTGAATGCCCGTGGAGAAGAGCAGGATGTGAGAAACACTGCAGACTAACCTGCCCTGTGGAGATGGACACATCTGCCATTCCTAGATGAGCTCTTTAGTCTGGTGTCCAGAAAACAGCTCATTAGCCTCAAGCTGGTCCTTGCTTCAAGTCAGTATCTCTTAGACAGAACACTTTGATTTAACATGTGTGGTGTGGGTGAATCCCACCCAATCCTCAGTAAATTAGTTCCAAATCTCCCTGTTAAGACCTCTATGCCCCATGCTCACTGCAGGGTGATACACTGATACACTGCTTTGTATCTCCTTAGATCTGGGCTGGTTTGAAGAGCTCAGGGCTATTGGATTTCTGCTCCCTGAGCAGCAGATGCGGATAATGATCCAGTCACTCTTGACCTTCTCCTTGATAAATGAAACAGAGTGAGTCTGCCACCCATTTTCCTGATTCCCTCCTGTGTCTTCTCGGGTTTATTGGTGCGATCCTGGTGTGGAACTCACTATTCTAGCAGTGATAAACTCAGAGCCACAGACTTTGCCCTTTCCTCAGCAATTTGGAGTAGTTATTTGTCTCTTTGACTTGATGTGCTGAAATCACTCTGAACTTGTTGCTTGCCCTGTCTTCTCCCTAAAATGTGGTTTCCAAAGATGGAACCCCCCACTCCTACACCCCCCGATATTCTCAGTCAGAGTTATTAATTCCTAGGTGAGTCCTTTCACATCTGACCACTCTCACAGGCTCACTACAAAACTTTTGGGGTTGCCATGTTTACCCAGCTCTTCTGCTCAGTGTGCTGACTGTGTACATTGGCAAGGATGGTGTCCAAGGCCAGCTTGGAAAAGGCCTGGAACAATCTGGTGTAATGGAAGGTGTCCCTGCCCATAGTAGGGGGAGGAACAAGATTTCTAAGGTTCTTTCCAACCCAGACCATCCTGTCATTCAAGATTCTATGATACTCTCTTTTTCAGATTATTGTAAAAGGTTAAGTTGTAGGGCTAAGAGGTACTCTCATTTTCAGCTCTTAAGAAACACCCCTTCCCCGTGATGACTTTTGTTTACATTTATATTTTGAGACCCCAGTCAGGAGTCAGGATGAAGATCAGCATGTGCTTTCTCTGTTCATTTCAGCAATGTGGAGCAATCGTGGCTCCAAGGCATCTTCTGATAATGCTGTGGGACATGAAGGAATAACCTGAGCCCACCCTGCTCTGACAGCATCTTCTGCTCTGTGCTGGACTCCTGTCCCATGTGTCTGCTGAGGGGGAAAAGTCATTTGGGAGCATGAGGCAATGGGAAGCATTTGATCATCAGTCCTCAGTCTCCATCTGAACATGTGCTTTAGCTTCCAAACGAACAAGTGGGAGAAAAACCTCATCATGAAATATTCAAATACCTTCTGGGCTGGGAGCGGGAGGGCTCTCCCCCCAGTTCTCTGCCCCTCTCAGGAGCTCACCATCAAAAGCTTCTCCTCCATCAGGTGATGATGAAGGGCACGGGTGCGATCCCTCCCTCTCCGAGTGACGAATGTGCCGGGTGTGTCCTGATTTGGAGGATGCCAGTGGGAATCTGGGGGATTTATCTTTGGCTCCAAGCCAGCTAGCCAATATTACAGGAAGATTAAGGAATTGCAATAGGAGAGATCCAAACCCCTCTGCTGCTTCCAAAGGCAGCCTCCCTTCTGCAAACAGCAGGGAATCCCTGCCCTGCCTCACCAGCACTACCCCAGCTGTGTCAGGAGGCAGGGGGTGAATGTCAGCCTGGGCAACTCCTCTGGGCCAGATTGAACACAGTTTGGAGCAGCCTGGTCTAGTGGAAAATATCCTTGCCCATGGCAGGTGGTGGAATGAAAGCATCTCTGAAATCCCTGGCAACCCATCCGATTCTGGGATTCCGTGACTCTGGGATTCTCTTGGCCCTGACCACAGCCCTGCTCCCCATCACACTGCTGGCAAGTTGTCACATCTCATGGGCCAAGGTTCTGGCAGCCTGACAGCTGCAGCAGTGCAAATAGCAGAGATGTACTGAGGTCAAAAGAACAAGAGCTCTCCAGCATAACCACTGCACCAAGGAGCTGCACAGGGCTCTCTGCTGGGCCAGGCTGGGTGGGGGAGAGTCCTGCCTGAGCATCCCTCAACCAGGGTGCCCCAGAGAAGACAGATCAGAACTGAGCAGTCCACAGAGGGACACTCCAGGACATGGACACACCTCAGGGCACAGGCACAGCTCCTCACTCCTGGAAAGAACCCTGCAAAAAGCAGGGCAGTCAGCTGAGCCTGCAATCCTTTACCCTCAAACATATCCCTTGGGAACATCATCCTGCAGGTGATCTGCTGGAGTTGCTCAGGATTCCCAAGATATTTATAGGGTACAATGACAGGTCTGTGTGCAAGTGATGAGATCACAAGGATCCACCTCCTTTCCCTGGGATTGCCTTGATTTTTGATGATCTTGTGGTCTTTTCCAACCTAAATCCTTCTGTTGATTCTGTGTTTCTGTGATCTTATCTGAGGACATGTCCTGGCTATCATTCAGCTCCAGGCAAGACACTGCTTCTACCCCCCCTTCCTGAGGTACCTGTGACCTTCCTGGTGCCTGTGGCTCAATATGGAGCTGTTTTGGGGTAATACCTTGGATTTTTGCTTCATTTTGACTATCCCTGGATCTGAATTACATGCTTTGAACCTAAGTACTTGTTTTCCTTCAGGACATGCAGGCAGACAAGATCCCTCATGGCCAGGGTTCAGATCTTTTATCCTGAAGCTCCCAAAATGTGTGAAAATTTGCCCAAAAGGGCTGTGGAGAGCACTGCAGACATCCAGGTGGACTTTCTTGGTCAGCCTGAACACTGGCAGAACTTCCCCAGCAGATATTAAGGATCATCTGTTTTCAGCAGCTGTGTTTGGTCACAGAATCACAAAATCAGAATCAGCTGAGCTGTTGATGAGAGGAAATCCATCCCTGGCCAGGGCTGACCCCTCCTGCAGGTGGTGGAGGAGGAGGAGGATCTAGTGTTAGATGAGCTCAGCCTTCAACTCAGGAAAAAGCTGAGAAATATGAAGCTTTTTGTGAGAGGAGGAGGGTTTCAGCAGAGTGTCAAGAGAACATGAGCTTATATCACTGCACTTATTTATATCCCCAAGCCGGCATCTGTTGCACCCAAGCTCACTGCAGTCCTCAGCATTAAACATTTCATTAGCCCACAGCCCCTCTGGCAGTGCTCACACCCGCACACAGGCTGTTTAGCAGCCAATCCATCCATTTAATTTCTCATTAAACTTTAGATGTAATGAATTTTTTAGTGGTCAAGTGAATAAAACAGTTAAAATAAAAAATGGCTGGATAGCAAAGGTTTGGCCTTTGCTATTTTCAGCCTTTAATGATGCTGTGGTGAAGCCAAGAAGTGCCTGTGCTTCTTTGCTGGGTGAGTAGGTCTCTTCTGGGGGAGGTTCTTTGGAAATACCATCCTTTCAGCATGAGCTGGAGGCTTTGATCCGAGGAGGGGAAGCCAGGGAATAGTCAGACCCATCAACAAACATTTTGAAGAGGAAAAGGTTTGGAATCTTTAAAGGGCTAGCTTTCTTTTTTTTTTTTTTTTTTTTTTTTTCCAAGTGGCTGCAGTTTTTTAAAGAAATTATGCTGAAAACAAATTGCCACCATCCACTTTCAGCAGAGATGACAGATCTTCAGATGATCAACAGCTGCTGCCTTTAATGAGCTGAAAAGAAATGTTTCTGTGAGAGCCAGGCAGGAGGGAGGTTTGGATCTGTGCACAAAAGCCATGGGGTGCCTATGGGCTCTCACAGCCCCACTCTGCATTTGGGGGTGGCTGTGTCACTGCTGGATGTCCCAGAGGCCATGCTGGGAATGAGGGGCCTCTGCCATGGCCATCCTTTGCTTTTGGCAGATGACTCTGGATGGAACCCACTCTGGGAGCTCTCCAAGAAGTCTGGAGCTGGGCCTGGAAATGGCTCTGCCCTTCTTGGCTCAGGGCAGCTGAAGGGCAGTTTTGGGTACTGCTTAGCACCTCTGTGGCCATGACCCTCCCTGTGCTGCATGGCCTGCTCCAGTCCTGATGCTCAGCCAGGACAGTGGCTTTGGGGTCCAGGGCCAGAAGGAAATGCATTTATGCAGGTTCTCCCAGAGGGTGGCTCTGTGGTAGGTGTCTGAGTGCCCCCATGCTCAATGGGGCAGTTCAGAGCTGCACTGCTGTCACTGAATGCAGGTCTTGCTCCAGGCCTCTCCTGCCACCCTGGGGTTGCTGCCCTGGCTCACCCCTGTCTGGCACTGCAGGTCACAATCTCCATCTCAGTTTGGGAGGACATTATAAGATCAAGGAAACCTCCAAGCAATCAAAAGCAAAGGAGCAGCAGAAGGAAGAAGAAGCCTGGAGTTTTGGCCATAAGAAGGTGAGAGCAGAGGCAGCAGATCAAGGTGTGCCAGGAACCAGGACTAGGGGAGAGAAACACCCTGCAGAGGACCTTGATGGAAGGGCTGGGGAGAAAGATGAAATAACAGCAAAAAGAGTGAAAAACATCCCTCCTTTGGGAAAGACCAGACACTTCATTCTGGGAGAGGGCAAGCAAACACTGAAAGGGGAGAGGAGAAGGTACTGCTGCAGAGGATGTGGAGGCAGGAGGTGGAAATCTGCAGGAGGAGTCAGGATGAAGGAGGAGTCGCCCTGCAAAGGAGCACTGGGAGCTTGTGAGAGCAAATGAGGTGCAGGGAACACCTCCAAGTATCTCTCTTTTTGTTGTACTTCCTCAGCTGCTCTTTACATTTGCCTTTGATGAGTCCTTTTTAATGACTAAGAACAGGGCCTGAAGTTGTACTACCAAGGAAGAAGAAAAAAAAGTGTGTTAAGTTTCTAGCTCCAGAGGAGAGGTTCACACCTTTTCAGCTAGGACAGGAAGGAATCAATGCATCCTGAGGATCCAGGTCTGTACATCCAACCTCAGATGTGAGGTGACTCCCTTTTGGGAGCCTGGTGTGTGGGACTGGTTTCTTAGAAATCCCGGATTTATAGTATTTATTTTTTTAAACCATCTCTGCCATGGTTTCCCTTCAGGAGCCAGGCTAGAGAGGCACAGGCAGCAGCTCTGGGCTCCCAGCTGGAGCAGTGGAACATGGATGGTGCCTCCAGAGCTGGATCCCAGCCCCTGGATTGTGGCCACTTCCAGCACTGCCACTGGTAATTTACAGCTCTTCATTCCTTCGAGCCAGCAGTCTGATCAATAAATCACTAGAGAGGGACGAGGAATGAATTATCCATTGGCTCTGAGAAGCTCTGGAGGTGGAGAGGGGGACACCACCTCATCTTGCTGGGCTTGGCCAGCCCAGGGCTGCCTCCCCCAGTGTCCCTTGACATGCACGCAAGGACTCCCCTGCATCAATCACTGAGCTCAAGCACAGCATGTAGAAGAGAGAAAACATCAAAAGGACACTTTGACACATACTTAACATTTTATATATTTTGTATAAAATAGAAAAAAGGAGTGTTGTAAAATATTCATCTTCTGGGAAGGCAGCTGGGTGGATAAAAGGCTCCCAGTCTGCAGGGAAAGCGGGGGGAGATGGAGCTGATGTTTGTGTTCTTTGACTGGTGAAGGAGAGAGCAGGAGATTCCTGAGAGTGCCCAGGGTGTCCTGCAGGTGCTGAGGTTGAGTGGAAGAGGAAAGAGGCCCCAGGCTCTCCCTAACAAAGCCAAGCACTGGTAACTCAGAGGTGCCAGTGCTGCCTCCCAGGATTCAGTAACAAGTCTTATCGTGGGTGAGATTCTTGTCAGGGTGCCAGGGTCTGGCATCCTGCTGGGAATTGTGGTTCTCAGGTTGGATTTCATAGAGGAACATTTAAAGCCTCTGGCCTTGGAGAGGTTTGGAATTGCTGTCACAGCACAACTCAAAGATTTGGACATGGGAGGGGAAACACTTGGTTTCTCGGGTCTGATTACGTTTTTATCATTCTGTTGCAAAGCCAGTCCCAAATCTCAGGGCAGGGGAAGGGACTGAATGTTTGAGTTTTCTTTTTGGGTCCAGTGGTGCAGATACACAGAGGTTGGAGGGACGGCACCACAGATCCCCAGAAAGAGCACAGCTGAGAGGAAGTGTATGAGATATGAGATATGGGATATGGGAAATGGGATATGTGATCAGCCCCCATGCACCAGCCTGTATCTCTTCCTCCTCCATGTGCAGCAACACCTAGCACACAGCAGAGCAAGACAAAACATATTCATAACCCCCAAATTCTTCCTCTCATTCTACCCTTTAATATCCACCTCAGACCCCGTAGGTGATCCAGTTCCTCCTGGTATATGTATTTGTATATGTGTATGTGTATGTGTATGTATGTGTATATCTATATATCTATATCTATTTCTATACCTATTTTTGTATCTCTCACCTGTCTATATCTGTATATTTGCAGAGCTGTACTCCCTGTTCCAGAGCACACACAGGGTTTTTCCTCCATTTCCTTCTCTCAAAGGGCCAAACGGGACCCTGGGCTGTGAGAGGCGTTCAGCTGTAAAGGGTTGGATCAGCTTTTCTTTACCCTGTTCTCCCATTTAGTCCTAAATGTGTCCATGGGTGGTAAAAACTTCCTCTTCTCTGGGCAGAGTGCTGCAGGGTGGGCAGTGGTTCCCATGTGCCCACTCCTGTACACAGACACGTGGGTTGACCACTCTCCTCCTTTCTTTGCTGATCAGGACCCCCAAATTCCTTTGCTGGCTTAAGTGACATGCCACTCCTTTCACTCCCTTGTCATGTGTGATGTCTGTCCATGGAGAGTCACACTGGGGACAAGGACAAAGTCTGGGGCAGGTGCCAGGCACTGGGACAGCTTAACCAGCCCCCCTGGTTAGTCAGAAGAATACATCTCATTTTTCAAATAATTCCCATATCCATTCCTATCTTGTTTTCCATGAAAAATGTGAAAGCACTAATAGAAAACTTCCCACAGAGGTTTCTTGTTTTGACAAAAGATCAATTTTCCATTGAGCAGATATTTTACACCAATATTTCTGTCTGCTGTGTGAGGGATCAGCCACACTGTGGGGAGAGAGGGGTGTGCCATGGCACAGTGACTGTCAGAGATGCTTGGGCTGGTGACAGAAAACATCTGCCCTGAGCTCCCTGGGCAGCACCGTGTGAGCTGGGACAGGTCACTCTTCTTTTGTGTCCAGCCCTTTTCCTTAATGCTGGAGAAAGATGAGGTTAATACGGTTGATTCACCCACGAGAGGTGCCCTGAGCAGGGTGGATGCTCTGGGACACCTTGGTTGGTGATTTTAGAGGTCTTTCCCAGCCTTACTGATCCTGTGACTCTGTGGCTAAGGAGTAGCAGCACTCCCCAGGTTTCAGTTAAATAATTTCAACCCCACCCCTCCCCCACCACCCCCCCCACCCCACTCCATGGCACCACACCCATGGGGCAGCAGCAGGGCTCGACCATTCCCTCCTGGAGCAGCAGAATTTGCCAGCCTGGCTTGTTCCTTATGTGCCTTGCTCCTCTGCAGGAAGGATGCAATGGTTAAATGGACCCCACAGGAGAGAGGAAATCACTCCTGTCCCAATATCAGCTTGGGGAGAGGCATTTCTGACCTGCAAGGCAGGAGGAAGAGCATAAAGAAGCCCCAAAAGGGTGTCAGGATTAGCAGCCAGACATCCAGAGAGGCAGAATCTGAATTATATGTGGATAAAACTTCCAGGAATTAAACTTCCCAGGACTGTGCATAGTCTGCTGCTGCTCAGGAAGCCTGAATTGGCTGAAAGGGAGCCTGGAAAGCTGGACCCACTTGCAAGGGCTCTGTAGGCGGGGGAGAGCTGTTAATGAGCCTTTTCGTGTCTGTTCTATCTGATCTAATTCTATTCTATCACTTTGATTTTTCTTTCTGTGTAAAGTTAATGCAGGTTATAAATAATACCTGTCTCTAGAAATGAATGATCTTCTTTGGGGAGCTCATCTGGGGGAAAAAGGCAAGGCAGAGACACCTCAAAGCTGTGTCTAAATTGGGGTCCTGTCACAACTGCACAGGGTCATCACACATGGTCCAGTGCTGGGAAGAAGAAAGGGTTGAGAAGGGATTGACAAAGGCACAGGAAACATGTGCAGGGCAGGAGGTTAAGGGTCATTTTGCCTACTCTATCTTTTAGAGGAGCCAGAGGTACAGCTTGAGCTGTTCTTTCAGGCCTTGTGTGGGAGAAGGTTTCTAACACAGTAAAGGTTTTCCAGTCTCTTGGACAAAGGCAGGATATTGCTGAGGAAAAACAGTCAATGAAATCAAAATGTAGAGGAGCTCTCAGAGAGGGAGACACTGGTGGCAGGTGGAAAGCTCTAAAAGCCTTTAGAAACCTCCTTCTAGCTAAAGCTGGTGCCCAGGTGAGTAGGTTCCCTCTAACTGTGCCATTCTCCACCAAACTGAACCCTGCAATGATGTGAGGAATCCATGAACCCATGAACTCAACACTGGGGCCAGCAGAGCCCTCAGGGATGTGTGCCTGTGAGGTGCTGCTCCACCTCAACCGTCTTCATCATTGAACTTTGTCTCCCCTTTTACTTCTGATCTTTTCCTGCCCAGACTCTGCCCAGTTTGGACACCATGACAGCCACAGGCTGAGCCAAAGGTAAAGGCTCCATGCCAGCCAAGCACACAGAGCAGGTTTGGCCTATGGGATCACACCCCACTGAGCCCCATTGAGCAAACTCCGAGAAGAAGCCTGAGGATAAACACGGCAGAAAAATAAATGAGAGGGAATCTTGCTCTGCAAAGTCTTGCACTGTGCACTTGCTGCATGGCTGGGTTTTTGGTTCTGCAGAGGGAAGCATCCAGATACCCTGGAGAGCATCTGTCCACATGTTCATGGGATCACAGATCCATGGAACAGGTTGCGTGGGAAAGGACCTTAAACCCCATCCAGGGCCACCCCTGCCATGGCAGGGACCCCTCCCACTGTCCCAGGATGCTCCCAGCCCCAGTGTCCAGTCTGGCCTGGGGCACTGCCAGGGATCCAGGGGCAGCCACAGCTGCTCTGGGCACCCTGTGCCAGGGCCTGCCCACCCTCCCAGGGAACAATTCCTGCCCAATGTATAATCCAAACCTACCCTGCTTCAACTGTTGTCTCCTTTTCTGTGTCCATTGGCAGTTAAGAGCACAAATCTTTTCTGTCCTCTGCTCCTCCCATTGGCCATAAAAGTATTTTGCCGGTCAACCATTTACTGCAAAGTTATGGAAGGAGAGATCTAGACAGGGAAGGAGGGTGCCAGCCAGGGAAGTGCTCCTCTGCACCTTTGGCTTGATGCAAACAGTGCTGGGGATGGAAAGTAGGCACATGGGGAGTGCCTGTGGGAGCCTCCTCCTGTGGGAACTGGAGTGCACATGGACTGAGCTGTCTGAGTGGCTGCTGGGTTAGTGCTAGTTGATAGCGTTAATCAGCTTGTGGGGTGCCCCTCCTGTTGGCCAAAGCAGGCTGCTGGAATGGAGCCAGGCTGGGGTAGGCAGGAGCCCCCCGGGAGGGGCCTTGTACAGAGGGTGCAGCCTGAAATCCAGGGTTTGTGCAGGGGGAGCAGCACATGGCTGGGCTGCAAATGTTGGCAGAGGATGTCAAAAGAGGGCCCTGTCTCACTGATGACAGGGTCAGGAGCAACCAGAGAAGGGGGAGATCCTGGATGGGTGATCCTGGAGAATTCCATCCGAGTGAAGGGAGAGTTTGCTTTTCAGACTGGAGGCCTCAGTGCCTGGGCTCACCATGAGGGCCAGGGTTTGGAGTTTAACTTGACAAGAAACACATTAAGTCCTTGATGTTTAATAATCTGCTAAATTAGCCTGTGGATTTTCACAGAATGACAGAATAGTTGTGGTTGGAAAAGCCCTCTAGGATCACCAAGTCCAATGCGAACCCAGCACCACCAGTGTTCACCACTAAACTCTGTCCCCGGGTGCCACCTCCAAATGGCTTTGGAACGCTTCCAGAGCACTCCCCACTGCCCTGCAGAGCCTGTGACTTGCCAACCATTACGGAGAATAAATCTTCTTTAATATACAATCTAAACCTCCCCTTGTGTGACTTGAGGCCATTTCATCTTGTCCTGTCACTTGCCAGGGAGAAGGGATTGACACCTCACTTTTGGGGCAACCAGCCATGCATGGGGTTAGCAGTCAGTTGGAAAGGACTTGCTTGAGGTCTCAGTCAACTGATGGAAAAATAAAACTAAAGCTGGGGATGTGGTTCCTGAAGAGCTAAAAATTTGCTGAGAACAGCAACTACAACCCAACGGTGTCACCTGAGCTTCTCAGGTCTGGGTGAAACCTGGAGGTGTGGAAGGGAGCCCTGGCAGCGAGATGGGCACTGGTGGAGTAGAGCAAAGCAGAGTTAGGCAGGGGAACAAATCCCCAAGGTGCCTTGGCAAGGAGCAGTGGAACCCACGAGCTTTTGGCAGATTTAAGGTGTGTGATGGGGTGGAGGGGACATGGGGACAACCCTGCCATGTCAGTGGGTCTCATTCTGTGAGCTGGCTCTGGGTTAGACCCCGCTTCAAACCTGGGGACTCAGGTACCCCACGAGGTTCTCCTCTGCCCTCCCAGCACTGCTGCCTTTCTAGAGGAACTGCAATGAGCCAGTGGAACCTCTTGGAAAATCTGCACAATGCCTCAGTGCTCTGGCTCTGCTCTGAGCAGTTGAAGGTGCTCTGTACTCTCTGCCTCCTTGCCATGGCACTGAGAATGCTCCCCATGTCCTCACTGTGCTGCTCTGTCTGTCCCTGCAGCTCCCTGGAATTACTCAGGGTTTATTTCCAGCTCCCCTGGCAGTGCTGGACTAGAGCTGTCTCTGCTGCCCTGGCACTCCTGAGGTCCCAAGGACCTGCTGGCTGAGGACTTTGCTCCTTCTCTGCACTCACATCAGGCTGGGAAGCTTTCATTTGCTGCCTTGCAGTTCTTGCAGCCTCTCCCCTTCCTTGCTTGGTTGCCTTTCTCTCCTCTTGGCTGTCTGCTGGGTTGGAGGAGGTTTTATCCCAAACTATCCTCTTTTATTTATGGGGCAATTTGCATTTTATTATTTCCTTCACACACTTCAGAGTTTTCTCCTGCATTTATCTCTCCTCTCTGGGGTTCCTCGCTTCCTTCTGTTCAGCATCATCCACAGGACTCTATCCTTGCAGCCCTGCTTCAGCTTATTTCCAGACATTTTTCTGTCTCCCTGCCTGTGTCTGAAGTCTGGACCACCTGGAGGCTCTCAGCAGGTGCCCTGATTTACTGCCTCAGACCTTTTCACTATTTAAATCCACACACAGCAGCTGCTCCTATTCTTAGCTCTGACCTCTGCACCTTTATCCAGCCTTGCCACAAAAGTGGTTTGTGGTTGCATTTTATTTTTTTCCCTTAGTTTTCGTTTATTTATACATTTTTAAAATTATTTTTCCATGTAGGTGAAAGCAGAACCACTGTTCCCACTGGATTCCCACTCTGACCATAAAGAGAGCCTGGCTAGAAGGATGCCCCAACACTTTTGGATTTTTGGATTTGAAACCTTTGACAAATTCTCCTTTCCACATCTTCCTTAAATCTGTAAAGCAAAAATGCTCTGCTCTGCTGCCTCCTGAGCATGTGGGGAGTGTGTCTTCCCCAGCTCCTGCCTGTCAGAATTCTTGGTTCATCCCCTGACCCTTCACTGCAGGGCAGCTCCCAGCTCCCCAGCTGGCTCTTCACACTGACAGGAGAAAGGAGAGGATGCAGAGTCAGGATGCCTGGGACTCCTCAGCAACTCCTGTCTGTGCTGCCCTCAAAGTGGCAGAATTCTATCTCCAAAAGGAGCTCCTAAAGCAAGCTTCCCATCACTGAATTTCCTTGCCTTGCAGAGGACAATGGACCGCAGGATTCCTCTTGGCAGCAGCAAAATGGCAAATTTGGGAGCACATTTCTCCTGCTCCAGCCCAAGGACTGGGTTAGAGCTGGGTTCAGTAAACCCCGTGTGACTCCTGTGGCTCTGGCTCTCCATCATCATCAACTCCACTCACTGCAGGGGAGGGAACAGCTCAGCCCCTTCCAAACCTGCTCCAGAGATGAAATCTGTAATAATAATAATAATAATAATAATAATAATAATAATAATAATAATAATAATAATAATAATAATGGATTTAACAACAACTTTCCACTGTGACTGAGATGTCCCAGGTCCAGACTGGTCCATGTTCTCTGCTTCAAACAGAAAGATTATATTTTTTGGCTATAAATGCTTCTTATTGGAAAAATAATGGTTTCTTCAGCATCTTTTCTCCCCCTTCCCTTCTCTCCTCTCTCCCCATCCCTGCCCCCTCAGTTCCAAATACTATTTTACAATATCATCACAGAACATCCTGGGTTGGAAGGGACCCAAAAGGACCATCCAGTCCAGCTCCTGGCCCAATATGAGCTCCTTTTTTAGCAGTAGGTTTAAACCTAAAATTTTGGTATAGATTCAAGTGTGTAATTTTTATATTTTAATATTCTTTTTTTTTTTACTAACTTTTTTTATTAAGCCTTTAAACTTACGTGGTTTAATTATTTTTCCTCCCTTTCCGGCCTGTTTCCTAATGAAAGGACATTTCTTTCATCAGCCTTTTCCCTGACTGTCTATCTGCCTGTTTCTCTGCTATTTACTTATCATTCCCTCCTACTTTGACACCACTCCTCCAAAACCCCCACCCTTTTCAAACTGTTTTACTGATTTCAAAGCATTTTGAGGTAGGACAGGATCTGAAAGTTTGGTTCTTGATTAAAAAGCTGCAGTGCACACTCGATTATTGCTCCCTCCTTTGTCCTCTAGGCTGGGTTCCTGCATGGATTGGTTTGGGAAGGGTCATGGACATTCAGGGATTTGGAAGCTCTGTCAGAAATGTGAGGGAAACATGAGAAAGATCCAGTGAGATGCTGATAAAAAGGGATTAGAAGCTACCTATAAAAATAAATTTTAGTTCTGATGTTTACTGAACAACATTTTGCTTCCTGCCCTTTTATTTCTGCTGAAAAGGGAAGCAGGTATGCCCTATACTGGTAATTTTTTTTCTCCTCCATGAAAGGATGTGGAAATGAGTCCTGAGCAAAATGATAGGGAGAAAAGTTTATTCCTCCTGTTCTAATAGGTGAGTGAAAGGCATTTAATTTGATTTTTCTTTCTAATCCAAAAAAGTGCTATTTGTAAAATTGTTACAATGCAGAGTATAAACCCTCACATATCCAACACTTGTCCTAAATTCAATCCAAGTTTTAACCACTTTTCCATAGTATTATTAAAATTCCAGATATTAACAAGCCATTGCTTCATTCCCATTAGAAGGAGCATTTGCATTATGCATTTTCTCTGTTTCCCAGGTGAATAGGTAACCAACCCTTAGAACAAAACACTCTTATTGAGTCATATAATCCATGGTCAGAAAGGAGGCAAAAGGATCCTGAGAAAAAAATGGGTAATTCTTTAAATGGCAACAGGAATGAAATCACAGCCTAAATATCACCCTGCTTGGATTTCCACTGCAGGAATTATTTTATCTCTTGATCCTGAAAACCTCTTTCAAAGAAGGAAAAAAAACCATCCACAAACAAGCCCCTCCCCCCCAAATCCCCAAACAAAACCCCAAAAACCAACCCCCCCAAACAACAACAAAAACACCAAAAAAAAAAAAAAAAAAAACCACAAAAAAACCCCCCAAAACCAACAAAGCAACCAAACCAACTGAACCCCAAAACCTCATTATAATTGTACGTTACTCCCAATTCTCAGCTACTTCTCAGATTCAGGATTATCTTGAATAAAGACTGACCCATGGGTATATCTTGATTGATTTAAATTCCATCCTATCCACTGATTTTAAATATCTTTTCAATCACAGAAGATTTTCCCCAGTGTGCAATTTTAGCCAGTTCAGTTTTTAAAACCACTTGAGATTTTAGGGAATTGAGACAGAAAGAGTTTAAAGCTCCTGCTCCAGGCAGCTGGTGTGTGCTCTGGGTTTGTAAGGGGAGTGCAGGAGCCCACTGGAGCAGGATTTACAGCTCAGGTGAGACAAAATGAAGGGGGTGAAGCATTTTCCTCTGTAATTCCCCATGAAGAAGGCTCTGCTCACAGGCTGATTCCTTGGCCCTGCTTGGGTCGGCGCAGCACATGGAGCCCACACCAGTCCTGAGCTGCTCCCTCTACCCTGGAGCTGCGAGAGGCTGGAGCTGGCTCGCCTCCCTCCTGCCCTGCCTGCCCCCAGCGGGCTCCTGGTCCCACTATTGGCAGAGCAAGGTCAGCTCTGCCTGTGGCTGCCTTTGGTCACCGTGTCTGGCTGTGGCCCTGGTGGGACTGAGGTATCCTGGAAGAAAACAGGCCACATGAAATGGGCAGAAAAAGCACAGCTGGGATGGACTTCTGTGCTTCTAGTTTGACTTGACCTTGAAAGTATTTTCCAACCTTAATGATTCCATCATTCTGTGAGATTGCATTTCCAGTTCCTCTTCAGAACCTCTGAATCTTCTGGAGGAACCTCAGCTCCTGGTCATTTCTCTTGGGCTGGTCTGAAAACACCTCTACCACCTCAAATCAGAGAATCACAAAATATCCTGAGCTGGTCCACAGGGTCCCCACAGGATCATCCAGCCCAGCCCCTGTCCCTGCCCAGACCCCCCAACACCCCCCTGTCCATCCCTGGAGCTCTGGCAGCCTCGGGGCCGTGCCCATTCCCTGGGCAGCCTGGGCAGTGCCAGCACCCTCTGGGGGAAGAGCCTTGCCCTGAGCTCCAGCCTGAGCCTGCCTGGCCCAGCCCCAGCCCTTCCTGGGGCTGTCGCTGCCCCAGGGACACCGTGAGCTGCTCTGTGGACAGGCTGGACCTGTGTCATCAACCAGCCTTGGCCACTCTGAGCAGGCCAGGGCTGAGTTGTCCCTGCCTTTCCCACAGGGAAGAACCAACCAACAGCATCAAATCCTGTTCCTCAGCTGTAGGTTTAAGTGACACCCCCTGTCTCTGAGACCTCTCCCCCTCCCTAACATGCCTGGAGCTCTCTCAGGCAGAGGGGCTGGCAGAGGAGCCTGTGTGATCCCAGCAGTCTTTGTTCTTCATGGACCCAGGCTAAAAATGAGTTTTGCTCAGTGCAAGCAAGTTCACATTGTTTCTAAGAGTTCTTTGCTGATCAAATGTTTTCTTATTTTATGAAGTTTTATACTCCCTTCCTAAAATAAAGGATTTCCTAATGGAATCAGCCAGGTTATTATTTCTGACAGCCTCTGCCATAACCCAACAGTGTTCTCAGTCTGGCTTCTCAGATTTGACCAGACTTATCCTCACACAAGGCAGGAGGAGCTCAGGATCCTTAGTGGCCAAACCTACCACAGAATCCCAGAATCTCTCAGGCTGAAGCTATATTTGGAGGTGCTTTAGTCCAAGTCCTGCTCAAGCAGGTTCCCCTGAGCAGGTTGCCCAGGACCATTCAGGTTTTGGATATCTACAAGCTGGAGAGTCCACTCACTCTCTGGGCAACTCATGATTGGCCTTCTGCACAAATAAAAAAAGGTCTTTTAATCAACTTAATGGGCCTTTGCTGGACTCATTCCAATAAAACCATATTTTTCTTGTTCTGGGGGGTACAGATCTGGGCCCAGAACTCCAAATGTGGCCTCTCCAGTGCTCAGCAGAGAGAAGGACAACCTTCCCTGAGCTGCTACTGTCCAACACAGTGCTCTGTCCAACACAGCCCAAGGACAGACTTTGGCCTCCAGCACCACATCCCGGGCTCCCATGGAGCCTGAGACCCACCAGAACTCCATGGCCCCTGCCTGCAGAGATGGCTGGGCCCCAGCCTGTGCTGCTGCCTGGAGTTTTTCCTTCCCTGGGGTAGGGGTTTGCATCTCCCTTGAGATTCCTTCCTGAGATTCCTCTCTGCTCAGTTCTTCAGGCTGCTAAGGGCCCTGAATGGCCCACCAGCATCTGGGGTGTCAGCTGCTCCCAGCTGGCATCATCCCAGCCTGGCTGGCTGGTGGGGCACCCTGTCCCAGCTCATTAATGATGTTATTAACTAGGATTGACAACAGCAGTGACCAGTAAATCACCCTTAGTGATTTACTCCCAATGGGACCTTGTGCTGCTGACAGCAACACTCTGGGCCCTGATCCTGAGCTGATGAGACACTGGTAGGAATTTCATATTGGTTCTGAATCAGTCTCTTCCCCCAAGGAACATGCAACAGGATGAGAGGAAATGGCCTTGAGTTGCACTAGGAGAGGTTTAGTCTGGATATCAAGGAAGGTTTTTTCACACAGTTTTAAAGCATTGGCGCAGGCTGCCCAGGGCAGGGGTGGTGTCCCTATCCCTGGAAGTGCGGATGTGGCACTTGGGGACATGGGCTGGTGGTGAATGTGGTGATGCTGAGTTGATGGTTGGATTTGATGAACATAAAAATATTTTCCAACCTTAACAACTCCATGCTTCTATGATTTAAATGCTCATTTCTCATCCTGTTTCATATTTCATCCACTTTCCAGTCTTCAGGAAATACTTCAGGAATTCCCTTAGTGCCATTAGTCTATTTTACCTCTTTTATTTAAAAGAAATGGCAAAGAAGTGTGACTAGTACCCAGCTGAAGCAGAGTGAGACAGTGACCCAGCAGGATGAGCTGTGCTTCTCTCCCTGGGCACAGGTCACTGCTGGAGAGCAGCCCCAGGTGCTGCACTCGGCAGCTCCTGCCAGCAGCTGGTGGAGCTGGCAGCTGTTTGACACCATGGGAATTTCCTGGGGCCTGGAGAAGAGTTTATGGGAATTTGACTGAGTGCAGGATAGAGCCTGGCAGTAAACATCCCCGAAGAAGGAGGTTAGCTGACAATTACTGCTCCGTAAGCAAGTCAATGAAAGATTCACTTTCTGTCCAGAGAGACTAATTATAAAATGGAAGCCAAGAGGGAAAACAAACATTCAGGATGGATGAAAAGGAAATTGTTTGGGGAAAAATAATCCACAATGCCTCAACATACAGGCTTCCTAATACTTCCTAATACTCAATAACTCTGATGTTTAATTTGTTGGGGAGCAAGAGGGACATCTCTCTTGTGGGTCTGACCTTCTTCTTGCTCTTTTAAAAAGATGTTTCAGATATTAAAAGTTAATATTTCTTGAAGAAACATGATGTCTAATCAAAATCCAGAGGTTTTTTGCCACATGATATTGTGGCTAAAAACCACAATGGAAGTGTATCAGTAGTTATTCAGCTCTGTCTCTCATGTGCCTTTCTCTTCTGTGGAAAGGCTTCCCTAAAAAAAGCTCCAATTGAATTTCTCAAGGTCCTGCTTCCCCAGGCTTGGGGAATTCCACATTTTGAATTTGTTAGCACAATTTGCATGAAGTAAGAAGGCTTAAATTTGGGTCATTTGGTTTCACCAGATAATAGGTGGGACCTCTCAATATTTAACTGGATGGCCTTGTGCATTTAATGTAAAGAGATACTTATCCTCACTGAGTGTTCCCTGCTGTTTCCTCCAACCTGTACCTTATAGGTTGGTCCCCAGTGTGGGTCACATAAAACCCCCAGGATTTCTCCTCCCAGAGCCATGGGTGCCTTCATGCATGAGGAAGCATTATCCAAAGGCCAAGGTGAGGTGCAGGAGGGACCTGCTCTGTTCCAGGTCCTGCCAATGCCACCTGAGGGTAGGAGCAGCCACTGTGCCCTTTTCCATGGGCTGGCACCCGGCAGGAGTTTTCCTTCCACACTGGGGGACAGGTCCCTCCTGGGCAGGAGGGCTTGGGCTGCTTTCCCTTGGTGAGGAAGGAGAGCGATCACCCACCTGAGCCACTGCCAGCTGTTCTCTCCCGAGCCATGACTTCCCTACGCTCAGATCCATCTCAAGCAGCACAATTGATGTTTCTTTCTGTGTGTGATGCTTTATTAAAGCCCAGGGGCTCCCTCCTGCTCTCACCTGCATGTGGGAGATGAGTCACGAGGATGTGGCTTGGCCCATGTGCTGTGTCTGAGAGGAGGAGCATAGCCCACTTACTCTGCAGCTGAACCATGCAGTTTCTCTGGGTTTGGTTTTTGTTTTGGTTTGGTTTGCTCATAGGTGCACAGCCATCTGCCCTCTACTACAGAGCTGTCTGCCATCTGTCCTTGCAAAATAAAATAACTGTAAACTCCAAATGCTCATGAGCTGCAGAGTTAACAGCTGAGATGTTCCTGAGCCTGTGGAACAGGAGGCTGCAGCAGCTTTCACTGAGGGGCTTGTGTCTAACCCAGGGTGTTTGGGCACATTCAGCCAAGGCAAGGTTTAAAAAATGGAACGAGCAGAGCTGCAACTTTGGGCTGTGCTCATGGCACAACCCCTGCCTGGAGAGAGCTCTGCTGCCCTCAGGGAAGGGCTGCAGGGTCTTCAGTGACAGGGAGCTGCTGCAGGTGCTGCTGGTACCCAGGAGCTGGTGCTCAGCCAGAAAGGATCACAGAATCATGGAATTATTAAGGTCGCAAAAGCCACCCCAGACCATTGAGTCCAAGCTGTGCCTGATCCCCACCTTGTCACCAGCCTAGAGCACTGAAT
Source organism: Sitta carolinensis (assembly GCA_032173965.1). Taxonomy (NCBI): domain Eukaryota; kingdom Metazoa; phylum Chordata; class Aves; order Passeriformes; family Sittidae; genus Sitta; species Sitta carolinensis. The sequence continues at coordinate 13,480,616 of CM063296.1, read as the reverse complement.
GCCCTGTCCAGGCCTTCCTTGGACACTCCAGGCATGGGGATCCACACCCTCTGGGCATCCCCTGCCAACGCCTGTCCCCTCCTTTCCGTACATGAACTCCTCCTCATGTCCCCCCTGCCCTGGCCCAGCCTGAGGCCGTTCCATCTCCTCCTGTGCCTGTCCCTGTTCCCAGAGCCCGACCCCCCCAGCTGCCCCCTCCTGTCAGGAGTTGTGCAGAGCCAGCAGGGCCCCCCTGAGCCTCCTGTGCTCCAGGCTGAGCCCCTTTCCCAGCTCCCTCAGCCCCTGCTGGGGCTCCATTCCCTTCCCCAGCCCTGTGCCCTGCCCTGCACACACTCCAGCCCCTCGAGGGCTCTCCTGTCAGGAGGCTCCCAGAGCTGCCCCAGCACTGGAGGTGCCCCAGCAGTGCCAGCTCAGGGGCCAGCACTGCCCTGCTCCTGCTGCCACCCCAGGGCTGGCACAGCCCAGGTGTCCTTGGCCTCTTGCCCACCTGGGCACCCCTGGGCTCGTGTCCAGACACTGGCACCCCCAGGTCCCTTTCTGCTGGGCAGCTTTCTAGAAAGATGGATTTGAGGGTAGCAAACAAGTCTGTGTCAGAATGCAGTGCTGGACTTCTGCTTGGACAGTGCTGCAGGTGACCATGGCCATCCACCACAGGCAGAGGGTCTCTCTCTGGAGGGCTGAAGCCCCAAGCAAGGTCCTCTCCCTCCTCAGGCTTTTCTCCTCCTGCATGTTTTCAGCTGTCCCAGGACACAGCACAGAACCCCAACAGGAGAGGCTGTGCCGCAGCTGCTCACAGTGCTGAGAATGCTGCTGGAAGGAGCCTCCTGCACCCTCGGAATGGAATGGGGGTGGCAGCTCTGGGTGAGCTGAAGAGGTGGCTAGAAAGAGGCAAAGACCAATCCCCAGCAACCCAAAGGTCCAAGTCCCAGGGAGAGAAGCTGGACGTGGCCCAGTGGTCCTGCTGGGTGACCCTTCTATCCTGCCAGGCTGTGCTGCAGGAGAGCACCAGGACAACCCCATGGGGTGTGGGAAAGCCTATGGTGGTCACTGGGAGCTGCTGCTGGGGGATCTCTGACCACCTGGAATATAAACCTGAAAGGACAATTCCTTCGACTCAACAGGCAAAGCCATATCTTCCCAACATGTTTTCTCTCTGACAGCTCCCTTCTTTTTGTTCTACCCTCAAATCAGTACAGGGAACACCCTGACATTGTGTGTGCCTTCATCCTGTGTGGCACAAAGGGTGGCATGAGGCTCCTGGCCCCACTTTGAGAGTGACTCATGACTGCTCAGGGCAAACTCTGTAGGGAAAGCAGCCCATGAGGAGCTTCCCTGTGCAGAGACTTCTCACCTAAAAGTGTCAAAATGCTGAACCAAAACATGTTAATTTACCAAGAATTTTAATGAGAGGTAGAACAAGATAAACTCCTGAGGCAGAGAGGATTGGGATTATTCAGCCTGGATTAGAGGAGGCTCTAAGGAGTTTCTTCCACAGCCTAAAGGGTCTCCAGGAGACCTGGAGAGGGACTGGGGACAAGGGATGGAGGGCCAGGACACAGGGAATGGCTTCCACTGCCAGAGGGCAGGGCTGGCTGGGATCTTGGGCAGGAATTGTTCCCTGGGAGGGTGGGCAGGCCCTGGCACAGGGTGCCCAGAACAGCTGTGGCTGCCCCTGGATCCCTGGCAGTGCCCAAGGCCAGGCTGGACACTGGGCTGGGAGCAGCCTGGGACAGTGGGAGGGGTCCCTGCCCATGGCAGGGGGTGGAATGGATGGGCTTTAAGGTCCTTTCCCACCCAACCTATTCCATGGTTCTGTGTTTCCATTGCTCAGCAATCACCAGCCATTCCTCGGGCTGGGAGTGTCCTGTGACCACTCATACAGGACTGGGACATTTTCCAGTTTTTCTCCATTTCCTGTTTCTGTGTAAGGGGCAGCCAGACGCAGGTCTTATCTTGCTCCCCACACCTCCTCAGGGTGGCAGGGGCTCTGTGTGCATCACAGCATTTTCAGAAATGAAAAACTGGCCCTAAAGGCCCTCGTCTGCCTGCTGGGATTATGGGTTTGGAATACAGGTGAGAGCTCTCTGGGCCTAAAATGCTCAGGGCAAACGCCTGCTTTAATTTCGCTCCTCCAAGGACTCCTTTTCACTTCCTTTCACTCCCAAGGTTTTTAATAGCTCTGGCCTTGATCTCTTCACCAGCACATGAATGACAGCTGCAGGAGAACTATAACATTTTAACTGACATTTGTGTTTAGAAGCTCATCTATAATTAGAGACAAATGAATCATCTGCACGAAATAATTAATTCAGGCCATGCTGCCTTTCTTTCTCTCTGTGAATTCTCCAGGAACAGGTTGCTGTACCCTCAGACTCACTCTCCACTCAGAGCTGAGTATTTCCTCAGGCAGATTTCCCTTGCTCTGCTGCCTCAGCAGCAGGCTGGGGTTGCCCTGGCTGCTGGTCCCTGCCACAGGGACGTGCTGCCATCCCCAGCCCTGGGCAGGGAAGGGGCCATGGCTCGGATGGGAATTCCATACCTGACTGCAGGAGCTGTGCTGTGAGGAGGCTGTGCTGAATCAGAGTGTGGAGGGTTGGTGCTGGGAGAGCTGAGGGCTGGACCAGCCTCTCTGGGCTGTTTGGCTTCAGACCTGCTTGGACCATGCTGAGCCCCTGGAATCAGAATCATGGTGACTGTTTCACCTCCTTCCTCACTGCAATGTGAGCCATGTGCAGCTCCACAGCTCTGCTCCCTCCAAATCCCCAGATGCTGTCTGGAGCAAAGGAGGCTCAGGGGGTCCTGCTGGCTCTGCACAACTCCTGACAGGAGGGGGCAGCCGGGGGGGGGGTCGGGCTCTGGGAACAGGGACAGGCACAGGAGGAGAGGGAACGGCCTCAGGCTGGGCGAGGGCAGGGGCAGGGGGGAATTTTGGAACATTTCTCCAGGGAAAGGGTGGTCAGGCACTGGAAGGGTTGGAGTCCCCATCCCTGGAGATGTCCAAGGACCAAGTGGATGTGGTACTAGGTGCTCCAGTTGAGTTGAGCAGATGTTCAGTCCCAGGCTGGAATTGGTGGTCTGGGAGGCCTTTTCCAGCTTTACTGAGTCTGTGAGTTGTGCACCTTGACTTGGGGTCACCCTGGGACCTTCACTTGCAGGATGGTGCTGCCGTGGGCCTCGCCTTGGCTGCAATGCCTGGGATAGACCATCCAAAGTCCTGAAAGTCCTGCAGAACTGGGTGGCCCAAGCAGCTCTGGTGTGGACCCACATTTCAGCCTGCAGCACTGGTGAAACATGGGGTGACCATTCCCCATGGAGAGAAGGGAGCTGGTCCCTGAGCACCTGTATGGCCCAGGCCTGTGCCCTGCACCCAACATGGAGTGGGGGCACAGAGCCAGCTTCTTGTACAGTGAATTTTACAAAGTATCTAGACCACAGCACTTTATATGTACATATCTCTGCTCCCTAATATTTAAGTCCTTTTTTTGCTGTTTTGCAGTGAACTTTATTTCTTCACAAGAGCCTGACACAAAGTCCAAAGAAGCCAAATTTGCCCTGAGTAATTTTTATGTCTTTAACATACGGCTTTTTAATATAGCTTTTTAACCAGGTCCTGTGGTTTTCATCTGGGACTATCAACAAACAAGTGCTGACAACCCTTTCAGTTTTCATGAACCTGCTATTAGTGGTCCAGAAAAAGAACCTGCAGTTTGTGCAGAGCTGTGGAACCTCCTCTAATCCAGTCTCTCTGCTCCACTTGCCTGGGCAATCAGCTGCCGCAGAGCTGGGAGGAGATGAACTTCATCTGCCAAAGAGCTGAAATGACAGAAGAGGACAGAAGCTGCAAAACAATTATTAATTGATGTGGTTTTGGTTGAAGTTCTCTTGTGTTGATCATCATTTGCAGCAATGAATGAGGTTCATAACGCTGAGTGTCAACACCCCTGCTTCATCCCCACTGATGCCATGTACACAGCAAAGATATTTACATCCCATCCCTGGGAATGGATGGAGAGATGGGATTGCACAGCCTGAGTCCAGCTGTGACACTTGTATTGAGACACACAGCACAGTGCCACCACCCCAGAGGGCTCCACCCCGGGACTCAAGAGACACCCTGCAGTGGGAAACACAGGTGACTCTGGGGGTATAAAATTAAAAGCAGTAGCTGCTACTCTCAAATACTGGTCTACCATCCAATGAGGGCTTCGATAAGATATTTTCTATTAAAATCTGCTGAAATGTTTTTCTAAATCCTTCTCCATCTTCTGTGTGAAGTTGCTGTAATTCATCCTATGGAGATTTTTATACCACACCATATGCTTTCCAACCAGAGCTGTTTTACACAGTTAACAAAACTAGGGGATAAAATTAAAGCAAGGTCTTTCTACACTGTCCTGTTATGGTTCTTTGCCAGCTGACAGCCAAGCTTGGAATCAGCTGTGGGCGGGCTGGTGCACGCACCACCCAAATTCAGAGCAGGGCCTGTGAGGAGCAGCTCTGCTGGGCTGGGACCACACCCAAGCTGGCACTGCCTGAGCCAAGCTCCTCACCAGCAATAACTGGGCAAAACCCCTGCCTGAAGATGGGAACTGTGATGAATATTGGCTGTGGGAGTGGGCAGGCCCTGGCACAGGGTGCCCAAAGCAACTGTGGATCCCTGGCAGTGCCCAAGGCTGGGTTGGATGGGGCTTGGAGCAGCCTGGGACAGTGGAAGGTGTCCCTGCCCATGGCAGGGGTAGACTGGATGAACTTGGGAGGTCTGGTATTGCATGAATACATTGCCTGGCACAGCCATGGTCCAACATGCTGATCTCCCTTTTAGAAGAGATCTAAATGAGATTTCCCATGTGCCTTTGATTGTCTGTCCATCTCACCATCTACTGTGTCCTTCAGGAGCAGTGTGGGAGCAGCTCCTCCTCTTTCTTCTACCTCGCTGTCCATTTTCCACAATTCTTCTTGATCCCAGTTGAGAAATTTGTTCTATGTAAATCTGCTTGGAAAGGGTCATCCCTGCACTGTCAACATCTTTCTGTGAACTTCTTTGCAAGGTTTCTAAAACAATCAAATTATTTCCTAGATAATTTCTCAAAATCTAATAAAGTACCTCCACTCCATATGTTGCTGGTTTGTGGATAACCAATTCCGAGGCTGCAAGAGGCACATGTTGGCTTTCTGTAGTCATCTCTGATATGCTGAGCCACTTGTTGCTCCTTTAGTGGGAGTTTTTTATGTTGGTAATGAAGAATGTCTGACAGTTTCTTAGTTGGGATGAGCCCACTTTCGCACTGAGTTGCAAGTGGAGCACTTTGGGACCTTCAGAGTAAGTTTTAATTTGAATGAGAGAAGAATGATGTGATTGTGTCTTCTGCAAATGCCTCATTCTGATAGAGCACCTCACTCCAGAACAGCCCTGGCTGGGATTTTTTTTCACCTTTGTAGTTGGTTCAATTACCCAATGAAACTGCTGAGTATAACTCTGCAATTTTGTATCGTAAAATTATCTAAAAGTCCTCTGTAAATACCATCACTTAAAAGAAAGACAGATGTTGGATTGTGTATCTTCTTGCCGTGTGTCTACCTGCCCATCCATCCATCCATCCATCCATCCATCCATCCATCCATCCATCATCCATCCATCATCCATCCATACCATCCATCATCCATCCATACCATCCATCCATCCATCCATCCATCCATCCATCCATCCATCCATCCATCCATCATCCATCCATCCACCATCCATCCATCCATCCATCCATCCATTCCTCATCCATCCATCCATCCATCCATCATCCATCCATCATCCATCCATCCATCCCATCCATCCATCCATCCATCCATCCATCCATCCATCCATCCATCCATCCATCCATCCATCCATCATCCATCCATCCACCTCTCTCCCATCTCTGTGGCTGACTAAACTATTCCAAAGTAAATCACATCTGCATTCCAATGGAGACTCCCTCATTCACAACAGCCAAGCCCATGAAAAGCAGATTCTTGCCATAAAGGTAATTTGCTGCTGGGGGTGAATTACCAGCCCTTGTAAACATTGTGCTTCTGATGTAATTTATCCTCATTTAGCTCCTGTTGTTGTCCTGTGTTGTCTTTGAGCGAGGCAATCCTGGGAATGTGGGCTCAGGCACGGTGCTGCATGCGGATTGCTGGCAGGGCAGTGTTTGCAGTTCTGCTTCTCTACCTGGTGGCACTTCAAAAAGAGTTGTTTTGTGCTGTCATTTCTCACTAAATAAGGGTTTTAATGTTTGGGGGTTTTTCCAAAATTATATTTTGGCAAATAAAAGTTAACTGTACTATTATTATTTTCTAGCTGTGGACAGCTATTAATTTGGGGAAAATTTTTAGAAGCACTGGTTAGGTTGTTCTGACACTGACTTTCCACATCCCACCTACCCCTCAAATCTGGGCCACTGCTCCCTGCACAGGCCTGGGGCCCTGAGGAGCAGCACCCACCCTGCCTCAAGGTACCTGTAGATGCTGGAATTCCAGGTAGGAGCATCTTGGGGATACATTAATTAGCATAAGTATACTGCTTATTTCCCCTGGAAAGAGACACCACCTCTAATGCTTCATTAGCCATTGGCATGGCCTTGGGTACTGGAATTTAACCCAGTCAGCTGCCTGTGCCCAGAGCAGGTGCTGAAAGCAGCCAGTTCCCAAGGGAGCTCCATCCTTGGGTCAAAAACTACTTGGGAATGTCACACAGCACTGGAAGCAGTGGCAGAGCTGCAGCTGCATGGGCCAGAACTGCAGTGTCTCCCTGCTGCTGGATGGGACAGAAAGAGGAGCCTGGAGTGTTCCTGCTCTGAAATGGTGACAGCTCCTCTTGGGGATGTATGAGAAGGGGGAGTGTGGGAATCAGGCACCTCCATCTGTTGGATGCCTTCTGTGGCTCAGCTCGAGGCTCCTGAGGTTGTCAGGATTCCCAGGAGGTTTTCCAGGGAGTTGGACACTGATAGGGGCATCTTCCTGTGAGGTTCTGGGCATGACCCCAAGTTCTGTGGGTGATGGGTGGGATTTGTTGCACTGATTGGGGATCAACCTTGGGATCGGACCGTGGTGCTGCTGTGCTACCATGGGGGTCACTAGGTGGAGACCCTCCTGCACATGGCACCAACTCATTCCTGGGCTTAAGATCCATCCCTCTGGACCCAGCTTCTCCTCTTCCTGCCATGGGCCACTCTCATGGGATCATATCATGGACTCAGGGTGCTTTGGGTTAGAAGGGGCCTTAGAGCTCATCTTGAGATCTCCCCAACCTCTCAGGGAACAATTCCTGCCCAGTATCCCAGCCGGCCCTGCCCTCTGGCAGTGGAAGCCATTCCCTGTGTGCTGTCCTCCATCCCTTGTCCCCAGTCCCTCCCCAGCTCTCCTGGAGCCCCTTTAGGCCCTGGCAGGGGCTCTGAGCTCTCCCTGGAGCCTTCTCCTCTCCAGGGGAGCACCCCCAGCTCTCCCAGCCTGGCTCCAGAGCAGGGGGGCTCCAGCCCTTGGAGCATCTTTGGTGCCTCCTCTGGACTGGCTGCAGCAGCTCCAGGTCCCTCCTGTGCTGGGCCCAGGGCTGGATCCAGTACTCCAGGGTGTCCCACACTGGTCCCAGACAGGCAGGGGAAGGAGGTTCTGGACAATGCTGAACTCTGGGATGCCATGTGGGAGTTTTTCCATGTTATTTCAAGGCCTGTGACTCCAGTGTGACGCCAAATATTAACAGCACATGGGCACTGCCCCGCGGGTTTCCAGCAGTGCCTGGGGGTGGGAGCTGTGCCAGCCCCCAGCTGCATCCATGATCCTGATCCCTTCTGCAGGAACTGCAAAGGACCTTCCCCAGCTTTCCCAGGGTCCATCAGAGTCCCTGTGATGATGAAGGCAGCCCCAGAGGGAGCTGTTGGCACACTGGAAATGACTTTCCAAGGCGGATTAGCCCCCCCCCCCCCGACTCTTTGTACCCCTCTCCTTCCTCTCTTGGCAGTGCCTCACTGAACTGGAAGTGCACGCTCAACTCTTTTCCTGGGATCCTGCTGAGCTCCCTGGGGTTTTCCTTCACTACGACTCCTGCCTGGGAACTTGCAGGTTTAACTCTGCCTTAGCCAACCTCCCTCAAGTGCCACTTAAATCGCCAGCAGTGATTTGGAACTCCTGAAGCTGGCTATTTCCAAGTCTTTGTTCCCAGGTATCACCCTCTGCTCCAGCCACACAAGAAGTAAGAATTAGGAAAGAAAAAATAATAATACATGCAATTTGCTCCAGGTTTAACAGTCCAGGGTGGTAGGCTGGGCTGGGGTCCCCCCTTTTCCCTCCCTGTTTTAGGGTCGGGGCTCTCAGGCAAAGAGATGCAGCGAGTCCTGCACTTTCACACAACTTCTGTTGGCAATACTGCTCGATTTGGCTGCCACAGATGATCCAAAGCCAGGGCGGTGTGGGAATGGTGATAGAGGAGCATTATCCTGGAGGATGTGGGTGTAGGAACTGTATGAACTGAGCAGGACTCAGGCATGGCTCAGCATCTGCACATCCATGGCAGGAAACAAGGCTGAGGAAGGTGCTGGAGCCCCAGGAGCAGCTGAGGGAGCTGGGAAAGGGGCTCAGCCTGGAGCACAGGAGGCTCAGGGGGTCCTGCTGGTTCTGCACAACTCCTGACAGGAGGGGGCAGCCGGGGGGGTCGGGCTCTGGGAACAGGGACAGGCACAGGAGGAGAGGGAACAGCCTCAGGCTGGGCCAGGGCAGGGGCAGGGTGGATTTTGGGAAAATCCCTTCATGGAAAGGGTGGTCAGGCATTGGCACGGATGCCCAGGACAGGGGGGGATCCCCATCCCTGGGTGCCCCTGGGCTGGCACGGCAGAGATTGGCCAGCAAAGGGGAACAGCACAGCTCTGCTCCGAGCTTTTGTGGCTGCTGTGGTGGCCACAGCACTGTGGAGAGTGACCCCAGGGGCAGAGGGGTGTTCAGTGTCCAAGAGGATCTGTGGGCTCTTTGGGAAGGCTGCTCTGCATGGGCAGCAGGGCTGTGACAGAGAATTGTCATCCCATTCCCACCAAAAGAGGAAAGCTCTCTGTATTGCTGCACTTTGAGAGTGGGCAGAGCCTTCAGCACTTGTTTTGGAGAAACCCAGCACATTTATTAAACCAGAAACAGCTGTCTGTGCCTGTCAGGGCAGTGTGGGCAGGACAGCCCAGGCACTGCTCCATCGGTGTGACAGTGACAGGGCTGCACAGTGAAGGACCTGCCTTAGCTCCCCAAGCACTGAAGGACAGGGACCCCTTCTCCTCCCTAAAGCTTAGCCCAGCATTTGAGCCAGACCAAAACCTTTGTCAGGAGAATAAATGGCAGTTTATGGCTTGGTTATTTCCAGACCACCCTGGCAGGGGTGGTTTGGTGTGAGGATGAACCCAAAATAGTAACACTGCACAGAATTGTAGGAGATCCTGAGCTGGAAGGGATCCACAAATGGCACTGAGTCCAACTCCTACATCCACAAGGACTGAGGACATGCCCTGAAGCACTGTAAGAGCTCTCCCAAACTGGCCTTATCACTGCAGATAGCAGCTTCCAGGTGGGAAGGGGTCCCAGCCCATCCCATGTGTCCTTTCCTTGGAGCAGTTCAGCTGAGCGAACTCCTGGGTGGCACCTCCCAGGTCCCCTCAGCTGCCTGGGACACACACAACACTCCATGTTCTCATGCTGGGAGCACCCAGCTCCCAGCCTGGCCTCTCCCTGCCTGCCAGAAGCATTCCTATTGCTTTGGCTTTGGCTCTTCCTCATAAGCTTTCTCCAACAGCAAGGAATTTGGGAAGAGGCATTGGAATTACCCTGTGGTGGAGTTCCCTCCAGGGAAAAGAGCCTTTTCACTTCTCCATTGCTGGGAACTCTGGGCTTCTTCTGGCTTGGACGGAGCAAACAAGGCTCATCCTCAGCCATAGGTGCCATCTCCAGGGAAGCTTTCAAACCTCCAGGAACTCTTTATACCAAATATGTTGCTACTTTTATCTGATGTTTTTCTGATCTGCTGCTAGCAAGGAATCCTACACGTATCATTTCCTAGCTCTGGTTGCTCTAATATGCTCAAAAAAGAAAGCAGAAGGCATTAAAGCAGTTCTGTGTTGGGGTTTGGGTTCACTTGTAGAATTTATTTTTTTTTTATTTTTTTTTTCCTCTTTCCCATAAGTTGCCAGGTAACTAATGTCTGAGTACTTAAGAGTAGTTAATAAAGACAAAAGAAGTGGCTGAGGTGGGGAGAGGGGGTCTTTTTCGGGCGTGTCCCGGGAATCCTGTATGGGAGCACTCTCGCCGGGAGCCGTGCCACGGCGGAGTCCTGCTCTCTTTGCCCTTCGCTGTTTTTCTTCGCTCCTGCTCCGAGTGTTTCTCCAGCACCCCGGAACTCTGCACCCCCTGTCCTGCTGGGACTCGTGCTGCAGCTCCAGCCCCGCCGGGGAGCTTCTGATCCATCTCCAGCACCCCGGAACTCTGCACCCCCTGTCCTGCCGGGACTCGTGCTGCAGCTTCGGCCACCACCAGGGAGCTTCTGATCCATCTCCAGCACCCCGGGACTCTGCACCACAGCTGCTGGTGCCGGTAACTGCACCAACGGGGGTGGGGAGGGTGCCAGCGGCAGAAAAACGCTGTGACTGTTTCCCTGGTTCTATCTGTTGTTCATATCATAGTTATTGTTGTTCTGTTTTACCTTGCTAAACACAAGTAAAGAACTGTTATCCATATCCTCATATCTTTGTCTGAGAGCCCCCTTCGATACCTGTCTTCCAAACTAAGACATTCTGATACTTGACAAACTGATCTGATTCTTTATTTACGTGAGGCTAAAGCTTTTGGCTGTCATTTTTCACAATAAAATATGATAGAAAATATTCACCTGAATGCCATGTTCCATTTTTAAACAGGAGATTCTAAAGAAAGTCCTTAATTTCAGCTCAGAAGTTTGCTGTAATCACACAGCCTGACTGCAGAAATGGGAACAGAGGCTGCAAAGGAGAAGAGAGCTTTTTATAACTTTTCTCATTTCTGCTAGGATGGAAAACTTGTGACAATCTTCCTTAGACTCACTCTCCTTGTGGCTTGAGCAATGGTCCCCCCTGAGCTCGGAGTTTCTGCCTTTATGAAAACAGCTCACAATGATTAATTTTTGTTGTATTTCTCATTGCTCCTTGGTTGAGGTTTCATTCATGAGCTGATGCTCAGTCCTGCAAATGGACTCATTATTCATATGGATGCTATAGGTGAAGGGAAGTAATTTTTACTCCCCAGTGTTACCAAAGACTGTTTGTTGTGACGACTGACTGCTAATTAACCATTCCCTGCATGTGCTGGGCCAGGTGGGACAACCTCTGCACCTTTATTGGAGTACTGAGACATTTTAACAGGAGAGCAACAATTAAAGGTGAATGAAAACCATCATGATTCTCTTCAGCATCCAAAAATAGTGAGCTGCACACTGAGAATGTACTGGGAAAACATCAGAAAATGCAGAGAAACCAGCGGAAAATAATCAACAGTTATCCAGTGCCTTAATGGGCACTGGAGGATTTCCATGTTTTTTTCAGAGAAAGGAAAGGTTGGAAATCTACTTTTGATATTCTGAGAAAACTACACGGGTACAGCAGCTGGGGCTTTACGAAAAAACATGAGGTATCAGCTGACTTGAGAGGGAAGTTGTGAGAGTTACAGACAACAGGCATTCCCAGGCAGGCAGGCAGCAAACACACCAGCTGTGAAATCCCTGACACTTCCAAAGCTGCCTCCTTTCCACAGATACTGATGGCATGGAGAACAAAGAGCTCTCCAGGCTCAGGGTGGGTTTCACTGGCACTTGGTGGCTTTGCAGGAGCCACTCCTGCATGACAAAGTGAGAGAAGAGCTGCCCGTGTTCTGCACAAAGCAGGGTTCATTTGGATAGAAATGAGCTCCGTGCCACAGATAATGGGTTATTATTGCACTCCCTGGATCTCCATTCATCCCCAGCCCATGTGACTCCAGCTACAGCCAAGTCAGTTTGAATTAATTTTTCAAGTGTGGCTTCGTGAGACAATGCATCAGATGTTTTAATAAAACTCAGACAGGCTGCTGCTATCACAGGCCTTTCATGCGCTAATTAGGGACTTCTATTATTAAAAAAACTCACAGCAATCAATCCTTCCAGTAATGTCCTTTTGCGATTCTGATACTCAGAGTTCCATCTTCCTGCACGTTTATAGATTCCTGTCTTTAATATTTAACATGTAGTACACTGGTTTGCCCAGCGTTGGGGATGTATCAGAGCCAGCCCCATGCCAGCCCCACTCTACTGAGCTTTGTGTGAGGGGGCTCCCACATCTGCTTTGCTTCCCCCACTCCTGCCTTGCGTCTGCTCTCTAACGATTCAGGAGATGTCAGTGGGGCCAGTCATTCCTGAAATATACTCTGTGTCCTTCTGGCTCTGTCACCTGCACCCCATGATTTGTTGGAGCTCCACTTTTGCCTTAGATGCTGTTCAGTAATTTCTTTTTTTTCTTATTCTCATTATTTTCCCAACATTACATCCCAGTTTCCATGAGGGTTAAAGCATCTCTGGCATTTCTAGTCACTGGAGTGGCTCCACAATCCACCTGACCCGTCCAAATCTCCTGACATGAGGCTCTTGGTGATCCCTGTCACTGTTTGATCGGGCTTGGCCGATGGAGGAGGCTTCCTTTGGCCTTGTCCTGTGGAAAACCACATTGAGATAATTGTGTGGGGATGGCAGAGCTCACTCCCAGGCACTGCTGAGCAGCCAGAGGGGGAGTTCAGGCTCAGGGACACTGCCCTGGAGCTGCCCTGCTGGGATGGGGCTGGATGTAGGGCTCTGCACCAAACCCCAGACAACAGCCCCGGGGCTGTTCCCATTGTGCCGGGAAAGGTTCCTCACCTGGGCAGGGCAGGGTGGAGCTCTGGGATATTGGGGACAAATGTTTCAGTAGGGAGGGAAGAGTCTGGGCTGGACAAGGAGACAGAGGCAGAAATGGATGCTCTGGGTCTGGTCAGGTACGTTCTCTAATCTGCAATGGGCTTAATCCTCACCTGGTGCAGGACTTGGACCTGACCTGGGAAGGCAGCAGCAGTGCTGTGAGGGAACCCCAGCCCGGGATAGACAACAGACAAGTCCCAGGTGACATTCGTGGTTTGTCCCCACCCCTGGACAAGCTGAGGGCTGGAGGGGCTGTAACACAGAGGAACTGAGGCCCACAGAATTTCCCAGACCAACCACGAGCTCTCCAGAGCTGTGGGGAGCACAAGACTGCTTTGGACACTCACGCTGGGTCCACCTCACTCTCACCTGGGGTGGGTCCAGCAGCTTTTCATGTCCTTGTCCAAGGCACTGAAATGCTTCCTGGGGCCTGGGAACTTCGATTTTCCTGCACATCCTTCTTTATGAGCAAAATCATTCCTGGAAATTCTTGCCAAGGATGGATGCGTCTCCTCCAGCTTGGCTGCAGCCTATGGGCTTCTTACAGGAGCTTTGGACACACAGTCCTGGCCTGATCCCAGCACCCTCCAAGCTCTCAGGCACATTGGTCTGGTTGTGGATCACAGTAACTTACCGTGAGCAACAACCCATGGAACCATGGAATTGAACGATCAGGGAATCACAGGCTGGTGTGGGTGGGAAAGAACCTTAAAGCACATCCAGAGCCACCCCTCCCACTGTCCCAGGCTGCTCCCAGCCCCAGTGTCCAGCCTGGCCTGGGGCACTGCCAGGGATCCAGGGGCAGCCACAGCTGCTCTGGGCACCCTGGCACAGGGCCTGCCCACCCTCCCAGGGAACAATTCCTGCCCAATATCCCAGCCAGCCCTGCCCTCTGGCAGTGGGAGCCATTCCCTGTGTGCTGTCCCTCCATCCCTTGTCCCCAGTCCCTCCCCAGCTCTCTTGAGCTGCCCTTCAAGAAGATGAACATGACAGAACCAGGACAACTGCTGTGACTTGGTGACAAAAGGGGACACCTGTGCAGCTGAGAGAGTGCCCGTGGCAGATGCTGTGAGAGCACAGTCACAGCTGCTCACACCATGCAGAACTCAGTTACTTGGGAGAGTTTCAGTATGAGCAAATGAATGACTCAGCATCATCCCAGCGAGCAGCAGAACAGCTCCGTCTCTAATAGAAACAACTCAAATCAATTAACAAATGTAACCCTGAATACCTCACTTGCAGGTATTTAATATGAATTGCTCCATGGAACTGATAAATCTTTAGAGAAGAGGCAATTAGCTCTACTGCAGCTCAGTAATTACTGACTGTAACACTCTCCACGATATTTCAGTGGAAGCTGGAGAACAGAACTGCCAGAACTGGCAATAGTGAAGGCAGTGGGACCTGCAAGAGCAACCCAGTCCCAAGAACAGAACCACCCAGCACTAAATGTGTGCCCATGTGCCTAGGACCTGAACTCTCTCCTTGGATGCATTTTGACCTGCAGGAATCAGGAACACATCCCATGACACAGAATTTTGCCAGCAAATGCAGTTTTTTGAAGTTACTGGACCAGATTTTCCTACCATTTTTTTCTCCTAACTATTTCTTATCTATTTTAATAACTATTTTAATAGCTAATTAAAGCTGGTGGTGGCATCTAGCACCTTTCCTTTGGGTCTGTGTGAGGAGGCTTGTTCTGGAAGCTTTGTGGTCAGGATTTGGGTGTGAGCAGAGGGGCCACTGTGGAGCTTTGCTCGCAGTCCTGTGCCATGAGCTCTGGAATGAGCAGGGAGGCTGGACCAGATGACTCTTCCAGGCTGACCCATCTGGGATCCTCTGAGAGTGAAGAAGGTGCTTGAAGCTCAGCCATGGTCATGGAGGAGCTATCTGAGCTGGCCAATGGAAATTCAGGAGAGCTTCCAGTTCCGGAAAACTGCACAGGATTTTACCTTCTCAGCCCATCTGGAATGGACAGCCAGAACTGGGCTTACTGTGGGAAAGATGTTGCATCCAGCTGCAGCCCAAGTATGAATGGAAATCTTCCCTGAATGGAAGATTTCAACTGCTTTCCTTGGAAGCATCCTTTATCCCCAGGCAGTTGTTGTGCTCCTGGCCCTGGTCTGGAGTCACAGGCTGCCCATGGATGATGGTTTGTAGGTCTCCCTCAAAGAGAACCTTTACCCAGCCCTTATTCTCACACAGTGGGAAAGGGCCCAGTTGAAGCACTGGTGGTGTTCCAATGTTTTGTTTGTGGTTGCCCATCTTCTGAACGGTCTTTTTGAAGTTGCCCTATCAGTTTTGCTGTGCTCCTGTCTCTTCAGCAGCATCCTGTGGAGTGGAGTCTTCTCCCAGTCCAGGTGAGTGCATCCAGCTCTGCATTTGCAGGGGAATATGACACTGCAGGAGAACAAGTCCTGGAAAACCAGCTTGGCCTAGCCTGGGCTGTTGCAAGGTGCATCCAGGATGAGATCCTTTTGCTTGGAATCAGTGTCACCTGAAGGACTTGTCTTCTGAGAGCAGTGTCTTTGGCAGATCTGTGAACCAGCCTGAAGCTGAGCAGGCTGCCAGGATGAGCTTGGTAAGGATCATTTCCTTGAGGGCAAATGCATCCTGCTGCTGCTGCAAACACCCCTGGGGAGTATCCCCCTTGTCTCTGTGAGCTTGGCCCTGCCTCCATCCAGCCTCCTTGGACAGCATTCCCAACGCTGCTGGGAAATGGGGATGGCCACAGGGAGGGAAAAGCAGCAGGGCCCTGTTTGCACCTCATCCTGCACATTCCAGAGCCATTCCCAGGTTTGAGGAGGGCTCTTCTTAGACTTGACCTTGCTGTTCCAGCCCTGGCTCATTGGTATGCTGCTAGCTGGGCACAGAAATGAGTTGCTTAAATGCAGCACCATGCAAGGAATACATTAGGGAGACTCGCCATGGAACAATGTCCTCATAACTGGGCACCACAGAGAGCACAGATCTCACCCCTGCCTGCTGCACTGACTGCTGACAACCTGCCTGAACTGGGGACAGTCTGCTCAATAGAATCTCTGAATTACAAAGGGTGAGAGACTTCTGTGATGGGCAGACACAGGAACGAGCTCTTCAGGCCATCCCGGCGCCGATGTCGCATCCCTGTCCGGCGAGAGCAGCAGAGGGAGTGACCCCAAAACAGCCCCGAGGGGGGCACCGGGGGGGGGGGGGCGCTTTGGGGCTGAGGATGCTCATTTCGGCCGGGTCTGACCACCCTGGCAGGGGTCTCTCGGCTGTCCCTGCTGCCGGGCCATCCCTGCTGCCCCTGCCGGAGCGGTTCAAATCCCAGTGCAGCCGTGGCCGGGTGCGGGGAGGCAGCCGAAACTTCCCAGCACAGGTGATGCAGCACAGGTAATGCAGCGCAAGGAGGCAGCGGAAGGTGCCCAGCACAGCTAATGCAGAGCAGGGAGGAGCCGCAAGTGCCCAGCACAGGTAATCCAGCACAGGTAATCCAGCACAGGTAACCCAGCGCAGGGACGCGCGGATTAGCCCAGAGCCGGCTCCAGCGCTGAGCCCGCCGCGCAGCACGAACGCTCAGTTGCTGGAACAGGCCAGAAGATGTAGCTCTCTGGCACCTTTTGTGACTCCAGACGTCTCCGAAGCCCTCCCTCCCACTGCTGCAGCGCTCCCTGATCAGACCCCGGCAGCACAGGCTGCAGGGATAAAAATAGGCTGGGATCGTGAACCTGGCAAAAGTTTCCAGGCGAGTTTTACTCCAGTTTGAGAGGAGATCTGTGGCTGAGCACTGACAGGTTTCTTTCCCTATCAGAGGGGATTTAAACTGATCGCATCGAGTCCTCCCATTAGCCACCAATGTGATTACTATCTCCTGTGTGGTTACAAAGTGAATCCACACTGCAGATCTTTCTGAATGCCCCCTGAATTTATTATTTCCTTGTCCCAGTTGCTATTGGTGACAGCCTTGGTAAAATCCCTAGCAACATATAGAATGCAACATACATGGAAATTAGTTGAATACTTACCAGTATTATAGTAATAAAAGGACCTATTTATTAAATATATGGCTTAAGTGACACCTTAACAGCCAGAGGTACTAAATGACATGGGTTACATTCATTTGTATGTTGGTACATTGGTATGATAGTGCTGCTGCTACACTGAACTTTATTACCAACATCAAATTAAGATATATTGTGGGTAACATCATTAGGGCTGCTTGGACTGAACTGAATTTAAATAATGTCTTTAAGATGCAGATTTTTTTCCATGGCTTCAAAACACTCCCCAGCTAATCCCCTGTGGCCCAGAAGTGCCAGCCATGAGCAGGAGCCTCCACTCGGAGGAGTGCCCTGATTTAATGATGTCCTTCTGCTGAGATGAGCTATGGGTCCTGAGCAAGACCTGGAAGATGCTGCTGCACTGAATAAAAATTCTTGAGGTGCAAGATCAGTGTTTTTGTGGAGATGAATGGAGATCTCACTGCTTAACTCATCACAGGAAAGATGCCAAGATCACAGGGAGAACATTTCTGATTTGGGCAGCTCTTTAATGCCACAGCCAGAGAGAGAACATTGGGACTGGAATTAGGGAAGACACTTGTAGCAAGGAGTGGAGAAAAGTGCAGGAAGCCAGGAAGGCTTTTCAGCACTCAAGCAGCAATCAGGTGGTTTTTCTACAAGAACCACTGTAACTGAGACAGCAGTTAGGGAATGTGAGGCAGGAGTCACAGGGTGAGATTCTTCAGCTGAACTTATGGGCTTAATTTTAAAATTTTAGATTGCTCATAACGGTCACCAGCCCATGACAGATGTGCTGCAGCCATGTGAGGTCTGTCTGGACCCTGATCTTCTCTGTCCTCATGGAGAAAGAAATTGGTGTCTTCTTACAGGGTGAGGCAGGGTAAAGAATGGGAATGTCTTCATGTAAACATGGCATCCTGGCAACCCTGAAGCTGCTCCAAAATCCTCCTGATATCTGCAACTTCAGGGACGGTGACTCCACCACTACCCTGCCAGTGCCTAACCATCCTTTCTGTGAAGAAATTCCCTCCCAGCCAGCCTGAGCCTCCCTGGCACAACTTGGGGCTGTTTCTGGCAGTTATGTCAGTCGTTACCAGGGAGGAGTGAGACAGCAAACGGGTGGAGAGCAGGAAGGTCGTAGAGAGCAATAAAGGGGGGGGCTCTGGGTTTCTGGTGGCACTGTGCAGTGGCACAGAAATGGAACAAGGGCAGCAAACACACTGTCTCTGCTTGCTGGGATGTGTCTGTATCCCAAACCTTCAAAATCCAGGAAAAGCTGAGTTGTCATCTCTTTAAACATTAAGATCTTCTTCCAATTGTTTTTCACAGCTGGTTTTGGCCTGGCCTCCTGAAACCTGGCAGAAGTTCCTTGGAGAGCTCGAGATTGAGGAGGAGCTCAATCCCTGACTGTCCCAGCAACACCCAAATCTCAGAGACCCAAAGTTCAACAAATTAAATCAAACAGAGACCAGGTACACAAGAATTCTAGTTTCTCTTCTGGAAAAACTGCCTTTGACCTGGGTTTATACATAACTCTTTCCCAGAGCCTAGGCCATGACTTGGTTGTGCCTGTAAAGGTTCAATGCTTTTAGGTCACAGAAATGGCACCAGTCATCCTGACCCTCTTCAGAAAAAGGAGCAGGATCAGAGCTTTCCTCTGCTTGACAGCTTTTGAAATCAGTTTGGTTTAAGAAAGGTCAGTTTGAAGCCACACATGTTGCACTGGTTAACATTACTTGGGATTTTTTGTACCCAAAACTGGAGTTGTCAACACACAGAGCCTTATCACAGCCCTCCTGCCTTTGCCTTCCACTGCAAGAGGAGCCTTGGAACCTCACAGCTTCCAGATGGGCTTGTGGCAAGGTCAGATGGGCTGGCAAGAGACTCTTCAGCTTTGGGAAGGGATCCTCCCTAGCTCTATGTTTGGCTGCTCACAAGTATTCTCCAAGAATCGGAAGGATCTGGGCAGGGGCTGACAACTCATCTCACCTATGTCCTAGAGCAGTGAACACAGTGCCGTGGGTCCCATGGCACGGGATTGTCTGTTCTTTGTTCAGGACTGCAGATTCCCTGGAGCAGAGCAGCTGCATGTCTGGGCACTGCTGTTCTGAGAGGTTCTGCAGCTGGAACAAGCTCACCTTGCTGCCCTTTGATGTGGGAGAACTGCCAGCAGGATTGTGTTACCCACAGGAGCAAGGAATTCACAAGGAGAAAAAGCCAAATATTTTTAATCCTTCTAAAAGCAGGCTTTGCACTTTGGGGGTGGGTTCAGGGTTTTCAAGGTCCAGCCTCTCTTTCGAAGCAGGGATTTGCATTCCACAGCTGGGGTTTCTGATAACATCTCAGGATTGTTGTTGAACTCCTGCTACCCATCGTGTTCTGCAGCCACAAGGGCACTGACCTGAGGATCACAGAATCAATAATGTTGGAAAAGACTTCAACAACCATCGAGTCCAACTGTCAACCCTTCCAGCTCCACACCTTGGTGTGAGGGGGAGCTCTGTGATCCGAGTGAGACATCACTAATAGGGCTTCTGAGGACTTCCTGCAAAAATACTTGTGCCTGTTCGATCGATGTTTACAGGGAATCATCTTTAAAATGCACACCCCTTTCTCTCTGTGCCTGGCTGTGAAGCAGCAAGGCCAGAGCAGGGTCCCCAGCTGGCCCCACACACGGACGTGGCATGGGATTGGTGCTGCTCATTCTGCTCCAGGGTGATTATTTGTGTTCCTTATGCCAGACCTCATTGCATCCACGAGCTGCTCTGCCTCTGTTTATTACATGGCCATTTGCACTTTCTGTTAATGTGCATTTGTGATGCAAGAGGCATCCCTGCCCAAATTTGAGGCTTCTGCCGGCGTGTCCATCAACCGGCGTGTGAGGGACAGGGGTATGTGGGGTGTGTGCAGTGGCTGCTTTGCCTATCAATTTGCACTAATTGCAGAGGCCTAAAAAAGACAGTGAGCTGTGCAGTCCTGCATGTCTGGCTCACCAAAGGCAGGACAGCAAAATGTTGGTAACATCTGGTGTGGAGATATTCACCTGTAAAAGTCAGAGGATCTGCAGGGTCCTGTCCCAAGGAGCTGCTGGAAAATGCCATTGCTGAGTGTAGCAGCCTGGAGGGAGTTAGAGACTGGTTGTGCCTAAACACCAACGGCCTGGATTGGAAAAACAGGATGTGCCTGGAAAGGGGCTGGAAAGGGACTGCACAGAGCTGGTGCAGATCCTTTCTGGAGCCCACCTTCCTGCTCAGGTCCGTGGTGACCACGCAATGCACAGTACTAGTGCAGAAGTGGGGTCAGGGTGTGGGCAAGATCAATAGAAGGGCATTGAGATGACCAAAAACCCTCAAAGCCACCTAACCCATTTCCAGACAGGTCCAGAAGAACAGGATGTACATGTTCACCATTTATATGATAAGTAATCTCAGGTTAGCAAATCTTCCCTATAAAAATGTGCTGCACAGAGCCCAGGTGGTGTCCCAGACTCACTGTGGGCTGGATGGATGCTGGACCCAGGGCTGGTGATCTCCTTTCCTCTCATCTCTGTTCTCTTTCACTCTGTCCTTCCTCTCTTTCTTCCTTTATTCTTTCATTTCTCTTCCTACTAAAAGACAGGGACACAACAAAACTGTTTCTACGTCTTGTTTGCTAATAAAGCTATAAAACTTTGTAAACCTTATTTATTTTTTTCCCCCTTCTGGCTTTTGCCATGTTTTTCAACCATGGGCATCTCTGAATCTTGGGCTCCCTTCCTTGTAGTAGTGTAATGTGGCAGGGTGACACAAGTACAGAATGAGGGTTGTTCTAGAAGAGGTGACGGCTTGGACTCCCTGTTCTAATGTTGGTTTTTCTCCCTTACTCTTTGAAAATACACATGTCCCAGTCCTAGGCATGCCTAGGCCTGGGCACTGCATGCTGTGCCACCGTTTTCCACACATTTCAATTCTCGGGAGTTTTGCACAAATTAAAGCAGCTTGATTATCTCACAGGGGGTAAGGCAGAAATTGCTGACTGTGGTTTTATCCCTGTGAAGGTGGTAAGGTCTGTGTCCAGCAACGCCTGGATGGAGCTCCAGACATCCCTGGCAATCCTCCCCAAGAGCTGCAGCTCTGGCAATGGAATGTGGGAATGCTGGAACACAGCTCTGGGGAGAAGGCATACTGAGATACTCACCTGACACCACCAAGGTCACCCCACCCACTGATGCTGGCAGGCCATGAGAACTGGAACTGCACCCTACCAGGACCTGAAAGGAGGCTGGAATAAGGCTCTGCTCCCAGGGAACAGACAAGGAATGGCCAGGGGAGGTTCATGTTGGACACCAGGAAAACATTCCTCACTGAAAGGGTGGTTAAGCCTTGGCACAGGCCTGTGGTGGAGTCACCATCCCTGGAAGTGTTCTGACAACAAGCAGATGGGGCACTTTGCATTGTGGTTTGGTGGGCCTCAGCTATTTGGTCAAAGGTTGGGCTTGATGATCTTGGAGGCCTTTTCTAACCTGAATGATCCCACGATTCCCACAGGTAGGAATAGGGAAGCGTATCCTGGAATCAGGCCCTCGTTATTCCAGAGCCCTGTAATGGCTCAGGCACAAACCTCCCAATGACTTTCTGATTATATGAATATAAACAACATCCACAAACTCATGCTCATTAATGAAAAAGATCTTAGAGAGGGGCCATTCAATGCACAGAGCAATTAACACAGCAGTTGATTAAAGCAGCTTGAGGATAAGTTCTATGAAGAATTCAATATTGCTGCACTGCTTCATGTAATGGCTTGGCAGAGACGTAAAATCATGACAAATGTGACCTGTTAGCATCAGGAATTCAGGGCCCATGGAGAGGCAGGAATTGCTCCATCCCTGTGGCTCCCCTGGTCCCCAGGGATATTGAACCACTACTGTGCAGAAGGGCGAAGTGCTGGCATGATCCCCTGCTTGCAGATTCACAGCACCTTAAACTTGCCCAGGTACCCAGGAGGCACCATCTGTGGGGAGGTAATTTCTGCTAGAATGCAGCAGCCCATGGAATTGGGGATATTTCCCAGAAATCAGCATGAAAGCTCCCAGGCCCAGCCATGGTCTGTCACTGCTCAGATGTGCAGTGGAGTTGCTCCCTACAAAGCAGAAGGAAGGTCCTGCACACCCTGCCCATCCTGGGAAAAAGAAGGGGATTTGGCCAAGGAATAGAGGGAATGAGTGACCTCCGTGATGCTGAGCACAGAGGCATTACCAGATCTCAGCATCTCACACACTCTGGTTTTTCACCTGGATTAAAGCAGCCAAACAAGGGGGGGAGGTGCCTGGAGAGGGGGCCACCCCTGCCTCGGGTCAGAGCATACAAGAGGAGAGTGAAAGAAAAGAGTCATAGAAACATTGACTGTTTTGTGTTGGGAGTTGTCTTAAAGCTGATCCAGTTCCACTCATGGCAGGGGTTGTAACAGGATGAGGTTTAATGCCATTTTCAACCCTAACCATTCCATGATTCTGTGATTCTGTGTCCCCAGGAGTGCTGCAGGGTTCCAGGCCATCTCCATACCACCTCAGCACAGCCACGTCTTTGGGAATGTGACAGGGTGTGTGTAGGGTGAGCCTGTTCCAGTAACCACAGGCACTGCAGCTTTGTTGGGCAGGACAGGCACAGCAGCTCCAGGGCCTCAGTTTCCCCTTCCAAAGGACAGAGGTGGCATCTGGTCCCTGCCCTTTGCTGAGTGCTCTGGGTCCCACAGAGGCTCTCACCTGCCCTATGCTTTGCTACTAGTATGATTGCTAGGAAGTAGAGGAGCCTCATTGTCCTAGGAAAATACTGCTTTCACTCAGAGCCTGGAGCATTTTCCAAAAGTAATTACCTGGAAGAAGCTGCTAATTAAAAGATCTGGTGCCTACAGAAGCGTTTGGCAGAGACGGGTGTCACCTTGCTGAGTCTGACATGCTGAGATACAATACTTGAGCTCTCAGCTGCCACCAAACCTGGTCTCTGCTGCTGCCCAGTCCATCCCAGCAAGGTCTAAGCTGGACTCCAGGACAGCATCTGCAGGAGCCTGCACTCCCCTGCCCTGTCTGGGAAGAGGTAGAGCCTTGTATATTCCAAGATTTGTCTTGGTGCAGACTTGTCACCTGATACCATGTTGCACCACGGTCTCTTGGTCCTGGGGAGGTGGTCACCCATCCCTCAGCCCCAGCCTGTGCCTGAGGCTTTGTTCCCACACTTCTGAGCAGGACCAGAAAGAACATTGCGCAGGAAAACCTCCTCCTCCTCCTCCTCGACCCAGACGTGTCCTGCTGAGCAGCAGCTGCTCAGGGAGGCAGGAAATGCACAGCTCTGAGTCGTGCCCTGCCCAAGGGGGCAGTGACCAGCTCTGGCATGGTCCCTCGGAGTCAGGCAGTTTTGAGGACATGGTGTGAGAGCTGGGCCTGGCTCAGACGTGGCACTACTCCTCCCCACTGTAGTTGCCTGTTACTGCCCAGGCTTTCAGCTCCACTCAGAGTTTTACAGCAGCAATTTTCCAGAGAGGTTTGGTGTGTTCCATCTCCCTGAATGGAGAGCCAGGAATGCCTTCTGCAGTGTGAAGGGATCCATTCTGACCTTTCTGGCTGTGGTAAGCCCTGTCTCCTGCCCTGGGGGGGTGTGACACTGCTGCACTCAGCATGCCCCTGTTTAGCTCCAGGCACACCTCGGCTTTGCACCACTGGCCTTTCCCCAGGACCAGGCTGATTGGCTCTGACCTGACAAACCCGAGGGAAGCAGTATTCCCCTTCTGAAGGGGCAGCACAACTTCAGGGGCTCTCCAGGGAAGCAGAGATTATGTCTGGTAAAGACCCTGTTGACACCAGGGAGATTCCACAAGGTTCTAACCCAGTGCAGGGAGGTCCCTCAGGCGCCTGGCTGAGCTGGCTTTTCACAAATAATCCAGCCAGGAGAGAGGGAGGGAGGATCCCCAGGGATGAGGATCTCTGGGATCACACAGAATTACATTCTGCTGTTCTGGTGTGAGCAGTAGAAGCTGCTTTTAGCAATCAATGAAGTGTTAATTGGCATTGTCTTTAGTGTGCCTTCGAGTGGGCTCACTGTCACCCACCTGCTACAATCAATAGTCTGAGCTCCAGAACACCGGGGACAGAGTCAGGCTGCTTCTGTTTGGTTTGTTTTTTTAACGCCAGGCAGTTTGACAGCTCCTGGAGTGAGAACACTGTGCCAGGGAGGGGAGAACGATGTCGTTGGGAGAGTGGGCCGGGATGGCCCTGGGTGGGATCTGCAAACACTTCCCAGAGCAGCTTGTGATGTCGTAGGCACAGAGCCCGAAGACATCCATGGGTGCCAGCCCAGGGCAGAGTGGGCACTTCCAGCCAGGGGATCATGTCCCAGCACCTCGTGTGCCCCTCGGGAAGAGCTGCAGCCCCGGTGAGCTCTGAGCTCAGTCCTCAAAGAAACCCAGGGCCCTCAGCTGCTCCTCTATGGCTTCCCCTCGAGACCCTGTGTTTGGGTAATGCTCTCCCCTCATCACTCACTGCCCTTGGCGTGGCTCTATTGCCACATTCCTGTTTTCCCTGGCTGTGCATAGACCACTGCCAGGCATGAGGAGCATTACCCTCTGTGCCATGTCTGTTATGTCTGGGACCATCTCTGGGACAAGTGTGACCTCCTTGGGGCTGCAGACAATGCTGCTGGGATGCAGGACAAGCTGCTCCCCTCTGCTGTGCTGGGGCTGAGGGAAGCCCCTGCCTCCCTTGGCTCTTCCTCCACAGCTGTTCCAGGCACTGTGTGTGAAATGCCCGACTCTGAAAGCTCTTGCCAAGGCTCTGCCAGGGCTGTCCTGCTGCCTAGGGAGGAGCTGGCAAACCCCAATCCCTCCCAGGGCTCGGCCGGGACTTCTCTCGAGGGATTGTCTCAAGGAGGACTCCCAGCACGAGGGGTGAGCACACCAGGGACTCTGCAGAGCTCACTCCCTTTGCACACTCGTGGAATAACTTCATGACTGAAGTCCCAGAGAAGTCTTCTCCAGTGATCTTTTCTTTGCCTAATGTTTTTTTCCTTGCCCAGGGCTGAGTGATGCTGTGTGCCTGCGGAGGCAGGGAATCCAAGCAAGGAACACCAGAGGCTCTGGGGGTCCTGAGCAGGGAAGTGTTCCCTGAGAAACCCTCATGGAGCTGTTTTGGACATGGGCTGAGCAGCAGAAAGGCTCCCTGTGGCAGCCACCAGACTGACTGTCTTCTCCTGTGACAGAGTTTTGAGGAGGGACTATTTCCTGTGACATGGGAGTGTTCTCTTCAGGGTGGCATCTCCAGGGATGCCAACTCTCTAAAACAGTCCAGAAATAAAATTATGATTTTTTTAATTGAACCTTGATAACTGGACTGCTCTGAGCTGGTGTTTTCTGTACAAGCACAGCTAACACAGCCCTCCACAGGAGCTGTATGCACACACACCTCTCCCGTTCCTTCTCTCTCCTCTGCTCTCCCTCTCTCACACCTCCTGGAGCCCTGCTCAGTTCTTAGAAAGATCACCTGGATCAGTCCAGCCTGAGCTTACAAGTCATGGATAGAGCAATCCTCTCCTACCCCTGGAAAAGACCTCAGTGAATTCCTGCCTCCAGGAGCAGAAATCAGCCTCCTCCCTTGGTCCTTTCCGGGGTGATGTGGTGTTTCCACCTTCTCCTCTCCAGGGCATCTCCCTGCTTTGCTGGTGGCAGGGCTGTGCTCCAGACACGTTGGCACCTGGAGGCTGGAATTGTTTACTTCCTCTACCTTGACATTAATGACTCCCAAATGTCTCAAATGATAAAGGGGATAACTCTGCGATCCCATGCCAGGGAGGCTGGAGTGTGAGAACAGCAGAGGAGCTGTTCATGACCCAGGACCATGCCTGGAGCCTGTGCCTTTCTTTTGGGTGGTTCTGCGTTCTGCCAGCGGTGGAGTTCCCGTCCTAGAACTGCCCAGATGAGGCTGCTCAGCACGGGAGGCAGGAGCTGCCGATACCTGTGGGCTGTAGCTGTGCCCAGACAGGGCTAATCAGGTGTCAGGAGGGATTGTCTGGCCCTCCTCTCCTGTCACTCCCTGTGAATCACTGCAGATTCCACTGAAGTGACCCCAATTTACTCCTCATCAGGGACGGAAGAGTCAACTCTTGCATTTTGAGCTGTAGTAAACTATTTTTAACAACTACGGCATTCATGATGAAAGGCTCTCTGTCTCCTGCTGCAAGGAAGGAAGGAGTGCATAATGAATGAACACAGAGCTGGGCTGATCCCTGCGCGGAGCCGGCCAGGGGAGCGCTGGGCAGGCTCCGAGGCTGCAGGTGTGCAGGGCAGGCTGGGGAGCCACATCCTGGGAGCTCCAGCACTTCCAGGAACCCTGACTGCTCCATCCAGCCCGGCACAACTCCAGCCTTTAATTGCTCTGCCCCACCTGCTTTGGAGCTTGGATCACAGAGTGCATTTAAGCTCAAAGGTGAGGTTTTAGCCTTGGTTTGAGCTGGATTTGGGGTTGTCTGCCCTTTACCCTGGACATCACCATGGGCTTGCCGAGCATTCTGGGCTGTTGGCCCTGGTTGCCATCACTGCATCTGCTCCTCTTGCTGGGTACTGAGGCACTTTCACATTGTCTGCTGGGCTTGCCTCTGTGAAAAATGCACTTTCCTGGTCAAATTTAAAAATATTTGATAGAGACAATAAGAGAAATAAAATAAAGCAAAAGAAATACAGCTAGCGGGTGTCTTGGTGCTCTGCCAAGAGCACACCAGTGTCTTGGAACCCCCCCTTGTTATCCTGTTCTTCATGCATGGACTTACGCACATTCACTTTTCCATGAACTGCTCTGCATGGTCACTCCTTGGGTCTGTCAAGCACAATTCAACTTTTACTCGGTTCTTATCATCTTTTTGATATCTTTTGTCCCTTTTTCACAAGTGGTGAATGCTGAGAGTCACTTGGGCCTCTTTTGGAAGTTATCTATTCAGGCAGCTAAAACACACTACACCTAAATTCTGAACTACAGCAAAGAAAAAACCTTATACATCTATTCAGCCAGTTAAAACACAGGAAAAAACTACAGAAAACACATCATACTTATAACATTCATTCCAGTATTTGCAAAAAGCCAGCACCAAAATATGTACTTATAACACCTCCAATCCCTGACAGCTTGGGACTCCTGGAGCCCTGAGGTGAGATCCCTGCTCCTGGCCCTCGATCTGTGCCCCCACGGTGGCCCAAGGCTGACCTCCACATCCTGCAAGACCTTGCAAGGTCACTGTTGTGACATTCCCTGCAACCATCGTGAGCTCTGAGCACTTCAGTGGGGTTTTGGAAAGGCTTTGGGGACTTTATTTATCAGATGTGGCTGATCTTTGCTGCCTGCCTGGAAGGACTGTGCAGAGCCAGGAACTGGACTCCATGATCCTGGTGGATTCTTTCAGCCCACAATACTCTGATATTATGATTCTATGATCATGTTTGAAATACTGTTTGCTTGATGAAAATAATGGGTGGATGCCCTAGTAAAGGCAACTAGACCACTTCGATGTGCTTGGAGTCTGAGCAATTGACCATTTTTAAGGACTGGGAGAACTTGATGGGGCAGAAGGCTTTGAAAGGCACTTCCCCATGCCCTGAATCCCTGTGGCAGCCGAGCTCCAGGTGCTTGGAGCACGGCCCTTGCAGCAGTGGTGTCCATGAGCTGTGTCCATGCCCGGTGTGTGACACTGGTGACACCAAACCCTGCTGTGCCCCAGGGCTGGTGCCCTTCAGCCAGGTTGGGTTGCTGAGCTCTGCAGGCCCATAACTGTTTCAGGTCAGGTTCTGATGGGCCTGGCAGCAGCTCCTGTGCAGGGAATGATGAATGGCTGCAGGCTGCACCTAATGGGGAAGGGGATTATTGGGTAATAATCAATTAAGTGATTCTGAGGAAGTCACAAAACACAAGAAGAAGCCTTGAAGAGAGAGAGCAACCTCTGCTGTCTGGGGAAGCGTGGGAGCCATCAGGTTTTCCTGGAGAGGAGCAGGACCCCCCTGCCAGCTGTGACCCTCCCTGGTGTGACATGGTGGCTGAGGGGGGAACCTTCTGTGCTCTGTGGGGTTTGGGGGTTTCCAGCTGCAGGCTGCCCATTCCAGGAGATGAATCCTTCTCTGCCTGTGCAGTCTGGATTGGTTTAGATGGCCAGAGCTGGCTGACTGTTGCCAGGGACTGGCAATCCAGATGCACATCCAGATGTGTCCAGAGAGAGAGGAGACCTGAACAGAGGCTGCAGCTCCTCCCGAGGGCAGCTCCAGTCTCTGGGGCAGGGACAGCCCCCAGGAAGGGCTGGGGCTGGGCCAGGCAGGCTCAGGCTGGAGCTCAGGGCAAGGCTCTTCCCCCAGAGGGTGCTGGCACTGCCCAGGCTGCCCAGGGAATGGGCACGGCCCCGAGGCTGCCAGAGCTCCAGGGATGGACAGGGGGGTGTTGGGGGGTCTGGGCATGGACAGGGGCCGGGCTGGATGAACCTGGGGGACCCTTCCAGCTCAGGATATTCCATGATCCTGGTATTCTGCAGCACCAGGGTTTCCCTGTCTGACAGACTCCTCTCTTCCAGGAGAACACTGGAGGGGTTCATGGGCACCCTGTAAGCTCTGGGCACAGCAGTGGCAGCTGAGAACATGAAGAGATGAGAACACAAAGCGTGGAAACGTTTCTTCCTGAGATGGTTTTCAATCCAGTGCTCCTTAGAGCAGGGCTGGAACAGTTTCCAGTTTGTGAGTTAAGGCAAGGAACCACTTCTCTGGGAGTCACACGGCTCCTATGCTAGTCATTGTCCTCTAAGTTCTTGTTTTGCTCTGTGTGAACAAACCTCCAAGAAAACAGCAATGCAGCATTTTCTACATTCTAATGAGCTGCTTCCTAATAGTTCTCTAATGAGCTGTGGCAAACAGCAAGGCAGCCTTGTTTGCTTTAATCTCTTTAACTACAGCCTATCCTAGAAGCAAGGCAGCTCAGGGGACAATGAGTGGACTTGAGGCTGGACAGACACCTTGGGGATCATGGCTTGTCCTCTGGTGTCTCTGGGGCAGGCCTGGAGATGCCAGCATGGGCATTAAACCATGGGGTGCCTGAGCTGTGGGTCTGTAGGAATCAACCTGCAGAGCTCTGCACCCTGCTCTCAGAGGAGATCCTGTCTTGGCTGAGATTTGGCGGCTCTTGAACAGTTAAATTTTGAGGAAAAAAAACACTTTCAGAGAACAGAGGTGAAATGAGGAGCAGACATCAGGGAAGTCTCAGGGAGATCTCAATGCAGCTTCCAGTACATTTAGGAGCTTATAGAAAGGAGGGAGAGGGATTTTTCATACGGGCACACAGTGACAGACAAGGGACAATGGTTTTAAACTTACAGAGGTAGGTGAGATATTAAGAGGAATTTCTTCCATAGGGTGCCCAGAGCAGCTGTGGCTGCCCCTGGATCCCTGGAAGTGCTCAAGGCCAGGCTGGACACTGGGGCTTGAACCAGCCTGGGACAGTGGAAGGTGTCCCTGCCCATGGCAGGGGTGGCACTGGATGGGTTTTAAGGTCTCTTCCCACCCAAACGAGTCCCTGATTCTGTGCTCTGTGTTAGTTGTACCCATCTGGGCTGGGTGCTTGCCCCTGTCCCTGAGCCTGGCACAGAACATCACACCCAGACAGCTCCAAACAGAGCTGCTCCTCCAGGGCAGAGCTGGGACAAGGATCCTCACAGGGAAACACTTTGATAGAGGCACTCAGGTGTCTGTTAACATCCCAGCAAGGCAGGGACTTTCCCAAAGTCCCTTCTGTGCCTGTTTTTGCCCTGCCTGGCAGCTGGTGGTGGCTTCATTGTGTTGTCTGAGGACATCCCCTCATTTATAGCCACTGGTTTCCCCGTGCTCTGCAGAACCCAGCAGGCTCCTTTTGGCTCCAGAGCAGCAGTCTAGCAGGAGAGGGTGACAGTGAGAGGGTGGCACTGAGTACCTCAGTGCATTCTGTCCTCATGGGTTGATATAGGATCAGTCTGTTTTATCCTTTGGAATATTAAGGGAGCCTCCAGAGGGGATGAAGCCTCTGGAAGAGCTGAGCTGTGCCACTCTTTGCCAATGTTTATGAATAGTAAGAGTTCCACCTCATCACCTAATCCTCCAGGAGGCAATTTTTCTCCTCCTGATGAGGGCACATCCAGCCAGGGTGCAAGAAATAAAGTGCTCAGCTTTCCTGCATCTGTACAGAGAGGCCCAGAAAAGGATGCTCCACTTGCAAAATCCTGCAGGAAAGCCTTGAGGAAATGCCAGCATCTTCAGTATTCCAATGCTGAACTTCCCACCAGGGTGAGTGCTCAGGTGATAACTCTTTGTTTTTGATCTATTGGATTTTGCCGTGTCTTTGGTATGGTGATGAGACTGCAATATCCCATAATAGATGGCTGTTTCTAGCAAGAGCTCTGCTATAATTGTATTTATGAGCAGAATACTTATAGAGGCCTTCAGGGAGCTTCAAGTGTAAAAACATTCCTATAACGACATATAGACAGCCAACAGCCAAGCAATTAATTTCTGGGCTGAGAGTGGTGTTGGGGGCCCTGTCCTGTTTTAGAACATCCATTAAAGCTGCAGAGGCTCTGCTGGAGGCCATGCTGGACACTCACTCCTTCCTCTGTGCTTCATGTGCCTAAAATTGGCTTGAAATAAAGTTCACTGAAGCTAAAGGAGGCCACTGAAATCCTGGTGAGTATCCTGGAAGGGATCCACCAGGATCCTCCAGCCCAGCCCCTGGCCCTGCACAGACCCCCCAACAATCCCACCCTGGGCATCCCTGGAGTGCTGCCCAAACCTCCTGGGGCTGTGGAGCTTGTCCTCCCAAGGGAAAAGGCAGGCAGGTACCAGAATGGGAAGTGGGATCCATTTTCCACATCTGATCCTGGCTTGCTGGGTCTCCTCATCTCTGTTTTCCTCTTTGTTCTTTCCCTCCTCCTCCCCAGACCCAAAGACCCAGGTGATGCTACCATGCTCTAGGTCTGCTCATGGTTCCATGTGAATAAAGTTTACAAAAAATCTACATCCCTTGACAGAAGTCTCAGTGCCTGTGTTTGTCACTGCTTTGGCTGAAATTACCTTAATAATGGGATATTCACACGATGCCAGTCCCCCATAGAGTGGCATTAATCAGCCTTGTTCTGCAGGGGAAGAAATTATATTGCTGTTAAAGATCACTTATTTACAGTTTTGATTAGTAGGGTGAGAGGAAAGGAGATTGTTTTCATCATTTTACAAAAAAGAAAAACCCAAACCGACAGGCTCTCCAAATAATTATGAAGTTTTAAATTAAAACTGTTGAGGAAAGTTTCCATTCCATGGAAAAACTCTGTCTTGGAAGATGGCAAGGACTTAGCAAGTGGCAAAGGGCCTCTAAATGCCCCTAGGAGGATTAAAAATAAGTTCTGTTGTTATAATATGGACAGTTCCAGTATTATAAACCAAAATGTATTAAGAATTTATTTGTATCCTCCAAACCCCTTGGAAGGGGTTTAAGCTGGCAAGGACAGACTCCAGAGCTGCACAGCTTCTCCCAGAGCAGATGTGCAGAGCTGAGCCTGAGCTGCTCAGGCTGGGTGTTAACTCAGGACTTTCTTGTGCCCTCCTGGTTTCTCACATAGCCCTGCCTGTGTCAGGATCAGCTGGGGGAGGGAGGCTCAGAAATAGAAAGGGATGGTTTAGGGCTTGGGGCTGAGCTGCTCATCCACAGAGAGAGAGAATTAAAGGTACCTGAGCCCACATGAGCACCTGAGCTGTGCTCGAGGCTTTTCTCAGCCCTATTTTGGGAAAATGTGTCTTTAGTAACCCCAGGTTCCTGGGTTCAGCTGGCCACCTGCAGCTACTGGGATGAATTTTCGTGTTGTCCTCTCAGGGGAGGGAGTTCCCCCTCATAGCCTTGGTGCCCCAGGATCACTGCAGCTGGAGAGGCAGTGCTTGGGGTGAGCTGTGCACTGGGCCAGCTCTGCCTTGGAGGCCATCAGAGAGGTGTGTCTGTGTTTATTTTTGAGCCTGGCTCCTGGCAGAGTCGTTTACCCAGGATATGCTTTGCAAACCCATTTTGTGTTTTCATTGTGTCATAACGAGACACAAATCATTGTTAGGGATGCTGGGAGAAACAGGAAATGAAAGTTGAGGAGAGAACAGCTGCTGCTGGTGCTTGCACTTCCTTTGGGCTCCTGGTCCCTCCTGTGGCCCAGTGACCCTGATGGGGTGGGGTGAGCCCAGCTCCTCCCCAGCAGATGGAATCCTATGGTTCAGGAGCTCCCACCGGGATCCACAGAGCCCTGGACCTGGGAGTGCCATCCTGAGACTGGAGGCAGGACTGAGTTGGCAGGAGGGCTCCAAAAGGCCAGAAAGGTTGGAAAGGGGATATTTGGAAGCCAAGAAGGTTGAAAGCTGCTCCCTAGAGCAGGGAGGGCACTGCAGGAGGGAGGCTGGGGATACAGGGAGTGTGGGACACTGAGGTGGAATGCCTCTGCTGACAGGGGCTGGGAGGAGAAACAGGGTGTGAAAGGGACCTGAAATGCCAGCTGGCCTCTGGCATTTCCCTGAGTTTGGTGGTATTTTAGTGGTGGGGGTGGCAGAATGGCACGGACTGGAGAAATTATATGGAAGCAGTGATGCCCAGAGCCCAGGCTGGCTATGGATGCTGGGGAGACTGGAGGGGACAGCAGGTGCCTTCCCACCAAGGATAACAGCTTCCAACCTTGTGGAATAAAGGCTATAAATTGAAATTTTTTTTCTTAAATAATAGGGCATCTTGCAAAGTTTCATTGAGCCCACAGCAAGTACTGGTGCTGAGCAGGGCTTGCCAAGATCCAGCAGGACCTGGGTGTTTGCTGGCCAGGGGAGGAGCAATGGCCACATGAAAGCTGGTCAGCCCCACCTGAGGGGGGGTGGGCAGCCAAAGACATGGAATGAGACCTCACCAAGGGTGAGAGAGAACTTGGCTGAACTGGGAGCTCACAGCTGAGCTCAAGGACTGAAGGGAGCCCAGGTGGGACAGGGGAGGGAGAGTGAGTGGCACCCAGCCAGGCATGGCATCAGGAAGGGCAGAGCTCAGCTGGAAGGTGATGTCCAAGACAATAAGAGGCGCTTTCACCAGCAAAAACAGGTAATAAAGAGACAGGGCTTGCTGCTGAATGAGGAGGGAGTGACTCGGTGGGGACAGAGGAGGTGGAAGGACTCCCTGTCTCTTTTTGTCTTCTCCACTGACGTCTCTCTCTTCTAAACCTTTGGGATTAGAGAAAAGGTTCTAAGAGAACAACTCCAGTAGTGCAGGAGGGCTGAGACAGGGATCTCTTGGGAAATCTGATCCCTTTGGATTCCTGGGAGGAAAGAGGATTCAGCTGAGGGGTGTCTTCCAGGAAAATAAAGATGTTGGTCATGGAGCTGATGCTTGTGTGACAGCCCAGGGGAAGCTGAGGGAATTTTCTTATTCAGCCTGGGGAAGGGAAGAGTGAACCTAAATACCAACCTGCCAGTACTTATGAGGAGGCTTTAGAAGATGGAACAGAATATTTACTGAGAAATTAGGTGGGAAAATAAGAAACTGTTGTTAAAGACTGAAGTAAAGGAGGTTTTGGCAGAATATAAGAAAAGAAATACATGTAAAGAGAGTGAAATGTTGGAATAGAGCCCCAAAAGCTGATCATGGGTTCTCCTTGGAGGATGTCAAGCCCCAACTGGACAAAGACCTGAGAAGCCTGGTCTGGTACAGGATTTGGGTGTGGAGATGGAGTGGGGACTCCTGATGTCCCTTCCTGACTGAGGCAGCTCACAGTAACCAGGGCAGACTTTGGGCTTCTGATCAAAAGTTTAAATGTGAGCCCTGGTGTGGGGCTGCTCTGTGCCCCTCCTTTGGTTCATCTGGCTCTGGCCTGGGTCACAGACACCCTGGGACCCCTGTGCTGGGGGCAGAGCCCCGTGCAAGGCTCTGCCCTGTGTTTGCTGTGAGCACTGGCACGGCTAAGGAGAGTGCAGGCTGTGGAGGTCACTACATCTGCAGTCTCTCTTCCCTTGCCAAAACAGCCTCCCAGAACGAGCAGAGCATTGCAAATACTTCAGAAAAGCTTCACTTCCTTGTGCCTCTCTGAGTTGGCCCCTTGGAAATGGAGCTGCTGTCCTCGTTGTCCTTCTCTCCTCCTGGGTGTTGCCCAGCCACTGACTTGAAATAAAAGTTTCTCCCCAGGAAAATGACCATCACTCGCTCCCAGGGTGGAGGATTTTGGTACACCTGTGTCAGTGCAGTTGTGCCAGGCTGTCTGCAGATCCTGGAGGGAGCTCACACACACCTGGCTCATCCCAAGGGGGCCTGGACTGGCTGGGGTTGGTTTGTGGTGCTGAAGGTTCACAGCTTGATGGGGCTTTTCTTGGGATGCTGCTCCAGGGCAGTCTGGGCAGACGCTGCTGAACCAGGATACAGGGGACATCCCTGTGTGTCACAGCTGCCTCCCATTCTCAGCTCCCAGCTGTTAATGGGGAATCTTGGACACACAAGAGGACCCCTGCACATCTTCAGGATGCTGCAGAGCCTGGTACCCACTGGAGAGCCCTGCAGGGCCCTGGGGGTCAGGGGTACCCTGGAGAGCCCCTGCAGGGTCCTGAGGATCAGGGATACCCTGGAGAGCCCTGCAGGGGCCTGGGACCCAGGGGTACAATGGAGTGCCCTGCAGGGTCCTGAGAGTCAGGGGTACCCCGGAGAGCCCTGCAGGGTCCTGGGAGCCAGGGGGCCTTCAGGAAAGGGGCTCACTGAGCTGCTCCTGCCTCCTCCTTGGGGGGCTGCTGGGAAGGTACTGAGCTGCTTCCACTGGAAACTGCCACTAATTGGACCCTATTAAAAATTTACTTCTGTTTCACGATAAAGCTGGAGCATTTATTTTCCCCCAGCCAAGCCATTAATTACCAACGGAGCCGGGCTGCGCTGCCAGAGGAACAGCGAGCTGGGGCTGCCGGTTCCGTGAGCTCAGGGCAGCCCCTCCCG
Organism: Sitta carolinensis; assembly: GCA_032173965.1. Taxonomy (NCBI): domain Eukaryota; kingdom Metazoa; phylum Chordata; class Aves; order Passeriformes; family Sittidae; genus Sitta; species Sitta carolinensis. The sequence goes on along the minus strand of CM063296.1, from coordinate 13,445,671 downwards.
CCGGCTCTGCGGAAAAAGCAGCCCCGGGCAGCCCCGGACAGCCCCGGACAGCCCCGGACAGCTTCACCTGCACATTCCACCACACCCTCAGAGGACTCAAGGGTTGAATTTCCCATTTCCTCCAGGAAGGCGCTGGGATGCAAGGGTATGCCTTGGCAAACAATATGTACTTTTTCTTAATAAGGACTAAATAAGAACTTAATAAGAACTTGAGAGCATTTAAGAGTAACGGGAACTCCCAGGTGTCCCTGCAGGATATCCCGCTGTCCTGGGGGAATGTCCTGGGGATAGTTTGTCTCAGGGGCTGTTCTTCAGCAATACCACTTCCATCTCTGGTGGAAATGTTGAATTTTGACACTGATATTTTTGCAGATGATTTTTCTGTTAGCTAAAACTGCACAATGCAAGTGCCTGAGCTTGGGAGACTTGCGGGATTTGGGACACAGACACAGGACTGGAGAGTTGTATCAGGAAAAACAGGTCTCCATGAGATCATGGAATGGGTTGGGTTGGGAGGAACCTTAAAGTCCATCCAGAGCCACCCCCTGCCATGGACAGGGACACCTCCCACTGTCCCAGGCTGCTCCCAGCCCCAGTGTCCAGCCTGGCCTTGGGCACTGCCAGGGATCCAGGGGCAGCCACAGCTGCTCTGGGCACCCTGTGCCAGGGCCTGCCCACCCTCCCAGGGAACAATTTCTCTTCTCTTATTTTAAAGATACTAAAGAAGTCCTGTCACTCTTTACCTGAGTAAAATCATGCTCTCCCTATATTTCTTAAGCCCCTTTAGGCCCTGGCAGGGGCTCTGAGCTCTCCCTGGAGCCTTCTCCTCTCCAGGTGAGCACCCCCAGCTCCCCCAGCCTGGCTCCAGAGCAGAGGGGCTCCAGCCCTGGGAGCATCTCTGTGGCCTCCTCTGGACCTGCTCCAAGAGCTCCATGTGTTTCTTGTGCTGGGGATTCCAGACCTGGACAGAGCACTGCAGGTGGGGTCTCAAGAACATCTTCCCTTTGGCTGCTGTTCCTTCCCAGCTGTCCATGGCATTGTGGTGAGTGCGGCTGACCGGCCACAGAGTGACCGGATGGTTTTGCTGGGTGGGGTTTGGCACTCTCTGTTTCTGCATCATGAGCACTGTGCCTGTTTTATTTACTGCAGGAATCAGAGCTGAGTCGGCAGCAGCTGCTGGGGCCAAACTGTGCAGCCTGGGCTGGGGGATCCCTGAGGAGTGGGGTAAGGGAACAGAGTTTTGTCTTCTTGCTGTAGGAAGTGGTTGCATCCCAAACTCTCCATTAACCTGATATGTGGTTCAATGATTGGAATGGCACAACTTCACAGAATGATGGAATCTCCTGAGCTGGCAGGGACCCACAGATCCAGCCCCTGTCCCTGACCAGACCCCCCAACACCCCCCCTGTCCATCCCTGGAGCTCTGGCAGCCTCGGGGCCGTGCCCATTCCCTGGGCAGCCTGGTCAGTGCCAGCACCCTCTGGGGGAAGAGCCTTGCCCTGAGCTCCAGCCTGAGCCTGCCTGGCCCAGCCCCAGCTGTTCCCTCAGGGAAGCAATCGCCCTTCCCAAGGAAGGGCTTCCCCCTGCACAAACACTTAGCAAAGCCTGTGCTTGCCTTCCCACAGGAACCTGGTGTCCCTTGGGACCTGGAACACTCCAGCAGAGAAAAGACATCCAGGACAGAGGTGACAGAGCCCTGTGAACTCCCCAGGCCAGGCTAACAGAACACAGGCCCTGGACAAAGGTTTTGGCATGGGCTGCTCTCCTTCATCCTCCATCCCATTTTCCACCTTCCATTGCTCTCAGAGCTGCCTCCTGCTCTGCAGCCAGGAGTGGAAGCACACAGTGCTCCACTGCATCTCAGGCTGCAGGCCTGGATGTGTCTGCCCAGCCTGGGGCGGGAGGGAAGGAGAATTCCTCCAGTTAAAATTGCAGAGGAGCAGCTGTGGGAGGGACGCTCCAAACCTGGCTTCCAATTAGGAGCAGAGCCATGGTACCTGTCTGGATGTGACAGGATAATGCACCTGCTAAACATTACAAGAGGCTTCTGAGATTCAATGTGACACCAGCGAAGCAGGAGCTGCAGTTTAGTCAACACTCCATCAGTTAAAAGTCTATATTTCCAATTATCTGCGGACAGTTTGCCTTCAAGGATAATTGGCTTCCCACAGCTCCTGGAACAGATGTCAGGGAGCTCCTTCTCCTCCACCAAGGAAAACCTGGAATGGTTTGTAGCATGCACTACAGCTGTCAGGGCCAGGGATCTGGGGACTGTCCTGGGGCAGCAGCCCCTGAAACCCACAGGTTCCCCCATCCAGCTGCAGAACTGCGGGGCTTGGGACCCACACTGTGACACAGACCTGGTACAGTGTCCCTGCCCTGGTGTTAGAAGGAAAAAGAGTCAAGAGTTATTGTTAACCATGTTTGTAGTTGCAAAGTTAATGTTTGTGGTAACAACTGTTATGACTGTTAAATAATGTTAAAAATCACCTACCTTGTACCCCTACTGTAGCCCTGTCCCAAGTTCCTGTATCCTGTTCCTTGTTCCTGTTTCTGTCGGGCTCTGCCTCCACTGCTCCCCTGCTCTTCCCCATGACAAGTAGTGGCTCCAGCCGGTATGTAAACCATGTGAACTCCCAGAGATCCAAGTGACCACCGGAGTGAGACCACCGCATACAAACCTCTGAAGTTTGGAAGCTGATGGACAGATACCTTGCCAAAGCACCCTAGAAGATTGGGAAGAACAGCAGCTATCTGGAGAACTGTTTGATCATCTCACTGTAACCACAATAAGACTTGCTCAGAGTCACCCCCTGGACTTCAAACGAGCCAAAAGAGAGGAAGTCTCCTATAGGACTCCTGTGAGGTCGGAGGCCCCAGCTCTGTCGTTAAGGCAAAGCTGCTTGCACCTCCTCCTCTTCGTTGTCCACAGGGAGCAGTGGCGGTGAGCGCGACCCCTCGAGCCCCCACACAGGCTGATCACAATAAAGGCTATAAAAGGGAGCAGAAGGTCTCCTGGCCCGTTCATTTATACTACTGGGGACACTGCCATGAGGCTTCTTCATTTGGCCAATTGTCCCCTTGGCACAGGAGATGACATCCTGGCATGACAATTTCCCTGTCTCCCTCCCAGGTGCCACCCATGGAGGGCTGGGAGAAGAAGAGGATGTTTTATTTGAAAATGGGTATTTAGGGAGCTGCTCCTAACAGGCCTCCTGTGCCCTTGGCTGGGACAGCCTTCAGGCCACCAGGAGATAAACCCAGCTCCACAGGCTCTGCTGAGCCCTGCCCAGCTCTAAGGGGCTTCCAGGGACACCCAGCATGAGTCACCCCTGCACGGACGGGCTGCACAGCCCAGGCAGAACTGGCAGAGGAAGCAGGAAATCACAGTAGGACTGTAGAAAAATCCCGAACTCCAGTAAGGAACTGAAGCATAAGAATTTCTTTGCAAAATTTAAATATCTGAGTGGGAAATTGGGTTTTTATTATGACAGACTGCTGCTGTGTCTAATAGGAATTGTCATTCACTACTCCAGGCTCTTCTCTATGGATAAGATTTGTTGACTGATCTGCAGCTTTCAGGAGTCACTGGGCCTCTTCTCCAGACCGCTGTGGCCTCTGGGAGTGGTGAGAGATGTAAACCTGCTCCAATGGGATTCCCAAAAGAGCCCAAAGGGGAGGGAGGGCTGAAGACAGCCCAGTAAGGCTCTCGTGCTTCAGCTCTGTTTGAGAATTACAAATTTTGATATACAATTCCTAGATTGTGTTTTTAAGATGAAAGGTGAGCAGTTTCCACAGGAAAAGAGTATTCCCTGGTGGGAAAATGTGTAGCCCTTTCTTTTTTCTTTTTCCCTTTGTGAGTAAATGGTAAGGTTCTGGGATTTTTTTGTAACCACAAACAGACATTTATACTGTGATATCTGAGACCGTTCCTCCACAGAAGGATCACTTCTGGATGTGAGAGCTCTCCCAGAAGGTGTTGTGAAGCCTGTGGTGCCCCTGGGAAGGGGGATGCTGCAGCATGGGCTGGGAAGGATGTGGGAATTCTGGGGGACACTGAAGGCTCCTGAGCTGCAGGAGCTGCTGTGACCATGGGAAGGGTGACATGAAGGATGTGGGGTCCAAGGAGGAGCCCAGGCTGTGGCACATCCACAGAGTGCTGGAGAAGCTCTAAACACGGCCTTTATTCCAAGGAATTACCAACTCCTTGGTGAACCATCTCCTGCCACCTCCTGCCCCAGGGGCAGGGGTTTGGCACAGCACAGAGAGTCTGTAGCTGCCATCCCTGAGGCGTGCTGGGCTGGGCTGTGCTTTCCTGCAGAACCTGGGAAAGAGGAGGGGCCTCAGGCCCCAAATCCACCCATTCTTAGCTGTGCTTCCCATAGAGGGGCTGTGGGATAAGGACCTGAGCCACAGTGAGTGCCCCCCCAGCTGTGCAAGCACAGCAGAGGCACAGGGACCATTCCCGTGCTCTGTGAGCCTCTCCTTGCCCCTGGCCCCGGCTGGCCCCTGACCTGCTGCTGTGCCCGAGGCTGGGCTCTGCAGTCTGAGCGTGCCCTGCCTTCAGCAGCTCTGTCCCTGCTCTGGCTGCTGCTGACTGCTAATGAGGCACTAATTGGCTCCATGTCAGCCAACAGCGGTGCCCAGGGACAGGGGGCTGCAGGAGAGCAGCACCCCAGACTCTGGCCATGCCTACAGCAAACCAGAGATCAAGATCATTTCCCAGGTGTGGCTTCCTTCTGACCAAATGACCAAATGTGTCCCACCCGTGGGAACAGCCCTTGGGTGAGAAAAACTCAAGGGCTTCGCCCAAAGAGTTCCCTCTGTGTAAATTCTTCTCCAGCACACACTGGGCCTGGGCTATGGCATCTCTGCCCTTGTTTTTCATATAATTTATGGAATGGGTTGGGTTGGAAGGGACCTTAAAGCCCATCCAGTGCCACCCCTGCCACGGGCAGGGACACCTCCCACTGTCCCAGGCTGCTCCCAGCCCCAGTGTCCAGCCTGGCCTTGGGCACTGCCAAGGGATCCAGGGGCAGCCCCAGCTGCTCTGGGCACCCTGTGCCAGGGCCTGCCCACCCTCCCAGGGAACAATTCCTGCCCAATATCCCAGCCAGCCCTGCCCTCTGGCAGTGGAAGCCATTCCCTGTGTGCTGTTCCTCCATCCCTTGTCCCCAGTCGCTCCCCAGCTCTCCTGGAGCCCCTTCAGGCCCTGGCAGGGGCTCTGAGCTCTCCCTGGAGCCTTCTCCTCTCCAAGGGAGCACCCCCAGCTCTCCCAGCCTGGCTCCAGAGCAGAGGGGCTCCAGACCTGGAGCATCATTCCCTCCTCTGTGCACACAGGAGCTGCACGGTGTTGATACCCTGACTCAGAGCAGCAGCTGTCGAGGAGCTTCTGTTTGCAGATTATTCACAACTGATTTTTTGCTTCCATCTGCCTGTCTGTACCATCTGGGATGATCTCCATTCCTGCAGGATAGCAGCAAGGTTCCTGGGCCTGGCTTTTACTCCGATCCATCAAAGCAGTCCCAGGGTTGTTAGGAGCAGCTTGCCTGCTCAGGCAGTTTGGCTCCCCGGCACAGACTCCTCTCACTATTACCCTGTAAAGTGGGGATGGATGTGCAGAGACTGCATGGAGTGTGCCCAGCCTGCTTCCCATGTGCTCTGCCTGTGGCAGTGCCATCCTGCGCAGCCCGTGGCTTTTTTCTGCTCTGCAGAGCAGTGGTGTGGAATTTAAAGTCGCTTCTCTCTCAGCAAAGGGGCTCATGCAAAACCAGACTTTCTGTTCCTATCCTTTGCCCATTTTTGCACCAGAAGAGTAAAAATTCGCAACATCCTTAGTTGTGTAATAAAACTGTCCCTTGCTCATGGTCACATGAACAGATAAACCCAGGTGTTTCTATAAGGAATCTATAAAATCATCCTGAGTGTAACCCAGTGCAGACCAGACTGGGAAGAGAAAAAAATAAAAAAAACAGGGGAAAGCACTTTGTGGCTGAATTTTCCTGTTTTGGACACAAGAGCCTGAGCTGAGCTTCCTCTTTCAAGTATGGGAAATCTTTATTTGTGAGGAACAAAGCTGAGCAGGCTCCACTCACCTGTGAATTGAAAGTTGTCTGTGGGCAGGAGTTATGCACATAACTGATAATTACCAGAGCCAGGACTCCTAATCAGGGAAAATGGGAGCTGTGCTGGAATAAGGCACTTCAACATGTGGGTATTTTTAACCATTTCCCTGCTGTCCCCATTGCCCAGCCCTGCCCTGGGAGCTCTGAGGTGGGAAGAGCTGGCCCTAAAACCCCTAAAGGGCACAGAGTTCTCCAGCTCTGTTTTGCAGGGGACTTCAGAAATTGTGGCTCTCCTGGGCTGTGGGTGTCACACAGAGCTTTGGAGCTGCTCCTGCAGCTGTGTCTGCCTGGATCCACCCTGGGCTCTCTGTAGGTGTGTCTGGAGCTGCTCACCTGGGCACTGCTCAGCAGCTTCACTGGCCCAGGGCAGCTCTAGTACCTTCCTGAGCATGAGAGGGAATTCTGACTCCAGGGAGATGTGGGGCATTGGCAGAGGGCAGGGCTGGCTGGGATCTTGGGCAGGAATTGTTCCCTGGGAGGGTGGGCAGGCCCTGGCACAGGGTGCCCAGAGCAGCTGTGGCTGCCCCTGGATCCCTTGGCAGTGCCCAGGCCAGGCTGGACACTGGGGCTGGGAGCAGCCTGGGACAGTGGGAGGTGTCCCTGCCCGTGGCAGGGGTGGCACTGGATGGGCTTTAAGGTCCCTTCCCACCCAAACCATTCTGTGATTCCATGATGATGATGATGATGATGTGGAATTTGCAGTCACTTCCATAAGCTTCAGGACTCCAGGTGAGAAATGTTGACCCTTGAGGACAACACGACCAAGCTGCATCCAGCTTTATGCAAATTTATTTAGGCTTTATTAGTTTTGCTTCTAATTCCTCAAATCCTGGCCTTCCTGGGGTTGTTCTTATGTCACTGGTAGATTCTTTCTGGTGGATGTAACTAAAAAGGAATTTTTTTGGAAATGAGAATAAAAGATTGAGCCAAATTGCTAATATTGGTACTGACCTATAGATGAAAGCAACACCATTCCCCAAGTCTTAATTATGCTTGGAAAGGGACAGGTTTTGCTCATTTTTCACCAATCTGATGGATATTGACTTCAATGTTTCTACTGGCACGATATAAAATAAAAACAACCCTGATGTTAATTGCTGCTTAGTCAATCAAAATGCTGTGATTTTGGGAAATAAAATTCAGGAAGTAGCTCAAATTGCTCTGTAGTATTTTGGAGTGCTAAAGACAGCCTCTGGCAAATGTGGAGGGAAAGAGGCTGCAGGCTGAGCGTAGGCTGGACTTGGAAATGCCGCTGACAGTGGCCTCATCATGGCTGGGCTGGCAGGGGAGGGACAAGGGGCTCATTAGACATTTGCAGATTAACTGTCACCATTGCCACTGCTCCAGTCAGTGTCAGCACCCAGGGGCTGTCAGGGCTCCTTTGGAAAAAACACGGATATTTCTATTTTCCCTGTTTACTGAGTGTTGCAGCTGACCTCAAATTGCCTTCCTGTCCTTGTGTTGGGAGTCCCCACTGCCCAAACACTCACAACAAAAAACAGAGTATGGATCCAGTCACAGTTCAATCCTGACCTGAGCTGGGCAAACAACTCAGGTTTTGCATTTCTTTGAGCAACCAAGCCATAATTTTGAGTTGAGCAGAGGATTTCACCAGAACATGTCAGGGACTGTTTAATCTGTGTTGTGTCAGGGCATTTTTGTAACAGTTTTTTCAAAGCACTTAAAAATGAAAGGGTAGAAGTGAAGGAAAAAAAATGTGCTGTACAGAAAAACTGCAAAATTTTGGATCTTGGGGGCATTTTAAAACTTCATCTTTTGAGTGGAGCAGTTTGACAGCTTTACAAACTATTTACATTAGTAGTTCCATTTTCTGAGGGGAAAAAATTGTCCTCAGCCAAAATAAGTAACGGATCTGTAGTTGTGTCACAGATGGATCTGGTACAGCTGATGCTCCAAGGTTCTCCTGTTTGCAGTGGCTTTTGTCACTCAGTGATAGATTGGGCTGATGTTTCCCATATCACCCATCTCAGGCTAGCAGTGTCTGTGTGTTCCTACTGACAGTTCCATAAAAAGCCCACCTCAGCTGCTCTGAAAATGGGGCCAGAGGAAGAAGAGGTGGAGCAGCTCTGGGAACAAGGACTTTGGGGTGCTGGTGGGTGAGGGCTGGACCGGCCCCAGCCCTGAACACCCCATGCCCAGGGCTGAGCCCCCGGTAGGGGCAGCAGGAAAGGAGGGGGGGATTCTGCCCCTCTGCCCCACCTGCAGAGCTGCCCCAGCCCTGGGCCCAGCACAGGAGGGACCTGGAGCTGCTGGAGCCAGTCCAGAGGAGGCCACGGAGATGCTCAAGGGCTGGAGCCCCTCTGCTCTGGAGCCAGGCTGGGAGAGCTGGGGGTGCTCAGCTGGAGAGGAGAAGGCTCCAGGGAGAGCTCAGAGCCCCTGCCAGGGTCTAAAGGGGCTCTAGGAGAGCTGGGGAGGGACTGGGGACAAGGGATGGAGGGCCAGCACACAGGGAATGGCTTCCACTGCCAGAGGGCAGGGCTGGCTGGGATCTTGGGCAGGAATTGTTCCCTGGGAGGGTGGGCAGGCCCAGCCCAACCCATTCCATGGTTCTATGGTTCCACAATTAAAGAATGTCTATACATGCTACCATTGTTAGGAGCACCCCATGGTACCTGGGGGATGTTTGGGATACCAAGGAACGCAAAAACTTTGGATGACCCTAAGGAAAATCAGTTTGCTTTACTCTCACCAGAAATTCTTGAAAAATCTTGTTCTAAACGAACTGAGAAGGAATTTCCTGGTGTTCACAAGCAAAATTCCCTGAAAATCCTGTTTGCACAAAGCACTGCATGTTCCTCCTCTCATTCCTCACGGGAGCTGTGGGGTTAGCAGGTGCCTGTCCCACTTTGTCCCCTGTCAGCCCCAGCCTGGCTGGCGCAGTGTTCTGCATGCTGGGGCTGATACTCAGCCTGCCCTCTCCCTGGGTGTTCTCTCAGCCCCTCAAGTGCAGTGCTGGAGCTAAATCCTTCCCGAGTGAACTGGCACCAAATCTCTCTCCCTTTCCTGTCCTGTGTTGCAGCTGGAGCTGTCCCTTCCAGGCCCATGTCCTGCTCTCTGCATGGCTGTTGCAGAGCAGGGAAGGCTAAGCACTGGGGCCTTGGCTGCCCTGCTGGCCGTGTGGTCTTAATGCTCCTCAGCATGAGGAAAGTTCATCCCTGAATTTCCTGGGACAGTTGTGTGGCTGTGCCACCTCCCCAGAGCAGTGGTGGAGTCACTGTCCCTGGAATCGTCCAAATGAGCAGCAGATGTGCCACTCCACAATGTGGTCAGTGGGCACAAAGGAGTTCAGGTGGATTTGATTATCCTAGAGGTCTTTTCCCACATTCAGGATTCTGTGATTTTGCCTTAATGGAGTCCACAGGGACCATGGACCCCAGGAGGGTCCTCATCTCCACACTGCAGCCTGCAGAGGATCCAGGAGCAGGGGATTCATCTTGGAGTGGGGGAATTGCCCTGGATCAGGGCATTCATCCTGGAGCAGGGGAATTGTACTGGAGCAGGGGATTCATCCTGCAACAGGGAACTGTCCTGCAGCAGGGGATTGTCCTGCAGCAGGGAATTCATCCTGGAGCAGGGGATCGTCCTGCAGCAGGGGATTCATCTGGGAGCAGGGGATTGTCCTGCAGCAGGGCATTGTCCTGCTTTCCCGGAGATACCCCAGCCCTGTGGGTGAGAGGTTGTACCCAGGTGTGTTTCCTGGCCAACTGGGAGCTGCAGGTGCTCGCCAGGCTGGCCCTGGGCTCGGCCCCTGCAGGGTGCTCTGGCCCAGCCCCAGCCCTGCCCTGGGGCACGGATCGGTCCCAGAGGAGGGCAGCAGCACCACGGGCACCGCGGGGGCTCCGGGGTGACCTGGGCTGGGAACTGTGTCCGTGCCCACCCAGCTGTGGGAAGCAGGGACTGCTCTCAGTGCCGTTTTCTGTGCAGTCCCAGGTGTCCTGCTGCTCTGCTGGGCTCTGCAGGAGCCTTGCTCCTGGCAGGGAGGTGCAGCCTAGGGCTGGTCCTGCTGCATCCCCAAGGTGGGAGCTGCTCGCCACATCCCCTGCTCCCAGTGAGAGCCTAGCCTGCCCTTCCATGCACATTCCAGAGGGGCTGCAGCCACCCCGTGTGGGCAAGGAGCAGGGACAGGGCTGCAGAGCCCCTGCACTGCTACATCCCTGGAGAGAGAGCTTCCTAATAACCTTCAGCTTGGTGATCACACTCAAAGGAACTCTTGGGTGGGATAAAATCCAAAAGTAGCAGCATTAATCCTAAATGCAAATGTTGTCGAAGAACCAACTTTCATATGGTTTTAACTCAGAGGCACATCTGGAGGATCTGCTCTAATCGATATTCAAGAGAGCAAAATGGCCCCAGACATATATTTTTTTAAATACTTGTCTTAAAATTAACACAACAATTAATTAGTCATTAGAGTCAGACATTCTTTTAAAACAGTTTCTTTGAAACCTCCTTCCTACATAAGGAGCTGTTTGAATTCCAGATTTTGCCACAAAACTCAGCCCTGGCCTTCAGCTGTGCAAGGGCAGTGGCAAACCTATAATATAATATAATATAATATAATATGATATATATAATAATATAATATAATATAATATAATATAATATAATATAATATAATATAATATAATATAATATAATATAATATAATATAATATAATATAATATAATATAATATAATATAATATAATATAATATAATATAATATAATATAATATAATATAATATAATATAATATAATATAATATAATATAATATATTAATATAGTTTTTAAGTACATTTGTGAGTATTAAAATTGAGTACATTCATATTTAAAGGACAGAAAATATGTGAAACCCCCTTCTCTGGGCCTATGGAGTGTTTGAGCTCCATGGGAGAAAAAGATGTGATGGATTCACTTACCTCAGACAGAACACTTGGGCCATTGGAAGTCCCAGTCATCTGGGGAACTCCAGCACAGCTCCTCACCATCTGCCCTAAGCCACTCCAGGCTCTGGAGCGACCAGGAGAAGCACATGCAGATCTGTCCCTTGCCAGGGACATGCCAGGGAAAAGTTAATTTAATGCAGAGGAGATGAAAAGTTTCCTTATCCATCACTGCTGTGCAGAGCAAAAGAAAGGCACCATTGATTTTGTGTTTGAGGTAATTAATTGTGGTGCAAAGCCTGGTTTGGAGCTTAAAGGCCACATTCCCACAGCCAGGACCTCTGGCTGCAGGGCAGCACCTGGCAGCTGAGAAATGCCAGGAAGGAGCAGAGGTGGCCTGGAGCAGTTGGCTGGTGCGCTCCCAAACTGCACCGAATTCCCAATGAGAGAGTGAAGGATGGAGCAGAGCTGTAGGAGCAGAGCTCAGGGCTCCCATGGCCCTGCCAGTCTGCTCCTGCCTCCACACTGAGAGGGGGATGGGAGCCGTGGTCCCAGCAGGATCCAGAGCCACCCTTCCTGCTGGCTGCTCCTGGGGACACCGGGGAGATGCACCCGTGGCTGGAATGGCACAGGGGCTGCAGCAGTGGTTGGATCACAGATGTTCTGAGCATCAGGCATGAACATTTCCCTTCTCTGGAACACTCTCCTTCAGCTCTGGGCAAGAACTTGGCCAAGGGCATGTTTCTACTATTGAGGAGATGGAAGGAGAAAGGGACAGCCCTGGTTGAAAGGTAAGAGAATTTGTAATGGTCAAAGAGACACAGGGAAGCTGTGACTGAGTATGGAATCATGGAATCATGGAATGGTTTGGGTGGGAAGGGACCCTAAAGATCATCCAATTCCACCCTTGCAATGGGCAGGGACAACTTCCACCATCTCTGGGTACTCCAAGCTTTATCCATCCTGGCCTTGGGCACTGCCAGGGATCCAGGGGCAGCCACAGCTGCTCTGGGCACCCTGTGCCAGGGCCTGCCCACCCTCACAGGGAAGAATTTTTTCCTAATATCCCATCTAAACCCACTCTGTGTCCAAGTGATCCATCCCCCCTTGTCCTGACACTCCATGCCCTTGGAAATAGCAATGAAGCAAAGTCATGTTATGGACTTCTGGTGCAAAACACCTTATGGCCAAATGTCAAACCTTTCCCAGGCAATTAAAGTGTTTGTTTGATTGGTAAGGACCGGCTGAAATTCATGGAATTTCTAAACAATGCAATTAACCTGTTCAAGATATGGCAGAAACTAAAAGAGCAAACAACAGGTGAGAGGACATTGAGATGAAATATCCTTCCTCCTGCCCTAGAAGAATAAGTGCCTTCCCAATTAACCCAGATTTTGGCCTCAAAGTATAAATAAGGCTGTCCAGGTCTACGGCCCAGCACAGGAGGGACCTGGAGCTGCTGGAGCCAGTCCAGAGGAGGCCACGGAGATGCTCAAGGGCTGGAGCCCCTCTGCTCTGGAGCCAGGCTGGGAGAGCTGGGGGTGCTCAGCTGGAGAGGAGAAGGCTCCAGGGAGAGCTCAGAGCCCCTGCCAGGGCCTAAAGGGGCTCCAGGAGAGCTGGAGAGGGACTGGGGACAAGGGATGGAGGGACAGCACACAGGGAATGGCTTCCACTGCCAGAGGGCAGGGCTGGCTGGGATATTGGGCAGGAATTGTTCCCTGGGAGGGTGGGCAGGCCCTGGCACAGGGTGCCCAGAGCAGCTGGGGCTGCCCCTGGATCCCTGTCAGTGCCCCAGGCCAGACTGGACACTGGGGCTGGGAGCAGCCTGGGACAGTGGGAGGTGTCCCTGTCCATGGCAGGGGGTGGCTCTGGATGGGGTTTAAGGTCCCTCCCAACTCTAAGCAGTCTGGGATTCTGAGCTCTCTCCTTCCCATCTCTGCCTCATGGCTCATCCCCATCCCAGCCATTCAAAGAGCTGTCCTTTGCTGCTGCATCTACAGAGGTTGGGTTGCCAGGCAAGAGGCCTGATCCTTTTGATGTTCACTGGGAAGTTTCCCTTGCACAGTTAATCCAGAAGCAAGGCTGAATTCAACATCCTTTTAGAAAGAAGATTTCTGAAAATCCTATTCTGTAGTTCTGGTCTTTGCCAGAATCTTCCCGGGACCACATGCTGTCCACAGGTGGTTTCCAGCTCCCTGCAGGAGCTGCAGAGCTGCTGGAGGGACCTGTCACCTTCCAGGCTGGTGTAGAACTGCCCAACTGTGAAGCTTTGCTCTAAATCCGAGTCTGTCACAAAACATTCTGCCTGATTAAAGTCCAGGAACTTCAGCTGGGGGAAGCCTCCCCCACATCCCCCCTGTTTTATAAGGAAGTGAATTGGCCCCTGATTCCACCCTGGAGCCTTTGCACCTTGGTGGACACAGGAGCTTGCAGAGCTCAAGGACTTAAAATGACCCTTTAAAGGAAGAGCTGTGGAGTGTCAGAGGGTGCTTCAGGTTTACCTGAGCAGGGGCACTTCTGTAGGGTTTGACAATAACGTGGTTATAATAACTGAGTCATTCAGGAAATTAATTCCTGTCCTGGCTGGCTCTGAGCTGGGATTTTGACTGTTTAGTGCAGCCCCAAGGGGAACAGCAGAGGGAGAAGGGCACAGACCTGCATGTTCCCCACACCAGGGGCAGAGTGAGCTGCATTCTCCTTTCCTGTGAACAGGATATTTTGATTAGGAGCATTCAGAGCAGCCACATGTCACAGACAATTTACCCTCCATGTGTGGGTAAATTGCCCTGGGGTGTGCTTGGGTAAGCAGCTGAAGCCAGGCTCTGCCGGTGTGCTAATGGCCCTACCACTGGTAGCAGTGAGATGTCCTATTGATTATTTATCCTTCACTAATAGACTCCTGTACTCCCGGAGGATCACTCGGGTGTGACTGCCAGGGAGAATGTTTGATGTTGGACTGAGTGCAGACAGGATCCAGAGCCCCACAGGTGACAGAGACCCTTTCCTAGCATACTTTTAACAAGGGAAAATTACTTTAACTGGGATCAGACTTGGTGGGGGTGAGGGATACCCTAAAAAAGGCTGTAGCCTTTTCACTGACACCAGCAAGGTTTGGGATCCAGTCATGGCAACATCTTACCTGATCATCTGCTACGGAACATGCTCACAGTTCTTGTGCTGTGGACACACAGGAGGAGGATTTCCATGGGTGAAATCCCATTTCCAGGCAGGACTCCCTGTTCCTGGGGACAGAGGGGGTTTCAGGTCAGCACTTGCACCTTGTAGTGCTGCATTTCACCAGTTCATAAACCTGGAGGCCCAGCGCAGCCTTTAACAATCCTGCACCAGCTTGGGGTCTGGGGAGTTCATAAAAGAAAACCAGTCATTTTTTCATTCCTTGCTCTCTGACCCAAATTCACCTTTTCCAGCCTTCCTTTGCAATTCTGAGTTTGGAAATGTGCTCTGTTCCTGCAGGGTGACATCCTGGAAGCTCTGAGCACACTGAGAAGGGCACAGAGCAGAACACAGGTCCCCTGTCACTAGTGGGAGGGCAGCAAAGCCACAAGCAGCCTGAGGCATGAGGGGAACCTCTGCAAGCAGGGTGGGTCACAGCCAGCCTGGGGGCTTCTCTGTATTCCACTGCCTTCCAAACATATTGCCTGGCTCTCCAGCCATGTGTGCTGGCCTGGGATCTCACACAGGAACAGTTCCCACCCAGCTCTGAGGATGCTGCCCTGCTCTGTGCACACCCAGTTGCTGTTTCATCCAACCCTTTCGGTCAAATGCCAGCAGAGCTCTCCATCCTGGCAGCACAGCTGAACAGCTCCCAGCAAGGGCTGAATGGAATGGGGGTCTGCACAGGGGCACAGTTCCTTCTTCAGCATGGGAGAGCCCTGGAAGTGTCTGCAGAGGCTCAGGTTCAGCCACAACCCTTCCCACAGGGTTTGGAAGGAGCACTGCCCATGCCCCAGGGGCAGAATGCAGCACTGCTGGGGCTGGTGCTGTGCTGCAAACACAAACTGCACCTGCTCAGGGGCACCAGGGCCTGCATTCCAGCACCCCCTGCCCCTGCAGGACTGAGCAGGCTGACTGCAGGATGGAGGGATGGATGGATGGATGGATGGATGGATGGATGATGGATGGATGGATGGATGATGGATGGATGGATGGATGGATGATGGATGGATGGATGGATGGATGATGGATGGATGGATGGATGGATGGATGGACAATGGATGGATGGATGGATGGATGGATGGATGGATGGATGGATGGATGGATGGATGGATGGATGATGGATGGATGATGAATGGACGATGGATGGATGGATGGATGGATGGATGGATGGATGGATGGATGGATGGATGGATGGATGGATGGATGGATGATGGATGGATGATGAATGGACAATGGATGGATGGATGGATGGATGGATTGGATGGATGGATGGATGGATGGATGGATGGATGGATGGATGGATGGATGATGGATGGATGGATGGATGGATGATGGATGGATGGATGATGGATGGATGGATGGATGGATGATGGATGGATGGATGGATGGATGATGGGTGGATGGATCACCAGGGCAGGGGGATTGGCTCTCCAGGGAATGCTGTGTGTGGTCAGGTGGGTGAGGAGGATTCCAGAGGGTGGTAATTCCAGGCATGCCCAAGAAGAGCAGAGGAGAGGGGTGGCTGTGCTGATTTTCCCTTTGATTTCTTTGCCAATCATTTTGTTCAGCCCATCATGCTGCAAGTGCTGCTCAATCTGGTGTCACTTGCCCAGCGCTGGGATATCCTCTCAATCCTTTGGCTGTTTTGCTGGGCAGAGAAGCTCTGGGTGCTGGAAAGCAAAGTCTGGACTATCAGAGCTATAAACGCCCCTTGGCTCACCTCAAAGATCTGCTGTCCACCTCTTCTGCTGTGTGCTGTTCCCTTCACATTCTCTACCAACCCCCCAGCTATTCCAGGAGGCTGGAGGAGCTTCATGGTGGGACAAGTCTGGGGCTTTGCATTTTTTGGGCCTTTTCTGCTCTGCCCTGAGGACTCTGTGGGCTGGTGCAGCTCTGGCAACTACAGGGCAAAGGGAGCTGTGGCACAGCAACAGGTCAGGGAGTGTCCAGGGCAGCTGCAAAACCAAGACATGACTCCCATTGCTCTGCTGAGTCCCAAGGACAACTATTGGCCACCCCAGCTGAGATTCCAGGGGGAATGACATCCCATGGGCAGAGGGCAGGGTTAGATCAGATATTGGAAAGAAATGAGGTTGGGCAGGGACTGGCACAGGGTGCCCAGAGCAGCTGTGGCTGCCTCTGGATCCCTGGCAGTGTCCCAGGCCAGGCTGGACACTGGGGCTGGGAGCAGCCTGGGACAGTGGGAGGTGTCCCTGCTATGGGATGAGTTTTAGGCTCTTTCCAAGCCATGATTTATGGTTCTGTGAAACAGGTGCTACAAGAAAGGTCCTGAGGAGAAGCTTGTGAAAGGCCACCCGTGGGCTGTGGTGGAAGGAGGGATTGTCCCGTGGGGTTAGAAGAGTTCTGCCTTTGGAAACTGAGGCTGAACAGAGCCAGCTGCTGCAGCCAGAAGACAATGAGGAAAGACAAGTGTCCTAGTTTGACCAGCCGAAGGAAGTGAGCTGGCTAGGTAGGTGATTGGCATTTTATTGGACCAATGGGAAAGCATTTTCTAGTTCTTATTACCTTTGAATGAAGCCCGGGAATCTCTCTTTCCTTCCGGCTGTCGGGGAGCACACGCCTCTCCCCTCTCTCGGCCCTGGCCCAGTGGAGGGAGGCGGCGGCGGGCCAGGGGCGGCCGGGCCCGCTTGGCCCGGCCAGGATTCTCCATTCCTGGGGGGGTGGGAGCGGCTGCCGAGCCCTCCCCGAGGAACTGCAGGGCCCCGTCCCGGTAGGAACAAAGGAGCCGGCAGAACCTGCAGAGCTTTTATCCAGTCAAACCACCAAACCACACTGGCCTGAGGCTGTGTTGGCATCGGGAGCAGCTGTGCATGGGCACCAGCACCTGTATGGGCACCAAAAGAGCTGTGCATGGGCACCAGCACCTGTATGGGCACCAAAAGAGCTGTGCATGGGGACCAGCACCTGTATGGGCACCAAAGGAGCTGAGCATGGGCACCAGTACCTGCGTGGGCACCAAAGGAGCTGGGCATGGACACTAGCACCTGTATGGGCACCAAAGGAGCTGTGTGTGCATGGACACTAGCACCTGTATGGGCACCAAAGGAGCTGTGCATGGGGACCAGCACCTGTATGGGCACCAAAGGAGCTGTGTGTGTATGGGGACCAGAACCTGTATGGGCACCAAAGGAGCTGTGCACGGGGACCAGCACCTGTATGGGCACCAAAGGAGCTGTGTGTGTATGGGGACCAGAACCTGTATGGGCACCAAAGGAGCTGTGTGTGCATGGGGACCAGCACCTGTATGGGCACCAAAGGAGCCGAGCATGGGGACCAGCACCTGTATGGACACCAAAGGAGCTGTGTGTGTATGGTGTTATAAATGCATATTTTAGTATTGGCTTTTTGCAAATGTTGGAATTAATGTTATAAGCATGATGGTTTTTCTATAGTTTTTAGTAGGTTTTTACTGCCTGAATAGATGTATAAGGTTTTTCTTTGCTGTAGTTAGAATTTAGGTGTAGTGTGTTTCAGCTGCCTGAATAGATAAGATAACTTCCAGAAGAGGCCCAAGTGACTATCAGCATTCATTGCTTGTGAAAGAAAGGACCAAAGCCCAAATCAAAAAGATGATAACCGAATAAAAGTGGGATTACGCTTGACGGACCCAAGGAGTGACCATACAGAGCAGTTCCTGGAAAAATGAATATGCATAAGTCCATGCATGAAGACCAAAGCCAAGGAGTGACTATGCAGTTCCTGGAAAGGTGAATGTGCATAAATCCATGCATGAAGAAAAGGATCAAAAGGGGGGGTTCCAAGACACCAGTGTGCTTCTGGCAGTGGGCCAAGACACCTGGTCGTGACCATATTTCTTTGCTCTATTATTTCTCCTATTGTCTTTATTAAACATTTTTAAACTTTACCAGGAAAGTGAACCTCGTTTTTCACAATGGGGACCAGCACCTGTATGGACACCAAAGGAGCTGTGCAACAGAACCAGCACCAGTGGCCCTCCATGGTTCATGCTAAAGGCAGACCCGAAGCCAGGAGCAGCCCTGACCCCCGTTCCAGACTGAGAGCAGCTGGCACAGCTCACATGGAGTCAGCAAAAAGCACATGGTCAGCAGAAAGGCACAAAGCTTGTTTCTGATACAAGACTTGGATGAAATTGGCTTTTTTTCTTTCAGCATTACAAAACTTTGTACTTGAAGAACACTAATTCTCTCTTAGGCTAGGAAAAAAAAGGGATGTGAAAACTTTGTAAGAACAACCACACGAAAATGAAGTCGGTAAGAAAAGAGTTAGATTTTAGATTGAAGGGATTTTGAAAAGTTTGTCTTAAGCTTAGGCTGTAAAATTCTTTTGTGAAGCTATGGTACAGATATACTTGATATATCAGACTTTGGGTTTTCCCCAATAAGTTCATAAAATGCTTTTGGGGGGGTGGTAGCGTTCTAGCCACAATCATGAACAGAGGCACCAGTGTTAGAAGTTTGATGAGAAACCTCGGCCCTGGGGATGAAAGGGGAAAACCTCTGTTCCCAGAGATGGGTGAAAAGATGCTGAAACGGCTCATCCTTAAAAAAATGCACCTCAATAAGCTAATAAGGACCGAGAGCACAGTTGTAAGGAAAAACTGTGAAAGACGAGAAAAACTTCACAAAGGCAGATCTCGGGCACCTGCAGATTGTGAGAAAATGAAGCCACAAGAGTTCTTTTCTTGTGGGAAGCTTTCCATAGCATTAGCAAAGAATACTTTTCTCTCTAAATGAACTAAAGAAAGACTATTTGTAGAGGTAAAAAACTGACTGAAATTTCTAAGTGTTGTTGTCTTTACATTGTTGGTTAAGAGGAAAAAAAGGGTTGTGGGGAGAGAGGAATAGTGTTTTGAAAACTCCATCCTCATTCTTGTTGTTTTTCTTTCTTTTAGTGTTAGTTAATAAAGTCTTATTACTTTTAAGGTTAAGCCTGCTTTGCTCTTGATTAGAACCTTTGAAATTGGCAAAATTAAACCAAAACAAAAATTGGTGTTTCCGCCTGGTTTCAAATTGAAACCACGACAAAAAGTCGACGTTGTTTTCAGGAATGGTTCTGGTTTAGGGAGGGTTTGAGCTGGCGTGTCCCTCCATGAGACCCTGCAGTGCAGGAAGGAATGACATAAAGTGTTCACAACACCTGGGTGCCACCTGCAGTGGGTCTGGAGGGTGCTGCTGGAAAGGGAGAGTGCCTTCCAGAGCTGATTTACAGGAGTGGGAGCTATTGGGAAATGCCAGGCTAGGAATGACCTATGTGTTAATAATCCCAGCTCCCTTATCTGTATGTATTGTTCCTTACTCTTAAATGTCACAGCCACAGACCATTTGTCCCACGGACTCCTGCCTCAGTCCTGTACTGCTTGGAAGGTGCTAAAGGAGCACCTCTGGAACATTTTACTTCTTTTGGCTGCCTCAGGCCCTTCCTTGCTGCACACACTGGTGCTGCCTTGCTCACACTGTCCCTGCAGGGTGTTCTGCAGCACGTGTGGCATTACTGAGGGGATTGTCCTTTTCTGCCAGCAGTCAGTGCCACTGTCCCATGGGCACAGGAAGGCTCTCCATGCACCCAGGTCACAACCTCCCCTTGTTTTCCTGTAGAATCATGGAATCACAGACTATCCTGGGCTGGAAGGGACCCACAGGATCCAGCCCAGCCCTTGTCCCTTCCCAGATCACCCAACAGCCCCCCGTCCATCCCTGGGGCGCTGCCCAAAGGCTCCTGGAGCTCTGTCAGCCTCGGGGCCGTGCCCATTCCCTGGACAGCCTGGGCAGTGCCAGCACCCTCTGGGGGAAGAGCCTTGCCCTGAGCTCCACCTAAACGTCCCCTGGCGCAGCTTCACAGGACAGACATGGAGGATCTAACTCTTCACAAGTGTGTCTTTCAAAATCTTTTACTTATTTAGTGTGCAAGTCTCTTGTGGAGATGGGAGCACTTGGCTCTCCTGCACACCTGGGCATGGAGCTGGTCAGCCAGAAAAAGAAGGGCACATGCTTTGAGATCACTTGTCTTACTCCCAGTCAATCTCTTTTTACTCTAAGTCACTTGTGAAGGAGCAGATGTGATCCTGTGGGAGGAGCAGGCAGATTGTTTTTTCCAAACCTTTGTTCCACATCACAGTCACAAGAATGTTCAGATCCTTTGATGACACAGCCCAGACTAATTGCCAGGCAGGTCCAGCCTGCTCACTGAAAAAGAAAGGTGTTTTGTGCAAAAAGCAGTGAATAATCATATGATTAAAGTCAGCCCCCTAAGAAGTGCTCACGAAAGGCTCAGTGGTGATTAAGCAGCCAGTCTTGGGTTTATCTGCTGATTGCTTGGCCTGGAGTGGATCTTGTCATGAGTGAGGGGCTCTGATTGTGCCTGAGGGGGGGGGGTGGGTGAGCAGGAACATCCATGAGAGTGAGTGAGTGTGTGTGTGCACCTCCACCTGCACCCCAACCCACCCCTCCATCGACCTGCACCCCACCTACCCCTGCATCCAGGAGCAGAGTGCTCCATCAACAGGGCACTCACTGACGGTGTGTAAATATACCCAGCTCTGTCTGTCTAAACACATGAATTCAGTTTGGAGACTTTTTTTTAAAATCAGAAACTGGTGTAAATCTGTGAGCTTTCTGTTGGCCTTCCCATTTAACTGCCATTTCTTGGTTCTTCAATATTTGATACACATCTCACCTTTGGCAGCAGCTCTCCAAGGAGGAAGGTGCATTTGTTTTAGCACATTTGGGAGTGTGGCCCCTGCTGTTACAAGAGTTGAATTGAAAAGGATTTATGAAATAGATCAAGACCAATTGATCAAGGTCATTTGGGGGAAGTTTTCCTGGACTGATGCAGAATAAATAGATAAAAAATGAGGGTCACAACTGAAAACCAGCAAGTGTCCAGGTACAGACAGATCTGTCAGAGATTAAAAGGACAGCAAGGATAATTTACAGCTGCATTGTGCTATTCCCTCTGGAGGAGGGTTCCTGTCCTACCAATCAGCTGGCAGGAACTTCTGGACTTTGCTTCTCTTTGGGAAGACAACAGTGTGTCTTTGGCCCTAAATCCCTCTAGAAAGCAGGAAGTTGTTCACACTTGGCAGAGTCCCACATTGACATGAGTTCCTGGGGGCTGTTTTGGGGTTTTTGTCCATTTATCTGCATTTCCCACTGCGCTGCTTGAAGCTCCCAGATGGCGCCCAGTATTTAGAGGCAGCTCCTAACAAAACTGCTCTGTGCTCCTTAGTCTGAGGGGTTTGATAACTTATCCCTTCCATGGGTTGCATCCCTTTTTACTTGTCCTGGTCACTAACTGCAAGCCTTTGTTTCCAGCAGTGACTGCAGACAGGTCAGGATTGGATGCCTGTGCCTTTCAACATAATTTTCTCCCTTAGGCCATGAAATTTGTGTCATTTTCAGAATGCAAATCCCATTTGGGAGACAAGCTAAACTCAATTAAACCAAACCTTTATAATTCCTGTAAATATAACAGCCACTGTTGCACATGTTTGTGTTTTGTCTTTGGGAGCTGGCAGAGGAGGCAGGGGCATTACTCACCCAAGGCTTATCTCGCTCACATGGAAATGTTTGACTCCTGGTTTCAGGTGAAGGACATGCTGCAGAACCAGCTCAGTTTATCTCTCTATCTTTGATTCATGAGTCACAGAGAGAGATATTTCATCTTTGGGGCTAAACTCACTTCCATGGCTGAGGAGAACCACAGAAATTTGACTCAATTAACAAAGCAAGGGCATCTTAATTATTTTTACTGCAGCAGTGTTGTCTCCTATCCCATGGTCTTCATTGAGCCCCACTGTTAAATGCTGAATCTTTTCCAGGAAAATTGATATTACTCCTTCTCCCAGGTCAGAAAAGGAAGGAATTTGTAAAAATAACCCACCACTCCTCACCATGGTATGCAGGGTGCTGTGGCAGGAGGGGCTGGGAGGCATTTGCTCCCAGGTTGTGGGAGGAGGATGCTACTTCCTGCAGCTGGTCCCCACAGAGCCGAGCCCAGGGTCGGCACCAGAGCACATTTCTGCTCTGGGAGTTGTTCCAGATGACACTGGAATGTGCCTCCTGACCCTGCAGGACTGGCAGAGGAAGCCCATGGCCCTGTAACAGGGTCTCAGAACTCTAAATCACAGTAGGGGGCAGCTGATTTTATAGAAATGGGCTGCATTGTGCCTCCCAAAGATCCCCAGGGACATTCACTGCCAGGGGAGCTCCTGCTGCCGTGTGTCCCTGAAAACCCACAGCTTTGACAGGTGAAGGCAACTGGCCAGGAGAGGCTCAGGATCCACACAAGAGGGCTTTGTCCTGGTCAGGTAAAACCCAAGATTTCATCTCTCCTTTTTTCTGATTTTATTGCAAAAAGGGAAACTTCTGGAGAAGGGTTTGTCCCACTCTGGGTTGTTCTCAGGTGCCAGTGAGGTTTTGCAGCTCAAAGGTGTTTAGAAGTGACCATACCCAAAGCCCAGAGGGTTTTCCACAGTGGGAAGTGTAGGAGCAACGGTGGGTTAGATGATCGGGATGGACAGAGACGAGATCTCTGAAGCCAGGTCTTGGAACTTGTGGTTTATTGCAAAGGGCAATTATTGTTATTATTGTTACTGTTATTACTGTTATTGTTATTTATGATTATTGGATGCAGGGGCCCTGCTTGCAGCTGCCAGCACAGCTCAGAGCAGGCCCGAAAGAGAGTGAGGAAAGAGAGAGAGAGAGAGCGCTACTACCTGAAGTTCCTGTTACAATACAATAAATCCCCTTCTGTGGTGAATATTCTAATTTTCACTAACCAATCTAGTACAAGATACAAATCCTATAGCATTTACATACAGCCTATAAGAATCATTACATTACCATACGGTGTTACATTTTAAACCCTAAAAACTGCTCTTTGGACCCCTTCTGCCAAGCTAGTAGGGTCTGCTCTGACTCTTGGACCTGTCTGCAAGCAGAGGGTAGTGTTTAATCAAAAGGGGGTTACCTCCAGCCAGCCATACCATTTTTTTCCAGTTGTTCAATAACTAAAGCTTGGTATCTCAAAACTTGCTTTCATTCCAGTCTTGCTTATTGTTTCCATATTCTCAAACTCTTTTGCCAGGCAATCATATTTATAAGGTTTTCCTGTTTCATCTTCCCAAACAGGGAAGTCTGGCTTAGGAGTCCTCTGCTCCTCGTGGTCCCTGCTTTGTCCCAGATCCCAGGGAGTGTGAGCTCAGAGGGGTTTGTCGTGGCAAACCCTTATCAGGAGCATGTGGAGATGGAGCCAGGCTTTGCACAGCCTGGTTTGTGTGTGATTCTATCCCCACCCAGACATTCATGTTAATAGATTAGGGAGAGCTTGAGCTGGATCAGATAAATACATTAACGCATCATCTGCACCCAGCATTAGTGCAAAGCTCCCTGAGCCCTCCTAATGCCTGGGATAGTCTCATTTTTGGCTTGTATTACACGACAAAAATCCAGCTGCAAAATCAAATCACAAGAAAGCGAGATGTTCTCTTATCATTTCCTGCCTGAGAAAGTGACTGGATATGAGTGATGCTTTTTGCTGTTCCTTGGGAGAGAGCAGTTCAAATAAAGCTGGAATCAGAGCAGGGATCTTCCTGGCAGCTGTGGATCCAGGACAAAGCTTTCCTCAGCAGGAAAGGGGCTCTGGTGCATTGAGAAGCATCCAGGGGCCTGGCAGGGTGCAGGTACAGCTGATGGTGAAGTGCCCAGGCTGGGTGAGCTGTGTTCTGTTCTCTTAGTGCCCTGTGCCATTAATCATAATTAATACTAATGGCACTGGTGTCAGACTTGGAGCTGGACAGGTAAAATAACACCTGGATTAATCCAATGCCTCTTTTTCATTAACAGTGTCAGACATCACCACTGCCACCATTGGATAGAGAAGTCACACCACTGATTTGTCTTGAGAGGGAGAATCACAGAATGTCCTGAGCTGGAAGTGACCCCAGGATCATCCAGCCCAGCCCCTGGCCCTGCACCCCAACAATCCCACCCTGAGCATCCCTGGGGCACTGTCCAAAGGCTCCTGGAGCTCTGTCAGCCTCGGGGCCGTGCCCATTCCCTGGGCAGCCTGGGCAGTGCCAGCACCCTCTGGGGGAAGAGCCTTGCCCTGAGCTCCAGCCTGAGCCTGCCTGGCCCAGCCCCAGCCCTTCCCTGGGTCCAATGGGAGGCACCTGAGCGTCCCATCACATCTGACAGCACCACTTTGTGACACTGAAAGCAGATGAGGAATGTGCAGTGGTGAGTTATAACCTTTTTAATGAAAATATTGAAAGCAAAAAGTGGAAAGTTTGGGGTTTATCAACACCTTTCCCACCACACCCCACATGTGCCCTTAGTAAATGACCACACTTCCTTAGGATGCCTGTCGAGACAAAAAAAGCAATTCTGCACTGAAGGTAAGTTTGGGAAGAAGGGAAAGGAGGCACAATACCTAGCTCTAGGTTTTGTATTTCTGACCACCAGGTCAGGAGGAACTTCTGCCCCTGAGAGCAGCTGGGATGGAGCTGGCGATGAATCCCCAGGCACTGACCCATCTTGTGTCAGGGAGGGTGGCACTGGGCACAGGGGGCTGTCTGGAGCACGTGCTGCGCCCTGGGCACCTCCAGCACCTGCAGGAGGCAGGTTATGACCCTTCTGCACCTGCACCTCCATAAGCACCCAAGGGCATCTCTCTGTCTCCCCTTGAGCAGGATTTGTGCTTCCGCTGGGAAATCAATCAGACATACAGATGTTCAGGAAACTCCTCTGTACCCCAACACAGCTGAAAGAGGGGTGACTGAGTGAGCGAACACAGGTACAAAAATGTGGGAAAACCTGGGAATGCAGAGCTGAGACCTGCAAAGGTGATGTGGTGAAGGTGCTGAAGGTCCTGGTGGCCACACTCGGTGTCCCCTGGCTGCCCCTGCCAAGGCAGGGGTTGGTGTGATCCGAGTGCTGGAGGCACCGTGGTCTGAGCTGCTCAGGGGTGCTCCAGGCAGAGGCAGAAGGCTCGAGAGCCTTCCAGCGAGCAGGAGTCAATGATTTCTGCTCCTGTGCTTGGGTTTACCGGCCCTTGCCTGGCTGGAGGTGCCAGTGGAGCCGTCTCTGCAGACCGGCTGTTTCGTGCTGATCTCGGCTGTCCCCGGGCAGATCTGGGGGTCGGGCCAGCTCCTTTGGGATGCCGGACGAAGGGAGTGGCCGTGTGCCTCTGCCGAGAGGGAGGGGCTGCCCTGGGGTGTGTGAGGGCATTCCTGGGGCAGAGCTGCGCCCTTCTGAGAGCTGGGACCCTCCTGGGGCATCCCCCGTGCTGCCCACCCCCCTTACGGACACTAAATCTGGGGCTTGGGAAAGGTGAGGGGGACTCAGCACTGCCCTCCCAGGATCCGGGTGTGACATCCAGCTCGGCTGGTTCCACAGTTCTACTGCAGCTCTGCACCAGGAAGGGATGGAAATGTCCTTCCCTGAGGAGCACCCGAGCCTGCTCCCGCTGGAGAAGGTCTCCAGGGTGCAGCAGGTGAGTGAAAGAGAATTGTCAGGGTTCTCCAACTCACACAGGGAGGCAAAAACCTGCCTAGAGCTCTACAACCACCACGAGGCAGTTTATAAGCCTTTTCCAATATTCCTTTGCCTTTCCTGATTGCTCTGAAGTTGTTCTTTTAGATGAGTTAATTATTCTTTGTTTATTCTGATGAATCAGGGAATATTTCTTTTTTCCCACTGAAAGGCTTTTACTCTTCCAAGAGCCCTCATGGAGGAGATGGCACAGAGAAACCCTGGTGAATGTGCTGTCCTTGGTGTGTCCAGCCTACAGAGCTGGGGCCAGCATTCAGCTGCAGCTTATGGGAAGTGAAATCCAAGGTTTGGGAAGGAAGGGTCTCCTCTGTCCACAAACAGGGGCAGGGGAGGTGTATGCCTGTGCCTCCTCCCAGTGAGCAGAGGCTGCTCAGGCATGGCTGTGCTCAGCACCTGAGCCCTGCCTGTCCCTGCAGCTGCTCTGGGGAGCAACCAGTGGGAAAACCTGGTGAAATCTTCCTTTCCATTGGCTTTCTATTCAACTGCCATCTGCCCTCCCTGGGATTGCCTCCCACCACGGCAATGCTGGAGCCTCAGCTGGGTGTGAAATCCAGTTTGGCGCTGGCAGTGCTGCCCTGAGACACAGCAGCTGCACCCCAGGCCTGGGGTCACCCCTGCTGCCACACTCCTGGTGCCTCCTGCCACAGAAGATGTCCTTTAACAGGTTTGATGTAACATTTTCCCAATTTAAATTGGGAAATTTTCAATTGCAAAGCCAGCAGGGAGGTTCCATCTGTGACCAGTACACACCAAGAACTGGGTGCCTGTCCTGTGGCCCAGTGCCTTTTTTGCACCTGTTCTGCTGCTCAGAGCTCAAAGCCAGACACATCCTCCCATTCCCTCCCTGTTCCACACACCAGTCACATCTGCTCTGGTCCCCTCCTGTGTCAGCTCTCTGCAATCCATTTTATTGCTCGTTTAACAAGAAAACCTCTCAGAGGGCTGTGGCAGCTGGAAAAGCATCTGGAGGAGTAATTTGCAGTTTCTGCTGGTAGCTTGGAGGCCAGACAGACAGGTTTTTGCTGTCTCATGCCCCAGGTTTGGAAGTTTTTCAGGTGGTAGCAGGGATGTTGCTTCCACAAAGCCTGGATCTCTGAGGGCTTGTCCTGGAGAATGCAGGGTCGGAGCTGAGCTTGGGATGCAGAGGAACTGCTTGGGTTCCCAGAGAAGAACTTCTGGAACTCCTGTGGTATGGCCAAGGCTTTGTTCTGCTCTGACAGATGACATTTGTTCAGGAATGGGATCCTGATGATTCAGAGAATGTCCCCTTTCATGGGACATAGGACAATCATTGCCTGGAAGCCACGGGGCCAAGCTGGGGATGGTGCTAAGGAGCTGGCTGGGAGGAGAGTCTGGCATTCCCTGCTCCTTCCAGGGCATGATTCCATTGGCCCTGCTGTGAGGCAGAGCTGCAGGGTCACTCCAAAGAACTCCAGAGTGATTAGGCAGGAACAGACAGGTTCCTTGGAAACTGCAGGATCCTGCAGTTCCATGGCTGAGGCTGGCACCAGCCAAAGTGCCCTTGCAGGACTCCCCATGCACAGCCAGGCTTCTCCCTCTGGGATGGCCCTGGAGCTGTGTTGGAACCCAGGATGTCTCTATGACAGTCCTGGATGATCCGAGCTCCAGCCAAGGGGCTTCTAAGCCCTGGCAGGGGAGTCGAAGACCCTGGCAGGCAGCCAGGGACTCCTGCAGTTTTGAGTTTGATCCATGGAACAAATTACCACCTGTGAATGAAGAACTAAAGGTCATAAAATTCTAGATAACATGATAGTAGTAGTTATAGAGTGAAAAAGGGAGTTTTTGGGGGATCTTACCATAAGGGCTTAGGGGGTAAGATGGAGGGACTTGGGCCTTGTTCTGTTCCTCCTTCCTTCTTCTTCCTAACCCCCATCTTTTGGTGATGTTGGCACTTGGGGATTGGATTAGAGTAGAATGTAACTGTCTAACACAGGTGATAGGCATTGGATCATAATTGTAAATAACTATACGTAGTTTGTAGTATAAAAATCAGTGCCTGCCCCTGGGGCAGAGTGTGTGCCTCGGGCTGCCCTGCTGAACAGACCTCGGCAGGCCAGACAGAAAATATCTTAGATAAAAAACAATAAAGCAACCTTGAGAGCATCAGCCGAAGACTTTCGACTCATTCTTTCAGCAGCAGGGTTTGGAGACAGCAGAATTTATATATCTGGGGGTCATCCTGACCAAAGCAACCCCCGAGAGAGCTGGGAGGTTGGGTCTGGCCCTAGAGGCCCGTGTCAACAGGAGGGAGAGGGGCTGTGCTGGTGTGGATTTTGGTGCCAGGAGGGAGGCATGCTGTGTGAGTCCGGACTGAGGCCACCGTGTGACAGTGACATCAGGGCAGTCACAGCTGTGGCTGCTCCAGCTGGGCACTGGAGCCAAAGCCCATTGGGAGGGGCAGCTCAGCAGCAGCTGGCATGGGTTTGTCTGTGACACTGGGAAAGGAGGAGGCTGGCAGCACAGGTTTGGCTGTGACACTGGGAAAGGAGGAGTCTGGCAGCACAGGTTTGGCTGTGACACTGGGAAAGAAGGAGGCTGGCAGCAGTGAGCCCAGCTGGCTGGGTGGATAGGAATAGGAAGCAGCACAGGTGAGGGCTTTGCACCACTGTACCCACAGGGATGAGGGGCACGGGGAGTTTGGGGTTGTTCAGTGTGAGCCCTGAGGGGGCAGAACGTGCATAAAGAGCTCACGTCAGGGGAGGGAAACTGAATGCAGCAGGTGAGAGCTCATAGGCTTTGTCCTGCCAACCACAGCTCCCCGTCTGCACAGGCTGTCCCTGGAGCTGGCACACCTGGCACAGCTGCAGCTGGGCTGAGTCTGCAGGTGATGAGGGCAGAGCCTCCAGCTGAGGAGAGATGCAGGGCTTGGGGCACCACAAACCCTGTCCCTGGTATTTCAGGAACAGAAATCAATCTCCTTCCCCTGGTTGCTAATCCAGATGATTAGCAGTGGCATGTTTTGCACAGAGAGTTTTTTTTTTTTTAAAGTAAGGCTTGTGGCGTGTAAGAGAAAAAATTGTCCCTGGAGAGCAACTCTGCCTCCTGATCCAGGTCTGTGCTTTGCCAAATGAGTTCCCATTTGCCTTTGGCAGGGTCCAGCCTGGCTGACCCTGTCCTGCAGCTCTGCTCCTGGGGGCAGCTCTGTGGGGTTCAGGGGCAGCCCAGGCACTGAGTGCTGACAGCCACCCCACTTTCTCTGCTGGTTTTGACTTCACTGGGAAAGTTGCAGGGCTCAACTCCTGCCCCTGATTCACGTCCTATTGTGGCCATGAGTCCAAACCTACATTTGCACCAAGGAGATCAATCCAGGCTCAGGGGGAGCCCTCACCAGGGTGAGGGGAACTGCTGCTGCCAGTGGCACCTTTCTGCAGAGGGGAATGGCCTTTGAGCAATGGCCTTTGGTTCTTCGGGCTGTGTTAGCACAGGGGTGGAAATGCTTGATAAACCATGGTGCTCCTGCTGGTGAGGGCATGGCCTGAAATTAGGAGATCTGGTTCTGCCAGAAGGATCCCATAAACCCCTCCAGTTCTCTGTGTCCTTCCCTTTTGGTTCTGGCTTCCTGGGGGTGTCTCCTTCCTCAAGTCCATGTCTGTAATTCCACACAACACACAGAGTGCTGATCTTCACTGGGTCACAATGTCCATGGCCCAGTGGGAATGCACACCCAGTCCCAAACAGCTTCACTGGGACACTGCAGCCCTGATCCCCCATTCCAGCTCTCCAGCATGGACCTGTCATTGTCCTCCCTATCAGAGACAGCCACCACCCCTCATGGGTGACCTCCCATGTCATGGCTGGAGAGGGGGAATGGGAAGTTCTGAAAATTCCAGAAGTCCTCTGGCGGCCATGATCTGGTGCCAAACCAGACTGGAGCCCCTGGATTTTGTTGCCATAGCCTTTTCTGCAAGTAGTCATGTGCTGCTGGAAGTACATGGAATGAATGGAAGGTGACTCAGCTCCCAAAAACCCCTCAGAGGAGGTGACTGGGAACCCTCCTAGGGGATGTAATTTAGTCAGAGCAAGCCTTTGGTCTCAAGGCAGGGTGTCCTGGTGGGATTATCTGCCTTGTGCCACACAGGAACTCAGACCAGGTGATTGATTGACCGCTCCTCCTGCCTTTGCTGTCTGTGAATCAATCAAAGGTGCCATTGAAGTATTTTTGCAGAGGATGTGTAACAATTGCAAAAGAATAGCTCAAAGCCACCTTTGAAAAATGTGTGTTATCAAAAAGGAGAAAGGTTTGGAATAAAAGCTGATACAAGCCCTGGAAGTGTGTCACCATCCTCTCCCATCTGCAGCCAGCCCTGGGGTGTAGGGGAGGCGTGAGAGGCAGCGAAGGCTTGAGAGCAGTTCCTCCAGAGCACTGTATCAGGTCCTTCATCTCCCCTGTCCAACTCTCCTTCATCTCCCTCATCCAGCTCGCTAATCAGCCCCTGAATCACACAAGGCTCAGAGCTTCATGTGGCTGGAAGTGACTCACAGACCTCAGGATGTGCCCACGGCTGCTGTTACCTGAATGAGCTGTGACATCAGCGGCACAGCCCCAACCAGACCCTGCTCCCCTTCCTCCAGGTGATCCCTATAATTAATCCTCCTGAGATATTCCCAGAAGAGCCTCTGGTGTGACACAAGTGTGTTAGGAAATGGGCAGGGGGCTCTGCTTCCACGTGATTTCCCAGCAGGAAGGTCCTGGGAGAAAAGCACAGCTCAAGAAGCCTTAAAACCCTTTGCCCATGGACTTGCCAATTCCTTGTGGGCTTTGCTTCCTAGGGACAGCAGGGTTAGGAGTGCTGGGAAATATTTCCATTTATCCATGGGCTTTGCAAGAGTGGTGAATTAAACCCTGGATTTAAGGGACTGTTTGCAAATTCTTACTTTCAGTGGAGACAGGTTCCTCCCGGATCATGAAGTCACATTGCAGCCGCTGCTCCCAGTGCCTCCTGCACAGCTTTGGGATGAATCAGTCTGGGCCGGGATTTATGTGCAGTGTAACTAAAATATACCCAGGATCTGTATCCCAGGGGAGGGAGTTTTTCTCCGAGCTCTGAGGAGCTGATTGTCACAACAGCTTAGTCTTCCTGTGCTGACAGAGGTCCCAGCACCAGTGGTCTGCAGTGACAACATTCCCTCCTCATCCCACATCCCCAGATGCCACATCAGCCCCTCGGGGTCCTGGCTGACTCCCCACATCCCCACTGGCACCAGGAATGTGCTTTCCCCTCTCTGACAGCTTTGCTTCTCCACTTGCTGCTGCTCTGCTCCCTGCACTGTTCCCTGAGGATAAATAAGGGAGTTTTGTAATGAAGCACCTCTCACCCAGCACATATCAAATAGATTTCTGTTGCCCTTTATTGCACAATAATGATAGTAAGATTTAATTACCTCTGCACCCAAAGGGGACATGAATTTTAAGTGACAAGAATAAATCTCTCCAGCAGTGCAATTGGAGTCGTGTGCTACGGGGGGTCAATTCCAGTGCAGCAGTGGGTGGTGACTGAAAAATCCTTCTCAGATCCCAAACTGAGACTGTGGGTGGATTACGAGAGCGAGACAGGTAAGGAGCAGCTGATCCAAGGAACCCAATTAAGCAATGATGCTCAGTGGAGTTTCTGATCTGCAGCAGAGGCTAAAGATGCAGGAAAATGTGTGAAAATCCAGGGGCTCAGAGAGATCAACAGGGCCAGAGTCTCTGTGGGCTTTTCCCTAGGACTATGCTGCTCTCCTCACTCTTGCTATCATTTTCCACAAGTTCAAAAAATCCTTTTTTTTTTTTTTTTCTGGTAAAGAAAAGAGAAGAAAAGGCATTCTGTGAGTGACTCTGTTTCCAGGGCTCTCTGTGATGTCTGTTTGTTTTGATTTTTGCTGAAAACTGTGTCACCCAGAAACACCCCAGGCACTGGCAGCTCATGCTGTGCTTTTGGCAGTGCGGAAAGAAACAAGTTCTCCAGGAGCAGAGGAACTGGGGAGAGCTGGGAATGGCAAGGCTGGAGTGACCCTCATCCAAGGTCCCCTCCAGCAGCCACAGTCCTGCCCCAGCCCAGCTCCCTGGGTGCTGCTGCAGCCATGAGTGAAGGGCTGGGGCAGTGTTTGGGAAACTGCATTTGGCCACAAATCACCTCTTGCCCTTTGCAGGGGCTCAATTTAAGCATTTCCTTAACCCCTCCCCAAGTTTTGCAGGTGCTGGTTTTGTTTTGCTCACCACAATATGATGTAAACAGGTTCAGTTTGCTCTCTCCAAGTACATTTTTTCTGTTTCTCCTGCCCCTTTTCTTTTGCCTTCAGTTTTGCATCCTGGCATGAGAGGGGCCATGAGCTGAGCACTTCCCTGTGAGGCTCCTGGGGCCTTGCAGCCCCCAGGAACACCTGTCCCAGCCTTCATCCCTCTCTGTGTCCGTGTGTCAGCACTCACAGGTCACGCCTGGCTGCCATTCCTCAGCAGGCTCTCACTCCAGACCCTCCAAGGACTTCCCAGAGGTAAAATCATCTTCTTGTGTCAGTAAACAAAAGGACAAGCCTGAGAGGAGAGGGTTGACAGGTTCGTGTGGTGTTTTCAGCTGCACACTCTGTGGGATGCAAATGCTGGGTTGCAGCAGGATCCCTGCCAGGCTTGGGGGTCTCTGGCCTGGAGGAGAGCCTGGCTTGTGGCTTTTTCCAAAAATGCGGCTTTGCAACTGAGCTACTCCCCACGAGGAGCCTGTGAGGGCATTTCAAACCTTGCACTTGTGATTCTGTTGCCATTTCATGCCAGACTCCATGTCTTCATCTTCCAGCCATTGTTGCTGGAAGAACTGAATTGTGCCTCCTGTTTCCTACCCCAGGTCTTTCACTCACTTTTCCAAACAGAGTGATAAAGAATGAGCCCATCTGGCAATGGATGGCTCGGGGCCCTGACAAAGGCACCGTGTAATACATGTCTTACCATTCATTTTGTTCCCTATTTTGGGATGCAGGATCTATTCTGGGCTTGAATCCGTGTCCCTCCAGTGGGGCACAGACACTCATCACCCCTCTGAGACACCCCTGGGTGGCCTTTGCAGCAGGACCCAGGGTGGAGGAGGTGGGAAGATGGAATTCCATCCTTTTCCATTTATTAGGCATGGAATCTGTTTTATGGACAGTGCAGGGCCATGCAGGGAGATCTGCACAAGGATGTGGGGATGCAGTGCAGTATTTTTGTGGGAAGCAGTGGGAAATATCTGCATGTTGCAGGCAGGGCAGAGCTGCCAGGACCAGTTCCACGTCAAATATTCACAGTGCTTGTCCATCCCAGCTCTGCTTCTGGGGGTCAGCACAGCCTGGATGCCCTGACCACAAACCCACTGCTACCTCTGTTCCTGCTCACTACATCTGTGTCTGTGTTTTAATTCCTGCTGCCCTTCCACCCCTCCACAGCACTTGTAGATAAAACCCCATATTCACATGTATTCAAACAAGGGCAATGTCCCATCATTTCCTCTCCCTGCCACTGCTCAATAATCACACCTGAACTTCTGAAGCAATTCCAAAATTACCGAGGTAGCAGCCACCCCACAGATTGTAATAACAGCCCTTTAGGCTGAGGAGGAGCTTGTTCCTGGCTAATTCCCGATGCACTGATTAGGGGGAATTGGTGACCAGCTGGCTGATGGTGGAGTCAGCTCTGCCACAGGAGGACCCAGCTCTGGGAGCATTTTCCACAGGTTCTCCATGATCTGCTTGTTCCCTGCCTGTTCCACCCCGCTGGGTTCTTGCTGGGAGCCAGGACAGGTGGAAATCTGACTGTGGGAGTGCACAGAGATCCACAGGATCTTGGGATCTGAATTTTCTTCAAAGCAAACCCATCCCAGTCACTGCAACACATGGAGAGGACCATGGAGTCTGGGACACTGGGGCAGCCTGGCCCTGCCTGCTCTCCTCAGCTGTGGTGCACTTGTGTGCTAAAGGGATTAAATTTTCTAGCTGTTTTTGGCACATGTTTCTGATTCCTGATGGGGAATTATACCCTCGATGCTCAGCTCAAGCTGCACAGCTAGAGAGGCACAGCTAGGCCTTTATGCCACGGGGTGAGGATGCTCTGGAAGAGTCCCAGAGCAGGAGATTGGAGAAGAAAGGAAGGAAGGAACGCAGGAAGGCACAGCTGAGCAGAGCAGGAGCCTCTGAGCCCTGCAGTGTGCAGTAGCTGCAGCAGAATGCTGTGGAGAGTATGCCAGAAAACCAGGGAGAGGCTTATTTTAGGGGTGCATTTCCCTCAAATCAGGATAAACTGCTCCTTCCAGGCTCCTTTGCCTGGTACTGACTATCCTTTGAAGAGCCAAGATCCCAAGTACAGCAACTTGAAGACAGAGCAGGAGACAGCTCTGATCTAAGGGGCAGCTTAGGGGTCCACTGCCCTCAGTGCCAGCAAAAGAGGGGAGAGAAGGAATCTGGGGGCAAAAAAGCTCTTTACAGACCTAGTAAGGATATTTTAGAGTTTTTTATGTTCAAGTCTGTTCTCAGTGAAAGAACTTCTGGCTGAAAATGTCACCGACTGCTCTGGCAGCTGCTCCAGCACTCAGGTTACAGGAAAGCAAGGGGAGCAATAGGAGTTGTTCCTGGCCTGTAGCATTTCCTCCAGCCACCACTCCTCCAAGGCATCCACTCCAGCTGGGTTCCCTGGTGTCTGCTTTGTGCTGGGACAAGGCATTTGGATGTCTGGCTGCAGTGGGAAAATAGCATTTTACTGACCTGTAGGGGATTTGTCTCCTGTTTGTCCTGTAGGAAATGCCAGGCCT
The DNA here is from genome assembly GCA_032173965.1 of Sitta carolinensis. Lineage (NCBI taxonomy): Eukaryota > Metazoa > Chordata > Aves > Passeriformes > Sittidae > Sitta > Sitta carolinensis. The sequence continues at coordinate 13,411,161 of CM063296.1, read as the reverse complement.
GGCTGGCACGGGTCTGCTGGAGGATCTGCACTCAGCCTGGCTCTGCAGGGCCCTTCCTCATGAATTGTTTGTTCATTTTTCCCAGAGTCCAGCTCTGAAAAGATGCTATCAGGGCTGGGTTCATTTGTAATACTAACTTAGACTGGAGCATATTCAGCCCAGGGTTTCTGCAAGTCACTGAGCCAGGGAGTGAGTTAGGCCCAGGGATGGACAGAAGAAGGAAATCCAGCTAAAAATGAATCCCCAGACACTCTTTGGTTTGAGGCTTCTTAATCAGAAAGACTAAAGCTGGACAGGTGCTGCAGGAAGCAAAGGGATCAGGGAATACAGAGCCCACACTGGAATCTTTGCCTCTTCCCCAAGGGGGAGATTTCTGCATTTCCCAGTGGGACAAGTTCACTCTTATGGGGTCTGTCCAAAAACTCCTGTCCTGCTGCCCATTTCCCTGTGGCCCTAAGGCTGACCACTAGGATTTTAATCTTGATTTTAAAAATCAGGCCTATTTCCATATGGGAACATAGAGTCCTGACCTCACAGGTTGCTGCACTCTGTCCTAAGAAGGGCACTGGGACTCTCTGAGATTCCTGCTTTGATCCTGTTCCCATGCAGGCATTTCCAGGCCAGCTACTCCCTTTCCAGGCAGCATTCCTGCAGCCCAGTGGCTCAGTTGGCTGAGATTTGCTCAGGAGGAGGAGAAAGAGAATTCCCAGAGCTGTGAAACTGTAATTTGTGGAAAATTGGGGTGTGCTGGATCTAAACAGAGCTGCAACATCTGGAAACTCTATTCAGTGTCTCACATCCATGGAACCAGCCCAGTTCTCCAAAAAGGGTATGGAACTGGTCCCAGCCCTTCAAACTCCACCAGTTCAAGGCTTTCCTCTCCTACCCACCCATGAGGGTTATTGAGCTGCCTGGGGACTGCAAGGGTGTCACTCCAGCCAGGAATTCTCAGAGGGGTTTTAATGCCCTGTGGGAGTCTGCCCCTCTCAGGAACCTCACTGAAGCCCTAAAATGACCCAAACAGCCTCGTGCTCACAGGAACTCAGAAAAGGAGATTTACCAAACTGTAAAAACATTTATGGTTTCAGGTTCAGCAAAACAAATCAAAACTTTAAAATGCTGTTGCTTTCAGTTGAAAAATGACCCTTCAGGGGTGCCCCACAAAAAGCTCCTTCTGCTTTAAATTGGTTCCTGTTATTTTCTGAGACTGTTCTGACCAAAATGAAGAAAATAGCAGATTCTGAGTGAGCAACGTAGTCAGAAGAGATTCTGAAATTTATGCCAAATTTGCAGTAAATTATTTATTGCAAATATAATCAGTTTCCTTTGTGGACTCATTTGCACAGAAGGAAGCCCCAAGGAGATGTCTGTGTCCATCTGTGTGTCTGTTTTCATCATCCCCACACAATCCTCTCTCTGTGAGCTCTGTGAGGGATGCAGTCGTGGGCACAGAAGGGGAAAGCCCTTTCCCATGGCTCTACAAAGAGCACATTCCAGAAAGGAAAATATTTACATCAGAGAGCCTGAACTTCACTGTTTCCATGTAGCACCTCCTTCTGAACCAGTTGATGATAATTGTGCACTGAGAAAAGCAAAATATCTTCTTCAAAATATCTTCTTCAGCACTTCCAAGGCCTTGGAGAACCCGTGAAAACGGGAAAAGATGATGCTGGAGGGACTGTTTCCTTGGGACTGCCCATCTGTGCTCCGGGGAAAGGAGGAGCCTCTGGGGTTGGGACCCCTCATGTGTTGGGTCCTGGAGCTGCCCTGGCCCCTCTCTGGCTCCCTGGTGAGGGTTACACTGCTCACACACATCCCTGCCTCCCGGGCTGCCCCGGCCCCTCGGTGTCCCCTCCTGGGTGTTCCTGCCCGTGGAATCAGCGAGGTTTCATGCCATTTCCCGAGACCCCGCGAGTCTGCTCGGTCTCTGCTCAGCACCTCGGACAGCACCAGCAGAGTCCCAGGGTGCCCGTTCATTCCCGGGATCCACAACCTGTCCCAGCAGGAGCGGGACTCCAATGCTAACCAGTTCCCAGACCCGCGCTCAGCTCTACATCTGACTCACTTGGGTGGGGTTGTCCTTGTGCTGTGCTTCATTCGGACACAAAAGCAGGTTGTGGGGAGTGAAAGCTCCCTGGAGGGCCGGTGCTGCTTTGTCCTTGCATCTCTCCAGCAGGGTCTTGTGGGGGACAGGAGGAATTTATATCTTTCCACGGATTCTGGTGGGGTCGTGGGGTCTGTGTTATGGGAATGGGGGTAAAACCAGGTACAGACCCTGCTGCTGAGGAACACACTTGCCTTGGAAGGAGCCTGGAAGTCAGCAATCAGACCAATATCTGCCCAGGGCAGGGGTGGAGTACCCATCCCGGAGGGACTTAGCAGCCGTGGGGAGATGACACTTGGGGACATGGGCTAGTGCTGGGTTCGTAATTGGACTCCAGGACCTTAGAGGGCTTTTACAACCTAAGTGGTTCCATCACAAGTCTCCTTTAGACCCACAAGGCTTTTGTGTATCAGGATGAAGCTTTTTCCCAAATTTTGGACAGCAGTGCTGTATGCACTGAGTGAGTGCTCAGTCCTGTCAGCCCGAGGGGTGTCAACAAGGGGCTGCACTGAGGGGCTCCTCCACTCTGCTGGCTACAGGCACTTCAGTAGTTTGAGCTTCTCATGAAGGCCAAATTTATGGGAAGCTGACTGCCACTGATTGGGACATTGCACAAACCCATTCCTGGCCTTATTCTGGTGTGCAGCACCTCAGCCCTGGTCCCACAGCAGCCCTGCAGAGCTGGGGTGGAGCAGTGATGTTGTAGGGGTCTCGTTGAACATTGCAGATGGTTTTGTGTAGTTTGGGTCAGGAGTGAGCCCGGCTGCCCTCCCTCCCCTCTGCACATGCAGGGCACTGCAGCGGCACAGCTCTTCCAGATGTGCCTCTGGACATGGGGCTGTCCTACCCCTCTTGGTCTTTTCCTGGGATCAGCTGCTGCTTCCCTGATTCCCTGGAGTCCTCTGGACTTCCCCTGTACAATGGGTTTTGCCTGAGGCCTTTTTCTCACTGCCTGAGCTGATAAAAGGCAGAACTCGCTTCTTTTGTGTGCAAGGCTGAAATCTGATTGATCCTTCCATGCCTGGCTCTCCGAGTGAGGTGTGTGATAGTCTGGCTTTTCATTCTGTTATCACTCCAAATTTTATTTCTCATTCCAGTGAGAATGTTTAAATTACACTCTTTGGACAATAATTGCCAGCAGAATCACGTCTTCTTTTCATGGATTTTAATGCTGCTCCTAAGCCTGGATGCAACTCCTTTTGGAGACCTTTTTCAGGGAACTTTGCCACTGTTATTTTAAATTCCTTCTTTTCCCTGTGATTTTTGGGATGATCCCTCCAAATAAAATATGCAGCATTATTGCAAAACCTTAAATCCTTGGCAGAGACATTTCCACCATTAGATTTGCTCTCGTAACTCTACAGTTGTGGTTCCACCATCGGCCACACCTTGGCCTTCCCCACACTTCAGGATCCACCAAGACAATCCCCCCATGGAATCGCACTCAGTGCAGCTCTCCTCAGACAATGGGCTGGCTGGGAGGTGAGGCTGGGGTGGGATTTTCCTCCTTTTTTCAACCATAGTTGATAAAAGCATGTATGTGTGCAGGTGAGATCCCTTTGGAGCCCCTCAGCACCCAGTTCTGAGCTGCATCCTGAAGTTGGCAGCATTTTGCTCCAGGAGTTTTGCATTTTAAAGCATTCCCTGCCTCCAGGCTTCTCTGGACAAATTCTTATTTTTGGTGTTTTCTGTGGCTCCCACACAAGATCCAGCAAACCCAGGCCTTTCTCCAGGGTCAGCACCTCCCTGTGCTCCCGCTTCAGCCTCTCTCCAAAACTGGGGCTGTGCAGGGATGATCGAATCTCCCAGGTTTGCTCTCACAGCCCTGAGGGGCAAAGGATGGATCAGCCTGTGCTGTGTCCTTGGCATCCTTGCAAAGGAGGTGCTCAGCTGGCTATCAGGAACACAGACCTGGGTAAGATCCCACTAGACAACTTTTTTCAAGGCTCCCAATGCAGGTTTTTTGCCCTCATTATTGCTCTGGAGTCTGTGGTTGTTCCATGTCCTCTGATTCCACCCACAAAGGCTGCTGCGTCCAGGTGGTGCCCCAGGGCACTTGGACCCATGGATGAAGTGCCCCCTGAAGAGCCTGGAGGGTTCCAAACCTCTGGAAAGCTTTAGCAGGGATGTCCTGCAGCATCCCAGGGCAATGCCACAACTCGTGTGTGAGGAGCAGAGGAGGAGCTGTGCCCTCCCACAGGGAAAGGCTGAAATCCCACTGGGATGTGACTGCAATCTCAGCTCAGCTCTTTCTCTTTCCCTCAGCAAGAAAACCTCTGATCTATGAGCTCCACGTGGGCTTTAACCCCAGGATGTGGGCAGGGCCCTGGAGGTGCTGCCACCCTGCCCAGCAGAGCTGCTCTATACTAGGGGAGCACAAACCATGGAGATCTTCAGTTGTTCCCTCCATCCAGGCAGAGAATCAATCTGGTAGATTCTGGGCATTTGTGGAGAATTCTGATTTTTCCAGCATAATTCCCACATCCCCTGCCCCAGCACTCAGGTTTCCTGGGATGGACTGAGGCTCCATGGTCCCTTCTTGGTGTAAAACACATTACTAACCTTGCCAAGGATTCCCCTTGTTGGAAATAGAGTGTCCATGAGGAATTGTGCCCATTCTTCCCAGGGTGACAGTGATGAGGGGCTGGGCAAGCAAAGCATGGCCCCAGCCAGCCCACACCTGAGCAGCTGGGGAGGGCTGGAGAGAGACGCTCCAAACTTTAGCCCCTTCTTTCTGATTTTTTTAAGAGAGGATACTCACAAGATCCAGGGAGGTCCTAAAGCCATGAATGTAATTTTCTCTGGAAGTACTGCTGGCCCCTGTGCAGTAGGGAAGGGAAGTGTCCCACTGGCAGTGTCCAAGGCCAGGCTGGATGGGGCTCGGGGCCGTGGGAAGTGTCCCAGCCCATGGCAGAGGGTGGTACTGGATGAACTTTAACACCCTTCCAACCCAAACCATGGTGTGATTCTGTGATTCAGTGAGTCAGTGACTTTCCTGAGCCCAGCATGCTTTGAATCAAGCACTTGCAGAATTGGTGAGCAAGGGTCCAGTGCCCCAGGACCTGTTGGACTGCCACGGCAGCTCTGCTTTGTGCCACTCAGCCCCAGCCCCACCACAGTGACAATCTGGGTCCCCAGGCACAGGGCTCAGGCTCAGCTGCCATGATTTGCTGGTGGTGTGCAGCAGTTCATTTCCTGCTCTGTAGATTTTACCAGAAATTGCCTTTTTTATTGTCACGTTTCTGTTTCAGATCAATATGAGATGATAACGGGCAGCGCTGGGCTGGGAAAAGATCCCTGGGAGAAATTTCCTCTTGGAAAGAAGGGAACAAAATAAATACTACAAAGGTTAAATCCACAGAGTGGGTTTAACCCACTCTGATTCCAACCCCAAGAGATGTTTCAAGCTTTCATGGAATAGTTTGGGTTGGGAAGGATCTTTAAGGGCTATCTGGTCCAACCCCTGCAGTGAGCAGGGACATCTTCAACTGCATCATCAGTCAGATCTTCCAGACACTGCCCTGCATTCTCTGCCCAACATTCCCAACATCCCCAAGCTCCCCAGCCCTGCAGAGCCCCAGCAGGACCCAGGTGCTGCTACAAGGCTGCATTTGCAGATGTTTTGCTGTCACTGTCCCACTCAGCATCCCCAGCCTGACCTGCCAGCCTGAATCCTGTGGCAGAGTCCCAGCACAGCCCCCAGCAGAGCTGGGATCCTGTGGGCCTGTGGCTGTGCCCACCTGAGGCCCAGCAGGAATAATGAGGGAGGAGAGGCTGTTCCAGGAGGATGTGGGGTGCAGGCTGCTCTTCCCAAAAGAAATGCAGAACCCCTGTGGGACACCAGGCACTCAGGGATGCTCCTTCTGGCCCAACACTCATGAGGAAGAACAAAGCAGGATAAGGCCCCCAGTGGGAAAAGAAATCCAGCTGAAAAATGATGCCCAAATTCAGGACAGACATTGGCCACTCTTCTCATTTCTTGCTGCTGGAGGAGAGAGTTGTGTTCCCACCCTTGTGGGACAGACATGGAGCTCCTCCAAGATGCAGAAAACCAGGTCAGAGGCTCTGCTGGGAATTCCCCCTCATCCTAGAGTTCAGCACTGCAACACCCAGAAGCTTTGGAGGTAGGGAAGCAGAGCTGTGAAACTGAGCTTTCTTGCTTGGGAATGCAGGCCTGGGATGCACTCCTGGGGTCCCCACCTCTGAAAATGGGTGAAGATGTTCCATTTTTAGCAAACCAGCACTTGGCACTCTGCATGAGGCCAGCACTGCTCCCAGGGCTGCAGCTCTTGCTGAGCAGAGCAAAATCCTTGGTTCAGGTGCTCGAGGAGGCTCAGGTGCCTCTTTCTCTGTGTGAGGAGCTTTGCTGCCATTGGAGTGTTTGCTTCCATGTTTCTCCTTGGATGTTCAGGCCTGAATTTGCATTTTCAAGTCCCACAGCTCTTCCTCTTCAGTGGGAAGTGCTCACCCGAGGAGGGGAGCATGTGGGATAACAAGTGCATGTGGATTGTGCTGGGAGCAAAGCAGCTCGTTCATCACCTGAAGTGCTGCTCAGTGTTTGTGATGAGCTCAGCCATGGCAAGAAGCTACTCCAGGGAGGGGTGGGTAAACCCCCATGTCCTGGGCATCATGTCTGGATCACAGCTCGTTATGCAAGGATCGAGTCAGGGCCAGGGCCTCCTGCTGTGTTCCCAGGTTTATTCCCACAAAATTGCTTCTGCCTTCCTTCGAGGGAGGAAGGACAGAAAAGCAAAGGAGGTTCCTGTCTCAGCTGTAATGTCTCTCAGCAGCAGAGCCGCCAGGGTGCATCTTGTTCTTCCCAAGTCACCCTCCTGATCCTGCACAGTGCATTTTCCATGCAGTGGGATGACATTTTCCCAGCTGGGTGGAGGGTTTGGGTGTGGTGAAAGGGGAAGATGTGCCGGGGACAAGATGAGGATCAGAAAGAATCTGTGAGAATTCAGAGAGCCACTGACTAAACCAAACCAGGGGTAAAGTCTCAGCCGTGGGGGCACAGGGGAAAGGAAAAGAGTTGTTTACAAGCTTTTTTATTCCTATTCCTTCTGGCCTGGTCACTGAGTTCCTCCTCTTCCAGAAATGTGGTTATTCAAGTTTATGTTCTAATAAAGCTGGATTTAGAGTTTCAAAGCCCCTTTGGTCTTTGGACAGAGTTCACTCAAGGAAAGGTGTGGGCAGGCTCTGCTCCCTCTTTTGGGAGCCCAGGGCCCTGCAGAGCCCTGTCAGGGGCTGGAGCAGGATCCGGGGCAGGATCCAGGAGGATTCTTGGCACAGACCAGGGAGGAGAGGGAGGCAAGGAATTCTCCGGAGGAGGTGATGAGGGGTCTGGGAGCCTGCTCTGGCTGAGATTAGCTCCTTGATTACTGCCTGTGTTCTCATCAGAGGAGATGAGGGTTTGATCAAAGGCACATTACCTCGAGCAGGGAGAGGAGGTTTCATTAGAGCGATGATGTGCAGTAACTGAGCTCATCCTCTCAGCAGGGCAGCTGAACCCTGGGGAAGGGCTGCTCTCCCATCACCCTGTTCCAGCAGCAGCTCCCAGCACAGGCAGACCCTGGAGGAGGCTCTGGAGCTCAGAGATGCTCCAGAACTGGCACTCGAGCCCAGGTGTTTGTCCTCACCACAGATTCTGCCTCTTTCTGCCATGATTAACCTGAGGAGGAAGGCTTTTCCAAACCCACCTTCAGTAGGAGAAATAGAATGGGAAACCTCCAGCAATCCTGTGCACAATCAGCCCAAAACCTGAGTGTTCAGCACCCAAAACCTGATTCAAGAGTGTATTCAGCTTCCTGCTGAGGCTGCTGCAGCTCTGCTGCTGCTGGAGAAGGACAATTCTCCTCCTGCTCCATGTCCCCTCAGTGCACAACCCTGCACAAGCTGTTAGCTTTGAAACCAGCATATTCCAGGAGATCCAGCAACTCCTTTTGCTCAGGTCTCTGCAGATCTGCCTCCAGAGCCTGGCATGTTTAAAAGTGGAAATAATTGCCTAGGTTTTATCTGTCCAAACAGAGCTCCACGTGAGTAGATGCATCCCATCTTCTCCTGCTCCCCAGAGCTTGATGTCTTGGTTGTCTTTGCATCTGACAGAGAGAAATTGGCACTTCCAGGGCTCAGGGAGGCCTCTGCTATCAGAGATGTCTGATGGACTGCAGCTGAGCTGCTCCCAGGAGCATCCCTGCTCCCCCCTGACACTGGGATCCCAGAGAAGGGGAGGGAAGGAGAGGGGAGGAGCTGATGTTTGCCCTGGGCAGCAGGGCAGGTATGGAAAAGTAGAATGGAGTTAGGGAACCACAGGAATGTGTCAAACGATCCTGGGGCAGGGCTGACAGCAGAGCTCCTCCCTTTTCCGTGGGATTCCTCACCCGGGGGGTATCAGGGAGAGCTGGCTGGTCACTCCTCAGAGCTGGACTGCCAGAGCTCCCAGCCTTTCCCTCTCCCTCCTCACCTCCTCCTCCCTGCTTTCTTTTATTCATTAAAATTCAATTTATGTACAAGCTGCTGAAGATTCAGAAGTGTGCCCAGAACCTGTCCTGGAGGAGCCATCCCTGGGCATCCCTGGGCTCTCCCAGCCAATTTCCAACACTCCCAACAATACCAGTGTCCACTGGGTGCTGGTCCTGCCCAAACCAGGCTCTAATTGGGCTGTAGAGAGTGCCCATCATGGAATAATCAGTGCTGGGGCACTCCTGGTAGGAGGAAGCTTTGTCCAGGCTCTGGATGAGCTGGGCCTTACACCCTCTGCCTTGGAAGAGAGCTCCAAGTGCTCATGCAAACATTTACAGGTGAGGGGAAGAATGGGAACAGGATATTTTAATCCAGATATTCCTTAATATCCAAGGGCTTTGCTCTGCAGTGAATGTCACCCTCAGCCAGGCATCCAGTGTGGATCAGTAACCCCTCAGGACCAGGACAAGGTTTTCCTGGGAAAGGGGGACTATGAAGACCTGAGATGTCCAGAGTCTAACAGAGCTCTCCTCTGAGTGCACAGAGAGCAAACCAAGAAAGCCAAACAGGAAACAAATGGACACCTGGCCTGGGCAGGGCTGAATTGTTGGAGAAAATCTGTTGGCTGATTTCACAGTCCTTAGGTGGGAGCTCAGGGGAAATTTCTTCCTCCAGAGGGTGCTGGCACTGCCCAGGCTGCCCAGGGAATGGGCACGGCCCTGAGGCTGCCAGAGCTCCAGAAGCCTTTGGGCAGCACCCCAGGGATGGACAAGGGGGGGGGGGGGGTGTTGGGAACAATGATCCCTGTGGGTCCCTTCCAGCCCAGGATATTCTGTGATTCTAAAAAGAGATGCAACAAAATGATCCCTCAAGATAATCATGGACTGAGAGACTTTATCTCTGCTCTTTGACCTTGTACTGCTGGGATGAGGAATCCACCCTTTCATCACCCAGCTCCTGAGAAACATTGGCAGAAGTGAGGAGTTCAGTGCTCACCCTTCACAGCTGTACCAAGGCTCGAAGATGATGGGATGTCTTGAACAGGCCCTCTCGCTTCTTTGGCTTTTCTTTCCCTGCCTTGTCTGTATTTTTCCTTTCCTTATTTCCCTCCTTGCACTGGATCCTGGCTTTGCTGGGTGTAACTGCATTCTTTGGGGTATGGATGAGGCCCTGGAAGGGTTAAGCAGGTCCCTGGGTGATGTCCCTTTGCCAGGTCCCCAAGAATGGCTCCTGGATGTACTGAAGCTGTTCCTCCAGCACTGACTTGCCATTTGATCTCTCACCAGAGTCAGATTTTTCTGCTTTGCTGCTCTTTCGGGCCATGTTAATGTGATCTGAGCCTTGTTTTGCCTCATAGAAAGCAGAATCAAATTCCAGAAGTGGCAGCACCTCAGCCTGGTATCATTGCATTGATTTATTCCCCCTGCCCCACAAGCACAGTTATTGCTTTCTGGAATAATGTCACAGAGCCTTCAGACAAGGGGCCTTTCTCTATTAAGGGCTTCTGTGGCTAAAGAAGAGTGCGTAAGAGATGCTGTTATAAGAGAAGGCTTAATAGGCTCCAAATTCCCTTCCCCCCTCCCCAAATTCCTCATTAAAGCTGACATTGGCTCTCCCTGGTGCTCATTGCCAGGAGAATTCCACAAATGCCACTCTGGGATGTGACAGTGTCTTCTCTGTAGCCAGTGGTGCTCAGAACCCAGTTAATCCAACAGGAGAAGTGTGTGGGAAGCAAAGGCATGGAGAGGACATGGGAAGGATTTCAGCAGCCAAGGGAGTTTGGGAAGTGTGGCAGGACTGTGGCAGAGAGAGAGGACACAGAGAAGGAGGTGGGACAGAATGGGACAAGGAAGAGGAGGGGACAGAACTGAAAAATGACCAAGAGCCACTGGAAATGCTGGGAGATGCATGGCCACCAGATAAAGCTACCTGGGACTGGGAGCTCCTGGGAATTCCCACCCCTGAGCTCCCAGAGAGCTTCATTCCAAAACCTCTGAACCAAGTCCTTCCACTTTCCCCCAGAGCAGCCCTGGAACAGACAAAAGCCTCATCTCTATGTCCCCCAGGTTCTTGTTCCTGACATGTCCACTCTGGCCTGGCTGCCAGGACAGGTGGATGGTTCTCCCTGGAAATCAGGCTGTGAGCATCCCTCCCCATGGTCCCTTGGAATGCCACAGCCTGAGCTGGCCTCTTGGGTGCACGAATCTCCTCAGAGGATGGAAAACCAGAGGGAAAGGAAAGCAGTGAAACCCCTGACCCAAAACTGTGGGACTCCTGAGGCCAAGAGGCATCCGGAGATCTCAACCCTGCCCTAAGTAATGACTGCAAACATTTTTTATGTACCCTCTCCAGTGCTTAATACCAGGGGAGAAAGAAGTCCAAGGAGAAGGCAGAGCTTCAGGAAGACACCTTGGATTGTCCCACATCAATTCATAACTCCCATGCCAATGGTTCATGCCCTGACCTGGGACAAACATGGTGATCCCAGACACCAGAAAAGCAGATTATTATTGCAATATACCCAAATGTTCAAGTCCATCCAGGCTCCACAGCATTGCTTTCCTTCCTGAAGAATGTGAGGAAAGAAAAATAGTGAAGACAATCCCCTTATAAGGACCAGGCTTTTGTCTCCTGTGAGGACAATGCACAGGTCCCTGAGGTGTGGAGATCAGCAGCGCCTTTCTTCTCCAAGGATTTCCCAGTTTTTTTCCCAGAGACTGACTGTACTCACTGCCCTTGGAATAAATATGCCAAGATGTTTTGTACTGGGAGCCCCACATCACTCTGGGATGTGACAGGGTCTTCTTTGCTCCCTCAGATCACAGTTAATCCATCAGGAGAAGTCTGTGGAAAGCAGAAACCCTGGAGAGGGCATGGGAAGGATTAAAGCCAGGAGAATTCTGGTTTATCAAGCTGGACTGTATTGCTATGACCCAGTCCTTATGTTCTTAACTACAGCTAGCTCTGCCCATAGGAGTGGGCCTGGTTAGTGATGAAAGGAAAGAGGCTCAGTCGTGCTCCGGGACCCAGAGCCGGTGGTTTATTGCTGGTCCAGGGAGGAAGAGAGAGACCCCACCACATGAGTGTGGGGGTTTGAAACATCAAGATAAGAGAGGGGCGTGGGGTAAAGGGAATCCAGCAAATGGGAAGCATTCAGGGAAGGGGTCAGTTTGGGAAGGTTACATTACCAGGTTAGGAGAAGGGGGATACATAGGATATACCATGTGAGTATAATAAAAACAATTATTAGTCACCAGTGTGCATCTATAACAAACTAACTATCTTGTGCACTACAGCAGGACTGCTGTGTGCTCTTCATAGAATCACAGAGTCATGGAATCACGGAATCGTGGTTTGGGTGGGAAGGGACTTCAAAGCCCATCCAGTGCCACCCCTGCCATGGGCAGGGACACATTCAGCTGTCCCAGGCTGTTCCAAGCCCCAGTGTCCAGCCTGGCCTTGGGCACTTCCAGGGACCTGGGGGCAGCCACAGCTTCCTTTGGCAATCTTTTCCAGTTCCTCTTGGAGGTCTCTGGATGGTCACTCTCTGCCAGCAGCTCTATCACCCCCTCTCTGCTGAAGAAACATCAGCACTCCCCACACGGGGTGTCATCTCTCTGCTGGCCATCAGTGGCAGGAAAATACAGACCAAAGGCTGGGAAAATCAGGCAAAGCTCTGGGAAGAGCCAGCCAGATCTGGGATCCCACCTTGGCAGCCCTAGCATATTGAAGGTGCACGGGACCCCTCTGAAGTCCCTAGTGTCTGGGAAAGGCATCTGCCCTCTCCCCTTCCTCTTCCTCTTGGGAATGGTTCGGGATTTCCTCCAGGCAGCTTCAAGCAGGAGGGGGAGCAGCTGCAGCCCCAACGTGAGGCACAGAGACAGAAATCACAGCCCTGCCCAGGCAGGAGTCAAACCTCGTTAGTGTTATTGCACATTAGAGATGGTCATTATCTAACAGCAAAGGTACTGCACCCAATACGGGGTAATTTATTTTGGACCTCGTTATGATGGATAAAGATTAATTAATCACCGTGCTGGAAGTTAGTGGTTGCCTAGGGAGCCATGATCATGACCTGATTATCTTTAATATGGGCAAAGAGAGAGCAGTCCCCACCAATTCATGTCTATAACACACTCACTCCGTGCTTTAAACAGACTCATTTCCCAAAGCTGGGCAAAATGAGCACTGGAATTAATTTGGAGGGAAATTGGAATAAAAAAAAGTGAATGAAGACACAAAGTTCTTTCATGAGAGATGATTAGGTCAGGATTTCACCCCAAAGAAAGATGATTTTGCCTGAAAGTCTGCTCTGGTTTAGTGGTAAAGTGAAGGAACTGTTAAAATAAAAATGTCACATGGATAGAATGGAGACAGGGAGAAATTCATGGTTACTGGCATGAAGTGCAGCAAGGAAAGGTACAAATTGATAAGAAAAACTGAAGATAACAAAAATACTAATAAAAAATAACCCCTAACTGTCAGGTTGCTGAGCAATGTGGGGTTTCTGAATGGGCGTTTTGGGTTTTCATGGCCAGATTTTGGGACCAGGGGCTTCACAGGGTGGATGCTGTGAGGAGCTGCCAGAAGCTTCCCCAGTGTCCAGGAGAGCCAATTCCAGTGGCTCCAGGACAGACCCTCCCTGGTCAAGGCCCGGCCCAGCAGGGATGGTGCCACCTGCCTCAGGAGGCTTCCCCACCTGTGTATGCAGGACTTGGGGCACACTGGGACACTGAACTCCAGGCACTTTTACACCAGTTCAATTCCTGAGCCCAGAAAACTTCTATTTATTCTTTCTTCCTTGACAAAACTGCACAGGCAGGAGGCCACCCTGGGCCATGGGATTCTCCCGTTGTTGATGACTTGTTTCAGGATGGCTGAGCTGCTGACAGTCAGGGGCTGGGGGCCCCTGGGAAAGGCGTGGGGATAGTGTGCAGGTGTCGAGCCAGAAGAGCCCAGGTGCTCATGGCTGGGTGATGGAGGGTGCCCAGCAGAGCACAGACAAGCTTCCCTCTCAGTCTGTGCCACTGGGGGCTGGTACTGACATGTCCCTCCTTCTGTGCCCTGCTCTGACACCCAGGTGCCCCTGGTGGGTACACAAACCTGTCTGGAGCCCTCCAAGAGCTGTGGTTTCATGAGCAGTCAGTCCCACTCTCTGCCTTTGGGTGGTTGCAATGACTATTCCCAGCCTTCACGTTTCCACGTGTGCCAAACTGTCAGCACCCTCTGCACTGGGGACAGCTTCAACAAGGAGCCTCACCCAGCACTTTGCCAATTCCTTCTCCTGCCCATGGTCCTGTTCAACCACCTGACACAGCACAAGGTCCCTCATCCGGGTTATTAATAACTCCTATGTGCTGAAAGGAAATTTTCCTGCTCCCATTCTGCCAATCCCCGAGTTCCTGACTCAGGACCTGTAGAGAACATGTGCTGTCCCATGTCCCCTCCTCAAATGGTTCAGCTCCCTTCCACAGAGTATCCACCGTGAGCCACGGGGCACAAGAGGAGCCTTGGTTGGTGTGGTGTAAATAATCCCAACCCTCAGCTTCTGGGGACTTCCACATGGATCATCATGCCCTTGCCTGGGGCATGAGGAACAGGTAATCCCTGATGGGTCCAAGCACTGCCTTTCCCTTGGAGAGCCCATGGAATGGTGCCAGTGGGTGTCAGAGCACATCCAGGTCTGAGTCCTGCTAAGGAGAGAGCCAGATCAGGGCAGGTGGGTGCTGGCAGGACAAACAGACAGCAGAATGCTGAAGGATGGTCAGACAAGGCCCAGACTCTGCAGCAGGGGAAGGGTTCCAGTAACCTGGGGGGGTGTGGATGCAAGCAGAGCAGAGCTGCCAAGGCCTGAGGGCAGGGGAAGGTGTTTGGTGCCTGGGGAAGAGATGGACATGAAATGATGGCTCTAAAACATTGCCTTGTCCTCATGGGTTTATCTTTGTGGATCACTAGGTGGGGGGAAGTGAAAGTCAGACCCCTAGCAGGGCTTAACTACCTGGGCAAGGCTTTACCAGGCTCTCCCACTGTCCCACCAAACCCAGCCTGGCTCCAGGGCAGGGGAACAATCTCTGGGGAGGAATTTCCTCTGAGTGGCAGCAGACAGACTCCTCTTCTGCCAAAACAGGGGGTCTGGGTGGCCTGGGCATCTGCAGGCATCCCCCACTAGAGCCCAAATCCTGGTCCCACTGCAGGGTTGCTCTGCCTCCCTTCTCCTTGCAGCACTGAGCAGGAGAGGCTGTGCTGGGAGCACTGCCCAGCTCTGGGAAAGCAAGGAGGGTGAAAATATTAGCATGAACCAGTGGGAGCAAGATGGGAACTGCAAGAAAATCTTGCTAGGCTGTTTTGTACTTCACACACTGAACCACAGCCCTGCCACAGTCTGTCACCCCAAAGGAGGGAATGCTTCCCAAAGGACCATGAAGGGAAGTGGAATGGGACACAGTGATACTCCAAGAGGAGTGTTCTGATCCTCCCCAGAGTTTCAGGGGAGCTGGGGTTCCTGCTGGGTAGTGTTTTCAAACACATTCAGCAGGAACCCCTGGGAGTTCATACACACCCAGCCCTGAGCACACACCAGCCTTTCTGTGCTCCACAGTCAGCAGCCTTGGAATGTTTCAGGGAAAACAGAGCTTCATTCATGATCTTGCTGTCCTGAGCCAGCCCCTTCCCTTCCCTTCCCTTCCCTTCCCTTCCCTTCTCCCTTCCCTTCCCTTCCCTTCCCTTCCCTTCCCCTTCCCTTCCCTTCCCTTCCCTTCCCTTCCCTTCCCTTCCCTTCCCTTCCCTTCCCTTCCCTTCCCTTCCCTTCCCTGCCCTGCCCTGCCCTGCCCTGCCCTGCCCTGCCCTGCCCTGCCCTGCCCTGCCCTGCCCGGCCGTGGGGCACAGAGCTCTCACTCTGAGCCCACTTATCCCAGAAAAGGCAGGAAGGCACAGGCGGGGTCAGGCTGGAGCACAGTGAGCTACAAAACACTTGGGCTGAGCTAGTTCCCAGCTCCTGCTGGGGTTCCAGTGGGGAAGGGGCAAGGGCTGTGCCCAGGGAGTTTTCCCAACTGGCAAATGGTGCTGAGCAGAGTGGGTGGAAGCTGCTGCCAAGTCCAGGGAGAGACACGGAGAGTTCCTGGGAGGGAGGGAGGGGAATCCTGGGGCAGCTTGAGCCCATCAGTCACACTCCTGGTGGCTGATGCATCCCAGCACTGGATGCTCTGGACTCATGGCAAAGGGCTTCCTGTCTAGTCCAGAGCAGTTCACTTCCAGATGTGGAAGTTGGAAATGACACAGAGAAGTTAAATCCCAGCACTGGTTGAGACCAGTCCCAAAGACTCTGAAACCACCTGTGAGCTGCCAGGCTCCATCAGCAGGTGTGGCTCAGAGCCACTGTCCCAGCAGAGCCTGCTCAGGCTGGGACTGTTTGGGCAGTTCTGCCTCATCAGCCACTGACAGGATGCTGGGAATTGCTGATACAGTGGGAATGGGGGTGGCAAAAATCACAGGTGTGGATATTACAAGGGGGAGCTGGAAAGGAAGCACCCAGGACAGCTCAGGAGGTGGCAGGGCTGGGTCCTGACAGTGGGAGAATAGACCCAAGGGAATAACTCCAGCATTTCCCAGGGCTCAGGCTATGCCTGCCTCCTCCAGGTTGCTCTTGCCTAAAGTTCATCATGGGAGAAAGAGAAAACACCACATGGAGCAAAGCCCACTTAATATTTGGCAGTCTAAGAGTTGAGATCATATGACACAGAACCCCTGTTTAGGGATGCAATCAAAACTGTCACACAAAGACTTCCCATATGTGTCCTCTCCTCTGGAGCTGTGCTTACCCCCACAATGTCCCTGTGGGGCTCTGGGGCCTGGCCTGGAGTGCTCTGGTCCCTCAGGAAGAGTCACAGAGGGGTGGGGGAGTCACAGAGAGAGAGGGGAGAGTCAGAGAGAGAGGGGTGGGAGAGTCAGAGATGAGGGGGAGTCACAGAGGGTGACCAGTGTCCAGCCCTTTGCTGGGAGGAATCTGATGCTCAGGGCAGGGCTTCTTCTGTCTCTCTTTGGGACACCCCAGGGTTATTCTGTTATGCTCCCTCTTCCTAAACTCCTGAATAAAGTTTGGAATCTTCACAAGAGCCTGCCTTAGCCCAAAGGACTCTTCATCCTGCACCACAGCCTGGGTTTGTTACACCATCACTGTCCCAGGGTTTGTCCCAACAGCAGCAGCCCCTGGATTGCTCTGGGTGGCACCTGCTGAAAGCAGCTCAGGCCAAGGCAGCCCAGAGTAGCCCTGACACTCCAGGTCAGGAAAGGCCTTTGGTTTCCAGCTGGGAATGACAGAAGTTGTGTTTGCTGGGTGGCACTGCCCCCAAGATCAGGGACACACAGATGTTATCCCAGCCTGGCTGCTCAGTTTGTGGCACAGGTGGTGCTTTCACTAAGGGTTATGCACAGGGCCTGTTTCCCTGCACTGCAGGTGCTGTGGGACCCTTGGGTTTCCCTGCAGGCACAGGATGTGTTTGACCAACACCAGAGAGGGCCAGAGAGCTGCTCAGCCCATCTTCTGACCAGTGCAGCAGTGGTGGGAAGGGATCTGCCTTCTGGCTGCACCAGAACAGAGCACAAAGGGGCAGCTGTGAAGTGGGAACCTTCCCCCGTCTTCTCATTCAGAAATTCCCCATAAATCATGGAATTATAGGAAGGTTTGGGTTGGAAAGGCCTTTATCACCCATCTTGTTCCCCTCCCCTTCCCTGGGCAGGGACATCTCCCACGAGACTAGGTTGCTCCAAGCACCATCCAGCCTAAATCAACCTTGGCTTGCTGCTCAAATTATGCTCACTTTAAAGCCAAGCTGTTCATCCTCCAGCTCATTTTCACCCCTCCCTGAAGGCCTTTCCCTTCCCTCTGGCACATTTAAAAGGCTGCCTGATAAAAACAAGTGCCTTGTGTCCTGAATAATCTCCTCCAACAAAACCCCACCTGTGAGCAACCCCTGCTGGAAAGAGCCCTCATATTCCTCTTCCAACCAGGGCAGGAGATGTGCCCAGGATGTGGGGGTGCAGAATAAATTCCTTTCCTGTCAGTGTGTGAGTCCTGGAGCCATCCCAGTCATTGGGAATTGGAGATCCGGGGATCCCAAGGGTGCTCTGGGTGAGGTGGATGAAGGGAGGTTCCTGCTCTTCTCCTGCATTTCCAGAGGTGCTGTTTTGTCTGCACAGCTGTTCCTTGGGCTGCTCAGGGGCTTTTCCATAACGCTGATGACAGCGCTGGCAGCAGCCCTGGGGACAGGGGATGGACAGGAAGAGGTTCCCACCTGTGTCCTCGTGTCCTGCCATCCTCTGCCCTGCCAAGAGGTGCCAGGCTGGGGCTGCCCACCTTTGCCAGCCTGTCCTGATCCACGAGGTGCAGCTGGAGGGGCAGATGAGGTCCAGCACAGCCAAGCAAAGAGCCAACAATTCCATTTTTATATTTTTCACTTCACCCAGAGATGGGCACCCCTGGAGCTGTCAAGCTCTTGACAAATGTCCTCTGGGGGAAAGATGCCAATGCCTGGGGTGGCTCAGGGATCACCACGCTGACAGAGTTAACTGTTCAGCACGGGGATGCCGAGGTAGGGGTCTGGGTGTGCCACGCTTCTTGATCCACCTCCTTCTACCTCCCCTTCATGGGGGCCAAGCCCACCATCGCCCTGAGCAGGGGACATTCCCAGCTCCCCTCCAGGAACGGAGACGGCACCAGTGGCTTCGAGAGGAGCCCATGTGCTGCTCATTCCCTGCTTGCAGAGGATGCAGAGCTCCCTCATCAACTCCCGCTGCTCCAAACACTTGACTCAGGTCTCTGACAACATTATGCTGTCCAAAAATAATGAGATTTTAAAAATTAATAAACTCAGGCACTGTTTATTTGCTTTTTTTTTTTTTTTATGTTAGGATTTGTGTTTGTTTCCAGCTTTTCTCTGCAGTCACAAGCTTGGCTCTGATAGGGTTTTTATTCAGGACCAAGTGTCCCATGTAATCCCCTGACTCTTGCAGCTGGAACTGTGAGAGAACAGCTCTGTGAGGGCTGAATCATCAGAGCTGCTAGCCCTGGGCAGCCTCATCCAGCTGGGAAAGGAGGGCTGGGATGGGGACTGGGCTGGGGATGGGAATGGGAATGCTCCTGAGAACACTGAGGGCTTGGAAATTAATGAATCCCTTCACCTGCAAATACTTCACCTCTGGGTTTGGTGATCTTGCATGTGGCATGGGAATTCTGCTCCTCAGCAAATCCCAGGATAGAACTCCCCAACATGGGATGGGTCAGAGCATTCCTGCACCTACAGGTGAGCAGAGTTTGAGGCTCTCATGGGGAGGTCAGGAGGAGCTGCCTGGTCCCACCTGCCTGGTCCCACCTGGCTGCTGCTGCCACAGGTGTCCTTGCAGAGAGGGAAGTGACTTCTCTGTCTGTGATGGCAAAGCCAGCATCTGCTGTGTTTGGCTCTGATGTAGGGCTGGGTAATGCTTGGGAACACCCAAACAACCCCACACTGTGGAATTGGAAGGGACATTAAAGCCCATCCAGTCCCACTCCTGCCATGGGCAGGGACACCTGCCACTGTCCCAGGTTGTTCTATCCAGCCTGGCCTTGGGCACTTCCAGGGATGGGGCAATACCCAAAGCTTGATGAATTTCAGCAGATTCAAATATTTGCCAGTGAATAACACCAAATTCTCACTTTTCCTTTTCCCTTTTGCCACTGAGAGTTCACTTCCTCACCTTGCCAGTAGTGCTGCTGGGAACCCTCTGTTTCCCAAAAAGAGCAGAGCAGGGCTAGCTCCACAGCTGTCCTCCTCTTTGTCCTTATGTCACTGCTGTGTCCAGGTCTTATTTCTTTCCAAGTGCACCACCCCAAGGGATGAGATTCAGTCCTGTGCTTCTCCTTCAGCTCCATCAGACAGATTTTCTGGGAAGTTCTGAAAAAAAGTCTCTTTATTTCCTGAAAGCTGAGGAAAATGAGGTGAACAGGGTGCCCAGAGCAGCTGTGGCTGCCCCTGGATCCCTGGCAGTGCCCAGGGCCAGGCTGGACACTGGGGCTGGGAGCAGCCTGGGACAGTGGAAGGAGTCCCTGCCATGTCAGGGGTGGCACTGGGTGGGCTTTAAGGTCCTTTTCCACCCAAATCATCCTGGGAATCTCTGAAGTCCCAACATCCTTCAGCAATAAATGTGTGTGTGCTGAGCCTTCCCCGTGTCCAGTTCTCTTTGTATTCCATGAACAAACAGGCCTGGGAGAGGAGAGGCTGTGGCTGTCCCTGGAGATTCCTGCTTTTCCCAGGATTACCAGGAGTGTCCAGCCAGGTTTCAGGGCTCCTGTCCAGCCCAGTACTCTGCAGCCATGCAGGAGCAGCTCTGACTCATCCCAGCCTGGATCAGCTCCAGGGCCTCTCTGCAGTCCCCAGAGCAGAGACCTTAAAGGAAAGGATCTTTGGTAAATGTCAACATTTGTGCACATATTTGTTTCCTGTTTTGTATCCCTGACAAACTGCACAGCCAGGGTTTGATGGTGCTTTGATGGATTAAAGTCAGTTTTATTCCTCTTTTGCTTTGCCACGCAGTCAGAATGGATAATGCAGATTCCCACATGGCAGCAGGTCCCCTGGGAGAAGAAAACCCTGACATCAGCCTGGCTGGATTCCAAGCCCTCTGCCAGGCAGGCAGCTCTCCAGAGCCCAGCACTTAGGCTTGGGACTCCTGGCTGGAAAAACAGGAGTTATAAACTCCCTGGGGTGAGTCCTGGGCAGGCCCTCCCTGCTGACAGACAGGGTGGCACTGAAACCAGGGGTGTGTGCAGGGCAGGGCAGGAGCAGGCAGAGTTCCTCATTGTGAGATGAAGGGACAGGTAAAGGTTTCTCATATCAATGCTGCGCCTACAAACCTTTGCAATTTATAGCACAGCACATTTCACTGTCCGAGAGCCCCCAGAGGGACCTGTGTATGTAATACAGAAATACATCCATCCCCAACATAAATCCGATCGTGTATGAACACAGAGCCATATAATAATTAAGGTTGGAAAAGGCCTCTAAGATCTTCAAGCCCAACCATTAACCCAGCACTGCCAGGCTCCACCAAACCCACTGAGCCACGGCCCCCAGAGCCACATCCACACTGGAATGGACATCCACCTCCACACATCCACCACCTCCAGGGCAGTTGTGCCAGTGCCTGACCACCCTGCCCAGAAAGGAATTCTCCATCATATCCACCCTGTCCTGGCCTAGCCTGAGGCCATTCCCTCTCCTCCTGTGCCTGTCCCTGTTCCCAGAGCCCGACCCCCCGGCTGCCCCCTCCTGTCAGGAGTTGTGCAGAGCCAGCAGAGCCCCCCTGAGCCTCCTGTGCTCCAGGCTGAGCCCCTTTCCCAGATCCCCCAGCCCCTCCTCACCACACTCCATCCTCATTTGTTATCCCAGCATTTATTACACAGAAAATAATTCTGTTCAAGGAATAAATTAATTCATTGGAGGGAGAAAAAAATTTCCCTCCACATTCTGACTGCAGCTGATCAAGAAAATGAGGAGGGACCTTGTTCAGCACAGCCACTCTGAGCCCCTGGGGAGCCCAGTCTGTGGGGCAAGAGCTGCCTGTCCCACACACAATTTGCTGGGTATGTTTCAGCTGGGATAAAAAATCAGGATTCCATGCACCAGAATTTGGCGTGATAGGGCTGATTTGTATCTCCATGCTGGCATTTCACCCTGCACATCACAGACCTGTGTGACCCCTCCCTATTCCTGTTCCTAAATTCAGTATTCCCTGAAATGCTGGCTGAACTTTAGGTCTAGAAACTGAGGAGACACCACAGGGGCACAGGGCAAGGGCCAACAATTTGTGTTTATTATTTAGCTAGGGCATGTTTTTGGGACTGTTTTGGGACCAGCAGCTTTTTAAAACTGTTGTTGTTGTTTGTTGTTGTTCCCATCTGCAGTTTTTTGGTCAGTCATTTTTCATTGTCTTTTATTTAGTTAGTTTAAAGGTTAGTTTTATTTAGTTAGTTTCAAGGGTGCTTCTCCCCCCTCTCCCACAGGTCCCATGCAGGTGTTCAGTGGGTGCACTAGTTGATAGATTGATTTGTCTCTGTCTCTATATCCATCTACCACTCCTTTTATCTCTATTTATCCATCTTCTGTCTCAGTTTTGGTTTTTTTATCAAATCTAATTTGTCACTTCTGTTTCCTCCTGGTACTATCAGAGGTTTCTCCAGCTCAGTGCCTCTGTTGGCTGTTCCCTCATTAGTGGGGGGGGTCCCTCATTAAAAAGGTTTGCACCAGTGGGCTATGGCTGCTGTGGCCCCTCCTGGGGCTGGGGTGTGGTGGCAAATGCCAGCTGAGAGCCTGATTGGCACAGGAAGGAGCTGGGGGCACGCAGAGGCACTTGCAGGAAGGAGGAACACAGGAGTGGCACGCCTTTGGGGAGGGTTAAAGAGAAAAAAGAACCTGAGGTCTTCGAGGAAAAGGAGGTGAGACAGCAGGAGATAGGGCTAGGAGGCATTACGGATGAAGATTGGCTGAGCCTGGACAATAGTGGCACTGGTGGCTTCAGGCAGCATGGGAATAATGGGCTCACTCTGCTGGGCTGGGTGAGCAACGTGCTGCAGAACCTCTGTGCCCAAAAAACTGAGCAGAGCCCATGAGGGGAGGCTTCAGCCAGCCCTGGACAAACCTCTGTGCCCAAAAACCAAGCAGAGCCCATGAGGGGAGGCTTCAGCCAGCCCTGGACAAACCTCTGTGCCCAAAATACTGAGCAGAGCCCATGAGGGGAGGCTTCACAGCCGCAACTCTGTGCCAAAACTGCAGAGCCAGAGGAGCTTCACAGCCTGACAAAGCCTGAGAGCAGGAGGAGGCAGCTTGTGCTGCTCAGTTCAGGTTCTCTCCTGTGCAGGATATTCTGGAGATGTCACTGAGGCAGTGACCAGGGTTCAGGGAAGGTCTGGGAAACACCTTTGGTTTTTGGGGGAACTGGAAGGTGGGAGCCCATGGGTGGGAGCTTTGAAGGGTAAAGGAACTCAGGAAACCTGGCAGGCGTTCCAGGAGAGCTGCCCCAGCAGGAGAATGATCCCTCCCAGCTTTCAGGAAAGTCAGGAGCTCAGTTTGTCCTGCCTGAGCTCCAGCACAGGAGGACACTCAGAGGAGGAGGAAGGGCTGGGAAAGGTGGGATACAGAAGCATTGTCCCAGGATGCAGGTGAGGTGTTGGGAAAACCAAAGCTCACTTTGAACTGAAGGCTCCAAGGGACGACAGGCATGACCATGGAAAATGGCAGAGATAACCAAGGGGACTGGGAATGGGATGGGTCATGGAGTGACAGGGATGCCTTAAGTTTTAGCTTTTATATTTCTCAGGTTCTGTGCTGTTTTAGTGTGTGACTCTGGGTTTCACATTAAGTGTTGGTGAGCTCTCTTCACAGAGCAAGGAGACAAAACAATTCCTTTTCCAGCCTGGGACCAAGGACAGCCGAGACAAATTTCAGGCCCAAGAACAAAAACAACGGTGAAGTGAAGAGAGAAAACCAAGGAGGATGGAGCTCCAGAACCTGAAGCTGTAATTGGACAATTAACCCCAATATGCTGATGGACCAGAACTCATAAAAGTGTGTGACCTTGTGACTGGGGTCCATTCTGTGACCATTTTGGGTTCACCCTGGGTTTGCCCAGCTGGGTTCTGGCACTGCCCAGGGAGTATCCATTGAGGCCTTTTAATAAATACCCGCTTTATTCTTTTGCTCTGCCTGGTCTCTGTTCCAGGTCAGCCTCTGAGGCATCACCAGAGGTGCAAAGAGGCTCAGTCAATGACTCCTTTCCATCTGTTCCCCTTGAGAAGGACTGCCAGAACTCTGGGCTTGGAGAGGGGTTTCCAGGAGAACAGCTCTCAGTACCAGAGGGGGACCCAGTCAGGAATCCCCTGAGGAACCCAAACCCACCTCAATCTGTGGGACAAGGCAGGACGTGTTCAGAGTGCTCAGCAGCTCAACGCTGGCACTGTCAGACCACTCTGTCATTCTCTGGAAGGTAAGAGAGCTCAGAGGAGACCCCCAAGAGCTGCAGGGAGCCTCCTGCCACAGCCAGGGCTGGAGGGGCTGGAACCACAGCCTGCTCAGACTCCCTCTGCAGCAGCATGTGAAGGTAGCAGGGCCTGGAGAACCTGCCCCAGGTGCTGCCAGCTCTAAACAAACCTCACCTGGCAGAGCCCTGGGGCAGTGGGCAGGGCTGGAGCAGCAGGGGGGGGCAGGCGGCGCAGGCGGTGTCACTGCCTCAGCCTGTGCCAGGAGCAGGAACAGGACCAGGGCAAATCCTGCAGGTTACAGCTCGTGAGATCTCTGGGGGAAAGAACCCACTGGGATTTGTCAGAAAGAAATCATTGCAAACCAGAGCCTTTTTTTTTTTATTGACAGTAACTGTCCCAGTGGATAAAGAGAAGCAATAGATGCAAAATCTCTTGACTTTAAGGCTGTGAACAGAGCACAAGAGGAGGTTCTCTGAGCAAAGCAGGAAAACAGATCCAGATTTCTTGAGAGGATGAGGTGCAAGCAGGTGAGGCTGTTCCCAGAGAGCTCCTCCAAAGCTCTGTCCAAGCAGGAGAGCTGTTCAGACTGGGCTGGCCTGAGACTGATCCTGTTTTCAGTTTTAGTTCCTGGTTTACAGGATGGAATTGGGAGGCTGAGCCCTGTGAAGAATGCCCAGCTGGAATGAAGGGCAGGATTCAAACTAGAGTGGCTTGGATGAAATGCAAATGCTCTAAAAACAGTCACCTAAAAGTGCTGTGGAGAGGATGGAGCCAAACTCTTCTCAGGGCTGCATAATGAGCTTTAACAGAGAATGGGCATGAGTTGCAACTGGGAAAATTTCCAGGGAAATATTCTTCAGTTTCAGGACCAGAGAGGAGGGGGAAATCTCAGTTCCTGGAAATTTTCTAAACCAAAACTGAGAAGCCTGGCCCAGGTTTAGAGTTAGCCCTGCTTAGAGCAGAAGAAGGAAGGAGAGACCTGCAGAGACCCCTGGCAATCAAAATCTTTCTATTACTCTATGGCAACAACTCAGCTTGGCACTTGCCATGCTCAGCTGTTCTGGGCCAGGCTGGATGGGGCTGGGAGCAGCCTGGGACAGTGGAAGGTGTCCCTGCCCAGGGTGGCACAGGTTGGACTTTAGGGTCCCTTCCAACCCAAACTGTTCCAGGACTGCACAATTCCATTATTTAGGGCCCTAATAGCTCAGGAGAGAAGGAGCAGCTGTAAGAAGGAGAAAATTCGGAGGAGCTGAGAGAGGAAATCCAATGCCCCCCTCAGGCCAAGCAGACTGGCAGCAGGATTTCGTTCCCTTCCTGAGGGATGAGCTCCTGATCCCTGCTCTTTAACCAACCTTCTCCAGCATTTCCAACAGCACCCCTGCTTTGGGAGGTTATGGGTGACTGTGACTGAATTCCTTATCCCAGCAGGAGATGCTTTCTAGGCCACAGCAGGAGATGATTTCTAGGGTTTTCACACTTGTGAAGTTTTTAAGTTCTTTTCCCCATTTGCATGACAAATATCATACAATTTTTGGACACACAGAGCTGTATCCCCAATTCCTCTTAGGCTGAATGCAGCTGCATAGCAAAGAGTCTTTCCCTAAGGAAAACCCTGGGATTAAACAAATTTTCAGTAATGCACAGTTATCTCTCATGTAGATATTTTATTTTCCTCTCCACAGTGCCCAGGATTGTCCACAGGAGGAAGAAAAGGGTGAAGGGAAGGGAGAAGAGAGAAGAGAGAAGACAGAGAAGAGATGAGAAAAGAGGTTACTCCCTGGGCAGGACCAAAGGTACAGCTGGGTTTGGAGAAGCTCCCTGGACCTCAGGAGGAGGGTCAGAGAAGCAGGGGCTCACCCAGCTGCACTTGGCTTTGGGCTGGAGAGCAGGGAAATAGGCCTGGGGCTGGGATAAGGGGCTGAGGGGAGGTGGGTGGCTCAGTGCTGTGCTCAGGTGTGGCAGGTCTGGAGGAGCAGCCAGACCTCTCCTTCCAGGGCTCCACTGTTCACCACCCTATTTCTGTTCATATTTTCCTGGAGCACAGGGCAAATAAATTCCTGGTGATCTCTTAGGAAAGCTATCCACGTTAGGACTCAGGGTCACCTGCACTGAGGGACATCCCACTTTTAGAGACAGGGTTGGATATCAATGATCAGGTGTGTGACAGCCCTGAGCTGCTGGGGATCTCATTGACCCCCGTGCTGAGGGCTGACACAGAATGCTCTGACTCAGCCTCGCAAGAGACAAAGAGCCTGATCCCTCCAGGAATCCATCCCTGCCTCCTATCCTGATCACACAGCTCCAGGCTGGCTGTTGGAGACTGTCTGCCCCAATTAACAAATCCCTATCAAAATCTTGGCTCCTTTTCATCTTTTCATTTGGCTAAAAGGACAATAGCAAAATCTCCAAGGTCTTGTGTGAAACCCTGGCTGATGCTTTATCTCCATTTCCTTCCTTCACTAAACAGTGCTGGGATAAATCCTGGATTTACACAGCCTCTCCCATATTCTCAGAATGATGGAATGGGTTGGGTTGGAAGGGACTTAAAGCCCATCCAGTGCCATCCCTGCCATGGGCAGGGACCCCTCCCACTGTCCCAGGCTGCTCCCAGCCCCAGTCTCCAGCCTGGCCTTGGGCACTGCCAGGGATCCAGGGGCAGCCACAGCTGCTCTGGGCACCCTGGCACAGGGCCTGCCCACCCTCCCAGGGAACAATTCCTGCCCAATATGCCAGCCAGCCCTGCCCTCTGGCAGTGGGAGCCATTCCCTGTGTGCTGTCCCTCCATCCCTTGTCCCCAGTCCCTCTCCAGCTCTCCTGGAGCCCCTTTAGGTGCTGCTGTTCTCTGGAAGGAGCAGAGTTGCAGCACCACCACCACCAGCCTGGCAAGGAGCCGTGTGTGCCATGTGCCCTCCTGGGCTCCCAGGGACAGCTCAGCTGCCAGGGCACAGCAAATTCGCTTCCCAGCTGAGGATTACAAAGCAGGTTTAGAAACATTTGGCTTCGGGAGGTTTTTTTAAGCTTTTGTATTCTGCTCTGATAGTGCTTCTCTCTGAACAGAATGAGCTTCCCCACCCCCACCCCCCCATAAAAAAAGGAAGAAAAGGTCAGGCCAAGCCTGTGCTTGGATGAAATCCCTGGAAGAGCCGGGCTCATTGTGCAGCTCAAATGCTGCATTTGCCTGACTAAGACACAGCCTCTCCTGCCGGGCTTTTGCATGGATTCAGGAGCTTAAACTGGATTTCTATCAAGGACAGGT
This sequence comes from Sitta carolinensis, assembly GCA_032173965.1. Classification (NCBI taxonomy): domain Eukaryota; kingdom Metazoa; phylum Chordata; class Aves; order Passeriformes; family Sittidae; genus Sitta; species Sitta carolinensis. The sequence goes on along the minus strand of CM063296.1, from coordinate 13,384,329 downwards.
GCTTAGAGAGGGTCCCCAGTACTGGAAGGGAGAATTTCACTGGAGCTGCAGACCAGGAGTCACCTCCTTTGCCTTAATTGCTTAATTCCTGCTCAGAGCAGGCAGGCAGCAGCAGGTGCGGGCCGGGAGCTGCTCCATTAACATTCCCTGGGCTTTCTGCAGCGGGCACAGAAAGAGCAGGGCAGCGATGGCGTAATTAAAGGGCCATTCATTCAAATGTTACATTTCCATCTCCTCAAGTGCTATCAGGAGCTCTGGTCGGGCACAGGATGCCAGTGCTTGATTAAATGTTCAGCCGTGAACGTCTGGCAGCCCGAGCCTGGGAATGATCCTGGCCCAGCAGCTGGGTCCCAGCAAGGCCCAGTCAGTGCTGGGATGGGAACAGTGTGAGAGAAGCCTCCTCAAACCAGGCACAGAGGGGCAACTGGGGAGTTGGAAATGGAGAATGTGTTCAGAGGGGGAAGTTTGAGATGATTTTCACAGACTCACAGGATGTTCTGAATTGGAAGGGACCCAAAGGACCATTGAGTCCAACTGTGAAGAGCTGGAGATCCTGCACTGGACCCACAGACCCACAGTGGGTTATCAGCACCATGCTCTGACCAGCTGAGCCAGTCCCAGTTCATCCATGGACAAAAGCTGCAGCTGGGCTTCTTCCCTGGTGGAATCAGCGCTGTGACAGGAGTCAGGATGGCAGCCTGAGCTGAGCTGGGATGGGCAGAGGGAGCTCACCAGCTCTGCACTGGCTCCCTGCCCATCCCAGGCCTTTGTGGGGATGGAGCCAAGATGTTCTGTGTGCACAGGGTGTCACAGTAGGGCCTGAGGGGACTGATGAGATCAGGGAGCAGAGCTATCAGCCCTCTATGTGGGGCTCAGGGAGATCCCAAGCAGCTCTGAGCTGTCACTGGTGTCCAATCCTGCCCCTACACACTGGGATGTCCTCCAGTGCGGGTTGACCCCAGCTCAGAGCTCACCAGGGGTTGTCTGCTCATCCCAGTCCTTGGTGGGGATGCAGACAGGGCATTCCCCCTGCAGGCTGTCCCCGTGTACCCCAGGGGGCTGGAAGGATCCAGGAGCATTGGGAGCAGGGCTTGGTCTCCCTTGCTGACTCGGAATTTTCCCACGCCACAAGCCCAGCAAAGGGGGGGGGGGGGGGGAATATCCCCCGCCCTCCCCAGGGCACAGAGGGCTCTGGCCACCGTGTCAGGTCCCTGCAGCCCCTCCAGGCTGGCTGCTGGCCTGGTTTCACCTTCCTGAAGTGCCTGTTGAAATAGCCACGGGCATCAGCGTCCTGGTAGCATCAGGCTCTGGGTGCTGAAAACCAGTCTGGATTCCACTGGAAGTGATCAGGCCATGCTCATGCTGGTGGGTGCCAGGTGATTTCTCAGCTGTGGTGGCTCCTGCTCAGGGTCTCATCAGTGTGGATTCAGGGGGTACTTCCAGGGAATCTTCCCAGCTATGAAATCAGACAGACATCTCAAAGCACGCAAGCACTGACAGTGTCAGGAGGCAGCACAGCTGCAGTCGTTGGTGTTTGCTGCTGGAAAAAAGACATTTGGGAGTTATTCTACCCATAGAATGTTTTTCCACCTCCAGGTTCCATCCCAGGGATGCAGGCAATGACACATGGCTGCTTCGAGTCTCTGCTGCTCCAAGAAAAGGATCTGGATTAACAGGAACACCCCGTTGGCTTCTCCCCTGCTGTCACCCCAAGAGACATAATTCCTGCTTGGAAGGGGCAGGGAGTGCCAAGCATTGGTGCACTTGAGTGTGTGGGGCATGGCCCTGTATAGGATCCAGCAGAAACCAGAGCAGAAACTTCACAGCCTTGGCCACCGTGGATGACAGGAGGGGTCACCCAGAAGGGCCCCCGGAGGGTGACTGGTGCCACCTCCCTGCTCCAGCAGGGCCAGCCCAGAGCCCAGGGCACAGCAGTGTGTGCACACAGCTCTGGAACAGCCTCAGCAGCAGAGCCCAGAGCCTCTCTGGCCTCTGCTCAGGGCTGGGCCCTGCCCAGGGCAGGAGTTGTGCCTCCTGTGCAGGGGCAGCTCCTGGGCTCAGCCCTGCCCGGAGCTCTGGGGCCATGGCTGGGCACAGAGCAGAGCTGGGACAGACTGGGACAGACTGGGACTGACTGGGACACACTGGCACACACTGAGACAGACTGGGACTGACTGGGACAGACTGGGATAGACTGGGACTGACTGGGACACACTGGCACAGACTGGGACTGACTGGGACAGACTGGGACAGACTGGGACACACTGGGACTGACTGGGACTGACTGGGACTGACTGGGACACACTGGGACACACTGGGGCATACTGGGACACACTGGGACTGACTGGGGCACACTGGGACTGACTGGGACTGACTGGCACAGACTGGGAACCCCAGGCACCCCCAGGGCTGTGTCCCCTCTCTCTGGGCTCCTCTCCAGGCTGAGCAGTCCCAGCTCCCTCAGCCTCTCTTGGGCATGGAGCTGCTCCAGGCCCTTGCTCAGCTCTGCAGCCTGTAGGTACTGGAGGGGCTCTGGGGTCTCTCAGAACACCCCCAGCTCTCCCAGCCCGGCTAAATAGAGAGGAATTTACAGACATGTCTAGAATTTCTACACAATCCAGAGACCTTGGGCCTGCCATGCCAGCCCTGCAAACCCCCCCTCCTCCCCCAGGACAAAGGAAATTTTCTATTCCAACCCCTCTAGGAACCAGTGTGTGCCCAGGCAAAACAGGGGCAGACATGACCTTGGTGACCTGAAGGATGGAGATCAGACAGGTGAATGATACAAGAAGCTTACAGGGTGGCAGAGAGAAGAGGAGCTCCTGGGGCCATGGCAGGGTGATGGGCAGGGTGGGCAGGCCCTGTGCCAGGGTGCCCAGAGCAGCTGTGGCTGCCCCTGGATCCCTGGCAGTGCCCTAGGCCAGGCTGGACACTGGGGCTGGGAGCAGTGGGAGGTGTCCCTGCCATGGCAGGGGTGGCACTGGATGGGCTTTGAGGTCCCCTCCCACCCAAACTTTCCATGAATCTGTGATTTTGTGACACTCATCTCTTGATCCCCTTCCCAGCACACCCAACCTCCCTCCTCCCTGCCTGGCTCTCCACAAAGCTGGGAGAGGCCTTGTTATGCTTAGAGCAAAAAGGGTACCAGGTCTTTTCCAATGGCCCATTCAGCCTGCAGGAACTGGGAGCTGCAGGATCTGGGCATTGCAGAATCTGGGCATTGGGAGCTGCAAGAACTGGGCATTGGGAGCTGCAGGATCTGGGCACTGCAGGATCTGGGCACTGGGAGCTGTAGGAACTGGGTCCATGGGATGCTCTTCCCTCCTTGTTTCCCCATTCCAGACACATCCCAGTGATTGCACCCCTGCCCCTCCTGCCCCCACCACTCTTTGTGATAAATGCACAAGCACTCAGGTGCCTGAGTGTTCCCTCCACGAGCAGAGCTCTGTGCTGGCTCAGAGCTCCCAAAAAATCAGCAGAGCAGCAAAGGGCTGGAGGAGCCTGCCACAGGCAGGGATGGCTTTGTGATGAATGCCCAGGGAGGGCTGAGCATGTAAAACAGGGCTCTGGGTGGCCACTCTTACATGTGTCCTTCTTTAGCAGGAACTTGTAATGAGCAGCTGCCTTTGCCTGGTGTGAATTAAGGAAAAGAGATGTGACATTTAAAGCTTCTCATGGCACCGTTGTGTGCTACCTAGAGCTGCATTCTTTCAGCAAGGACTGATAAAAATAATAAGCAGGTGGCTCTCCTTGCAATTTCTTGACATTTATTTTCAATGTCCTTAACTGCTTCATTCCCCAGAGTGCTGACAACAGCACTCACCCTCTCCAGGCAGGTGTATTTACAAAGATTTTCTTTCGAGGGCCAGATATCCCATGGAAACCCTCCAGGAATTGATCTGAATGGGCCAAACACTCCTGGTTTATGTCACTGCAAACCTGCAGAGCCACTGGGACATAACTCATGTAGTGAAGCCAGAGCTCAGCTGAGGAAAGTTCAGCCCCAGATTCCAGGCTGTGCCTGGATTTCCTCAAACTCCTCATTACAAAATAGGGGCTGGAGCCCCAGGAGCAGCTGAGGGAGCTGGGAAAGGGGCTCAGCCTGGAGCAAAGGAGGCTCAGGGGGGCCCTGCTGGCTCTGCACAACTCCTGACAGGAGGGGGCAGCCGGGGGGGTCGGGCTCTGGGAACAGGGACAGGCACAGGAGGAGAGGGAATGGCCTCAGGCTGGGCCAGGGCAGGGGCAGGGGGCAGGGGGGACATCAGCAGGAATTTCTCTATGGAAAGGATGGTCTGGCTTTGGCAGGGGCTGCCCAGGGTGGTTTGGAGTCCCCTTCCCTGGAGGTGTCCAGTGAAGGCCTGGATGTGGCACTCAGGGCTCTGGGGACAGGGAGGGGATTGGGAACAGCTGTGACTCGATGGGCTGGGAGAGCTTTTCCAGCTGCAGGGATTCTGGGATTCTAGGAAAATGTCTGTGAGCACCCAACACACTCAACACATCCAGAAGGAAAAGGCCAATGTCAGAGACATCCGAGGGATTTATTTGGGAAAAAACGCCTTGGCTTTAAAGCCTGGGTTTTCAGAAGCAATTGGATGTGGATTCATAGAATACCACCTTGTAGGTAACCAAGCCAGGGAACCTCCAGCTCCATCCTTCTCTTTCTAGGCCCATGACCAACACCCAGCTCAACCTGGCCTCCAGGCTCCAGCTCTGCTCCTGTCCATGGCAGTGTCTAACACAAGCCCCTGGCCACTGCCAGGGTCCCACTGCCAGTGTCCATAAGGGGGTCAGGAATCACCCACTTCATTCCACTGACCCCAGCCTGGATCAACCTCTCCAGAAACCCCACAGCCCTTCTCAGCAGGGCTCATTCCACCTCTGCTCCCACAGCCTGGGCGGCACATCAGGTCAAGTCCCCATAGTCACTGGCAGCTGCCCAATCAGGGACAGCTCCTCCCCAGGGCAGCTCCCATCTCTGTGCCAGGGACAGCCCCCAGGAAGGGCTGGGGCTGGGCCAGGCAGGCTCAGGCTGGAGCTCAGGGCAAGGCTCTTCCCCCAGAGGGTGCTGGCACTGACCAGGCTGCCCAGGGAATGGGCACGGCCCCGAGGCTGCCAGAGCTCCAGGGATGGACAGGGGGGTGTTGGGGGGTCTGGTCAGGGACAGAGGTCAATGATCCCTGGGGGTCCCTCCCAATTTAGGACATTCTGGGATTCTCCTTACAGAATTGTTTTTTGTCAAGTCTGTCATTTTCTGGCATATTTCCCTCTATTCAGGAGAGCAGGATTAACAGGATCACTTTTCAAACCTACTTTTAGGTGCTTGCACAGAGAAAGAAGATGTGCAGATTTTGATGGATAAATTCAGGGTTTTTTTCCTACTTACCCAGAATACCAAGGTTTTCCCATTTCTCCTGTGAATGCCCAGGTAACCTGAGAGTTCAAAAATTTTTTTTAAAAAGTCCTCATTTTTGATTAGAATATTTTTATTAAAAATAATCAGATTTTTTTCAGAGATTCTTCCAAACGTCCTTGAGCTTTACGGATTTTTTTCCTTCTGCCCTCTTTCCCTCCTTCCTCCCCTGCTCCTGAGCCCTACTAAAGATGAAGCCACATCCCAGTAGCCACAAATATCCACAATTTTAACTCCAAGCTGTTTGAACTATTTGTAGGACTCCTGTTGACTCTGCTGATGGCAGCAGCCAGGGGCCCTGAGCAGGAAACGAGCAGCCTGCGAGCACCACGCACCAGCTGGGGAGCAGCTTCTGTGGGAGCCTGGGGAGGTCCTGGGTCCATCTGGGATGCCAAGGACAGACCATAAAATCTTCCTGCTTGGAGCCCATCCTGTCTCTGCTCAGCCCTCCCACCAGGGAACTCCTTGCTTCTTCTGCATCCCAGCAGTCCCCCCAAGGGTAGGAGGTGGGGACTGAGCCCATGTTTGCAAATTCAGTTCAATTAATATTGAGTTAATTAGCTTGAAACACAAAAATATGGGAGGATTCTGTCATTTTGTGGATTTCAGTGAGTTCCCAGTGGCACAGTTTGCCCACAACTCTGTGAACACCTGGGGTGGTGCAGTCAGTGCTTTCCTCCGCTGGATTGCCCACTGACCACCCCATGACAGCCCCAGCTCAACGCAGTGCAGGGCAAACCCTCCCAGTGCTTGCAGCACCAGGACTGGGGTCTGAGGTCCCCCAGAGAGCAGCACAGCCCCGCAGAGGACACATCCCACAGCTCCTCGTGTCCACTCCAGCCTGAGCACTGCTCTCAGCCCTGCCAGCTGTCCCCCTGGGCCCCTGAGCTGCCCCCTGGGCCCCCGAGCTACCCCCTGGGCTCCTGAGCTGTCCCCTGGGCTCCCCAGCTGTCCCCTGGGCTCCTGAGCTACCCCCTGGGCTCCCCAGCTACCCCCTGGGCTCCTGAGCTACCCCCTGGGCTCCCCAGCTGTCCCCTGGGCTCCTGAGCTACCCCCTGGGCTCCCCAGCTACCCCCTGGGCTCCTGAGCTACCCCCTGGGCTCCCCAGCTACCCCCTGGGCTCCCCAGCTGTCCCCTGGGCTCCCCAGCTGTCCCCTGGGCTCCTGAGCTACCCCCTGGGCTCCCCAGCTACCCCTGGGCTCCCCAGCTGCCCCCTGGGCTCCTGAGCTACCCCCTGGGCTCCCCAGCTACCCCCTGGGCCCCTGAGCTGCCCCCTGGGCTCCTGAGCTGCCCCCTGGGCTCCTGAGCTACCCCCTGGGCTCCCCAGCTGCCCCCTGGGCTCCTGAGCTACCCCCTGGGCTCCCCAGCTGCCCCCTGGGCTCCTGAGCTGCCCCCTGGGCTCCCCAGCTACCCCCTGGGCTCCTGAGCTGCCCCCTGGGCTCCCCAGCTGCCCCCTGGGCTCCTGAGCTGCCCCCTGGGCTCCCCAGCTACCCCCTGGGCTCCCCAGCTACCCCCTGGGCTCCTGAGCTGCCCCCTGGGCTCCCCAGCTGCCCCCTGGGCTCCTGAGCTACCCCCTGGGCTCCCCAGCTGCCCAGGCCACCCTGTCCATGGCTGACAAAGCACTGGGGGCCACTCCAGCCTTCCCTGGCTTTGACTCTTCCTGCAGCTCCCTGCTCAACTCCAAGGTGCCCAAAACCAGGGCTCTGTGTGCCATCCCATGGTCAGGTCTCCAGGGTTTCAATCCTTGCTCTACACACCAACCTCCCCCAAAAGTTTAGGTGAGCTTCAGGTGACATCCCTTGACTCCAGTGCCTGGAACTGCCGCAAACCCACCCCTGTTCCTGCTGTGTGCTCTGGTCACCTCCCATGGGCTGCTTATTCCCAGAGCCAGCTGAGCCCTCCTCTCCTCCTGCTCAGGGTGTCCCAGCTGCTCAGATTCAGGGTGCAGGATGGATTGGCAGGGCAGGGCTGAGACCTGTCAAAGTGGGGGAGCCCAGCAGGGAAAAGCAGGATGCTCTCCCAGCTGGGAATCCAGGCTCACAAGGTGTCCCTGAGAGGCAGAATGGAAAATCCAGATATCTTCCCCACTGCTGGTGGAAGTAATAGCAGCAGGTATTGTTATAACACAATTATAGATCCAGGTGTGATAAAAGCCTTCAGTCGGGGCAGGGAGCAGAGACCCTCCCCTGCTGGGAGCTGTGGGAATGGGAATCCTCGGATGGGAGAAGGGTTATGAGGTCCTGGCACAGAGCAGCCATGGCTGCCCCTGGATCCCTGGAAGAGTCCCAGGCCAGGCTGGACAGGGCTTAGAGCAGCCTGGGACAGTGGGAGATGTCCCTGCCATGGCAGGGTGGCACTGGATGGGCTTTAATGTCCCTTGACATCCACACTTTTCTGTGATTCTGTGAAGTTAAAAACCCCACAAACCTGGAAAGCCCAGAGCAGTTTCTCACCTCCCTGCACTGCACTGGACTGCAGAGGGAACTGCTCTGCCATGCAAAGATCATCAGCTGTTGCAGATAGATTAACTCCCTTAATCCCTTAAATGTCTCCAGGCTTTATCTCAAGATGGCATCTTGTAAATTTGTGCTATTTGGGTCCTCACTAAGCTGCTCTTGGGCAGTGCCAGGGGTAGGTGGTGCTGCAGGTGAGATGGCCAGTGTGACAATGGCCAGTTCCTGCCACCCAAGAGGATGTGGTTGTGGCACTGGACAACCCCCCAGGCAGCCCGTGAACAGCACTGAGCCCTGAACACACTTTGCTTGCCTGCTGTGATATGTGATTGTGGGCAAATCTAGAGAGTCTGCAGCCCCGGATTAGATTAAGATTATTTGTAAAGGCTTTTTCTTTACATATGTTTGCCCTTGTGCTGCACAGCTGTGCGCAAAGCCTCTCTGAGCTGCTAATCCCCTGCACAGCTGTGCAGGCTGATGTGCTGCTCCTGCCAGACAGGGCAGCCCTGGCAGTTCAGAGCATCCTCTTTCCTGCATTTCAACTCCAGCAGAGCCTCCTGCTGAGTCTCCAGCGTTTCCATGCCCTTGGTCCCATGGGCTTGGACTCCAGGTGTGCCCCAGATGCCTTGGCGTTCTTCCCCCAGAGGGTTCTGGCACTGCCCAGGCTGCCCAGGGAATGGGCACGGCCCCAAGGCTGCCAGAGCTCCAGGAGTGCTGCCAGGGATGCCCAGGGTGGGATTGTTGGGGTGTCTGTGCATGGCCAGGAGCTTGACTGGATGACCCTGGTGGGTCCTTCCAGGGAGGACATTCTGTGATTGTGTGGTTCTGTAACCTGACTCTGAAAGGAATTCACACAATCACAGAGTGTCCTGAGCTGGAAGGGACCCCCAGGGATCATCCAGCCCAGCCCCTGGCCTTGCCCAGACCCCCCAACACCCCCACCCTGTCCATCCCTGGGGCGCTGCCCAAAGGCTCCTGGAGCTCTGGAAGCCTCGGGGCCGTGCCCATTCCCTGGGCACTGTGACAGGAGCTCTGTGCTGGTGCACAAATCCTGTGCAGATGCTCACGTGGAGCTCTGTGACCTCGTGCCTCTGCCTTTGTCTCTGGCATCTCTTCCCCTGGGCTTGCCAGGATTCCTCAGCGATGCTTTATCAGCTTGTCAACAGCTGCTTCTAAAGAAACATTTGCTGAATGCTTGGGATTGGACTCAGCTTTGGGGTTATGCTCTGGTTTAAACTTCAGGTGAAAGCAGCGTGAATATGACACAAAACATCAGTGAGGCTTCTTCCCTACATCCATGGAATCATGAACTTCCTCCAATATCAAGTCCAACCTTCGATTGGATCCTGCTATGGTCATTAAACCATGTCCCCCATTGCCACTTCTCATTCTTTGACCATTTCCAGGGGTAGGGACTCCAGCACTGCCCTGGATTTCCTTGGCCAAGTTCCTACACTCAATTTCTCTCTCCAGACCCAGCTGAGAACTCTCCAGAGGAATCACAAGTGCTTGTTAAAACACACAGGTGACTTTGGCAATTGCTGGCCCAGCTGAGGTGAGCCCCGAGCCTGAAGACCCCCTTAGGCAGCACAGCCTTGCAGGAAAGGTTTTTCACATTCAAGGATTCTGAGAATAGTCTGTCTGTGGGGACTGGAAGAGCAGGACATGGTGACTGTGCTGTGCTGGGAATGGGGTGTCCCCTGGAGCCTTGGGGAGCCTCCAGCTCCTGTGTCCTGCACTTTGCCAGGTGGGATTTGGGCAGAACAGTGCAGGGATGAGATACCTGCAGTGACAAATCCTCCCTGGCCCCTCTGTCCCATCCTACCTGTCCTCTGCATGGGAAAAGCACCTTTAAATAGCTGAGCAGCCCCCTTGACTCTGTGCCCAAAACCACGGTGAAAGAGGCTCCATCTTTCCATCCCTGACAAATCGATACTGTCTGGGCACTGGAGATCCCAGCTAAATGAAGTGCTAATTACTAATTTAATAGTGAGAATAAAACTCTCTCAAGCTGTAAAGAGAAAAGCCACTCCCCCTTGGAGGTGAATGGGACAGTGAGCAGAAAGATGGGCTAAAATACAATCCAAGAGTCAGAGTATCATAAGTCTCCTCAAAAGGCTGAAGGTACCTCTCAGTCTTTTCTGTGCTTAGGTTCCTCTGCTTGTGATTTCTTAGATCCAGCAGCTTCCTGTGGAAGCCAAAATTTATTGCAAGGAGAACGTTGATAACAAAAGTTCAAGTGCTGCAGTCAAAATCTGTCTCCTCTTCGTGGAAAACCCTTGCAACAAAAGACCACCACCACCAAAATGTGTAGAAATAAGGCTAAGAAATGCAGCATTTGGAGCCAGAAAATGAAAGCTAAAAGCTGTAGTTGCTCTGCATCTTAATATGACTGCCCTGGCTAAGGTTTCCTTTTCCATTAGTGCATTATTTAGCAGCTAAAATGTAAGAGAGGATGGGAGCTGACAGGGAGAGCCTGTTCTGGAGTGGTTACAGGGCTGGCTTCCTCCTGAACCTGCAGAGTTCTCTCCAGGATTGATGGCTCACCAGGAATGAGGGCTCACCTGGGGTGGATGCAGTGGTGGAACACGGCAAGGGGTGGGAAGAGTCAGCCCACCCACGGGGGGTTGGGCTGTGGAAGCTTTTGGCTGTGGGAGGTACGACCCCTCCAGGGGGATCCCAGCAGGCTTGTCCACCCTTCCTGGGGCTGGAACTCCTCTCACAGAAGAATCACAGGATCCTGGAATCTCCTGACCTGGAGGGACCCCCAGGATCATTCAGCCCAGCCCCTGTCCCTGCCCAGACCCCCCAACACCCCCCTATCCATCCCTGGAGCTCTGGCAGCCTCGGGCCGTGTCCATTCCCTGGGCAGCCTGGGCAGTGCCAGCACCCTCTGGGGGAAGAGCCTTGCCCTGAGCTCCAGCCTGAGCCTGCCTGGCCCAGCCCCAGCCCTTCCTGGGGGCTGTCCCTGCCCCAGGGAGCAGAGCTCAGTGCCTGCCCCTCCTCTTCCCCAGGAAATTCCTCCTGTGAACACCAGAGCTCCTTCTCTCCGTGCTGTGGTGCCCCTGGGAGCTGAGGAGTTCTGGAGAACGATCCCAAGGAATGGTTCTTGCCAAACTGGAGAAATGGGGGTGCTGCTCTGACAGGTCCCATTTGTGCTGGCCAGGCAGCACCTCCAGCCCTCACCGTGACCCTGCAGTCACAGCTGGGGAGCAGGACTGCAGCTCTTGCCCTGATTTTTGTGGTGCCTGGCACATTTCCAGTCATTCCCATCCCTGCATTGGCTCGATGCGATGGGAAACGGAGTCCCCAGTGCCAGCACAGGTCTGCACACCGGCTCTCCTCTCTGGGCACAGCAGCAAGGAAGGTGACAGCTCCCAGAGCTCTTCCTGTGCCTGTTTCTCCCCTGAAAGCTGCTCTTCCTCGTTTTCTGGGCTCCGGGGCTGCCCGGGCTCTGCCAGCCCCGCCCGGCAGGAGGCACAGCCGTGGTGCAGTGGTGGGTATCGACGAGCCCCGTTATTCATGGCCCCATAAAGCTGTTTTATGGTGATATAATAACCCTAAATAAGGCACTATTGGCAACGGAGAGTTCGCAGTTCTGAGTGCTCTATCCTTGGTGAAACAAATGCCTCCCAGTCATCAATAGAGGAGCTGGATGGAGTCAAGTAAACAGCAGCTTTTCAATCCCTCTCCCCGCTGCAGCTTCACAAGGTATCAATATATCTATTGGAGTCCTTTGTGAGCAAGACATAAATCTGGGCGTTTGTTTGTCGGGAACAAATGCTTTATTATTAGTAAATTGTAAAGCAGGGGCGAAGCACTCTGCTAACAAGTGCCCGATCTGCAATGCTAATGGCAGCTGGCTGCAGCTCACACTCACGCCCCTCCTGTAAACACCTCCGTGGGAGTGAGCAGCATCTCCCGGTGACTGATAGCTCAGCCTGCCCCTCCCGCTGCTGCTGCCGCTTCAGCCGAAAATAAGCTCTGCAATCGCTCCAGGCCTGGCAGACGAGCACGGGGAAGAGCTGGGCAACGCTCTCCACTCTGAGTGGCAGCGGAGCGTTTCGACATCTTGCCAGAATTCCTGAAAAAGGAAGGGGGAAAATCCATTTTCTTCCTTTTTTTTCAGGCTGTTGTTATCAGGAGTGAGTGGGGAACTGCGCTTGCCAGGAGCTGCAAGGCTGGCAGACTGCTCACCACCCCTGTGGGGTGGGGAACACGCTGGGAGATGTTCTGGACATGCTGCAGGGATCTCCAAAATCCTGAGTGATCAGAGCTCACTTGAGGACCTGCTGCAGTCAGGACACCTGGACAGGAATGCCAGGGAAACCTTAGGGGACACCATGAGCTGTCAGCAGCTTTGGGAACTTCCCCAACCCAACTCCTCCTTGAGGTGCTCAGCTCAGCCCTGGTTCAACAGGAAACGTCCCCTCGGTCTTTCCCACCTCCCTGGGAAGGAGAACAGCCCCAGGGCACTGCCACAAGATCCCAAAATTGGAGGTTATAGAGGTTCCCTCCTGGTTTTCTATTTTCCAGTGCATCACCATCCTGGTCTGGAGGCCATGGCATCAGACATTCCATCCAATTTAAAGGGGAAGGAGTGCTTCCACCAAGAGCTGAAGGGCTGGCAGGATGCTCAGCCTGACTGAAAGGCTTCCCTGTGCTCCTGGAGCCCATCTTCCCTTCTCAGTGACATACACCCTGCTGCCATTCCAGAAACACGGCCCCAGGGTGGTTTGCAGAGCTCGGATATTCCCAGCAGCTCCTTGGGAGCCCTCCAGAAGGCACCCACCACCCACTCCTGCCAGGGAACAGCAAACACAGCCAGATATTTGCAGGCTCCATTTGGAATGCTTTGAAACAGCTTCTCAAGTCAGTTTTGGTAACGCTCTCAGTGATCTTCCCCACTCTGAGAATATTTTATGAATTTCAGAGCACTTTGTCACACACACGCAGGAAGGTGCCCTTCAGAGGTGGCTTCTCTGTTGCTTCAGGGTGACATCAAGTTGTCCACGTGATTCACAGACCCTCTGGAGCTGGAGGAGGAGCAGCCCCACACACCAAAACTTCTTCCACACTCAGGCAGTGATGCAAGAGCTTCCCAGGCTACAGATTTCCAAGGCACAGCCCCTCTCCACAAGGCTCTGTTGGAGCAGAGCTGAGCATGGTTCCTGCAGCAGCTGTGGGAGATGGAGGAGCTCCCAGGGGCCTCCTCTTGCTGCTCTGCTGGGAACTCAGACAGGCACAGGTGGGGCCAAGCAGCCACACACACCTGGGCACCTGCTTGGTCCCGTTCTGAGGGCAGTAATTGTACCTGAGGAGCTGAGGCTGGCTGGGGTTGAGCCTCAGCCAGGCTCCTTCATGGTGTAATGGTTCTCCTTGGCTCCTTGTCCTCAGCCCAGGGGAAAATGGAAGTGGCAGGAAAGGAAGAGCAGGACTGTGAAAGGTGAGAAAGGCTGAGGGGGAGTGGGGCATTAGCCAAAGGGCCAGCTGGGCTCCGGGCTTGGCAAGACCTCAGGACGAAGGATAAGGAATCCCTGCTGTCCTTGCCATGCCAGGATCCATCTGCAGGGGCTGCCAGCTGTTCTCTCCTCCATACCTGCCCTGTTCCTGCACTGCACCCTAGGCATCACTCCTGATGTAGAGATAGAGCTGGGACATGGCCTCAGCACCACAACCCCATTCCACAGGGAAAAGTCCCTTTCATCCTCCCCAGGATGCTCAGGGCAGCAGTACACTGCCTCTGCCTCCAGCCCATCTGCAAACAACCCCTGAGCTGCAGCACTCAGCAAAAATCTCAGGCTGGACATCAGGAGGAATTTCCTCATGGAAAGGGGGTCAGGCCTTGGCAGGGGCTGCCCAGAGAAGTTTGGAGTCCCCATCCCTGGAGGTGTCCAAGGAGGGCATGCACGTGGCATTCAGTTTTCTGGGCTGGGGATGAGGTGGGGATTTTGAACAAGTTGGAATCAATTACCTTGGAGGGCTTTTCCAGCTTCAGGGATTCTGTAAATAAAGAAGGTTCTCACTTCCAGCAGACTCTGAGCGAAGCCTACAGCCCTGCAGGGATCTCTCATGGAGAATAGAAGCCAAAATTGCAGTTCCTGCAGCACAGAAATGCTCAGGGCTGTCTTGCCTTGTACCTGCAGCAGTCTCAGCCTCGTGCTGGCTTTGCCTGATGTTCCCAGGATCTCATGGATCAGCAACAGAGCCCATGGCAGCAGCCCTGTGCCGAGCCCTGGCAATGCTGCCCTTGGAGGGGGCAGAGGTGACAATGGATCACAAAGTGATGCCTCTCCTCAGCCTGTCATTCCCAAGCTCACAGCGGGTCCAGTGCAATTCCTGCGTCCCCCGATCCCGCATTCCCCCAATTCCGGCCGGTCCAATGCAATTCCTGCCTCCCCCGATCCTGCATTCCCGCATCCCCGGCCGGTCCGCTCGGCTCCTGCCGTGGCCGCACGGATGCCGTCGGGCCGGGCCGGGCGGTGCGAGCGGCTCTGCGGGGCCGTGCGGGGCCGTGCGGGGAGGTGCGCACCGACACAAGCGCCCCAAAGCGCCGCTTTCGGACAGCGCTCAGCACTCGGGGACCTCGGGGATTGCTCTGCGTTTCATGCTCAGCTCTGTCGCTCTTAAAATCCACTTCAGCGCTGCCACCCAGCATCATCTCCTGCTGCAAAATCCCTGTCTCCCTCAAATCCCTGTCTCCCTTGAAATCCCCGCAAGGGCGCTGTGCCCGCTGCGTCCGGGCCTGCCTGAGAGCAGCGCAGTGCCTCAGCTCTGCTTTGTGCCGTCCCTGCCCCGCGGCCCTCCCGTGTCCCCGGGCAGCGGGGCCGGCCCCAGCCCCCTGCCAGGCTCCTCTGTCCCTGCCAGCTCCCCCGAGGGCTGCCCCGCTGCTTCCTTGAAACTTGTCCTGTACTTTACTTTGAATGCAGCAGGGAGTCAGAATTCCGCCCACTGTTCCCTTCTATTCTTGGCCCTCCGCTTCCCTCACCTCCCAACCAAAATCTGTTCTCCTTCTGAAAATGGCTTTGATTTTCTGACGGCGAGAAAGCAGCTCTCCCACGGGGGTTGTGGGGCCGTGGGCTGGCAGCCCCCGGCTCCCAGCAGCCCGGGCCGGGGGCTGCCCTTGCCCTCCCTGGCCCCTCTCTCCAGCCACGCTCGGGTGCCCGGGGGCTGCTCTGCCTGGTGGCAGCAGTTCTGCGGCTCCTCCAATCCTTGTCTGTTGCATTTTTCGCCTGCCTTGTGCCAGCACTGCTAAATTTACGGGATTGTTGCTGGGAATTAGCGGCGTGTCCGTGTTTTCCTCCCTTCGTGCCTGCGACTGCCGGGCGAGGCGGAACGCGCTGTTTGTCTGTCCCCTTTCCAAGCATCTCTGTCGAATCAACAAGAACGGATTATTCATCTGCTGCAGGAGGCTAATTGCAAACAGCCAGGAAACAGAAGATTATTCCGTTGTGAAGGAATGGGCAGCGCTGGCCCTGCACCCTTTAGCAGCACGGGTCAAACCCGAGCTCACCGCTGAGCCCAGCCCTGGTGCCAGCACCCTCTGATGGCTTTAGGGTCCCGCTAACGGGGACACTGCTCAGCGAGGCAGCAGCACAGCCCCATCAGCCCCAGTCCAAGCAGCAACCCCTCCAGCTCACACCCAGGCACATCTGTAACACCTGCACCAGCTCCCTGAGCTCCTGAGCCTGCTCTGGGGGGGATCCTCAGGTGCTCTTCAGGGCTTGAAGATCACTGGAACACAAAAAAACCCCAAATCAGCATCGTTGTGCTGCTCATTTTACATCCTTAGCCAAGAGATGGCACAAACAGCACCTCCAGGGCAAGCAGGAGCCTCATGGAGGCTCCTCCAGTTCATGAGTGTTGGAAGGGTTTGCTGGAGATGTGGTTTGTGTGTCATTCTCACGGCATCCTCCAGGACTCCTGGTGGCACCTCAGCTCCACACATTTATGACATTCACCCTGCAGGAGCTGCATAGCCTGAGTGTCCTGAGAGCCATCCCCTCCTCAAGGACTGGCCAGAACAGCCTCGGGAGAGCTGGTCCTGCAGGACATGGGAACAAGGGCGTTGGATTCCCAGCTCTTGGGGCTGCTGCCAGAGCTCTGAACAAGCAGCTGCTCTGCACAGAGTCAAGTTGTCAATGAGAGAAGCTGATTTCCATGCAGCCTTCCCACAGAGCTGCATTCTGTTTTCCTGCAGCCTTCTGTCTTTTCCTGAAAACCACTAGCTTTAGGAAGCTACGTGGGCACTTTGCTTTTCCTGGGGACACTCTGCAGGAGCAGTTCTCAGCTGTCACTTCAGTAGTCTGCACTGCTCTGTGCAAGGGTGGATGATGCAGGGGCCACCAGGCCAGGGGGGTTCAGGGGGTGACCTAATCCCAGGAGCTCTTCTAGGCTCAGGCTGCTGCCAAAACCACACCTCCTTCACTGTACTCGGTGTTTTTTTTGCCAAAATACTCAATTCTATGACTTTCAATTGACATTTCCCCTGTGGAATTTGGTGCCCAAATGTTCCCCTGCCCTTTGCTTTACCACAGCAAAGCCATGGCCTTGACAGGGATGTTTCTAAAGCCTTCATTAAGACCTGGTTGAACAGCACTAACAACATTTTCTGGGGGTTATTTCTTAAAGCTGAAATAGTTCTTGTAAAGCCTTCAAAGTTCCAGCACGTGTCCTGGCAAACCTCTGTGGTCCAGAGCACCAATAATGCCCCAGTAATTCGGTGGCTGGTGAGCGGGGTTAGCTGAGCTCTAACACCAGCAGTTCCAAAAGGCCAAACCCTGGCATTTGCTGGGATCATGGGGTTTGGGACACTAATTGTCAAACTGGATCAAAGACAAATCCACCAGATTTGAGCTGTTTGAGTATTCCTGCACTCCCCTGAATACAGAACAAGTTTCAGGGCAGAAAAAGAGGTTTGAAAAAGTCCAGTTTGCCACAGGCTCTCTCCAGGTGATGTCTGGGGTAAGGTTTAGTCTAAAACCTCTTTGGAGTGTGGACAATACTTTGGTGCTCCAATCTTCTGCCCAGTTTGGCACAGTCAGTACTGGAGAATTCTACTCTTCCCTCTTCAAAATTCTGGAGAATTTTGCCCTTCCCTGCAGTCCCACGCATTATATTTTCAGGAAATCACACACTAGAGTTGTATTTACTTATTGAATTCTAGCTAAAGAAGACAGTATTGCCTCACACCTCTCTGTGAAATGCCTTGATGTGCTCCAGTCCACTCTGTTGCTTTCCATGGTGAGGCTGAAGACTTGGGACTGACTAAAAGGCTTAAAAACTGAGGAACCAGACTGTGGCACCTGGAGATCCATGGGTCAGAATGACAAAGCTGCTTAAACCTGGCCTGTCCCAGCTGAAGATTCTGCCTAGGAGGACCCAGGAGCAGCTCAAGCTAATCTTTGCAGGTAAGTGAACAAGTAATCACTGCTCTACCCCAGCTTCCCATCTTGCACTTTCCTCCAGCTCCATATGTTTCTCTGTTCAATGTGCAGTTTTTCTGCTCTTTAGCCAGTTTCTCCAGCACCAAGCCATGCCAAGTGCCGTGCCAAGTGCTGTGCCAAGTGCCATGCCAGTACCAGATGCACCAGGGAGCTGTGCAGGGGGTGGGACCCTGAGTCCCTCACACCCCTCAGGCACAGCCTGCTCATGATTCCCCTTGCTGGGGCCAGGGGGTTCTTCCTGTTGTGCCCCCAGGGACCCTCAGGCTATTCTTGGGGATCTCCTTCTTCCTCAGGACTGATTTCTCCTCCTCAGGCTGTTTGGAAGGTTTCCAAGGGTGGCTGGGCACAGTTCCTGGTGCATCACACCCCACCCAGCCCCTCTAGTGCCCTTACCCAGGACTGCCACACCATGCTGGGCACATCTGTGTCCCACACAGTCTGGTCTAGCTTGAAGTTGTCATTTGTCTCCAGCCTGCCCTGCTCCCCTCTCCCTGTGTTCTCTCCTTCCCCCATTCCCCATTCTACCCCTGCTTTGCTTTCTGCTCCAGGGTGGCTCCTTTTCCTCTTTGTTGATGGCAGCAGCAAAAGGGGAAAAGTCCAATTTTTGGCCTGGAATAGATTTACCTTCAGTGCCCTTGGACAGCCCATGGAGCTGGTCCATGTTTGGTGGCAATTCCCCACCAGTGGGGGGAGAAGAGCTGGCCAGGTGTTGATAGGACACCCTGATCTGTCTCACATCCCTGTGCCGGCCCCAACACCGCTCTGCTCGAGGTGCAGGAGCATTCCCAGAAGTCTCTGCAGGCCCTGGAGATTTTCAAGTTAAGACATGAGCTAGAGGAGTAATCTGAAATGAATAATTTATTTTGGTGAATTTTCCTTCCCTCTGTTTACAGATTGTCTCAGAGCAGATTGCAGCTTTCGCACCTCAATTCATTATTGGAAACTATTTGCAGATAGTTCCCGGTCTGCAACTCATTTGCTAACTCCGCTGGGAGCACTGTAGATCTGAAATCAGAGCTGTTGTGACAGGTCAGGTGGTGCTGCCGTGCTCTCATTCCTCTGTGAGATCTCGGTGACTCTCGGGATGGGGCTGCAAGGGCGGCTGCTCCCGGTCACAAATTCCATGTTCATTTTCTGCCAGCGCTCTCCAGCAGCCTCCCCGCAAGTCCTGCAGCTGCCAGGACAGCCAGGGGCCTCGGGAGAGGAGGAGTCAGCCTTAAAAAAACACAAGGAAATGGAGAACAAACAAACAAACAAACAAAGTGAGTAGGAGAAGCCACGACCCGAAGGCAGAGGAAGTGTGGGCAGCAACGTCCATCCCAGGCTCCACCCCAGCAGAGACACCGTTGGATTGGAGGAAAATACAAAGCTGAGCCTCAGATAACACAGGGATAACACATGGATCCCAGCCCACCCTGTGCTGCCCCTGAGAACAGCAGAGCCCCTGGAGTGCAGAGTTCTGAGCAGCGACAGGGCCTGGAGGGTGACTCCAGCTGGATCCTCGTGTGACTGTGCTGCCAATAAGCAAAAGAGAAAACCCTTGTAACAGTGCTAAAATAGTAAAATAAAAAGCAGACCTTTATTTGGATACTTCCAGGTGTCCTAGTGGTCATGGGCACACCCAGTATTGTATTTTTACAATTTTTATAGGTATAACAAATTAGCATATCTAAAAAATATTGTCCAATTAGAATAGCAGTTGGTTAGGTAATTTTTTCCTCCAGGTGCTGCCCCACTGGAGTTGGTTCAGGCTTCTTTGCCCCACTTCTCATTATGTCTTCTCAAATTCTGATTAGAAAATGGAGTAGGTCCTCTACTTGAAAATAAGACTTAATGGTATTTCAGGAGTGTGTTAGAAGATTAGCTTCTTACTCTGAAATCTCAGAGAAAGGATAGGAAAAATATTAGAAGCTGTATAACCACATATTAGTCATCTACAAATCACAAATATATGAAAAATGCATAAAAAGCAAAAATCTTCAGGCATCAGCTGGGCTGGAGTGGCCATTATTCAGCAGCTGCTCCCAGGACTCTTCCCATTCCTTGGCACTGTGTCCTGCAGGGACACTGCAGGCTGTGCAGGATGTGCTCACCAGCTCCAACTGATGGCTGCTGGGAGGGCTTTGCCCCCGAGAACCTGCTCTGGATCCTGGGTGTGCCTGGAGGTCTGGCAGAGAACCTGCTCTGCATCCTGCGTGTGCTGGCAGAGGACCTGCTCTGGATCCTGGGTATGCCTGGAGGTCTGGCAGAGAACCTGCTCTGGATCCTGGGTGTGCTGGCAGAGAGCCTGCTCTGGATCCTGGGTGTGCCTGGAGGTTTGGCACTCCGGTGGGGATGGGAGTGGCCGGTGCAGAAATGGAGAGGCCCTGGCTGTGCTGGGCTCCCAGCTCCTGACGATGGCCTGGGCAGCATTCAACACTCCCAGCCCAGCCTCCAACATCCATGGAATCACAGGGCTCCCTGGCCCAGCTCCGTGGAGGAGCAGCTTTTACTGCCAGGACTTCATTCAGATTTTGCTGCACTTCTCCCTCTCCCCTTGGCTCCCCATGCATGTACAGAATCTCTGGAGTGGGTTGGCCCCAGCTGGGTGTCGGGTGCCCACCAATGCTGCTTTATCAGTGCACTCTGCAACCGGAAAGTGAAGAGAAAATAAAGTGAGAGATAAACTCTGGGAAAGATCCCTCCCTGGTCACCATTACAAGCACAACAGCCTGAACCTGGGGATATTGATTGAATTTATTACCAAAAAATCAGAGCAGGACAAGAAGAATAAAATAAAAACAGCTTTCCCCCACCTCTCCCTCCTTCCTGTTCTCTTTGCTCTGGAGCCAGGCTGGGAGAGCTGGGGTGCTCCCCTTGAGAGGAGAAGGCTCCAGGGAGAGCTCAGAGCCCCTGCCAGGGCCCAAAGGGGCTCCAGGAGAGCTGGAGAGGGACTGGGGACAAGGGATGGAGGGACAGCACACAGGGAATGGCTCCCACTGCCAGAGGGCAGGGCTGGCTGGGATATTGGGCAGGAATTGTTCCCTGGGAGGGTGGGCAGGCCCTGGCACAGGGTGCCCAGAGCAGCTGTGGCTGCCCCTGGATCCCTGGCAGTGCCCCAGGCCAGGCTGGACACTGGGGCTGGGAGCAGCCTGGGACAGTGGGAGGTGTCCCTGCCAAACCATTCTGGGATTCTCTGCCTGTTCCCAGCTGCTTCACAGTCAGTGCAGGGCGAGCTCAGGGCAGCTCCAAGCCCAGTGGCAGCCTTCAGCCAGGTGAGTCTCCCCAAGGCTGGAAAAGGAACAGCTTTCTGCAAGAGATGCCTGAATAAATCTGCAGCCCTTCCTGCACAGCCTTCTGAAGGATTCCTGGCACATCCCAATCTCAGCAGCCCCGCCAGAACCAGGTGGGAACCTTTTACAGAGGGGATTGATGTGTCAGGCTGGAGCGGTGCTGGGATGATTTACAGGAACAACTCGCCCATGCCGACCCCATTGCTCAGGCAGAAGAGGCCTGAAATGTGAGTGAAATCACGGAGCAGAAGCTGCCAGGGCCATAATTCACTCCTGGGGATCGCTGGCGGTGCAGCAATGGATGCACTGACAGAGGGGAACTTTTCTCTCCCTGTCCTGCCCAGCCAGGCTCTGGTTCAGCTTTTCATAGCAGGAGGAGCAAAGCAGCACATGGAACAGCACAGACACTCAGTGCCTTTCCCTGAGCTAACAAGGTCTGGTAATGGGCTGAGCAGCTGGCAGAGATGGAGTGCCCTGCCCGCTGGGGCTGGAGCCAGGCAGAGCTCACACCAGGGCCCAGGGTCAGCCAGAAGCTCCCTGCCATGTCCTGTGTCCCTGCACAGGATCCAGGGTGGCCAGCCCTGCCTCTGTCCTGCAGGCCACAGGTGGCCTCTGAGATGCTCTGGTACCGAGAGCACAGCCAACTGCAGGGGAGAAACCAGACCTGACACATCAAATGTGTGAGCTGGAAGTGACCCCCAGGATCATCCAGCCCAGCCCCTGGCCCTGCACCCCAACAATCCCACCCTGAGCATCCCTGGGGTGCTGCCCAAAGGCCCCTGGAGCTCTGGCAGCCTCGGGGCTGTGCCCATTCCCTGGGCAGCCTGGGCAGTGCCAGCACCCTCTGGGGGAAGAGCCTTGCCCTGAGCTCCAGCCTGAGCCTGCCTGGCCCAGCCCCAGCCCTTCCTGGGAGCTGTCCCTGTCCCAGGGAGCAGAGCTCAGTGCCTGCCCCTTCTCTTCCCCAGGAAATTCCTCCTGTGGACAGCTGGGCTCCTTGCCTCTGTCCACTGGTGTCCTCTGCCCACAGGTGCACTTCCTGTGGGAACCGAGGTGTTCTGGAGAATGATCCTTGAACAAGGTCCCACCTGCCACAATGTCACATCCACTGCTAATTAAACTAATAATGTGTAAAATATCTGTTTTCTATTATAAATATTTGGTGTGCAGTTAGGATAATTCAGTCTTGGTTGGCACAGATGCTCCTCCTGTGGTCCCCTGGCCAAGGAGCCCTGCTGTTGTAGAGCCTCCCAGTGCCTCCCAGGCTGCAGGACCATGTTCCAGCTGCTGGAAATGGAGCCATGCTCTTGGTGCCCTTCACAAAAGCCAACTGGCAGAAGGTGTCAAACATAAACTTTGTCAATAGTGCAGTGGTGGTGGTCTGGGGAGCCCTTTTAGTTCTGTATTTGAGAGTTTGCCCCATGGCGTGCCCGTGCCTGGCCTCAGAGCAAGTGTAGGCTACTTTAAAGACATCTTCTTGTGTCTCTGAAGTGTGACTCTTCCAGAGGTCCAGAGGGATGGGTCTCCACTGGAGCAGGTGACCTTCCCTCAGCTGCTGGTTGCCCAGGCTGCACCGTGTGCCCACATCTCCTCTCTCCTGGAAGCACTTGGCAAAGACACAGCACAGGCCCAGGATGGGCTGGGTTGGAAGGGACCTTAAAAGAGGATCTTCCATTAGAAAAAGCAAAAAAAAAAAAGGTCTTTTTTTTGCCCTTTTTCTGCCTCCTTTCTCCTCTCAGAGATCTTTTCAGGTGGTCCCAGCCATACCAGACATGGGACAGGTGCAGCCACGAGGCTGTGTGGAGCAAAGGTGAAAAGCCTTTACTGGACCAGAACAAGACACACTTTATTCAATACTGGGATTCAGGAGTCAATTCCTTTAGGTTCTATTAAAAAAGAAAGAGGTGGGTGTAAGCACAGCAAAGGGTATTGACTTCCCATTTCACGTGCCTTCTCTATTCCCCCACATCCACCTCTCTCTCCAGATCCCACAGGCCCAGGAATGTGCCCTAAATCCTTTGGGGGCCCTGTGCTCACAGCCCCGGGTTAAAGAGAGCAGGGAGGGATGGCACTTTGCAAACAAGACTCCCAATGTGAAGGAAGAGAATTGATCCCCATGTGAATAAGCATTAGGTAGAGAGGAACATATAATTATCCAGTCAAAGCAACTCATCTCGTGGAGCATTGGCTCCTCTCCAGAGCTACTCCCACTGCAACTGTGAGTACCCCGGCTCCCCAGGAGATCTCCTGCTTGGGAGACTCCCTCCTTCACCAGCTCTGGCTGGACAACCTTGCTATGTGGAGAAATGGGAAGCACAGGCGTCCAACCCAGGGCACAAAGCAGAGGCAGTTTCCTGTGCCCTGTCCCATGGGCTGGGAGCAGAGCTGGCCCAAGGACACTGTGGAGCATCACTGCATGCCGAGGTCACAGCCCCACGCTGCCTCACAGCTACCTCTTTGTAATGACTGCTGGGTCAAACTGCCCAAGGAGGTGCAGGAACCTGCAGGAAAAGTCAGCCCCAGCCCTGTACAGATATGCTCTCTCCATTTCCAGATTAACCTTTCAGAAATGTCAGCCAAACAGCCGCTGCCTCCCTGGTACAACCTGGAATTTTTGGGCCTGTGACTAGAGCTTCAATTAACTCCTTCAGTGCTCCTGCTCACCTTCCAGCCTCTCCCAGGAAATCCCAGCTCCAGGGTCCTTTCTTCTGTAGCTATTTTGATGCCCTACACATCGGTGACTGCACCACTCGGGATGGTGCAGTCAAAGGGCACTGCTGGAACAAAGTGCTTGAAGGTGTGTTCAAAAGTTCCTAACCTGTGCTAACTGGGCTGCCACTGCAGGAATAGCAGGGCAGGGTGGGATCATCCTCCCTCCCAGATGTCCATAAAGCAACAACAGAGTGTGCTGCAGCAGACTGCACAGGAATGTTCCTTGTCTCTTCCCAGACCTCACCTATCCTGGCATTCCCAGGAAACCCTTCTGGTCCTTCAGAGCAGACCTGCCATGGAGTGGCCCAAGCAGCCAAGAGTGTCCCAACTGTCCCCAGCTGTGTCCCAGCTGTGACCCTGTGGGCACAGTGCTCCACTGGCAGCACATTCATTGAGGGCTCTCTTGTTCATTAAGTGTGTACAGGACTCCTGAGAAATCCAGGATGGGCAGGATACAGCTGGGATTATCCCAACAACAGAGAGAAGGGGGCAGGCAAGGCAGAAGAGGTAGAGAAGGTCAGGGGATGCCTGAGCAGGGCTGGAGGTGTGGGAAAGAATTAGGATTAGGGAATCATCTCTGCACCTTTGCATTCTGGAGGAGCAAAAGAAAGTGGCCAGAGGGAGCCCACTGCCCTCTCCAGGTGCCACCTGCCCTCTCCAGGGGGCTGGAGGAAGGGGCTGCAGGCTGTACAGAACCTCACATCTGCATAGCTAGAGGGTGTCGACAGTTCTCCTGGATCATTTTCAGATGGAATTTCAAGGACCTAGTGGAGGTCCTACGGCAGTGGGATTGGAACCAGATGAACGTTAAGGACCCTTCTAACCCAACCCATCCTGTGATGCTGTGATCCTGAGCCCAGGACCTTGGGCCAGCTGAGGCTGTTGGCACAAATAAAGCCCACACTGAGTAAATCACCTCCATCTGCCCCAAGTGTCCAGTTGGGTGCCTTTGGCTGAGTTTCTTTCTTCCATAAACGATTGTGGGCTGGGTCAGTGTGAGGCACCCATAGGCTCTGGTGTGGTAAGAGGGTTATTACACACAGCAGGAACAGAACCCTGGCTCGCTTGCAGTGATGCCTACATGGAAACTCGGCAGGCCTTGGAGGGATGTGGTTGTGACACCAGCCCTGAGAGCAAGCTGGAAGAGATGGCCAATATTGGGGAGACAAGCCCTGACTGAGGAATGAAGGCTCGGTAGCGTTTCTATCCCTGGTGTGCACAGGCAAAGATAAATACACACATGGCAAAATGCCAGAATGGATTAGGCTGGAAGGGACCCCTAAGCTCATCCATTCCCACCCCTGCCATGGGTAGGGACACCTCCCATTGTCCCAGGCTGCTCCCAGCCCCAGTGTCCAGCCTGGCCTGGGGCACTGCCAGGGATCCAGGGGCAGCCCCAGCTGCTCTGGGCACCCTGTGCCAGGGCCTGCCCACCCTCCCAGGGAACAATTCCTGCCCAATATCCCAGCCAGCCCTGCCCTCTGGCAGTGGGAAGGCATTCTCAGTGCCCTGGCATCCCAGTTCTTGATGAAAAGCCCCTCCCTGGCTTCCTTGTAGCCCCTTTAGACCCTGGGAGATGCTGTGAGGTCTCCACACAACCTTTTCTCCTCCAGGCTGAACAATCCCAACTCCCAGTCTCTCCACAGGGGAGGGGCTCCAGCCCAGGCCTGTTTCCAGAGCTCCATGTCCCATATGTTGGGGGCACCAGGACTGTGTGCAGATTTCCAAGTGGGGTTTCACATGGATAAAGACATATCCACACGTTGTCCATAGATCTGGTGGCAGCTGAACCTCTGCCTAGCAGGGACAGAGCTACTACCATCCCATATTGTGGATGTTCAGCTTTCCCCAACACAATCCTTCCCTCCTCCTTTCCCTCCTGAGCAAATGAGTTCACTTAGTAAAAATCCATCTTTCTGCTCCCAGGATGGGATGGCTGCAGATGAGATCTGCCCGTGCAGGACCCCTTGTTCCTCTGGGACAGGGAAGGCCGCTGGAGGGCTCAGCGGGATGGGAATCCAGCTTTTCACCCCGCTTCAGCTACAGTGTAAACCTCGTGTTCTTTGGGTAAACTGAGGCAAGCCGTTGTCCTTCCTACCCGCGGGAGAGTGATCCCAAGGGGCAGGGATGGCGAGAGGGCTCAGCCATAGGGAAGAGTTCTCCTTCGGGCTGCACCCAAAGGGCTCTCCGACATCCTTCCCTCGGGAAAGCAGCAGCTCGGCACCCGCAGCAGCCGGATCCGGTGAGGAAGAGGAGGCACCGCGGGTTCGCATGTCTCTCGCCTCGTTCCCGGCGCGCAGATCCAGAGCAGGGAAACACCCGCCGAGGTCTCCGGTGCCTCCTGAGGGGCTCCAAGCCGCGGCCCCCGCGGCCCCCGGGGCGGTGCGGGCGCGGCTGCGGCGGGAGGTAGGGAGGAGGGAGCGGGCCTGGTGCCCGCCGCCGCCCGGGCGTCCCTCTCCACCGCTTCCTTTAGGTGGCACCTCTCCTCCAGGAATGTGGTTCCCGGCCCCGCGCAGCGCTGCCCGGGCCGCGGCCGCGCACCGCGGGGGATCCGCCGCGGAGCTGCCGCCGTCGGAGCGGCCCCTCCTCCCCCCCGCCAGCCCGTGCCCGGCTCCCCCGTCCTCCCGCTCACTCCTCCAGCCAGTAAATCCGATCTAGGCTGATTCCTCTCACGTCAAACCACATGATCCCATAAAACATTCATCGCCTCTCCATCCCCGCTCGCTCGCCGCTCGCTCCCGGGATACAGCGCAGCCGGCTCCGCTCCCCGCCGCGGGATCCGCCGCAGCCCCGGCCCTGTGCGTGCGGCGGGCGGGCAGGCGGAGGGAGGAGGAGGCAGGCGAGGCGAGGCGAGGCGAGGCGAGGCGAGGCGAGGCGAGGCGAGGCGAGGCAGGGAGGGAGGGGGAGCCTCGCCTGGATGCTGACTCCAGCTCGGGGGCTGCTCATTCCCCCAGATGAGCGAGGGCGCCGGCACCGGGAGCGCCCCCCTCTCCCCGTGCGCCGCTGCTCCCCGCTTGGGCTGAAGTTTGGCACCGGGATCTGCCCCGCTTTCCCAAGGATTGTACCGCTGCCGCTCCACTTTGCGCCTCCAGACGTGCCTTCCCCGACCCCTAAGATGAAGAGGGCGATAGCTGAAGGTAGGTGCGCCCCGGTCCCCTCCGCCGCCGCGGCTCCCCCGGGCAGGCAACGGCGGCCGCGGCCCCAACTTCGTCCCGGGCCGGGAACTTCCCTCGCTGCAACTTTTTTTCCCCGTGGCGTCTGCGGGAGAGACCAAGGTCCTACGAAGGGAAGAGGGGCCGAGGGCCGAGCCGGGAACGAGAGCTGGGGCCAGGAGAGGCGACGGGGAGGGCGCGGGGGGAGCGGGAGCGGCTGCGGGAGCGGAGCGGAGGCGAGGCCGGAGGGGAAACGAGCACCGGGCACGGCTCGGCTTCAGCCGCGGAGCACGGCAGAAGGATGGAAGGAGGACAGCGGGGTGGAAAGGGATCAGCGGGGTGCAAAGGGAGCAGCAGGATGGAAGGAAGACAGAGGGATGGGAAGGGAGCAGCGGGATGGAGGGGGAGCAGCGGGCTGAGCCCCCTCCAGCCGCCGCCCAGCCTCAGCTTGGCTCAGCTCGGCCTTGGGGTGACAGGGCGAAGTTGGTGCCTCCGGGGGAAGCGCGTCCCCAGCCCGCATCCCGCGGCGGAGGGGCCGGGACGGGCGGCAGAGAGGACGGGGCAGCCCGGTTTCCCCCGCCCGCAGCCCGGCCGCCGGCGGAGCTCCGGTCCCGCTCCCCGAGCCCGTCCCGCTCGCGGTGCCTCCGGAGGGGAAGTTCGCGGAGGGTCCGGCCGCCCCGCAGGGACAGACGGTCCCGGGGCGCGGTGGGGGCACTCCGCAGAGCCCTCCCTTAGGGTCCCCGCGCTTCGTGTCCGGGAGCTAGAGGCGGGGAAGGACTGGGGGTGCAGGGGTTGGACCCCCTTTCCCCTCGCTCGCTGCGTCGCGGGAGAGGCGCGGAGCTTGGAGACTGGCAGTGCCGGAGCTCTGCCTGAACCAGCCCTTTTCCATGGACTTTGGCCGTAATCTTTGCTTCCCGGGCCAGGTG
The DNA here is from genome assembly GCA_032173965.1 of Sitta carolinensis. Classification (NCBI taxonomy): domain Eukaryota; kingdom Metazoa; phylum Chordata; class Aves; order Passeriformes; family Sittidae; genus Sitta; species Sitta carolinensis. The sequence goes on along the minus strand of CM063296.1, from coordinate 13,356,961 downwards.
TGTGGGCTGGGGCAGGGCTGGCACAGGGGTCGGGGGCTGCGGCGGCTCTCGGAGTGCCCCGGTCCCGCCGTGCCGTGGCTGACGGAGGCTCCGGGGCCCCGGGATGCGGCCCCGGCTCGGGAGGGACACTCGCTGCCAGGCTGCGGGCTCAGCCCGCTCGAGAAGCGTGTGCCGCCCAGGCGTGCTGGCTGGGAACCCAGCCCACAGATTGCAGTTTTTAACTGGAAGGATCAGCCCATCGTGGGAGCTCCAGGGCGGGCCAGGTGCTGGGCAGGGATTTGGGCATGCGGAGCCTCTAGCTGCTCGGACTCTGCTCCTGGCTGTGCTGTCTCCAGCTCGCTTCCCGTTCCCGTCAGCAACATAGATACAGTTTTCTTTTCCTTTCTATTTTGGAGGGCACTCTGGCTGATTTATTTGTGACGATCAAAGGACACATCCAAGCTGTGATCCACACCGCACACCGCCTCCTTGAGAGGCTTTGTGTCGATCTGGAATGTGAAATGGCCAATTCATTCCTGTTTGGGGAACACCTTGGGAGCAGGCTCGGGTGCCAGCCTCTCCCCGGGCCCTGGGGGGATCTTGATATCCGAGCCTCCAATTGTCGGGGGGCCGTTCCCGGTGCAGGGGTTACCATGGCTCGGAGCCCGGCGGCTCCTGCCCGTGCTCAGCCCGCCGGTGCCAGGCTCTGCCGGGGCTCTTTGTCACCCGCGGTGCTGGCAGAGCAGCGTCCAGGGGCTGGGTGCGGTGCGGACACGCCGATCCCCTCTGCTCCCATCCCCGCTGCCGCTGCAGCGCTGCTCTCCCCGCGCAGTGACATTCCCGGCTGCCGCCAGCATCGTGTAGAACAACACAGGGGATAATGAAATATAAAAACTGTGTTACAAGGGCTTTATTTATAGAACAGGGATTGGAGGAGTTTGGGGTTGAATTATTTGCTTTTTTGCTGCAGTTTATGAATTGCTCCTGTGAGAGGCTGTGGAGCCTGGCCTGATGGCAGGTTTGGCTGGAAAGTCCTTATGAACCTGGGGGATTCTGTTTAGCTGAGTGTCCATCCTGCTGGATCTGGACTACATTTCCCACTGTGGGCTGCCAGGATGCTTCAAGTGCCTTGTAAGCCAGAAATAGCCACCAGGGGCAGTTGGACAGGCAGAGCTTTCCCTGCTCTCAGCACTTGCTGCCTTATTAACACAATTAATTTTTACTGAAAAAGGGCTTTCTATGCTTCTTCTTCTTTTTTTTTTTTTTTTTTTTTTTTTTTTAACCCGAATACAACCCCCTGTAATATGAGAAGCTGCATCAACATCACGATGTGACAGCAGCTCTTTTTTTTTTTCCTCTTGAGAGAAAACACCATTCATTGCATTATTTTGTATTTTCTGTCTTTATAATGTAAATTTTTTATCAAGGAGCCGCTGCATTTTCTGGGCTTTGACCCCCCTTTCCCAGCAGGCGGCACAGACCTCAGACCGGTATTCCATGGGCTCATCAAAGGCTGTGTTTAGAGAGGTTTCTAAAGAGGAATGTGCCTAAAGAGGAATTTTAGGGCAAAAAGGTGGAGGTGCTGTTGGACCACTTGGTGCCTGGGCATTGAACTTGTGCAGACGTCGTTGTTCCCTGCTGGACTGGGATGTTTTCCCAGATGAAGCTGGGCCAGAGGAGGAGTTAATGAGAAGCAGTGAGTAGTGCTGCGGGCAGCATGTGCTGAACCAGCCTGGCCCCTCATAAATTCCCTCCACCCCAAGCTCAGGAGCTCTGGGCTTGGCTTAGGAAAACCTCCTGGGAGCCTGTGGTGTCCATAAAGGAGTGGGAAGGAGAGGAAGTCGCTGGTGGGGAGGAGCAAGGGGACAGTTTGTTACACAGCATCTCTCTCTGCTCTGCCCTGCTCCAGGGACCTGGAATGAGAGGGCAGGGGAGTGGTTGTTGCTCCATCTGCTCATCCTGTGGAGCTGGAAGCTGGCAAGGGCCACGGGGATGCACAGGTGAGATCCCACATTCCCTGTGCCAGTCTGTGGCTGCTGACATAGGCCCTGTGCTGTGTAATCTTCTTCTGACCCCAACAACAACTCTGGCCATCGTGCCTTCCAAAGCAATAGCAGAAATCCACAAAATCCAGCAGCACAGAGGTGAATTCTCCACATTTTTTGTCTCAGAAGCAGTGAGGAGCCTGTGAGCTGGGGGCAGGGAAGGGACGGATGCTCGGAGGCTGCTGCCGGCACGCACAGTGCTGCCGGCGAGGGCACTGGCTCCCCTTCCCATCCTCCGAGTCATGCGGGAGGAGAGGGGAAACCGCCTGAGCCAGAGCCTCCACACAAAGCAGGCCAAGGCAGATTGCACAGAGCTGAGCTCTAATCTGTGCTCGGAGCCTGCCCTCGGTTGCTCAGTGTGCCGGTGGCTCCGGCGGCTCAGCCCTGCCGTGCTGGAGCTCGTCCCTGGAAGGGCCGGAGCTGCAGCCCCGGGATTCCTCCCGCAGGGACCAGAAAGGAGACGCTCAGAGCAGCTGGGCGTCCCCTTCCCCTTGGATTTGCAATGCGCTCTGCAACAGTCACCTTCAGTAAGACGAATCTCCGAGTGCCAGAAGCCCCTTCTGATGTCTCTAAAGCGGTTTTCTCTTCTCGAAGGAGGCACAGCCCCAGTGGAACAGGGATATCCTGCACCACTGCCCTGAGGGGCTGTGAGAGGCAGCATCTCAGCATGGGGCCTGCGAGGGCTGAGAGTTTCTGGGAGGGCTTGGCCATGTGGAAAGCTCAGTGCTGTGTCCTGGGGCCAGATGGATCCATCTGGGTTTGTGAGTAGCAGGGTGTCAGGGCTCCTCCATCACAGACACACAGCCGTGTGGGAGGGAGGAGTGAGGCTGGTGAGACACAAAGCCCAGCTTCTCCTCCCCTTTCCTGCTGTGGTTGCAACTCCTGGAGGTTTCCAGAGGCTGAGGGAAAAAGGGGACATTGTACTGAAAAGTCTTAATCAGCTAAAAGAGGCCGAGGGTGGATCCTGCCATGCTTGCGCAAAGATGCCAAAGGAATTCTTGCAGGGTTTGCTCAAATATGCAAACTCACCTCAGCCTGAGCTGTGTCTAACTGAGACTGCTGGGACACACGGGAATGGGAGTCTGGAGTGGCTGGTTACCCTTTGGTCGTGTTCAGAGGGGCTCAGGGCAGTGGAACCAGCTGACATGGGTGTTTCCCCTGGGCCTGCCTGTGGGCAGAGCACATCTCATGGTGTGCACAGACTGATCATGCTTGCTTTGCTTTTGGAGTGCTCCTATAAGGCCTCTGGAGTCTGGTCTTGGCCCTGCTTCTACCTTCTCTGTATCCTTGACCAGGTCAATGAGCCTTTCTGTGATGTAGTCTCAGCTTTTCCAGCACTGTCCCTTGGAGAGTGATGCTGAGTTATGTTATGTCCCAAGGGACCCAGGAGATGCTTAAATTCAGGCCAGAGCTGAAATGTGGAGGTCTGAGCAGCCACTGATCACCTCTTTAGCAGTGCCACAGTGTCAGGTGACAAGACTGATGCTCTCCCAAGGGCTGTTGCTGCATCCACAGCAGGTTTGTGTCTCTGGGCTGGCCCACCTTCCTCCCAGCCTTCACACTGCAGCTGATCAAGAGCACTAGCAGATTTTACAGCATTTATTGTCCCTCTCCTGGAACCAGGGGATTAGAAAAACACTTGAGTTTTATTTGGAATCCTCCCTGGTTGTCAAGGAAAGCAGAAACACTCCACAAGCACATGCAAAGCATCAAGGAGACTGGAAACAAGAAATCACAAACACTCCAGTGGTGGGATTTTTAGTTCAGCTTCTGGAGGGCTCAGCAGTTTGAGGCATCACCCTAATGACTCTCAAGTAGCAGTGTTTGGTCCTGTCTGCATGGGTCAGGCAAGGCCAGGCTCAGAATATTTGCTTTCATGAAATCATGAAATATTTTTGGAGGAATTGTCTGGATACCCCTGGACTGTCTCTGGAGGTACCTAAAGAACCTTTTGCTCAAAGCACAGCTGGTTTCGAAGCCAGGTCTGGTTGCTTAGGGCTTGTCCTGTCCAGCATGGATGTCTTTCCCAGGATGGATGTCTTTCCAAGGATGGAGATACCCTGTCCTCATCCACAGCTCCCTGGCCTGTCTGGCTGAGGCAGCCCAAGCCCTTTGTCACCTGGCCTGGGTCAGCACCAGGGGTGGCCCCTGTGCCTCTGGCCAGGGGTGGTGCCTGGGTCTGTCCTGGGGGTGGCAGGGCTGGGGCAGGAGAGATGGTGCACGGTGCTGCCTCCAGGTGAGGTCAGAGCAGGGGCTGGGGAGGGGTCAAAGAGGGGGTAAAGCTCGGGAGACAGCCAGGGACCATGGCAGGGACACCGGGGTGGCAGCAGGGACACTCAGAATGGCAGCAGGGACACCAGGATGGCAGCAGGGACACTCAGGATGGCAGCAGGGACACCAGGATGGCAGCAGGGACACTCAGGATGGCAGCAGAGGCACCCAGAATGGCAGCAGGGACAGCCAGGATGGCAGCAGAGACACTCAGGATGGCAGCAGGGACACTCAGGATGGCAGCAGGGACACCCAGGGTGGCAGCAGGGACACCCAGAATGGCAGCAGAGACACCAGGATGGCAGCAGGGACACTGGGGATGGCAGCAGGGACATGGGATGGCAGCAGGGACACTCGGAATGGCAGCAGGGACATAGGATGGCAACAGGGACACTGGGGATGGCAGCAGGGATATGGGATGACAGCAGGGACACTTGGGATGATAGCAGGGACATGGAATGGCAGCAGACCCTTGCAGATGTTGTCCTGTGCCTGTGGTTGCTGTGCTGGCTGCTCTTGGGGACAAAGCCCCTGGCCAGTTTTATGTGAACTGGTTCCAGCTGCCCCAGCCTGGTGTCCCACATCAATGGTAATTAAGTGGAGCTCCCCTGGAGCTGTGGAGTCCTCGGATGCACCCTGTGCTGGAAGCCTTTCCTGACGCCCTGCAGGGCCAGGGGACTCTCTGGGGACACACAAACCTGGACAAATCCCAGAATCCTGGAGCTGCTGGTGGGAGGGTCTAGAACAGGCCTATTGCACCTCAGGTCAGGTCTGCTGTGGATTTCTCTGTCCAAGCTTTGGAAACTGCCAATGATGGAGCCTTGCTGGACTTTCCCAGTACTGGAGCTGATCAAAAAGCTTTTCCTGATGTCTGAACTGAACCTCCCAAGCCATAGCTCTTGCCTGTAGCTCCTTGCTGTGTCACCTGGCCACACAAAGGTGTTTGGCTCTGCCATCCTTTCAACTGCCTTGGAGTAGCTGGAGGCTGGAATTAAATCTCCCTTCACCTTCTCTTTGCCAAGCCAAACCATCATAATTCCCTCTGCTTGACCCGGTAGGACATACTAGGACATCTATTAAGAAGGAATTGTTCCCTGGGAGGGTGGGCAGGCCCTGGCACAGGGTGCCCAGAGCAGCTGTGGCTGCCCCTGGATCCCTGGCAGTGCCCAAGGCCAGGCTGGACACTGGGGCTGGGAGGAGCCAGGGATGGTGGGAGGTGTCCCTGCCCATGGCAGGGGTGGTATGGGATGAGCTTTAAGGTCCCTTCCCACCCAAACCATTCTGAGACCCTGTGGTTCTCTGGTTCTCTGACATCCTATAGGCTTCTCATCATCTCTGGTCATCCTGGGCTGTGCCAGCCCTGGGGTGGCAGCAGGAGCAGGGCAGTGCTGGCCCCTGAGCTGGCACTGCTGGGGCACCTCCAGTGCTGGGGCAGCTCTGGGAGCCTCCTGACAGGAGAGCCTTGGAGGGGCTGGAGCGTGTGCAGGGCAGGGCACGGGGCTGGGGAAGGGAATGGAGCCCCAGGAGCAGAACTTCCTGCACTTCCCATCCCATTCATGACAATATTACTTCTTAATCCTGTCCCCTCTTACCCACTCAAGAAGCTATGACATTTGGGTACCCAGCACATGATTTCTCTCTTTATGGTTCTGAGGAGTTATTTAGCAGTGGGTCAGAAAGATCTGAAGGAGTCCAGCGTTCCCACCCTGCTGGTCTCCCAGTCACCTGTGGAATGGGATTTGTTCCCTGTGCTGCTGCCCCAGTTCCAGCCCAGACAGCCAAGGACAAGCGCTGGGCATCGGCTCCTTCTCCCTTCCAGGATCTGCATCCAGAGGGGATCCAAATCCTTCTGCCCCACGGTTCTTGTTTTGCTGGAGCTGCCTCACAGAAACTTCCTTGTGCAGCATTTCTGTCCTTGATCCATGGAGGTCTGGAGAGTCCTTATTGTCAGCTGTGCTCTGATCCCCATCCCCAGCTGCAATTCCACACGGAGGTGGGAACAGTCCAGAGAAAGCAAATGGATATGGCAGGAGAGCGAGGGTCACTGCCTGGAGGGGAGTTTCCAGCCCATCCCCACTTTTTTCCATCCCCTGGGAGCTGGACACATTCCTTCCACTGGCTCTGGGAATCCTGGTGCTTTTCCAGCACTTTGTGCTTTGTTTTCTCTCTCTCCAGGCTGCACCTTCCTACTGGAAACAAAGGGATGTTTGCATTCGAGTGTGATGCTTCCCTTTCTTCCCTGAGTGCACAGGGTAATTACAGCGCCTTGCACTAATTGATCCATTATTAGTGATAATTCTGATTTACATGGTGCTTTAGGAATGGGCATTTCTGTGGCAGAAGTGATGCTCTAATGTCACACTTCGAAGTGGCTTGTGATGTGTCACCTCATCTCCCATGAGCTGTTCATGGGGGAAATGGGCTCACTTTTATTTTTTTGTTAAAAAAACAATCTTTTGCAAGAACCATCTGGCTGCTAAATTCTCCTCCCGGAGCTGTGCGGTTTGCTGGGAGTTCATTTGTGTCTTTAGCTACTAAAGAGGAAGTAAAAGTGACTGATTAGTCTGAGACTGGGACCATTCACATCAAAGTGACAGATTTTGCGAGCCGGATTTGGGGAAGTGTTTAAAACTGGTTTGTTTTCATTAAATTTTGAAGACTGTGGGCAGAACTGTGCTCTTGGCACTGCAGCTCAGTGCTCAGCCCTGCACCCTGGGTTGTTATGTCACAGTGAATTGTGGGGCTGTTCAAATGTGACTCTGCTTGTTTGATGACTTTAAATATTGATTTTAATTGTGCATCTTTCTCAAGGCTGTGAGTGATGTTGGGAGCCATGGACAATAATCCCTGTGCACAATACAGCCACGTGCACTGGGAGGTGGGAACTCAGCCTGGCTCTTCATCAGAGGGAAGGAGAGGAAAGGGAAATATGTTTGGAGCCCCAAATTCAGCTTTCCCTGCTCCCATGGGGGTTTTGTCAGGGGTGTTCCATGGCCTGCTGGGCAAGTTGTGCTCTCGGAGCCCCTTTGAGGGTGCTGGGGTAAGGCTGGGAGGGCTCCACACTCTCTCCTGTCCCAAGGGGTTGTTGGAAAGCCTAAGAGCAAATCCAGAGTTTGGGAACATGGGATTTGTCTCTGCAGAGAGAAATGGTCACCTGGAAGCCACCAGGACCCATAGGACTTGCACTACAAGGATCTGGAGGGACAGGGCTCAGGAAAGGGCTTCAAACTGACAGAGGGTGGGTTTAGATTGGATATCAGGATAGATCCTTCCCTGGAGGGTGGGCAGGCCCTGGCAGCTGTGGCTGCCCCTGGATCCCTGGCAGTGCCCCAGGCCAGGCTGGACACTGGGGCTGGGAGCAGCCTGGGACAGTGGAAGGTGTCCCTGCCTATGGCAAGGGTGGCACTGGGTGGGCTTTGAGGTCCCTTCCAACCCAAACCAGTCTAGGATTCTGAGATTGCACATCCCTGTGGCACTGGCATGTTTTCAGGAGCAGTGGGAGCTGGGGTGGGAGCAGATCCCTCCTCCTGTGCCAGGTTCCTTGCCCAGCTCACATCCTCATGGATGTGGCCCGGATCAATGCTCTCTATGGCCGTGCAAACACGGTTAGCATTGGTTTTACACTAGAGGGCTGTCTGTCCCTTTCCCTTCAGAGAGCAGCCCCGGAACGTTCCTGTCACAGGATCCTGCAATCTGACAGCATCCCGTCCTGTCGGGGGGGAGGGGGGGGGAGTGTGCTGCGGGCTGGGGTTTGGTGCTCAGCTCTGCTCTCTGTGCCACTCCGAGCATCCCAGCCCTGGCCTGGAGGCACTTTGGAGCTGTTTCTGGGTGAAGTGAAGCTCTCTGACTCTGTCCCACTGTCCAGCTCAGCAGGAAGCAGCAGTTTCCGAACAGGTTTCCTTCCCCTCCTGTTTTTCCAGGTCCCTTTTGATGTCAGGTGTACAGCACTCTGTGGTAGCGCAGGGATACTCTGGGCTTCCAGGAGCGTGGCATTTCCTGATGCTGCCCTGCACTGGTGAGGACCTGCAGCCCTGAACATCTGCACATCCAGCTGTGGGGTGACTCGGACAGGCATTGCTTGGGAAATGGTTCCTGGGGGCTGGAGAAGCCTTCAGTGTCCCAGGGCTGAAAGAGAATTGGCAGCTTCTGCCTGAAAGTTCAGCTGGAAGGGTTCCTCTGGCTCTCCTGTCACCTGCAGGCCTGGGACCTCTCTGGGGTTATTGCCACCATGAAGCCTGGTTGCTTTGGTCCACTGCTACCATGTGTTTCATGGAATCATGGAATATCCTGGGCTGGAAGGGACCCCCAGGGATCATGGATCCAGCCCCTGTCCCTGACCAGACCCCCCAACACCCCCCCTGTCCATCCCTGGAGCTCTGGCAGCCTCGGGGCCGTGCCCATTCCCTGGGCAGCCTGGGCAGTGCCAGCACCCTCTGGGGAAGAGCCTTGCCCTGAGCTCCAGCCTGAGCCTGCCTGGCACAACTTCCTGCTGGTTGAATTTAACTGATTAGTTTAATTCTGTCCTCCACCCAACTTTAACTTGGGTAAAGATGGAACCAACTGAGGCTTGCCTTTGCCTGACAGACATGGTTTGAATTCAGGCCTGCCTGGAGAATTCCAGCCCCAATCACAATCCCTCAGTGCCTCCCATGTGCTGCATGCCAACTGTATTTGTGGCACTACTTTTTCCTGTTCCTGGATGCCTGAGCAGTCAAGGTTCAGCTCAGTTTGGGCAAAAGTGGTGATAATTGAGAGCAGCCAAGTCCCTGGGCCCTGCCCAAGGGTCTGCCCAGTGAGCAGGGCTGGGGCGGAATGGGGGAATGAGCTGGGATGGCCAGGAGCGAGTGGAGGGGAGGCACTGGTGGGTACTGGGATCACTCTGGGGCTATGTCAGCACACACTAAAGTGCAGAGGTTGGTTCTTTGGCACAAGTTGATTTATGAACTCCAGGCACTTCTCTGCCTTCCTCAGTTTGTCCCTCAGGTGTCCTGAAGGAGGGGTGGTTAATGATGGTGATGCCAGAGCTCTGAGTGGTGGCATTCACCAGTGGTGGTGGTGGGACACTTCTGGGCTGTGAGGACAGCAATGTGGAGGTGTTGGACCTGCTCTGCACCCACCCCAGGGTGGGACGGGAGCAGGCCCAGCAGTGGGAGCAGCTGGGCCCTGCTGTCACCTGGGCTCAGGACAGTCCCCAGGCCGAGGGGCTGATGGGGGTCCCTTTGCTGCCCAGGATCTCTGCTGCAGGCAGCAGTGCCTGGCTGACCCTGCTGGTCCCCCGAGGCACAGCTGGAGCTGTGGCCAGGCAGGAGGGCCCCACCTGGACGCTGCTGGCACAGAGCTGCTGTGCCCTGCCTGTGTGCCAGCCAGGCAGGGCAGCTCAGGAATCACAGAAACATGGAATGGGTTGGGCTGGGTTGCGTTGGGTTGGGCTGGGTTGTGTTGGGTTGGGCTGGGTTGTGCTGCGTTGGGTTGGGTTGGGTTGGGTTGGGTTGGGAGGGACTCTAAAGCCCATCCAGTGCCATCCCTGCCATGGCAAGTACACCTCCCACTGTCCCAGGCTGCTCCAAGCCCCAGTGTCCAGCCTGGCCTTGGGCACTGCCAGGGCTGGGTTCATGGGCTGCATCCCTCACCCCACCCTGCTCCCCCATACTCACACAGCTCTGTGCAGAGCTGCTGAATCCCCCACTTGGCTGGGTCCATTTCAGGCCACAAAATGGATTTGAGCCATTTCTGGTTGGGAAGCAAAGGGATTCTGCCCTCCCAGCCTTCCTGGGCATGGCAGGGGGAGCAGGTTCAGCCCCTGCAGGCCTTGATGTTTCAGGTTTGAACCTGGATTTCTGACATTAGGGGATGAAGTGAGAGCAGACTTCAGCTGGGCTTGGAGGCAGAGCTGGCCAAGGGTCTGCACCTCCATCTTCAGGTGACCTCTAAGGTGACATCCTTGGTTTGATGCCACCCACAAGCCCAAGGAGCCATTTCTCCCCAAGTTTTCACCAAGACACAGTTTCTACAATGATACAAATTTTGCTGCTGAGGCACTGGGGGCAATGTGGGGTCTGGAAAACAGACAGTGGTTGTTTAAATACCATTCACACTATTCCAGCATTATTCCTGTTTTCCTGAGGCTGCATCCTCTGCTGGGTGTGGTCCCAAAGCCCTGGGAAAGGGTTGTGAGGGGCTGGGGGTGCTGCTGGCCCAGGATCGTGTTCAGTCCCTGTCCCCTTCTCTCCCAGGCTGGAAGGGAGCTCAGGGAGCAGCACAGCCAAAGAGAGACATTTGTATCAGTGGCACAATAAATGACCCCGAGCTGCCTCCAGGGAGCCAGCCCAGGAGAGCCTTGCCTTGGCCATGGCTTTTCAGTGGGAAATGCTTTGCATTCTCTGTGTTTATTTTTGGCTTTCCTAGAGTTTCTCAAGGCTTACAGTTAATCCTGAGCTCTGGGGTGGCCAGCTGGGCTGCATGGACAATCTGCCTCAGAACACTGTGTTTGGTCATTTCCTGGGGACCTTGGATTTGCTAGGCGCTTAGAAAAGTTTAACCTGGGGACACCTGGGACAGGGGAAGGTGTCCCTGCTCATGGCAGGGGGCGGCCCTGGATGAACTTTAGGTCCCTGCCAATCCAAACCATTCCAGGATTCTGTGATCCTGTTTTTACAGTCGTGAGAACCCCCAGCTCACCTGTGCCTGCTCCAGCCCTGCCCCCTCCCAGCTTTAGGTGCCCCCAGGGCAGCTCCTGGGTGCTGTGCACTCTCCTCCCTGCCCTCGATGCAGCTGGGACAGACCCTCTGGAAGTGCTGGGGCTCTGTTGGTCTCACTGGGACCTCTGGGTGTTTCTAACTTGCTCCTCTCCTCCTAAAATAAAGGCCACACCGTGGCCCACGAGAGCTGTGACAACTGTGCACTGTGTCCTGAAGCCACCCGGTGAGGCTGGGTGTGGGAACGCTGCTGTGAATACCCCTAAAAGCTCTGTGGAATGTCTGGGTGTGTTCCACCCCTGTGCTGGTGGGAATGTGTGCAGTGCTGGGGACACCGGGGTGGGTGGGATGGCCAGCCCTGCTATCCCGACAGTGATTTAGTGAGTGACACACGGAGGGGCCAGCAGCCCCCACCCCTCCCCTGGGTGTGACAGAGCAGAGGCCCTCCAGATGAATTCCTGTCAGCCTATCCCAGCCCATCTGCGCGGAGGGGAGGTGGCATACCAGTGTCTGAGTGCCCTGCCTGTCCCCAGGCCCCTGCTCAGGCTGAATGTCCCCAGGGGGGATGAGCTGGGGTCACCTGGTGCCCCATGGCACTGCAGGAACTGAGCCAGCTGCTCTAAACCAGGGACTGCGGCTGGAAAAGCCCTGGGAGCCCTCCCTGCTCACAGGACTGGTATTTGCTGTGATCTCTTATCCAGAGAGATCCCATGAATTAAAGGAATGAGCCCAACACTTGGCTCAGGGAGAGTTGGGAAGTGATGATGGAGACAGGGCTTTAATGGCACAGGAGTCTCTCACCATGATGGGAGCCAGAACACAGCTGGGTGTGTCGGGGGGAAAAGGAGTGAGCAGGGTTTTCAAGGGCACGAACAGCTCCTGGGACAGAGCCCTGAGCCAGCTATGCGGTCACCCTGCCAGAGCAGCTGCCCCTCCTGCATCCCCAAACCCACGGGGCTGTGGAAGGAGCAGGTCATGGGCACAACCCCCTGTCCAGGCCTGGCACAGCCACCTGGGAGCCCAGGATGGATCCTGGTGCTGGGCATGGTTATGAGGCCAAAGTCACAGAGCGGGGACCAGCCAGGCTGGGAGACACTGTGCAACACACACAGGGCTGTGTGACACTGTGCGCACACACAGGGCTGTGTGACACTGTACACACACACAGGGCTGTGTGACACTGCACACACAGGGCTGTGTGACACTGCGCACACACACACACACACAGGGCTGTGTGACACTGTGCTCACACACAGGGCTGTGTGACACTGTACACACACACAGGGCTGTGTGACACTGTGCACAAAAAAACAGGGCTGTGTGACACTGTACACACACACAGGGCTGTGTGACACTGTGCTAACACACAGGGCTGTGTGACACTGTGCTCACACACAGGGCTGTGTGACACTGTACACACACACACAGGGCTGCATGACTGTGCACACACACATCGGGCTGTGTGACACTGTGCACACACACACACACAGGGCTGTGTGACACTGTGCACACACACACGGGTTTGTGTGACACTGTGCACACACACAGGGCTGTGTGGCACTGTGCACGCACACAGGGCTGTGTGACACTGCGCACACACACACACATGGGGCTGTGTGACACTGTGCACACACACAGGGCTGTGTGACACTGCGCACACACAACACACAGAGGGCTGTGTGACACTGTGCACATACAGACACACGTGGCTCTGTGACACTGTGCGCACACACACATGAGGCTGGCTGTGTGACACTGTGCTCACACACACAGGGCTGTGTGACACTGCACACACACAGGGCTGTGTGACACTGTGCACACACACACAGGGCTGTGTGACACTGCACGCACACAGGGCTGTGTGACACTGTGCTCACACACACAGGGCTGTGTGACACTGTACGCACACACAGGCCTGTGTGACACTGTGCTCACACACACAGGGCTGTGTGACACTGTACACACACACAGGGCTGTGTGACACTGTACACACACAGGGCTGTGTGACACTGTGCTCACACACACAGGCCTGTGTGACACTGCACACACAGGGCAGTGTGACACTGTGCACACACATGGGGTTGTGTGACACTGTGCACACACACAGGGCTGTGTGACACTGTACACACACAGGGCTGTGTGACACTGTGCACACAAACATCGGGCTGTGTGACACTGCGCACACACACACAAAGGGCTGTGTGACACTGTGCGCACACACAGGGCTGTGTGACACTGCGCACACACACACACACACAGGGCTGTGTGACACTGTGCACACACACACGAGGCTGGCTGTGTGACACTGTGCTCACACACACAGGGCTGTGTGACACTGCACACACACAGGGCTGTGTGACACTGTGCACACACACACAGGGCTGTGTGACACTGCACACACACACAGGCTGTGTGACACTGCGCACAACACACACACACACACACACACACACAGGGCTGTGTGACACTGTACCACACAGAGGGCTGTGTGACACTGTGCTCACACACACAGGGCTGTGTGACACTGCACACACAAGGGCAGTGTGACACTGCGCACACACACACGGGGCTGTGTGACACTGTACACACACACACAGGGCTGCGTGACTGTGCACACACACATGGGCTGTGTGACACTGTGCACACACACAGACGGGCTGTGTGACACTGTGCACTCACACACCGCGGGTTGTGTGACACTGTGCACACACACAGGGCTGTGTGACACTGCACACACACAGGGCTGTGTGGCACTGTGCACGCACACAGGGCTGTGTGACACTGTGCACCACACACAACCACACAGGGCTGTGTGACACTGTGCACACACAAACAACGGGCTCTGTGGACACTGTGCGCACACACAGGGCTGTGTGACACTGAACACACACACAGGGCTGTGTGACACTGCGCACACACACACACACACACAGGGCTGTGTGACACTGTGCACACACACAGGGCTGTGTGTGACACTGTGCATCACACACAGGGCTGTGTGACATGCACACACACGGGACTGTACAACTGTGCACACAACACACAGGGCTGTGTGACACTGTGCACACACACACAGGGCTGTGTGACACTGTGCACACACACAGGGCTGTGTGACACTGTGCTCACACACACAGGGCTGTGTGACACTGTGCACACACACACAGGGCTGTGTGACACTGTGCACACACACAGGGCTGTGTGACACTGTGCACACACACACATGGCTGTGTGACACTGTGCACACACAGGGCAGTGTGACACTGTGCACACACACGGGGCTGTGTGACACTGTCGCACACACAGGGCTGTGTGGCACGTGCACCACACACGGGCTGTGTGACACTGTGCCACACACACACAGGGCTGTGTGACACTGTCACACACACACAGGGCTGTGTGACACTGTGCACACACACAGGGCTGTGTGACACTGCGCACCACAACACACAACAGGGCTGTGTGACACGTGTGCACACACAGGGCTGTGTGACAAACAACTGCGCACTACACAGGCTGACCGGCACACACACCAGGGCTGTGTGACACTGTGCACACACCACGGGACATGTAGGCCACGGGGCTGTGTGACACTGTGCACTCACACACACAGGGCTGTGTGACACTGTCACACACACAGGGCATGCTGTGTGACACTGTGCACACACACAGCTAACCAGGGCTGGTGCATGTGACACACCTGCTGGGACACTGCACACACACACAGGGCTGTGTGACACTGTGCACACACACAGGGCTGTGTGACACTGTGCCACACACACAGGGCTGTGTGACACTGTGCACACACACACAGGGCTGTGTGCACTGCACACACAGGGCATGTGACACTGTGCACACACACGGGGCTGTGTGACACTGTACACGCACACACAGGGCTGCATGACTGTCACACACACATCGGGCTGTGTGACACTGCACACACACACACAAGGGCTGTGTGACACTGTGCACACACACACGGGGTTGTGTGACCACTGTGCACCCCACACAGGGCTGTGTGGCACATGTGCACACGCACACAGGGCTGTTGAACTGCGCACACTGGCACACACACACACACATGGGCTGTGTGACACTGTGCCACACACACAGGGCTGTGTGACACTGCGCACACACACACACACTGAGGGCTGTGTGACACTGTGCACATACAGACACACGTGGCTCTGTGACGTGCGCACACACAGGTCTGTGTGACACTGCACACACACAGGGCTGTGTGACTGCGCACACCACCACACAGACACAGGGCTCTGTGACACTGTGCACACACACACATGAGGCTGGCTGTGTGACACTGTGCTCACACACACAAGGGCTGTGTGACACTGCAACACACACAGGGCTGTGTGACACTGTGCACACACACACAGGGGTGTGTGACACTGTGCACACACACAGGGCTGTGTGACACTGTGCACACACACACAGGTCTGTGTGACACTGTGCACACACACAGGGCTGTGTGACACTGCGCACACCACACACACACACACACGGCTGTGTGACACTGTACACACACAGGGCTGTGTGACACTGTGCTCACACACGGGGCTGTGTGACACTGTACACACACACACAGGGCTGTGTGACACTGTGCACACACGCATTGGGCTGTGTGACACTGTGCACACACACAGACAGGGCTGTGTGACACTTGCACACACACACACGGGGTTGTGTGACACTGTGCACACACACAGGGCTGAGTGACACTGTGCACACACACACAGGGCTGTGTGACACTGCGCACACACACACAGGGCTGTGTGACACTGTACACACACAGAGGGCTGTGTGACACTGCGCACACACACACACACACACAGGGCTGTGTGACACTGTGCACACACACACAGGGCTGTGTGACACTGTGCACACACACGGGGCTGTGTGACACTGCACACACACACGAGGCTGGCTGTGTGACACTGTGCTCACACACACAGGCTGTGTGACACTGCAACACACACAGGGCTGTGTGACACTGTGCACACACACACAGGGCTGTGTGACACTGCACACACACTCGCTGTGTGACACTGCGCACAACACACACACACACACACACACACACACAGGGCTGTGTGACACTGTACACACACAGGGCTGTGTGACACTGTGCTCACACACAAGGGCTGTGTGACACTGCACACACAGGGCAGTGTGACACTGCGCACACACACACGGGGCTGTGTGACACTGTACACACACACACAGGGCTGCGTGACTGTGCACACACAATCGGGCTGTGTGACACTGTGCACACACACAGACTGTGCTGTGTGACACTGTGCACTCACACACGGGGTTGTGTGACACTGTGCACACACACAGGGCTGTGTGACACTGCACACACACAGGGCTGTGTGGCACTGTGCACGCACACAGGGCTGTGTGACACTGTGCACACACACACACACAGAGGGCTGTGTGACACTGTGCACACACAAACACACGGGGCTCTGTGACACTGTGCGCACACACAGGGCTTTGTGACACTGCACACACACAGGGCTGTGTGACACTGCGCACACACACACACACACACAGGGCTGTGTGACACTGTGCGCACACACAGGGCTGTGTGACACTGCACACACACAGGGCTGTGTGACACTGCGCACACACACACACACCACAGGGCTGTGTGACACTGTGCACACACACACATGAGGCTGGCTGTGTGACACTGTGCTCACACACACAGGGCTGTGTGACACTGCACACACACAGGGCTGTGTGACACTGTGCACACACACACACAGGGCTGTGTGACACTGCACGCACACAGGGCTGTGTGACACTGCACACACACACGAGGCTGGCTGTGTGACACTGTACACACACACAGGGCTGTGTGACACTCTGCTCACACACCGTGCTGTGTGACACTGTGCACACACACACAGGGCTGTGTGACACTGTGCTCACACACACAGGGCTGTGTGACACTGTCCGCACACACAGGGCTGTGTGACACTGTGCACACACAGGGCTGTGTGACACTGTGCTCACACACACAGGGCTGTGTGACACTGTTCACACACACATGGCTGTGTGACACTGTGCACACACACATCGGGCTGTGTGACACTGTTTACACACACACAGGGCTGTGTGACACTGTGCACACACACAGGGCTGTGTGACACTGTACACACACAGGGCTGTGTGACACTGTGCTCACACACACAGGGCTGTGTGACACTGTGCGCACACACAGACCTGTGTGACACTGTGCTCACACACACAGGGCTGTGTGACACTGTGCACACACAGAGGGCTGTGTGACACTGTGCACACACTCACATGAGGCTCGCTGTGTGACACTGTGCACACGTGGGGAGCAGGTATGGCATGGGGACAACTGCACCCGGGGCTGCCCTTGATCTCTTATGGGATAGGGGTGAAGATCAGCCGGACTGGGCACGCAGCTCATGAAGGGGAATGGGCCATGGCTTGTTTGTCACCCAGGAGGGACATGAAAATCAGGGACATGGATCAAAACCAATGAAGAAAAAGCTTGTGTTGAACACAGGGTAAGGACAGGCTCTGCCAGGCATCTGGGCTGTGGTCAGCACTGTATGGGAAGTGTGTGAGCCCATGGGTTTGGAGCTGGTGAAAAGTTCCTTGTACTTCTCCTTGTCCTTCTCCTTGTCCTTCTCCTTCTCCTTCTCATCCTCCTTCTCCTCCTCTTCTTCCTCCTACATCTCCTTCTGCTCCTCCTCCTCTGGGAGGATGTAGGAAGAGGGATAAAACCTGGGTGAGGAGGAAATGGAAGGTGTAGATGTGAATTGGTGCCTCCTCCCTTGGGGAATTAAATTCCATTATCCCATTCTCTCCTCTAAAAGACCTAAAATGCTGAGGACACAGTGAGAGTTTGGCATGGACAGGGCTCAAGGGGCTACAGCTGCAAAGGGAGATGGAATGGGGGGACAGTGACAGGAGACAGGGTGGTGACAAATGGCACAGAAGAGTGTTCCATGGGCAGGAGAGGCCTCCTGGGCTACAAGCCCACAGCAGGTGCAGCAAGGGCCACATGTTTGTATTTTCAGGAGACCATCCAGCATCCAGCCTGCAGCTCTCCCACCTCTGGCAGGGCTGCAGGAGAGCCAAGGCTTGGAGAGAGCCCTGCTCCCTGTGGGAATGCGCTGGGAACCACCTGTGCCCACCAGAGCAGCTCCTCCTGCAAAACCAGCAGCCCTCTGCCCCTCTGGGGACCCTATGTTCTCCTCAGGTGACAGTTCTGGGCTCAGGGACATCCCCAAACTCTGCTCCCTCTCAAACATTCCCACCTCAGTTTGGGTTCCAGAGGAGTTTCCAAGGAGGTGAGACAAGGAATGGGGATCCCTCAGAATATAACACAAACACCTGGAGGAACAGCCAAGGCTTGGGAAGCAGAAGGGGGTAGGAAATGATGGATCTGGAATGCTCTTTTACCAGCTCAGTGGTGCCAAAGGACTGAAGGATGGACTCTGTGAACCTGGAGGTTTTGTCCAACCTCAGTGACACTGGGGTTCCATGCCTGGAGCTGAGCTGGGGGTCCCGTGCCCACCGTTGAGGGGACCCTCTGCACCTCCCCCTAGGAGCTGCCCAGGGGCTCTCCCTGTGCTTTGGGAGCTTTAGGCTGAGCCTGAGTCCTGCCCCAGAGAGCCCTCCTGGCTTATCCAGAGCCAGCCCTTCCCATGCCTCCCTGCTGGGTGATTCCCTCCGGGGTCCTCCGCTCGGGTGTGTAACCACTCCAGGAGTGTTGAGTGGGGGCACTGTGCTGAGCCTGGGGCCTTTTGGGCTCTGCTGGACAGGTCTCTGTGGCCTCCCTGGGCAGCCCGGTGCGCTGCAGTCCCAGGGACACGGCTGGGAGCAAACGTCATGTTAGCAAAGGTAAAGGAGGCTCTATGGCCCTTCCCAGGGGACAAGAGAGGTTTTGGGCTCCATGGCCCTTCCCCGGGGACAAGAGGGGTTTTGGGCTCCATGGCCCTTCCCAGGGTGCAGCCACGCTGTCCCTCACAGGGGACAAGGAGGTGATGGTGGTTTCCTCCTCCCTGCCCTGGGCTGCTCTGCAGAGCACACAATGGTGCCAGTGCCCTCCACTGCCTGCAGCCCTTTGCTTTTCACCCTCACAGCACCAAAGGCCACTTTGGAGAGTCACGGAATCATGGAATCATTAGGGCTGGAAAAGATTTCCAAGATCATCTAATCCAACTTGTGACCAACACCCCCATGGCCACCAAACTATGTTTGAAGTGCCCTGTCTGCTCATTTTTTGAACAGCTCCAGGGATAGTGACTCCAGCCTGTTTCAGGGCCTGGCCACTCTCTAAGTAAAGAAGTTTTCCCTAATTTCCAACCTGAACCTCCCTTGGTGTGCACCTTGAGGCCATTTCCCCTTTCCTACATGCCCAGGAAAGTGCCTGGTGCCACCTGAACAGGTCCCTGAGCCCTGCTGGCACAGGCTGTTGGTGCTCCTAGGTTGGCAGCAGTTCCCCCTGGATATCTGCCTGGCTCTTTGGAGCAGCACAGGGAATATGCAAATTTAACCTTTACATTTACTGTGCTGTTCTTTTCCTGAGAAATGTCACTGGGGCACCAAGCTGGGATTGCCTGCTCCTGGGATTGGGGGAATGAGCACCAGCGGCGTGTGCCTGGTTCCTGGGGATGGTCCAGCATGGATCTGACTCCTCCAGGGAACCTTCAATGCTCTGGGAGCCCTGGGAGCTGCCCTGCCCTGCCCTGCTGCCCACAGGGATGGATGGGATGGGATGGGATGGGATGGGATGGGATGGGATGGGATGGGATGGGATGGGATGGGATGGGATGGGTAGAACATTCTGGTGACTGGAGCCAACTCCTGAGTGACAGAGGGAGGATTGTGTCCCTTGTGCCCCCACGGCTGGGGGGACTGTCAGCAGTGACACATCTCCTGCTGCTGGGACGGGCACGGGAGCCAGTTCCATGATCCAGGGGTGGATCCAGCTCCTTGTTTGCTTGGAGAGAGGAAGAGAATCCCATCTGGCAGAGCTGGCAGTGGCTGATGGGACTGTCCCAACTCAGCCCAGACTGAGGGGAAGGGCTGAGTTTCCTGGGAGGCACCTGTGGGACAAACAAAAGGGGAGATTGCAGTGAGGGCAGCACTGACTGCAGGAGGGAGAGGAATTGCAACACCCGAATAACCAAAGCCTTTATCAACACCCCTGAAGGTGCTGCCACACCAGCTTCGTGGCTTTTGGCAGCTCCTGCCAGGGTGGATGTGCTGATCTCCACAGCATTTCCACAATTCCCATAGAATTCCATTATTCCACTGAGGAGCGGCTGAGGGTGCTGGGAAAGGGGCTCAGCCTGGAGCACAGGAGGCTCAGGGGGGCCCTGCTGGCTCTGCACAACTCCTGACAGGAGGGGGCAGCTGGGGGGGTCGGGCTCTGGAAACAGGGACAGGCACAGGAGGAGAGGAAACGGCCTCAAGCTGGGCCAGGGCAGGGGCAGGGGGGAATTTGGGAACATTTCTCCATGGAAAGGGTGGGCAGGCACTGGGTGGATACCCATCCCTGGAAAAGCTCAGAAAGCTGTGTGGATGTGCACTGGGACATGGGGGTAGTGGTGAACATGGTGCTGCTGGGTTAAGGGTCGGACTTGACAATCTCAGAGGATTTTCCTAACCCAGATGATTCTTTGATTCCCTGTGGGCAGTGCCAGCTCCAGCTGTGGCTTTGGGCAGGCAGAGGACACCTAGAGAGCCCCGTGAGCAGCTCAGGGTGGGCGGCTCTGGAGCTGTGTCCTCTGCAGAGTGACTTCAGCTGCCACTTCAGGTCTGTCCCTGTGTGGGGGCAGCAGGGCAGGAGCTCTCCAAGAACAGGCCAAGGTTCTCCTCCAGGAGCAGCATGGGCAGCTCTGGGCCAACAGGACCCTGCAAAACCAGAGCAGGTGCCTTCACGAGCAGCCCAAATGAGCAAGGCAGAATGTCTACGTGATGGGTTCCAACAGGAGAACAGATTCAGTTCCCAGAAGGGTTTCAGGAAGCAGTAGAATCAAAAAGGGTTTGGAAGCGATGGCAGATGCCTTGGAGGTGCCCTTCCAAGCAGCCTGAGCTGTTTGGGGTTGCACTCACACCTCCAGAGGCTCTGAGAGGACCATGGGGCCCTGTGGATCCCCAGATCTGCTGTATCTGCTAATTAGAAGCAGGTCTGGGCTGTGCTGTGTGTGCTGCAGTTCTGTACAGTCAGATAAAAGCAATTACAAATCCTTCACAAGGTGTATCCAGATCTCCTTAATTAATAACCAATAAACTCAGCAGTCCCTGGCAGAAGGGCTATGAGTGCTGGAGAGGGATGCAGGACAGGGATGGGATGGAGTCATGGAGCAGTGAGAGGTGGGGGTGCTGCTATCCTCACCCCCAGGAGCAAGGCAGTGAAACAAAGGGAGCAGGGCAGGAGTCACATGGGAAAGCTGCTGTTCTCACAGTTCATAAGCAACTTCCAGAGCCCTTGGATCTGCCAGATAATGGAATATTCTGAGCTGGAGGGGATCCCCAAGGATCACTGATTGCATCTCTGAGGTGAAGGGCCCATCCTGGGGTTGAACCCTGGTGTTGTGAGCACCACCTGAGCCCAGCCCTGGGGCTGGGGAGCAGCCCAGGCAGGGGCTGGGGATGGGAGTGGGGCAGGGATGGTTCCACTCCTGAGCGACCCCAGAGTGCCTGGCCAGGCTGGGGCCACTCGGGACACTGGGTCAGGCCCAGGGGACACAAGGGATGTGCCAGAGCAGGGACAGCCAGCCCAGGGCCAGGCAGGCTCTGCAAGCTTCTGGCTTGTTTACACCAAGGAGAATGGCCCCAGATGCAGGTAGGGATGGGAGTGGCTCCTGTGGGACATTCCCTGCCCAGCACTCACTGGAGCAAGACCTGAGATATCCAGAGGATTTTCCTGGGCCTATCCGTAGGAAACAGTGAGAACTAAGCCAGCCTTTTAATGTGTGTGGTAAGAACCTCATCCCAAAGATGAGAGCAAAATGTATCCCTCTTTTCATGTAAACCATTCTACGGAGTACTTTTGAGCTGTGTTGACAGGTGGGAATGGTCAAGGCCTGATTAATTCTTTACTCAGGGGGTGGGCAGGCCCTGGCACAGGGTGCCCAGAGCAGCTGTGGCTGCCCCTGGATCCCTGGCAGTGCCCCAGGCCAGGCTGGACACTGGGGCTGGGAGCAGCCTGGGACAGTGGGAGGGGTCCCTGCCCATGGCAGGGGTGGCACTGGATGGGCTTTAAGGTCCCTTCCCACCCAACCCATTCCATGATTCCATGTTTCACTGGCTAACTGAGGTCTCAACTGGCCCAAGGACAGGATCCCTGGACCAGCTCTGGACTTTGTGTGGGCCTTGACCAGAAGTGCCTCTCAGGTCTGGGACACCCCCTCCTGGTCAAGTGCTCCTGAAACCAGCACTAATATAGAGAGCTGCCACCATATCCACATCTCCTGATCAAACCTCACCTCTGGCCCTCAGGGGTTTGAGCTGCAGGTGTGGTCAATCCATGGTTGCCAGAAGGAGATGGGTGCCTGGGTGGGACCCTCAGGTCATCAGTGAGAGTGGGATTACATCCCTGGGACTCTATGCCAAAGGAGAATCCTGATTTTGCTCCAGTTCTCCCAGTTCCCACGTTGGCACTGGTGGTGCAGCTCCTTCTGGAGCAGGAAGGGATCATCCCCCTTGCTTGGTGGGATCTGAGGGTTGGGTGTCCCTGACGAGGAGGCTGCTCCTGGTGTGGTGATTTTGGAGCTCGCTGTGCAGCACTTTTGTCCCTGTGTGCCCCCAGTCCATGTCCCTGCTGGGTGACAAGGGCCCAGGGCTGAGCTCAGGGACCAGCAGGGCTAAAGGAGACCTTGCCAGGCACAGAGACAAAACCTAAACAACCCCCAGGTAGCAGAGCCCTGATGCTCTGGACAGGTGGTTTCTGGAACAGACTCTCTTCTCCACCTGCCCTGGGGCAGGACACTGCTCTGCTGTCTGCCCCTCAGGAACCCCTGTGTCCATCAGTGTCCATTCCTGTCCTGCAGCCCCTCCTGAGCTGCTTCTGGGGGAGCTCATGGTGCTGTCTTGCAGGGAGGTTCAGTGGCTATGAGTGTGTCCCTTAAGGACAGAGGTTGGACCTTGGAATGATGCCTGGAAATAGCAAAATACCCAAATTGCTGTGCTTTTGTCAAAAGCCTCTGTCTGGTCTGAGGCTGCCCAGTCTCCATGGATGTCTTCATGACTGAGGGAGCACAGGATGGTTGCTGAAAGCCCACAGGCTCCTCTCCAGCTGGGCTGCCCTGGCTGTCCCCAGCTGCTCCCCACAGCCAGTGCCATGTCCCTGTCCCAGCAAGGGGATCCCAGGGGGTTACCCCAGCCCACCTCTGTGGGCACCTGTGCTAAAGGTGTCCAGCCACCACTGTCACAGATCCATGGAATGGTTTGGTTGGGAAGGGATCTTTAAAGGTCATCTAGAGAACCCTTGCCATGGCAGGGACACCTTCCACAATCCCAGGCTGCTCCAAGCCCCAGTGTCCAGCCTTACACTTCCAGGGATCCAGGGGCAGCCACAGCTTCCCTGGGCACCCTGAGATTCCATAACCATAACTGGACTGACCAATTCTTCTGGCATTCAGCTGAGGAGCCAACTCCTGCTGTGTACGCAGAGACACCTTCACAGGGATCAGATCTCCCTGTGCAGTATCCTGTGGTGTGGGAATGGGAATATTGGTGCCTTCTCAGCCACAGCCACATGTGCATGGAGGATGGTGGGTTTCCCATATCTGATCAAACCTTGGGTTGCACAAATCCAAATGTGTCAGATACTGAAGAGGGACAATTTACAAGGGAATGTACAGACAGGACAAGGGGGAATGGATTTGAACAGCCAGAGGGCAGGGCTGGCTGGGATATTGGGCAAGAATTGTTCACTGGAGGGTGGGCAGGCCCTGGCACAGGGTGCCCAGAGCAGCTGGGACTGCCCCTGGATCCCTGGCAGTGCCCCAGGCCAGGCTGGACTTTGGGGCTGGGAGCAACCTGGGACAGTGGGAGGTGTCCCTGCCCATGGCAGGGGTGGGATGAGGTGACCTTTAAGGTCCCTCCTAACCCAAACCAGTCTCGGATTCTGTGATTCTGAGCTTTGGGGCAGAGCTCTTGCTTCCCAAATTCCTCCAGGAGCAAACATGAGCTGCTGGTGCACATGTGGAGTTGCAGCTGGAAAGGGAAGCAGCAGAGGGTTCAGATGGCACTGCCTGTTTTCCCATTCCAGAGAGAAGCATGTCCTGTTGTAATTGCCTGGCTTATTTGGAAAAAAACCCCCACTGTAGTTCCTAGAAATTCAATATCGAAAGGATTGGGTATGACCCTCTGTGGATTAATTTTGAGGGGAGAAGAGGAATGAGGAATTTAATGCTCACTCTAATGAATGTCAATCTTCTCTCTTAATGAATAGGAATCACAGTTTGCTGCACATTGTTGTGAAATGAAAAGCATCCTAAGTTCCATTCACTTTCTCTTTTTTTCCCCCTTTCTTTCTTTTCTCCCTCTTTGAGAGAGACAATGCTGTGCACAGCAGATGTGAATGTTCATTTGTGAGCACGGAGGATTTTTATCTCTCCCTGTACAAGGCAAGGAACTCCTTCAGCTGAGCTTTGTAAAATTTCCTGTACAATCCAAACATTGCTACAGAGCTGGATCCTTCACAGCCAGGTGGAGTGGGGCTTTTCCCTCCCTCCCGTAGGAAATCATCCCAACAATCCAAAGCAGAGCTGACCCAGCGTGTGCTTGATATGTTCGTGCTTGTTGGAGTGGCAGAGGTGAGGCTCTGGTGCCATTGTCCCCCTTGAAGGGACACAAAAGCCCCATCCCAAGGCTTTCCAAGCCCTTCCCTTGCCAAAGGATCCCCCAGGGTTGATGCCAAGGGGGAGTTTCCAGCAGGAGCTCTGGTTTTGGAAAGGCTGGTGTGGTTAGCCCGGGGAAGCCTCATCCAGGCTGAGGAGCTGGGCAGGAATCCGGGGTTTCCAGCAAGGAGAGGGGGAACTCCCCAGCACTGCCCAACTCCATGGGCCTCAGGACCTGGGTCTGGGAGAGGGTGACTGACACAGGACCTCTGGAGCAGCAGAGCACCCCCATTTCAGCAGGGGGAGGATTCTGGGGAGCAGAGCCCTCTGTGTGCCAGAAGCCCTCCTAGTTCTTGTCCTGCTCCATGGCAGCTCCATTCCTGTGGGAGAACCAAGGGATCTCCTGGGAATTGCTGAGCTCCTGGCTGAGGGCTCAGCTCAGCCAGGATGGACATTTGCCCTTCTCCATGGCTCTGTTTGCGTCTTGGGGGTATCTCAGACTTGGGGACAGTCTGAGGACACCCCATCACAGGCCCTGGCACTGAGGGCAGCTACTGGGGCTTCCAGGAGAAGGCTCCATGGCTCTGCCTTCATGGGCTTTGGGAGGGAGTGGGGGTGTACAGGGAGGCTTTCGGGTGTATGTCCAGGTTTGGGTAGACATGGAGACTTTGGGGTCTGTGTGGGGGCCTTGAGGTGTGAGTGGAAGTTTGGGGTATATGTGGAGGTTTTGAGGTGGATGTGAGGGCTTGGGGTGCATGTGGGGCCTTTGGGGTTTATGTGGGATGTCTGGGGTGTACATGGAGGCTTGGGGTGTACATGCAAGCTTTGAGGGGCGTGGAGGCTTTGGGGTGTCTGTGATCTGTGGGAGCACACAGAGAAGGCACCCAGGGCTCAGACGTGAGAGGGGTGAGTGGGTGTAGGAGAGGGAAGGGGAATTCGGAAGGGGACTGGGGGACAGAGCTGAGGGCTTGGCCCCATCATCCAGGAGTGAACCCCAGGAAACCCCTGGGAAGTGGAGTGTCAGCAGAGCCTGGGAGCACCCGTGGCAGTCTGGCCTCAGGATGCAGTGCTGGAGCAGGGCCTGAGGAGCCAGGGATGCCTGTGCCCGTGCTTCGGGCTGTGCAGAGGGCAGAAGACAGCTCCCAGGCAGGGCAGCTCTGCTGCAGGGCCCAAGGATCCAGAAGGGTGTTCCGTCTGTTTTCCCTCATGTGCAAAAGCTGTCTCCAGCTGAGCAGATGCTGGCTCGGTGCCAGAGGAGTTTAGAGTTCTACTGTTTTAAAATATTTATTAATGTGAAGATGTCGTTAGCACTTAAGCCGAGGTAATACAGTAGAAGTCTTTTTGCTGGAGTGGAAGTTAGTGATGCTGAAAAGCCATTAAGCTGTAAATATAAACTATATTAAGTGCTCAGAAGCAACCTTAAATATCCCTCAGCTGGTTGCTCTGCCTCTGCAAGGCTGAGTGTCTGAGAGCGGATTATTCACAAACATCTCTAAGCACAGGGCCTGGCTCTGCCCTGGCTCCAGGAGGAGCCTGAGTGGATTTGCAGGCGAGATTTCCAGCTCAGGGATTGCTGTTCAGTGCCTGATATCCCCCAGAACCACAGGATGCCATGGGCAGGGACAAGAAGGGAGAGTGTTCAACCCTGCCTAGCCTGGCCTTAGGCACTGCCAGGGATCCAGGGCAGCCACAGCTGCGCTGGGCACTCTGTGCCAGGGCCTGCCCACCCTCCCAGGGAAAAATTCCCTCCCAGTATCCCATCCAGCCCTGCCCTCTGGCAGTGGAAGCCATTCCGTGTGTTGTCCCCAGTCCAGGCAGACATGGTGAGCCCTGGTGAAGGGAGGCTGTGGGTGAGATTCCAGGATGGTTGCTGTCCATGGACATGGACATTTAGGCCCTGCTGAGAGGCTCCTGCCCATCCCCACGGGCTCCCTGCCCAGTCTGGGATCAGCCCTGATCCTCCTGTCCCAGCAGATCCGGCACAGGAGCTGGGATTTTCTCAGAAAGAGCTGCCAGAGCTCGTAGCGAGTGTCAGGGGGTGTGTGACTGCAGTGGCTCTGAGCCCTCTCTCCATTCCTCTGCTCACAGGGGCACAGTTGAAGGGGGGTGGGTGGCACTGGCCCTGCCCTGGGGTCTGTGGTCTCTGACTCTGCCCCCCAGTGTCTGCTCAGCATCCCCCAAGGCCGGGCAGCGGAAGCCCCTGAACCCTCCTGTGTCCAGGGTCCTGCAGTTGTGCCACCCCCGCTCTGCTGCCCAGGCTTTGCCAAACACTCTCATTTTTGGTTCAGAGTAGGTCATGGGATACTTCAGGGGATCTGGAGCCAGGCTGGGAGAGCTGGGGGTGCTCAGCTGGAGAGGAGAAGGCTCCAGGGAGAGCTCAGAGCCCCTGCCAGGGCCTGAAGGGGCTCCAGGAGAGCTGGGGAGGGACTGGGGACAAGGGATGGAGGGCCAGCACACAGGGAATGGCTCCCACTGCCAGAGGGCAGGGCTGGCTGGGATATTGGGCAGGAGTTGTTCCCTGGGAGGGTGGGCAGGCCCTGGCACAGGGTGCCCAGAGCAGCTGAGGCTGCCCCTGGATCCCTGGCAGTGCCCCAGGCCAGGCTGGACACTGGGGCTGGGAGCAGCCTGGGACAGTGGGAGGTGTTCCTGCCATGGCAGGGGTGGCACTGGATGAGTTTTACTGCCCCTTCCCACCCAACCATTCCATGATTCTGTGATTCCATGGATTTTGTTAACCCCAGGGGCTGATGGGCCGCCTGACCATGCAGACCCTGCCTCCCTCTGCTGCTGGACACGTCCTTTTGTGCTCCAGCCTAAGGCTGGAACTTGATTTAGTAAACTCCCTGCACCCAGGAGAGCTCACATTTCAATCTTTAAAACCAACCTGAATAAAGATTGCAGAAATAAGGAACCCCTGCTCTGGCTTCTGAGAGCACAGAGTGATATGGATTTCTTAGGCAATTAAATTGCACATAATAGAGTGACTGGATTGTACAAATTTAAAGAGCAACTGGAATATGCAGGCATATTCTGAAATTTCTAATCTCATATTTCAGCTCTAGCCCATTAATCTGTCATATTTATGGCCTTTATTTCTTTTCTGTTCACACTGCTCCAGAGTTGGGATATTGTTGGGAAATGCAGCTCTTCCATGTCTGCCTGGATCTCCTGTTCTGCTCCCTGGGCCATGGCATGAGCACCTTTTCCTCTTCACATCCTGTGCTCAGCATCCTGGCTTTCTGAGGAGAATGGAGCAGGCTGGGACAGCTGCTTGGGAATGGGAGCACCATCACCAGGGGCCAGCCCTTCCTGGGGACAGGGGCTGCAGCTTCGTGTCACTGTCCCCATTCCCTGCCAGACCAACCCTGACTTCTCCCTTCTTCCTATTCCCAGGCAGCTCCTCCGAGTGCTGTGCTCCCAGCTGAAGTGTGCAATCCCCTTTCCTTTGGGCACTTCATTCGAGAGGGCTGGCCCTGCCCTGCCTCAGCATCCTACTGACCCCTGAGCTGCTTCCCTGGTCAGGTGGGCAGCAGAGGGATCCCTCTGGAGAGGGAGGATGCCTGTGCTGGGATCCAGGAACTTCAGCAACCAGAACTGCTGCTTACTCTGATTATCTGGGGTCTGAGGTGCAGATAGTGGGATCTGGGCCCTGAGTCTGGGGAGGATCTGGGGGAAGAAGAAGAGGAGGAAATGAAGCCCTGGCACAGCTGCCCATCCCTGTGGATGTGGCACTTGGGGACATGGGTGAGTGATGGCCTGGGCAGTGCTGGGGGAGCAATGGAATTGGGGATCTCAGAGGGCTTGTCCAGCATTTCTGATTCCATGATTGTTTGTTTCATGCCCTGCCCTGGCCTGGTGTGGCAGCAGTGTCTGTGCCTGTCTCACCTCCACGGGGGCCCTTTCCTGCCCCATTTACAAATTCCCTGTGTGGAAATATTCCAAGCGTCCCAAGTGTAGGAATCCCACTGCTGCTAAAGGCCCAGCAGGCTCCATGGCTGGCAGGTGGATACCCCATGGATTTGTGGGTTTGCAGGTTTTGGGTCACAGAGTTATCTGGGAGATTTTCCCTTTAAAAATCCCAAGCCCACCCCGGGTTCCCCTGGGGCTGCAGGTCTGGGCAGTCCCTGCTGTAGTTCTGAGCACACCTGCAGCCAGTCCAGGGCTCTCTGGCTAGCTGGAGGCTTTGTTCCAGGGCAGTGGAGGGCTCAAGTCAGGCCGGTGTCCCTGGAGGCTGTTCAGTGGTAAAACAGACAGGAATTACAGCTCCTGCTCAGTCCCAAACTGATTGATTCAGCAGGGGCAGCCCCAGGCTCAGCCCTGCAGCCCTGGGCAGTGCCACAGCCCTTACCCTGCACTGCTCCAGCTCTTTCCCACAGGGACTGGGTCTGTGGGAGCACTGGGCAGGATGGGATCTGACTTTGGCCAGGGATTCCATGTGCTTGTAAAATCATAAGATCCCAGACTGGTTTGGATTGGGATGGACCTTAAATCCCATCCAGTGCCACCCCTGCCATGGCAGGGACACCTGCCACTGTCCCAGGCTGCTCCCAGCTCCAGTGTCCAGCCTGGCCTGGGGCACTGCCAGGGATCCAGGGGCAGCCACAGCTGCTCTGGACACCCTGTGCCAGGGCCTGCCCACCCTCCCAGGGAACAATTCCTGCCCAAAATCCCACAGTCAGGGAAGTTAATCACAAACACCAGAGGTTTATGACCAAAAAGGAGACAGAGGAGTCCTGTAACTTATTCGAATACAGGGAGAGGCCATGGGGCATTTCCCCTGGGGCCTCTCACATTTCTAGAGGATGCAGCCACCTTTTTATCCCAATTTCCCGGCTGCATTTCCCTCTCTCTTGCCCCATTGGCTGAGGTACCCACAAGGTACAGCCTTCCTGAATGGCCTAATACAGACCCCTCCTAATGTACATCCCCTTCCTTTTTCTTTGTGTCTCTGTTCTTTTTCTCTAAGTCCAGGGATTTAGCAAGGCCTTGGGTGAGCAACAGTCTGTCAATTAGTGGAATTCTTGTGGAATTTATGGTTCCTCACATTGATTGTTTCACCTCTCAGTATCTGGCTTTATCTACCATCAGGCCTACAGTTTGTTTTAAAGACACCTCATTCCTTTTACCATCCAGCCCTGCCCTCTGGCAGTGGGAGCCATTCCCTGTGTGCTGGCCCTCCATCCCTTGTCCCCAGTCCCTCTCCAGCTCTCCTGGAGCCCCTTCAGGCCCTGGCAGGGGCTCTGAGCTCTGCCTGGAGCCTTCTCCTCTCCAGCTGAGCACCCCCAGCTCTCCCAGCCTGGCTCCAGAGCAGAGGGGCTCCAGCCCTGGAGCATCTCCGTGGCCTCCTCTGGACTGGCTGCAGCAGCTCCAGGTCCCTCCTGTGCTGGGCCCAGGGCTGGGGCAGCTCTGCAGGTGGGGTCTCACCTGAGTGGGGCACAGGGTCAGGATCCTCCCTGCCCGGGCCACTGCTGAAGGGTTAAACAAGGAGTCCCTGACAGGGACTGAGGCAGATTAAACCGAGCTCAGCTGCATCCCAAACAGGTCCCAGACTGCACTGATAATTCTATGGCTCTGCCAGGTATTCCTGGGAAATCCCTTTTGGGGTATCCCTGAATTGAGGCATCCTCAAAATGCTCTCTCTTGTTTTTGCCTCTGCTGGGGCTGGAGGAAGGTGGAGCTTAGAGGTTGGGCTACATCCCCGGGGTGGCTCTGGGAGTTCTGGAACCAAAGACACAGAGGGCAGTGGTTCAGGAGGCTGTGCCACACATCCCAGCCTCCCTGGGGCATCCATAGAGGCTTCTGAGGCTCAGGATCTTTCCAGCCCTCTCTGATACAGCATCTTGCAGCCTCAGCTGGAGCAGCATCACCTTTGGGAGCTCCTCTGGAACACAGCCCGAGGGAAAAGAGGGAAAAAACCTGACTCTTTTTTGTTTGCTGTGCACAGCCCAGGCTGCTTTAAACTCCTGGCCTCGATTAGTAATAGCTAAATTGTTTTCCTCTGGAATTGTTTGAGAGTAAAGAGAGGTCTGGAGTGTTAATTTGCGCTTTGTTTTTGCTGAAGGGACCACGGGGCGGGGAGGTTGGAGCCTGGCTGCTTGGTGAGCAGGCAGGCAGGTTTGTGTTGGTTTGTTTGCAAAACAAAGTTTCAGGGATCGAGTTTGCAGAGCAGAACAAGCCAGGATGGAAGAAAAGATGTGAGTACTCTCTCAGGAGAGCTTTAAAAGTCTGCACACCTCGCAGACGCTTTAGAAATTCAGAGCTGACCCTGCTTGCTTTGTTTAAAAAAAATTAAAATAAAAATAAAATTCTGCTGCACACCCCACCTCTCGTGGCTTTCTTTGTGAGGAACTTCTGACAGACTCAGAAATGCTCTGGCTGCTGAATAAATTATAAACCCCATCCTCGGGCAGAGGCTGCACAGGCAAAAGCAAATTAAATCCTCTTCAGTGCAATATTGAATGGAGACGTTTGCTTCAGTTTGAGGACGGAATTCAGAGTATTTACCTTTATCTCAGGCTGCACAGGAGGGGGAATCTCTGCCTGGGAGCCCTGCTGGGGAGGGTAGGGTGGGACAGGGAGTGTGATGCTGTCCAGAGAGAGGGCTCAGGAGAGCAAGGTGCCAGGGCTGGGCTTGGGAGGGCTGCCCTGGGCACCCCTGGGATGGGGCCATACCCTGGGATGGCTCTCCTCGGAGCAGGGCCTGACTGCAGGGAGTCAGAGCTGTCACACAAACCCTTGGTGGCTGCTGTGCTTTGGGAGCAGCCAGAAATGGCTCAGCAAAGGTTTGGGAAGGTCTTGCCAGAGTGGTCCCCAGGGAGCCTCACTGGGGACGTTTGGAGCCCAGCCCCGTCCCAGTGGCAGGAAGTCCCTGGGATGCCACACTCGGGAGTAGGGGGTGCTGCTGTCCCTGAGCCTGCTCAGCATCCCAGACATCCCAAATCCATGTGGGAGGTCAAGCTCCAGGGCTGCTGAGCACGGAGCAGCTGCAGCAGCAGCATCTCTGAGCTGGCTGTGAGCTCCTTCTGGGCACCCACAGTGTGGAAATCAAGGGGAAGGTGGGTCCAGGGCTGCTCCACCTGTTCTGATTCCCCACAGGTGACAGGAGAGGCAAGAGACAAAGGTTTATACACTAAATTATGCAAGGATTTAACAGCACTTTATGCTGCAGAGCAATCCCAACTCCATCCCTGCTCCCTGCACCCAGCATGTGCCACTTCCAGCTGTGTCTGGCCCCAGCCTGGCGTCACCAAAGGCTTTGAGTTCACAGGAAACATAAAGGAGAACAGAATCCCCCTTATCCTCTCCATGAACAGAGTCCCGTCAGAAATATTACAGATTGATCTGTATTTTATCTGGGAGGGAGGATGGCTCCTTAACATCATTAAGTGGTGACCTTTAAAACTCATCTTCTGCTGCCAACCTGGTCAGGCAATGGATGGAGCAGAGACGGATGGCGGCAGTGGGGAATCAAATAAATTGTTTGCTGAGATCAGTGTGGGTGTGTTTGCAGTAGTGTGGAGGTCCCTGGGCCACTGTTCACTGTCTCTTTCTTTTTTACAGCAGAATAAATCCAGTTTGGTGCCCAAGATGAATTTTCAGGGCAATATGTTATGTTTTACAAGGGGCTGACAGCTCAAATTGGGGCAGAGAAATGGTGCCCAGCCCAATCTCACCTCATTGACTTTATTAGATTCCTCATCCCAGAGCAGAGGAGCAGGCTGGGTTTGGGAGTGTTTTCTGTTGGGAACCTGATCCTATTTAGCTCCAGCTTTGAATGTTGTTAGCTCCAGGGCCAGGCTGAACATACAGTGGCTCACATTGGGGTGCTCCAGGTCTGGGGCCTGTCCCCTGCACCCCGGTGCCACTTCCTCACAGCCTGGGAATGTGAGTGGTCAGTGCCACAGGGATCTGGGCAGGACTGCCTTGGACCCTGTGAGCTCCTAGCAGCCCCTGGGGATGGGCATCTGCTCCCTCATGCCCTGGCTGTGCTCTCCTGCACCATCCTGGTGCTGGGAAAGCATGATTTCCTCAGCGACCAGAGCTGATCGTGGCTGGCAAGTGCTGCCCCTGGCAAAGTCCTTGCACTCCTGGCTGTCACCCACCAACTCCTGCAGCCCGGGCAGAGTGGAAGGTGTCCCTATCCCAGGCAGGGGGGTGGGAACATTTAAGGTCCCTTCCAACCCCAAATCCATGATTCTAGGACTAATTGCTTGGGCAGGAGAAATTCCCAAGGGGAGGCAAGAGAAGAGTGGGAAGGAATGAGGTGAAAGATGAATGGCTGTAGCTCCAGGAGGGATTTCAGCTGCCTCAGAGCAGCTAGTGGGTCCTGTTCCCCTGGGGCTGTGGTCAGGGTTATTCCTGCCCTCAGCCTGGAGCTGCATCCAGGAGGGTAAATCCCAGTTTGGGTCTGTTTCCATTTGTTTTGCTCTCATCCCTGGGGCTCCCAGCACAGCCTGGGATGGTGTTTGGGATGTGGGCTGGAGGGGAGGATGGCACAGGGGGTTGGAGGGAGCCCAAGCAGCCTTGGTGCAGTGAGGGTCCACCTGGGGCTGGATCCTGAGCTTGGGCATGGCATGAGGCCACAGTGACCGCTCAACTCTGCTGGGGGAGGAGGAGGAGAAGGTCTCTGCTGGCCCAGCTCTGCCTCTGCTATTGCCAGTGTCATTGTAGGGTGAGGTGCTTCCAGAGAGGAGCAGGGAATGCTGCTTCCTTTTCCTTGACCTCTGAGGTGTCAGCAAGGACTCAGAGCTAGTTCTGTGCACTCAGTGAGACAAACCAGGGGCACAGGGACAGAGGAGCTGATCCCGAGGGGTGACAGGCCCTGGGGACACCAAGAATAGCTCAGACACCAGTCCTGCTCCCTCTGGAGACAGAAATTGGGGGTTTCCCCAGGCTCTGAGCTGTTAGCACAGCTCCTCTGTCCCCTGGGCTGGGGCATTTCTCCCCTGTCCCAGAGCCATGCTCCCAAGGGAAGTGAGGAGAGAGTTCCTGTGTCTCCAACGAGGATGTGCCTGTCTTTGGGATGTCTTTGCAGACTCAGACAGCTCTTAAAGCAGAAGGTTACCCTAATTTATGGGCCCTGGATTTATGGGAGGTATATATCAAGCACAGTGTTATAGCTTTCCTGTGGCCCATCTCCTGGGGGGACATCCACGAGTCTCTGGGAGCAGGGAGAGCTGTGGGAACACTCAGCAGTAGCACTGCTTTAACCCCTTCACCTCAGCAGCAGGGAAGGGGCAATCCTGCCACTACCCCACCCTGCCCAAAGTGCTCAGCCTGTGCTGGGAGCAGGATCCAAAGCCCTTTGGCTTCTGGCAGTGAATGGGAAACTTAAGAAGGGGAGCTTTCCCAAAGCTTGACCCACCCAACTCCGTGCCCTTCCTGCAGTGCCCTGTCCATGCCCACCCTGTCCCCCTGCTCCTGCCCCCAGGCAGTTTGTCCTGCCTGTCCCTCCCTGCTCATAGCCAGAGCTGGTGGTACAGTTCCTGGGCTCTCTCTGCCTCTGGGGCCTGCCCCAGGGTGCCCCTTCAGGCAGTGTCACCTTCTGCTGCTCCCACCTCAGTGTCCCTTGGCTGGTGGGACAGGCAGAAAGCTGAAGGGGCAGATTGGCTCCTCTTTCACTTCCCATTCCCAAAGCTCCTCGGAGCAGCCCAGAGCCCTTGGGAGGGTGGGGATGGAGCTGGGGGGTGATCTCTGTGCTCTCCCTGACCAGTGGTGCTGTGCCCCACTGTTCCCCCACCAAGGGATGGCCCAGGGGTGGCTCTGGCTGGGAGGTGCCCAGGCAGGAGAGCTAAGCTGGTGGCTGGAACCATCTGTGGAGCAGGGTCCTGGAGACACCCAGCAGCCAGCAGGTAGGGTTACCTGGAGCTCCTCTGGGAGCTGGCGATCCCAGCAGCTGCTGGATTCCTCAGCGGAATCACAGTGGGAGTTGCTGGGTGAGCCTGGAGCAGTCCAGGGCTGGCAAAGGCTCTGCTGGGTTTGGTGCTGGGAGTGCTGGGGCTGGAGAGCTGTGGGGACTGAGCTGGGCTGGAGCAGGCTGCATTCCCTGCAGCGTAAATCCCTTTCTGACTCATTCCGATGCTGCAGGCAGGGCCTGATGGTGCAGAGGCAGTGGAAGGGGTGAGGAGAGGGAAAGGTGAGAGCATGGGTGGGGTCCCAGGCATAGGGTGCTGCACCCACAGTCCCACACAGGGTAGAGCACAAACCTTCCTCAGATCCCAGGAAGCAGAAATGGCTGGAGCAACACTGCTCCCTGGGCCTTCACTCTCACTGAAATCCTGAAAAGCCTGAAATCAGCAGGAATTCCTTGGATTTGTTCACAGATCCACCAGGGCAGGCTGAGTCCTTTCCCATCCAGACATCCTCCCAGCTGGAGATGCACTTTCAGAGCTGCTTTGCTGTGGCTGTAGGAGGAGGGGGTTTGAAAATCTGCTGCTCCTGTGGCCCAGGCTCTCCTGTCCTTCCTCCTCCTCCTCTGCAGTCCCTGTGTGGAAATGGCTGTGCCCACTCGAGAAGTTGGCATTGCTGCTCGAAGATGCTCTGCTTCTTTAACAGAACCTCAGCAGTTACAAAAACTTGTCTTTAAAAATTCATGCTGTTCTGTATCATGTTAAATATTTATTCTAAAGGAACAATGCATTCCCCCCTCCCCGCTTCTGCTATGATACCTATTTTGCATATGAGCTGATTAATTATTAAGCATCTACATTTTATTTTGACAAACAGATGTGCTCCAGACAGTTGGATGCTGTTGTGTTCTGCTGAGCTGTGAATTCACCTTCCCTCTCCAGGCACAGGGATCCTCTCTGGTTGTGTCCTGGAGCTCCCCCACCGGGACTCCGAGCTGGCCACAGATTGGACCTTCATGTCCTTAATCTTGCAGAGCCCTGGCCACGGAGAAACAGCAGGATCCCCTCTCCCTGCTCCCCCAGCAGGGTGGTTCCTCAGCCCCATGTGTGTCTTTACCTGTCCTGTCACTTGGCTGTGCTCAGATGGAGGTGATGAACTTTCCCTGATGGAGACATCCCCCTGGGCTGGGGCAGGGAAAGGTGGTGGTGGCCTGGGCAGCAGTGAGAGCCTGGGGCCAACTCCCAGCCCTGGGGTCCAGGGAATGGGGGAGAACTGGGACATGCTGCACCCGAGGCAGCTGTGTCCCAACTGGTTCCAGCATGGAGCTGCTCCAGGACAAACCTGGATGGTGGCATGAGGTCCCACGGGACATTTCCTGCAGTGGAGCTTTGAGCTCCTCTGGGGAAGCCCCTGCTGAAACCAAGACCCAAATTCCCTGAGTGATTTCCAGGGGCTGGGAGGGCAGAGCTGTGTCCTTGAAATAGGGAGCTGCCCTGGGGATACAGACAGGGCTGGCATTTCCTGAGGTCTCTGCATACTGCTCCTTTGCTCCAGCTTTGGAAATGGAGCCTCCTCCCAGGAATTTTGTGGGAGAGGGAAGCACAGCGTCTGCAGCTCAGTGGGACTGGAGGCCAGTGTGTGCTCCTCCCAGCAGGAATGGGCCCCTTCCCTGGAGAGCAGCTCCAGCAGATGTGAGATAAGTGCAGGAAAAGATCTCTGGCATCAGGGACCCGTCCTGCTGCAGGGACACCTCATGGCACTGCTTCTCTGACAGTGCCAAGCTCAGGAACAAGGGCTGAGCAAAGAGCTGATCCCAGGGCAAATTCGACTCCAGGATTATCAGGAATTAATGCTGCTAAGAAAACGGGATTACTGTTCAGGAGAGATGCTGAAAACCCAGCATTTGTATTCTTTGGGAGATTCCAGTCTTAGACCCTCTTCTCCCCACCCCAGATTTCCCAAGGAAGAACAAAAATAACTGAAGTTTTCCCATGGAAATGTGGTCTCGGCTGCTTTGCAAACGTGGGAGCATCTCTCACTGCGCTTCCCAAGCAGGCGTTGCACCAATAAAAACGCAGCCACAGGATCCATTTTGGAATTGACGTTCAGGAAACCAGGAAAATGAAGCAAAGTGTTTTGTGGTGTTTGTTTGGGGAGCTCTGACAAAAGAGATGTGATCCCTCAGTGTGTCCCCTCCTAAGGCTCTGCCAAAAGCCCCTCCTCTGGCTCCACCCTTGGGACTGGAATCGCAAAATGAAGAGACCGGGCAAGGTAGAGATTTCCAAAACATTTGGAGCGGATTCGCAGGGAATCTTTGTCTCGGGCTGAGTTTGGAATCTCCGTCACGACGAGCAGAGACAGCCCGGGGGGCTGCGGGATGCGTTCGGCAGTGCGCTCTCATTAACAGCTTCATTAGCGAGCGGCGGTGGCAGCGCAGATGGCACGGAGCTGAGAGGTGTCGCGACAGCTCCGCGGGTGCTGGAGCCCCGGGAGAGGCTGCGAAACCCGTCACAACGCCATCGTGCTGGGCTGGGCAGCAAACGGGCCGGGGCAGAGCGTGTGCGCTCCTCTGGGCCGGCGCTGCACGCCGCTCTGCCGCTGGCTGCGCTGGAATTCCAGCAAAATCCTGGAAACCTGCCAGGGGAGAAGGCATCGAGCCTGAGCAGCGCCCTTGTTCCGTCACTCCAGGAGGTGTGAGCAGTGCTGGGGTTTGCTGCCTGCCCTACCGCTGCTTTTAGGAATGAGAGGGATCATGAATGGTGGGAGTCCCACCTGGAAGCGGGCAGTTCAGGGGTGTCAGGCACTGGCTGGAATAGAAACAGGGCTGTGACATCTCCTGGAGGACCCGGAGCAGGGACCTCTGATGAGAGAGCTGCACTTGCTGGGTCCAGCCTGGGCCTGGCTGCTGCAGCCTCTCCTCACTCCTGAGGGGCCCTGCTGGAAGAGGGATGGAGCAGGGGGTCAGCACTGGAGTGTGCCAGTGGAGTGACAGGACAAGGGACAATAGATTTGAACAGCCAGAGGGCAGGGTTAGATGGAGTATGGAGAAGGAATGTTCCCTGGAGGGTGGGCAGGCCCTGGCACAGGCTGCCCAGAGCAGCTGTGGCTGCCCCTGGATCCCTGGCAGTGCCCCAGGCCAGGCTGGACATTGGGGCTGGGAGCAGCCTGGGACAGTGGGAGGTGTCCCTGCCATGGCAGGGGTGGCACTGGATGGGCCTTAAGATCCCTTCTGACCCAAAGCATTCCTGATTCTGTGATTCTGTGCCATGGGAGAATGGGAAAACTCTTACAAAGGCAGGCCCAGAGCCTCCCCTGCCTCTGCACCTGGGCTGTGCATCAGCAAATGCTGTTTGGGAGGGCAGGGCTGCCTGGTTCCCGTTGATAATGCTCAGGAGCAGGGCCAGGAACGGGGCTCAGCAGGCACAGCTGCAGGCAGTGGGTGCAGGAATGCAGGCTGGGGTTTGGAGGATGGCTCGGGAGGCGCTGGTGATGGAGCAGCTGCTGCTCCCCCCCTCGTGTGAGCTGCTCCCCCCCTTGTGGCTGCGGTTGATCTCTGTGACTTTCCCTGAACTGAATCCGCTGGCTGGAACCTGGATCTTGCTTTGCCATCTTCTGTTGGATTAAAGAGCCTTTGAGTGTCCACTGGTTTCCTCCCCTGGAAGTGCTCAAGGGCTGTTATCAGGTCACCTTTTAGCTTTTCTACAGAGGACAGTCAGATCAGGTGTCTTTACTTCACACCATTTGTCCTGTCTCTTGACATCATTTCAGGCTCCTCTCAACTGCTCTCAGTCTTGTGCCTCCCTCTGAATTCTCTTGGGACAGATTTCCAGTGGAAACTGGAGCAGCATTCTAATCCTGCCTTCCTTTTGGTGCCGTGTGGGCCAGTTTCCCTTCAGGACTTGCAGAATGCCAGCCAGGTGGGGTTAATCTTGGAGTTCAGTCCCTGCACTGTGGCTCTAGCTGACATTGGTTGGAAGCTGCACTTCTTACGAGCAGTTGCTGGTTTTGGACATACCATGCCAGACTCATGGATGTGTGGAGCAGGAAGAGCTTGTTCTGCTCTGCTTGGACATGGAAAATGAAGTTTTATTTTACTTTTTTCCCTTCTCTGTGAAGCTGAATCTCAGCTCAAGTGGCTCATCCAAGAACATCCAGTGCAGGGTGGCAGAGGCAGGGCTGAGCTCCATCCCCACCCCTGCACCAAGGAGCGACTGCCAGCCTCCCTGAGACCCAAAGCCATGAGCTGGTCCTGGCCTGTCTGTGGCAGCTGGAGGGAGCTGCATCCTGAGGCTTCTTAGGGGAAGGAACAAAATGCCATTCCCCTGGAGAAGCAAAAATGCTGGCTCAGCTGGAGAGAGAAGACATTCCAGGGCCTTTGCCCACCCTAGGGAGCTGGGGACCTTGGCCAGGGCAGGGAACTGCTTCTGCAACCAAGGCTGGTGGGATGGTGATCCTTTGGGAATAGGAGCCAGCCCCTCTTCTTTGGCCCAGGACCCTTTCCTGAGGCTGCCAGCATGCCCTGGGGCAGACTTTAGACATTGGGTGGCTTTCCTTGGGGCTTCCAGGACAGCCAGGACAACCTGAATCCGGGAATCCCTGAGCTCTGCTCCTGCTGCCCCCGTCCCCCTGCAGCTGGGCTGGGCTATGGGTCCCTGTCTGCAGGGTGGGTGCAGAGCTGGTCTGAAAGGACACAAAGCCCTGGCAGCTGGGCAGGGCAGTCTGTTTTTAGTCAGAACGTTCTCAAATCCTACAAAGCCTCCATCCCAGGAGGGACAGCACCCTCTGACCCGTGGGTGGGTGGGTCCTGTGTCCTGCTGTGCTGAGCTGTTTTTGTCCTTGGTGACTCTGAGCTTCACTTTCCCTGTTCCTTGTTTCTCTCCATGATGATCTGTCCCCACCAGCAAGGAGAATTCCCTCGGCTGCAGGGAGCTCCACATCTCCCTCAGCCAGGGGCTTGTCCTGCTCCAGGGGACACGGACAGGCAGTGGCACTCAGGACTGCACAAACCTCCAAGCAGGCACTGCTTGCTTCCCTCCTTTCCCATGCTTGGTCACCTTTCCTGCAGGAATCCCCTCCCAGCCGGGTTCTACAATGTCCATTTCAGGTGTTTCCTGGGTTTTGGGCTGGGGAAGCTCTCCTAGACAAAGTGTGGGGAGGGCAATGACTCCATCCTCTCCCAATGCCTGCTCCAGGCCCTGGCCCAGGAAAGGTTCCTCTGTGAAAATAGCAGGCTGAGTGTTCCCAGCTTCCAGAGT
This sequence comes from Sitta carolinensis, assembly GCA_032173965.1. NCBI lineage: Eukaryota > Metazoa > Chordata > Aves > Passeriformes > Sittidae > Sitta > Sitta carolinensis. Next base: position 13,317,011 of record CM063296.1, on the reverse strand, counting down.
GCTCCAGCAAAGCATCACTTCAAGGGCTCTTAATACTCCACCTTTCTGATCTCCCTGCAGTTCCAGAGTGTGAGGCTCAGGCTGGGAAGTGCCTGAGAACATTTCCCACCCCAGCCAGCCTGTGCTTGGCAGAGAGCAGAGCTGGACCCCTAGGGATGGCCCTGGCACCCCCAGCTGGGGCCTCTGAGGGTCTGGAGACACCTGGGACACCCTGTGCAGGGCTGCTGGTGGTGAAAGGAACTGGCAGACTGCACACACAGCTCTGCCACGGGCACCGCTTGGGGAAGAGACAGACTGCTGGGTTGTACTGGGTTATACTGGGTTGTACTGGGTTATACTGGGTTGTATTGGGTTATACTGGGTTGTACTGGGTTATACTGGGTTGTGCTGGGTTGTACTGGGTTGTACTGGGTTATACTGAGTTATACTGGGTTGTGCTGGGTTGTACTGGGTTGTACTGGGTTATACTGGGTTGTGCTGGGTTGTACTGGGTTGTGCTGGGTTGTACTGGGTTATACTGGGTTGTGCTGGGTTGTACTGGGTTGTGCTGGGTTGTACTGGGTTGTGCTGGGTTATACTGGGTTGTGCTGGGTTCTACTGAGTTGTACTGGGTTATACTGGGTTTTACTGGGTTGTACTGGGTTGTACTGGGTTGTGCTGGGTTGTACTGGGTTGTGCTGGGTTGTACTGGGTTGTGCTGGGTTGTACTGGGTTGTACTGGGTTGTACTGGGTCGTGCTGGGTTGTACTGGGTTGTGCTGTGTTGTACTGGGTTGTACTGGGTTATACTGGGTTTTGCTGGGTTGTACTGGGTTGCACTGGGTTTTACTGGGTTTTGCTGGGTTGTGCTGGGTTGTACTGGGTTGTGCTGGGTTGTACTGGGTCGTACTGGGTTGTACTGGGTTGTGCTGGGTTGTACTGGGTTGTGCTGTGTTGTACTGGGTTGTACTGGGTTATACTGGGTTTTGCTGGGTTGTACTGGGTTGCACTGGGTTTTACTGGGTTGTGCTGGGTTGTGCTGGGTTGTGCTGGGTTGTGCTGGGTTGTACTGGGTTGTGCTGGGTTGTACTGGGTCGTACTGGGTTGTACTGGGTTGTGCTGGGTTGTACTGGGTTGTGCTGTGTTGTACTGGGTTATGCTGGGTTTTGCTGGGTTGTACTGGGTTGCACTGGGTTTTACTGGGTTGTGCTGGGTTGTACTGGGTTGTGCTGGGTTGTACTGGGTTTTACTGGGTTGTACTGGGTTGTATTGGGTTGTACTGGGTCGTACCGGGTTGTACTGGGTTATACTGGGTCGTACTGGGTCGTACTGGGTCGTACTGGGTTGTGCTGTGTTGTACTGGGTTGTACTGGGTTATATGGGGTTATACTGTGTTATTCAGGGTTCTGCTGGGTCATACTGGGTTGTGCTGGGTTATACTGGGTTGCACTGGGTTTTACTGAGTCATACTGGCTTGTGCTGCTTGTTTGGGTCTCTAAGTTTCCCTGGATGAGGTCAGGGGAGCCAGGTGATCCCAGGAATGTGGCACTGGGAGCTGGAGGAGGCCCCTGGGATCCCTGCTGGGAACTCCACAGCTCCCTGATAGGAGGGGGCAGCCAGTGGGGTCGGGCTCTGGGAATAGGAACAGGGACAGGAGCAGAGGGAATGGCCTCAGGCTGGGCCAGGGCAGGGGCAGGGGGCACAGCAGCAGGAATTTCCCCATGGAAATGGCAGTCAGGCCTTGGCAGGGACTGTCCAGGGTGGGTTGGAGTCCCCTCCCCTGGAGGTGTCCTGGGCATCGCACTCTGTGCTCTGGGCTGGAGGCAAGGTGGGATCAGCCACAGATTGGACTCAGTGACCCTGGAGCTCTTTTCCAACCCGAATGATTCCATGAGTCTGTGATTCTGACCCCACGCTGCAGGAGCTGCTTAGAGCAGCACTGGGCAGAGGCAGGGGCTGTGTGAGGCAGGGGCTGTGTGAGGCAGGACCTCTCTTGCCCAGAGCTGTGGTCCCACCCCAACTCAGATTCCACCTTGGAGCTGCAGGACCTTGGGGTGGCTCGAGCACTGAGGCACTGGAGTGCAGAGAACTCCTCTGGTCAGGCAGGGCTTGGTGCCAGCAGCTGGAGCTAAATCCCGTGTTTGAGGAGCAGGAGGTGGCTGCTGGGACAGGGTGGGGGCGGGTCTGGGGCAGCTGGGGCAGAGGACAGAGTCAGCATTTCCCTCCTGACCAGCTGTGAAAGAGAATTAAATCCAGGGAGCTGGATTTAATTGTTGTGTCTGCTTGTAAGGAGGTCAGAGAAACAATTCCCTCCTGGGCTGTGCAGAGATTCCAGGCAGGAGTGGTGCTGCAGGGACAGGCTGCTGTCACTCACATCCCCAGCCCCTGCTCACCCTGGCACTCACAGGAGCTGCAGGAAAGGGCCCAGGCCATGGCTCCATCCCAGAAAGGCTGGGAATGGTGTGAGCTGGTGGTCTGAGAGGGCTTCTCCAACCAGATTCCATGCATGCCCAGAGGAGGAACAGCCTTCCTGAAGGCACCCACCTTTCCCTGGACATTTCTCCTGGCCCTGCTGGGGGATCCAAAGGTCCAAATGGGCTGCAAAATCCAGCTTTGCACAGAATTCCCAGGGTGTGAGATGGCAGTGCCTGAGTTGTGGCCCAGGGCTGTTGTGTGCAGAGAAAGCAGGGTAAGCACAAAGCAACTGGGGAAAAAATTAAAAATAAATAAATAAAAAAAAGTTTTTAAAATTTAAATGAGTTTTATTTCTTTTCATGTTGCAAGGCTGCATTTTCTTTCCCTCATTTTCTGCTCCTCTTAGAGGCTGGTACTGCTGAAGTGGTTGTTTTGTGCTTGTTCCTTTAATTAGTTCCTTAGCAGCTTCCCAGCTTTCCTATGGAGACTTGTTCTTCTTCTGAAGTTGATTTCTTAAGGTTAGGCTTAAAAAAGCTCATCCATACGGAAATACATGAAGTGAAAGGGAAAGCCTGGCTGTAGGAATGATGCAGAGATTTGCTGGGCCTCAGTGGCCAGTTCTGATGCACTGGGAGAGATCCAGGGGCTGTGATTTGATCTTCCACAAGGATTCGATCATCATCAATCATCACAGAAATGATCAGAGGGCTGAAGCACTTTTCCTGTAAGGAAAGGCTGAGGTTGGGATTACTCAGCCTGGTTAAGAGAAAGCTCTGGAGAGAGCTCAGAGCCCCTGCCAGGGCCTAAAGGGGCTCCAGGAGAGCTGGGGAGGGACTGGGGACAGGGGATGGAGGGACAGCACACAGGGAATGGCTTCCACTGCCAGAGGGCAGGGCTGGCTGGGCAGGAATTGTTCCCTGGGAGGGTGGGCAGGCCCTGTGCCAGGGTGCCCAGAGCAGCTGTGGCTGCCCCTGGATCCCTGGCAGTGCCCAAGGCCAGGCTGGACACTGGGGCTGGGAGCAGCCTGGGACAGTGGAAGGTGTCCCTGTCCATGGCATGGGTGACACTGGATGGGCTTTGCAGTCCCTTCCCAAGCAACTCATTCCATGATTTTATATCCAATCAGAGTTTCCAGGTTGAACTTACTGGGACTTGGGCAACTCAAGCATTGAAATTCTTCAGCGAAACCTTCCCTGTTCCCTTGGCTGGAGCACAAGGCTGATTTTATCCTGCTCCAATTGGAAATGTCAGCCCGTGTGCACAGGAATTTTACAGCCACTTTGTGCCTTGCAAGGCGAGATCACTTTTTAATGCTAACAAGGAATCAATTTGTTTTGAATGTGCAAAGATTTTATGCCACTAAGAGAGAAGGGTTTTTAATATGGATATAATAAGCCTTATGCTATGTCCATGGTTTGAATAATCCATGGATTTCTCATTGTCCTGCCTTGGAAAAGATGCTGGAGTAAAGGAAAGCTGATGAGAAGGGCAGGCAAGGTGATCAGAGGGCTGGGGTGGGGAAGGACCCATGGAGAGGTTTTATACCTCTGGAGACCTTTTTGCCAGAGGTGTCCTGTAGTCTGGTTTTCTAGGCCTGAAGAAACTGAGTTCAGAAACACAGAAACCTCAGGCCTAGAAAACCAGACTACAGTGTCCAGGGCAGGGCAGGGAGGCACTGAGGTCACATTTCTGACCCTGATGGCACTCAGGGAACCTCACCACACATCCAGCACCTGTGGAGGACTTTGCCCCAGGATTCTGTGGGAACGAAAGGACAGAGTGAGTTTGAAGAGAGGAAAGGCAAAGTGGCTTTCTGGGATCCATTTTGGCCGTGGAGCGGGTGGTGCGTGTGAACAATCCCAAATATGGAACTCTCCAAAGCTCTGCCTGTTCCCTCTGCCTGTGCAGGGCAGGGCTGTCACACTCTGCCCTGCCTCACCTGCCTGGACCCACGTGGAGCCTCTCTGTGCCAGAGCAGGATGAAAGCCCCATGATCTTTGTAGTCCTTCAGTATTCCAGTGCTTTTACAAAAAAATGAATTTTAAAAGCAGCCAAGCCCCAGATTCTGAGCTGTCTGGGTGCTGCAGAAACAGGGATTTGACTTTTAGAAGCTGCAGTTTCATCCTGGCTCTTGTCTGTCTTTTTTTTTTTTTTCTTTTTTTTTTTTTTTTTCTTTTTTAATGGTTTTCTAAAATTACCAAAAAGCACCCACAGATGGTGCATTTCTGATTGGTTTATTGTGTGTGAGTGTGAAAATCCACAGCACGTTGGTGCTCCCTGCTTGGTCTCCAGAGACACACAGACCCTGCAGCTGATTGGTGAATGAATATCATAGAATTGTGGGATGGTTTGGGTGGGAAGGGACCTTAAATCTCTTCCAGTTCCACCCCTGCCATGGGCAGGGACACATTCCACTGTCCCAGGCTGCTCCCAGCCCCAGTGTCCAGCCTGGCCTGGGGCACTGCCAGGGATCCAGGGGCAGCCCCAGCTGCTCTGTGCCACTCACATGCATCACACGGCTGACATCAATATCCTAAATCATTGCAGGTGATTCTGAAACAGTCAGAATTCTTTTTAAATGGAAGCTCCCAAATAACATTATTTGCTTTGCCAGTTCTCCATGCTCTGCTCTCTTGGCTGGAAGTTTTGCTGGGAGTGGGATGAGAACAAGAACTCCCCTTCCTCAGGCTCACTCTGAGCCAGGGCCAGGCTGTCACCTCCCAAGGACCTTTCTGTGCTCAGGACACCTGATGTCACCAGTCCACAAATGCAGGGTGTTGACAAATCTGTCCCAGCTTTTCATCCCCTGTCTGTGTGTGCTGGGGTCAGAGTCACTCTGGCTGGACCACATGGCATCTTCAGCAAGATGCTGTCACCAGTGTCCTGCTGTCACCAGTGTCCTGCTGTCACTGCTGTCCTGATGTCCTGTTTTGGTCTAGGATAGGATCCCTTCCTTCTTGGAGCTGGTGCAGGGCAGAATTTGGGATTTGGTGTAAGGATAATGTTGAAAACACACTGAGGTTGTGGTTGGAGCCAAGCTGTGCTCACTCCAAATCCAGGGATTCTCAAGATCCCAGGCTCTGGCTGTGAGCTGGGATGGAAGGTGCCCAGGAGAGCTCACCCCCACTGGCCAGAGGGATGGTCCACACCACAGGAGGTCCTGCTTTGGGTATGAACCAGGGGAGGGGTGGAGTCCCCATCCCTGTTCGTGCAGATGTGGTGGTGGAGGGACAGTGTTCAGTGGTGGTCTGGGCAGTGTCTGGTTAATGAGGGGAGTGCTTGGGTTTGATGGCCTTGGAAGGCTTTTCCAGCCTTAACTCTGTGGTTATTCAGTGCCTAAAGGGGCTCCAGGAGAGCTGGAGAGGGACTGGGGACAAGGGATGGAGGGACAGCACACAGGGAATAGCTTCCACTGTCAGAGGGCAGAACTGGGTGGGATATTGGGCAGGAGTTGTTCCCTGGGAGGCTGTGGCTGCCCCTGGATCCCTGGCAGTGCCCAAGGCCAGGCTGGACACTGGGGCTGGGAGCAGCCTGGGACAGTGGGAGGTGTCCCTGCCCACAGCAGGGGTGGCACTGGATGATCTGTAGTGTTCCTTCCCACCCAACCCATTCCATGATTCCATGCTTCTGTGACCTTCTCATGTGTGCTCTTGGCAGGGAGAACCACAGAGCTCATGTGCAGGATCCAGAGATGTCCTGTGGCCTCTGGAATCACATCCACACCCATTCCAGCTCCTCCAGGAGTTTTTTATCCTACTACTGTTGGAGCTTCCTTATACTGGCATCCTGCCGCTGCCCCACGAGCAGCTGAGGGCCTGCTGAGGAAATGCTCTTCAGTGGATTTGAGAAGGAATTGCTTGAATAAGAAAATTAGACCCTCAAGTGCTGATTTTCTGCCCATTTGCCTCTTCTTGCAAGAGGCAGTTGAACTGCAGTGGGCAGGTTTTGCAGCACTTGGCAGCCCACACACTACGCCAGGCCCTCTGTGTCCCCACTCATTTGAGCTCATTTGTCTCCTCCTTCCCTTTCCACAGGAACCTTTTCACTCCTGCACAAAGAACTTGCAATAAGAGCATTTCTGAAATCATTGTTTATTCAATATTTATGACAACTTTGGAATGCAAATTAAGTTGTAACAAATGAGCACACAGGTGGGTACTTTGCTCCTACACAATTCCTGAATTACCTTCCTGGAGCCCTGATTTTCCATGGTTTCCTTGCAATGCTCTGGTGGTGTCTGGGAGCTCTGTATTTCACCACTCTCTGAATTTCCTTCCATCCCCGTCCTCAAGTCCTCCAGCAGGAGTGGGTGGTGTCCCCCTGACCTGGACCTGCCACAGTTTCAGCAGGAAGACAATGGAATCATGGAATGGTTTGGGTTGGAAGGGACTTTACAGCCCATCCCATTTCACCCCTGCCATGGCAGGGACACCTCCCACTGTCCCAGGCTGCTCCCAGTGTCCAGCCTGGCCTGGGGCACTGCCAGGGATCCAGGGGCAGCCCCAGCTGCTCTGGGCACCCTGTGCCAGGGCCTGCCCACCCTCCCAGGGAACAATTCCTGCCCAATATCCCAGCCAGCCCTGCCCTCTGGCAGTGGGAGCCATTCCCTGTGTGCTGTCCCTCCATCCCTTGTCCCCAGTCCCTCCCCAGCTCTCCTGGAGCCCCTTTAGGCCCTGGCAGGGGCTCTGAGCTCTCCCTGGAGCCTTCTCCTCTCCAGGTGAGCACCCCCAACTCTCCCAGCCTGGCTCCAGAGCAGAGGGGCTCTAGCCCCGGCAGCATCAGGCTGTCCTGCTGGTCTATCCCAGGTTTCTGACTTGACATCAACAGCAGCTTAGAGTGCCCAGGATGAGGTAGCCACTCTGCCACAGCCAGGGAAATCTATTATTTGCATCCAAAGGTTCAGGATATCTGTGTGAGCTGTCTCAGTGAGTTCTTGATCTGGACAGCCTCTCCTTAAGCCAAGGCCCAGCAAAGCCAGGTGAGGGTACTCTGCCTTCCCTTTACCTCCCTGGTCTCCTGTGAGCACCTCTTAGGAGCCCAGCTGGCTTCTCTTCCTCTTCTCCTTTTACACACACCCCAACACCTCCTTTGGGGCTTCCTGTGGCCCATGTCTAGGAATGCCATGTCCATGGCTTCCTTCCCCATGGACACAGCATGCCCTGGTGCCACTGTCTGTGTCTGCAGCCCAACTCTGCCCCCAGGGTGCCGTGGCTCACACTGGGCACACAGGTGTGTTAGGAGATGCTCCCCTGCTCTGCCCTGCAGAGGCCCAGCCTGGCATTCTCCAAAGCAAAGCCTCAAACTGCAGCACCAAAGTCAAGCAAGTAAAACCTGTGTTGGTAGAACAAACAGAACTTTGCTGTCTTCTGGGTTTCCCTCCTCTGGCAGCTGCAGCATGAGCAAGACCATCAAGATTTAATTCAGCCTGTGGCTTGAACATGATCTCTGTACTTGTCCTGCAGCCCCTTCCCTTCTCCATCTGCCTCCCTGCCTGCATCTCAGAATGGATCAGATCCCAGTCAGCTGGAGGGAACAGAGCTGTTGTCCAGCCAGCAGCCACATCTCGCTCTCTTTGTTGCTTGAACTGCTTCTCATTGCTCAGGTGTTGTGGAGAAGGAGCTGCTGTGATGTCCCCTGTCCCCAGCCCCACTCTATGCCCTGCCATCCCTGGGGTTCCCAGCTCTTCCCTGGATGTTGGGTTTGCAGCATGGGATGAGGTGTCAGGAACAAGAGCTCTGAGCCCTGTGACCTTGCTCCAGCTGGGATAACATTGTGTCCCTCCCCAGTGCTTACACTGACCCCACAGGCACTCCTGACACCTGGAGAGGAACCCTGGCACTCCCAGCACCTCCTGCAGCTCCAGAGCACTCCTGGACAAGCCGGGGCTGGGGCTGCCACCACTTGCTGCTGTCCAGAACAAAACCTCTGTGGGCAGAGATTTATCCCTTCCCCTTGCTCCTGAACAAAACCCTTCTGCCTGAAGGCTCCTCTGCCAAGTAAATCATATAAATGTGGAATCTCCTGAGCTGGAAGGGCCCCACCAGAATCACCCAGTCCAGCTCCTGGCCCTGCACAGACACCCCAACAATCCCACCCTGGATTTCCATGTGTCCCCTCCGAGTCCCTGCCTGGCAGTGTTTGTGTTGGGTGTGCTGGGAAGTGGCTCGAGTGCCTGGGGGAGTGACAAGGAAGAGGGAGGGAGACAATTGAACAGGCCTGGAGTGCCAGGACAGGGGGAAGGGATTCAGACTGATAAGGAGTAAGGCTGGCTGGGATATTAGGCAGGAATTGTTCCCTGGGAGGGTGGGCAGGCCCTGGCACAGGGTGCCCAGAGCAGCTGTGGCTGCCCCTGGATCCCTGGCAGTGTCCCAGGCCAGGCTGGACCCTGGGGCTGGGAGCAGCCTGGGACAGTGGGAGGTGTCCCTGCCCACAGGAGGGGTGGCAGTGAATGGGCTTTGCGGTCCTTCCCACCCAAACCATTTTGGGATTCTTGATGATTCCATGACCTGACCCTGTGGGTGCTGGGGCCGCCCTGGCAGCAGGGACAGAGCTCCCTGGGCACTGCAGAAGCCAAGGGGATGCATTCCCTCTGTGCTGGTGGATCCCAGTGTGGAGAAGGTCCTGTCCCTGTGTCCAGGCAGCCAAACCCACCCTGCTGGCACTGTCCCATGTCCTTGGATGTGCCAGGCCCTGAGCAGGGCATGGCATAGCGTGGCTCCTGGGAGAGCAGCATCAATTCCAGGTGAATATTAATCCTAACAGGAGGAGGCAGAACCATTGTTTACCCTGCTTTTGTTAATCAGTTTGTTTCCCTTCATGATCCCAAAATGAAATTAAAAGGCTCTGTTTACATTGCTGAATTATCATCTGCTCCAGCAGGTAAAGCACTTTGGTGGAGAATTAATGGAGCCACGGACAGATTTGTGTCAAAAATATGTGCATATTTTCCCAGCGAAGGATTTGTTTAACTGAGCTGGAATCTCATGGCTTTGTGTTTAAATAAAACATCAGCCACCAGCCACCCACAAAAGCTGCTGGAGGCTGTGGCCCTGGAATGAGTTCACCTTTAAAAGAGCTGAGCTGGAGGCTTTTCTCCTGCTGCTTTCCAAGGTGATGCTCCAGGAGCAAAGGCACCCTTGGAGTGCAGCTGAAGGATTTGCAATCTTCTTGAAGGAAAGATCCAACCCTGATACCAAGGAAGCACAAGGGACTATGCACAGGGCAGGTCCTGAAGCTCTTGTGCTGAATTGTGCTGGGAGCAAGGTGGGGATTTCTGTCAAATTTTCTCCTCTCATCCCAAAGTGCAACCCCACATAAGGCTGGGCCCTTGCACTTGCCTCAGAAGGCTGAAAAATATCCAATTCTGCTCATTTTTGCTCCAGCAGCACTAAATTTATAAGCCAGCACAAGGAAGACAAGATCTAAAAACCAATTTAGCAAAAAATAGCCTTCGCAACTAAAAATTAATGCTTGGAAAGGCCTAAATGAAGCTTGAAAATAGCTTTTTTTTTCCTCTCCAGCCGATGATTCACGTGCCTATTTGCAAACAATTCAAACACTGTAAATTGAGAGGAAATATAAATCAGGTTCCTAAATTAAGCTGCATAAATCCAATAAATGATTGATGAGAGGATCCTGTTTTAAGGCACTGCTGTCTGTCTCCAGTGCTGAGGCAGAAAATAACGGGGCATTTTCTTTGGCTGTGGCCAATGCAGCAGGGTGCTCTGAGCTCTGGTCCCCCTCGAGGGCAGCTGCAGCTCCCTCTGTGCTCCTGGCCAAGCTGCAAAGGGAGGCTGTGCTGGCCCCAGGGCCTGACACAGTCCCCATGGACTCTCCCCAGGCAGGAGGAGCAGGGAACAGGCAGAGGAGCCAGAGCTGCCAGGGCAGCCCTGGAAAGGCCTCAATGGCTCCCAGGAAATGCAGCCACTGACTTCTGGCAAGGACATGGGGAATAGCTGTAACTGGGCTGGGGTAGATTTAGGTGGGATATTGGGCAGCAATTGTTCCCTGGGAGGGTGGGCAGGCCCTGGCACAGGGTGCCCAGAGCAGCTGTGGCTGCCCCTGGATCCCTGGCAGTGTCCCAGGCCAGACTGGACACTGGGGCTGGGAGCAGCCTGGGACAGTGGGAGCTGTCCTCTCCTGTCAGGAGTTGTGCAGAGTCAGCAGGGCCCCCCTGAGCCTCCTGTGCTCCAGGCTGAGCCCCTTTCCCAGCTCCCTAAGCCCCTGCTGGGGCTCCATTCCCTTCCCCAGCCCCATTCCCTGCCCTGCACACACTCCAGCCCCTCCAGCTCCTCCTTGAATTCAGGGGCCCAGACCTGTCCCCAGCACTGGGGGGTCTCAGCAGTGCCTCAGGGTCTTCATTTCCCTGATCTCCGTGTGACAGCAGCTCCAGCGACCACGGCTGGAGTGTTGGATGTTTGTGTTCCCGGCCGGCTCTGTCCCTACCCGGAGCTCCTGTGGGAAGGGCAGGGCAGTCGGCAGATCATGCTCCTCCAAACCCCTTCCAAACCCTCTCCAACCCCCTCCAACCCCATCCAAACCCCCTCCCACCCCCCCCAACCCCCTCCAACCCCATCCAAACCCCCTCCAACCCCATCCAAACCCCCTCCAACCCCCTCCAACCCCCCTCCAACCTCCTCCAAACCCCCTCCAACCCCCCTCCAAGCTCCTCCAAACCCCATCCAAACCCCGTCCCGAAGTCCATCCTGTGGACGGTGCCTGCTGTGAGCCCAGCCTGCAGGAGTGATGGATCTTCATGGCAGCAGCTGTTGGAAAACCCCTCAGGGCAGAGAGTCTGGGAAATGGAGATTCCAGCTGCCAGCACCCTGCCCCCAGCACGGAGCTGATCCCAGAGCATCCCCAGTGCCCTGAAGTGACCTGGGTGCCCGTCCTGCTGGCATTGAACATTGCCAGAGGCGCTGGATGTCACACTCTGTGCTGCAGCCCTGAGGGCACATCAGGAGCAACTTTTTCCATCCCCACAGAGGTGGGAGCATCGGGAACGGGACCAAGCTCAGCGCAGTCGCTCTGCAGCCGTGTGGAGCACGATAATTTTGGGGTGCTGCCTTTTCCATGTCTCAGAGCCCTCTGAGGGACAGTGGGTCCGTGAGGGGCAGGGCTGTGCCCCACCAGTCCAGAGCAGATCACCCTGAACCTTTCCTCTCATTGCCCTCATCCTGCCCCACCAGCAGCATCCCAAAAATGTGAGGGAAGAGGATGAGCTGCTTAGGGAGGCATCAGTGCAGCCAGCAATGCAATGCAATGCCAGGGTGCTGGGAAGAGCCTGAACAAAATCCAGAGCTTTGGCATTGGGAGGTTCAACCACTTTTTCAGCATGTGACAGGTCAAGGCAGCTGCCACCAGCATCTGCTCCCAGCCTGGCATAAATCAGCAGCAGAGGAACAAGGTGACTTGTCTCCACTCCAGGTTGTCCCTCTTTGGAGCTGGCACTGACACTGTTTTCATGAAAAATTTATTTTGCAAGAAATGGATTTTCAATCAAAGCAGGTGTTTCTGCATGAAATATTGTTTGCATTGACATTTCCCCATTTTTTTTTTCAATTATACACTTCCCTTCCTTCCTTCTCCCACTTTCTTCCAAAGAGACAAGCCCAAAAACAATTCAGAGGCAGTGTTAATTTTTCAGTGAAAGTATCTGGCTTTGGGTAACAGAGGACTGCATATTTTGAGAAAAAATCAAATATTTTCCCTCCAAATTTAGGAAAAGTCAGTTTTCAGAAATGAAACCGTCAACTGATAATGGAGTGGGGATATCAGAACAATCTGGGGAAGGATTTGCTGAGAGCAGGGGGCAATGCTGTGTCCCTGAGCCCTGCAGCCCTGAGCACGAAAAGAGGACAGCAGCAGCCCTGCCCTTGGTCCCTCCTCATGAGGAGCCCACCGTGTGCCAGGGTTCCCTGTGCCCATCTCCTGCTCTCTGCCCAGACCTTGGTCTTATCCTAAGGAGGCTGGATGAGGCATCTAATTAAGGCACCTAATTAATCCACTCTGGTGGCAGACGGTGTTGGGCACAGGAGGGGGAGGCACCACCTGGGTCCCTGGGGACACAGCTCCCAAAGGAGCAGATTCCCACAGGTCCCACGAGGGCTGGCTGCTGCTGGGGACGTGCCAGCCCCTGCTGCCCTGCATTCAGCTTCCTCTGCCCTATTTCTGCCTGGCACATTGAGGTGCCAAGGCAGGTTCAGCTTTCCAAAAGTATTCCACAGGCAAAGGCTTCGCGTCTCCGAGCCCCAGTGGATCCTTCCTGGATGTACCTGGGAACAAGAGAGCATCACCTGCTCCATCCTCTGGGTGCGGGGCTCCACTGGTGCAGGGCTCAGGGCCTGCCTGGGGGACTCCGGGGACACTTGGAATGTTCAGCTGGAGCAGAGGAGGCTGAGCTCAGACCTCACCAGGGGCTGCAGCTCCAGTCTCTGCTCTGGGGCAGGGACAGCCCCCAGGAAGGGCTGGGGCTGGGCCAGGCAGGCTCAGGCTGGAGCTCAGGGCAAGGCTCTTCCCCCAGAGGGTGCTGGCACTGCCCAGGCTGCCCAGGGAATGGGCACGGCCCCGAGGCTGCCAGAGCTCCAGGGATGGACAGGGGGGTGTTGGGGGGTCTGGGGAGAACCAGGGGTAGGACTGGATGATCCTGTGGGACCCTTCAGCTCAGGAGATTCCATCATTCTGTGATTCTATGATGCCATAACTTGAGATCCCAGAGCAGCCCTGAGCTGGGTGTTCATCCCCTCTCCCTGGGCCGGGGGGAACTGAGCCAGAGAGGCTCTGAGGCTGTGGCCATGCAGAGCAGCTGGAGCTGTCAAGGCAGTGCTCCCTGTTCCTGCACGGGGGGTGCTCCTGGCTGTCCTTCCAAGGAGCAGAACCAGCTCCAGAGGGGCCTGGGGGAGGATCCCCCTGCCAGCTGTGGCTGGCAGCTGGCTGGGCACGAGGCCTTGGGAAATTCTTGCTATTTCCCAGCTCTTGCTCTTTTGCAGGGCTAGCAGAATTTCTCAGTGTAGAGACATTTGTCAATTTGCATAATTAAAGCACTGCAAACTCATCTAGATTCACAGATCCCTGCGCTGGCTCCCTGGAGACTCCCCACTTCTCTCCCATGAATTATTTATCGGCAGTGCCGGCTCTAACAGGGCCCTTTGTCTGCGCAGTTTGCTCCACATTTCAGCGCTCCCAGGTGGGGATGAGGCGGCTCCCCCGAGGCAGAGCTGGGGACAGGAACAGCTCCATGTCCCACAGCCCGGCCCTTCCTCTCTGCCCGCTGGGAACAACGGGAATTCCGGGAAGCTTTGGGGCTGCCGGTGGAGAAGGAGCTGAAGGTGTTTGGTCCAAGGCTGGACTCGATGATCCTGGAGCCCTTTTCCAGCATTAGGGATCTTGTGAGTGAGGTTCCCTTGGAGATGGTTGGGTCTGCAACAGGGCAGCCCCAGGGCTGTCCCCACACTGCTTCAGGCCTTGGGAGCCATCCCTCAAGCTCAGGGTGCCTGGCACCTCTGCTCCTGTCCCACCCCAGGTCCCTGCACGGGACCTGAGGGCTGGGAACGTCCCTGCACATCCCGGGGCTGGCACTGCTGGGCACCTCCAGTGCTGGGGCAGCTCTGGAACCTCACTGACAGGGAGCCTGGAGGGGCTGGAACCTGGTGGCAGGGCAGGGCACAGGGGCGGGGAAGGGAATGGAGCCCCACGAGGGCTGGAGGGTAGCCTGGAAAGGTGCTCAGCCTGGGAGCACAGAGCTTTAGGGGGCCCCTGCGGCTCTGCACAACTCCTGACAGGAGGGGCAGCTGGGGGGTCGGGCTCTGGGAACAGGGACAGGCACAGGAGGAGAGGGAATGGCCTCAGGCTGGGCAGGCAGGGCCAGGGGGAATTTGGGAACATTTCTCCATGGAAAGGGTGGTCAGGATGGCACAAGCTGCCAGGCAGGGGGGATCCCCATCCCTGGAGGGGTTTAACAGCACGTGGATGTGGCACTTGGGGACAGGCTCATGGTGGCCTTGCAGCGTTGAGTGACATTGGACTCAACAACCTTGAGGCTTTTCCAACCTTTATGACCTGTGTTCCATGATTCCAGGAAGGAAAGGACAGTCTGAGTGGTCACTAGACACCCCGTGTGCTCCCAATCCAGGGGATGCTTTGCCTCAGGGAGAGCACCCAGTGATAACTTCTCTTTCCGAAACCAGTTCCCTGGTCAGGCACAGAAAAAATGAGATAACATGAGGAAGCCAGAGGAGGAAAAGGAGGCAAGTGTGAGTACACAGAAACCTTGCCCGTGTTGCAGCTCTCCCTGCTGAGTCGACTGTGTGTTGTAAATCCACAGCAGAGGAATACAAATATTTGTGCTGCAGAACACTTCCTATGAACTCCTGAGCTGCCTGCTCAATTCCTTCTAGCATTTCACAGGCCTGTTGTACTTCCTGGGCTGTGGACATGGTGCTGCTTTTTCAGGGACAGGAAAGGGGGGAAGTTATTTGAATTTAAATAGGAGAGATTTAGATCAGATGTTTAGAAGGAATTGTTCCCTGGAGGGTGGGCAGGCCCTGTGCCAGGGTGCCCAGAGCAGCTGTGGCTGCCCCTGGATCCCTGGCAGTGTCCAAGGCCAGGCTGGACACTGGGGCTGGGAGCAGCCTGGGACAGTGGGAGGTGTCCCTGCCATGGCAGGGGTGGAACAGGACAAGCCTTAAGGTCCCTTCCCACCCAAAGCATTCCATGATTTCTCTGGTTCCTTGAATCTCTCAGTGACATCTGCAGAGCAGCGTGGGGCTGAAGCAAGAATGAAATCAGAACTCAGACCCAGGGCTGAGTAATTCCAGGTAAATCTGAGGGCAGCTGCTGAGTACAGCTTTGCTGGGCAGTGGGGCAGCTCCTGGGATGGATCATGGGAGCAGGGGATGTTGCTGGCTCATGGAGTTCTCCAGGGACACCAGAGTGGCACTTTCCAACCCAGTAGTCCAGACTGCCCTGTCACCCTGGGGCTGGAGCTGGGCCTGCTGAGGGAGCTGGCAGCTTAGCTCTAAATGTTACAGTGTGCCCAAATTCCAGATTCCCGTGCAGTTCTCATCCCTCCCTGCCCAGGAATACGGATTCAATAACACAAGCACTTGCTCTGTGAGCCCCTGGGGTTGTGCCAGCCCTGGGGCTGCCATGGGCAGGAATGGTCCATCCCTGGCAGTGCCCAAGGCCAGGCTGGACAGAGCTTGGAGCACCCTGGGATAGTGGAAAGTGCCCCTGACCAGGGCAAGGAGGTGAAATGAGATGAGCTTTAAGATCCCTTCCCATCCAAAGCAGTGTGGGATTTTCTGGCTGAACTGGGAGCTCTGGGAGTTGGCACTGGCTGGGAAATTCATGGTGGTTTTTTTGTCATGAGCCCTTGTGGCCATGGCCGTGGGGCTGAGAGGGCTCCTGGCAAAAATGCTGGAGGTTTTCCTGGATGGAGAGTGGCAGGCTGGGCTCTGGGAGGCTGTAATGTTTATTTTGGCCAGCCCAGCGCAGGCTGTGCTCATCACAAGGTGTGATCACGCCTGCAGGGAGAGGCCCCCAAGAATAATTTTCAGCTCCCATCCCCTTGGTTCCAGCAGACAAGGCGAGAAATGGTACAATGCAGTTGAGGGCTATTGTGAAAAGCCTCTGCAAAGGATTTCTCACAGTGTGATGGAAGCTGGAATACTCATCTGGGCTTTTTTGGTTCTTTACTTTTATTTATTTATTTATTTATTTGGTTTTCCCGGAGCCTGCTGTTGCTGATGTATTATTTATACAGCAGGAAATTAGACTCTGAGGACTCAAGTACTCTTCAAATAAGCTTCCTAATTCTGTCAATTAAGAATGCACAGGCTGCTGGGGCTCTGGCAGGGGATGAGCCGTGCAGGAGTGAAAGCTGCCCCTGGTCATTGCTCTGATGTGCTGCTGCAGAGATTTTCAGCTGGAGGAAAAATCTCTTGGTCCCAAAATCAAAGGTGTGAGATGCTGGGAGTGTTATATGGAGCAGCTCTGGCTGATCCCAGGGGGACAGACAAGTTCCCTGTGCCCTGGCAGGGGAATGTTAAAGTGCTGTGTGTGGTCACTCCTTGTTCTGCTCTGCAGTGAAATCTGGGGCTTCTGCTTGCTGGTAACAAAGGGCTGCCAGGGCTGGGAGTCTGTCAGGGATGAGTTCGGGGTCATTTACTCCCTAATTAATGCAGTAATTCTTCATGTGCTCCTGGTGTAGCTCTAGAGCAAATTAGTTAATGTGTAATTAATACATAAAAGAGCATCTTCCCTCCTTCACTGCCTTTCTTTAACCAACCATTTGGAGACAAGTTTGCAATTCGCCTTCTGCTCCAGGGCTGGCAGTCTGTTTCCAGCCTGGAGCAGGACTGGGCACAGGCCTGAGGGATGGGCTGTTCCCACCTCCCACGGGAAGGGGAAGCCATGGGACAGAGGGAGCAGGAAGAGCCTGTGTCCAGCATCCAGCTGGGAAATGGAATGTCCCCTTCACCTGCGGAGTGCCCGGCCCCAGCTGTGCCCGGCCATTACAGCGCCGGGGAAAAGCCCCGGGGCAGCTGGGGCCGAGGTCATCCTTGCCAGCACATCCCCACTGTCCCGGTGTATTCCTGCACAGGAACCTGCAGGGGAAGAACTGGGTGCTTGTCCTGCCCTTGGGGAGCCGAGAGAAAGGTGACACCTCTCAGAAGTCCCCCGTGTCCCCTCCTGTCTCTCCTGGCCTGGACAGTGTCCCTGGCACCGCAGGCACGCCCAAGGCTCTGCCTGAGGGAAGGAGCTTTATGGCTGCAGCACAGTTTTTCTTTTTTATCCTTGCTGTGGATTTAATGTCTACTGCAAATGCAGATCTCTGCATCTGGAGGAGGGGTGGAGGCTACTCTGCCTACTCTGCTCAGGAACCCCTCAGGAGGACAGGGACACAGCCCCCAACATCCTGCCCGGGGGACTGTCACAGCTGATCTGGGGCAGGGCTGGCTGGCTGATCCCTCTGCTCCCAGGGGACTGCCAAGGACCAGTCCAGGACAGGATGGATTCCCGTGTGCCCCTGGGAATGTGGAACCAGCCCCTGTGCAGGCAGAGCTGTCCCCACCACCCTCCAGCCCTTCCTAGTCCCCAAAGCCTGGCAGAGGACACTGCCTGGCACAGCCTGTGCCAAGTGAGCTGGGGATCCTCAGCCACAGGGGAGAGAGAAATAATTCCCATAAAGGGTTCTGTAACCCGTTGTGGCCTTGGGTCCTTCTTCCTCTCCTCTGTCAGCTAAGCAAGTGTCTCCTCCCAGTGCTCTGCAGACCCATCCTTGTGGAAAACTGGAGCTACTGGGAGCAGGAAGCTCCTGCAGGAAGCAGCTACTGTGATTCTTGAAGCAGTTTGTGATCCTGATGACAGTGCAGAGAGAGATGAGACAGCCCAGCCCTTTGGGGTTGTCTCACACAGAACCACAGCTGAGCTGCCCCACAGCTCTGTGAGCCACAGGAGATGCCATGGGCTGGGTGCTGCTGGGGGAGGTGGATGTGGGAAGGGTCCTCTCCCGTTTTCTGTGCAGCCAGAGCCAAACCCACAACCGTGTCCCTGTGCAGGCAGCTTGGCACAAGCAGCAGAGGTGCTGGAGGGTGGCAGAGACCCTGCAGTTCTGGGGGGAGTGCAGTGTGGCCCCTGTGCTGCTTTCCCAGCTGCTGTGGGAGGGGGAACACCCTGGGTGCAGCCTCAGGGTCCCTGGGAGCTGGGTGGGACAGAGCAGAGCAGTAACAGGAGCGTCCCACCCCCCTGATCCAGGGGCTCCCACCTTTTGTGGCCCTGGCAATGCCCAGCCCCTCCCTGGGGGTTTTCAGGGCCTTCATCCCTCATGCCTGGACCTTGTTTCCCATGCCCCCCACAGGACTCAGCGCTTTTGGCCATCTCCATCTCCCTGAGTCCTCCCACACCTGCCCTGATATGCTGCTGCCCTCCCTGCCTTTGGTCCTGGGCAGGTTTCCCTCTGTGCTGGGAGGAGCAGCCCGTCCTCCCCAGGTCCTTCAGGAGAGCAACGAACCCATGACCTGGGAGCACAGCCCAGCTGGGAACCACGAAGGCTTCCCCCTGGACTGAGAGCCTGGCTCACAGGCTCGTCCTGCTGTGAGGCAGCTCGTGGCACCTGAACTGCGCTTGGCATGGAGCCCCCCATGTCCCATGCCTGTGGGGATAAAGGCTCAGTTCCCATCTCTGCTGAACGCAGGGCTCAGCCTCTCCCTCTGCAAGGGTTTGCTATGGAAACCAGGCACTTGTCTGACAGCTCCAGCCCTCAGCCAGCCAGGAACCAGAGACAGGGTGGGCAACACTGAGCAGCAACTCTGAGCCTCTGCTACACCTCGCTGGGGCTCACATGGGGCAGCTCCTTGGCTTCCTGGCCTTGCTCCCAATTTGCGAGGGCAGGAGTGGAGAGGGACACTGGGCTCAGGGAGGGCAGCACAGCAGGAACCTCTCCATTCTGCTCATTTCTGAACGGATCCTTTTCTCCTCATTATTTCTCTTCTCAGTGTTTTCCAACCCCTCCAGACAGGGAGGCACAGAAATACCAGGCAGTGTTTTAAAGAGGCAGCACAATTACAAGCTAGGAGATGTGTCATTAAAAGTTTGGATTTTTCCTGCTTTTCTGCTTTTGCCAGGAGCGTGGTAGGGACCTGCCAGGCAGCTCCTGGGAATGTCAGAGGCTGTGGCTGAGAAGGAAGAGCCGGACAGTCCTGGGGATGATTTTCCTGTCACCCTCAGACACGTCTGAGGAATGGCAGGAATGTCCTGCAGTGCTCAGGGATGGGGGAGCCCATCGGGGCTTGGCCTGCCTGCATTCCCAGCCCCTGCTGCCAGGGCTGTCCTGAGTGGAGCAGCTCCCTGCAGAGCCAGGAGACGATGAGGAGGAGACCTTGTAAAACGGGGCAAACCCTCCTCCCCTCAGGGCCCACAGGGCCTCGCTGGAGGCTCTTGCAGGAGTGTCACTGCAAAAAAAAAAAAAAAAAAAAAAGAGGGATCAGCCCCGTGGGGAGGTGTACATCCAGTCTCCTTGTCAAGTGGCATTTATTTAATGATTTGAACGTCCCTGCAGGTCACCTTTGCACTCAGTGGAGTACAGGGCGTGGTGTTTTCTCCTGAACAGCAGTATCCCAAAGTCTGAAGCCCAGACTGATGCCCTCTCCCGAGTGAATCCGAGTGGTGAAATGCAGCTACAAACAGCACCCGACCACTGCCATCTGTGGGGTACAGCAAACCCGTGCTTGAACCAGAGCTGGCCCTTGAAAAGGGGGAAAGGAATTTATCCTTCCCTGGATCAGCTCCAGGACCCTTTCTGGGGAGTCCCTGGCTCTCCCACTCTCCAGACAGTCCCACATTTCAGGCAGGGACGCCTGAGCTGCCTCTGCGGCTACACCAGCTCTGTAAATCACCTCCCCCCGCCTGCCTGCCCTCCCCAGGAGTGCTTAAATCAACCCTAAATGAGCTCTTTTAAGGAAATGCGGGCAATCAGTGCTGAGTTATTGCGAGGCACAAGGGCTTTCTTAAAAGCGACGAGCATTTATTGGTCATCTGCACTCCAGAAGGTACAGCCCTGTAAATCAGAGCCCGCGGCTGAGCCTTGAGCTCGGCCTGTGCTGAAGGGTTGTGAGCGTTGTCCTTCCTCCCTGCTGGCTTTTCAAACAGTCCCCTGCCCTTCCACACCATTCCCTGTCCTTTCACACCATCCCCTGCCCTTCCACACCATTCCCTGTCCTTATACACCATCCTCTTCAGTGCTCAGGCTCTGGTTTTGAGCCCTACTGCTCTTTCCACTTTGCCCTGCTTGGATCCACACAAAATCAGAAAATCATGGAAAACCCTTGTTCCTGAGGAAGGGGTGTTGCTCTCTGTAGGGGTGATGTGATTTGGAAGCCTGTCCCTGAGCCTTTCCTCATCTCCCCTGTTTGCAAACAGCTGCAAACCTCAGGAATAGGGAAGAAGATTCCCAGAGAACACAGCTTGGGATATTTCATACCCCTCCTTCTCTCTGAGGTTTGGATAGAGTTCATGTTTTCATCTTTGTTGCCAGAAAAATAAAATAGCATTATAAAGAAAGTTGTGAGGAGCCCCCAAATTCAGGAACAACAAAAAAATTTGTTCAGTACTCTGAGATCAGTGGCAAACACTGCGAGATGGCAAGAGCTGCAGTGTGGGAGTGCCTCACATCCCTGCCTTTGGGCTGAGCTCAGGGGGATCCTGCCCTCTCCCTGCCTCTCCTCCTGTGCCTGAGGAGGGCCAGGGATAGAGCAGCCTGTGTTTAACAGGAACAAGGTCACTCCCCAGCAGCCTGATCCCATCATTTCCCTCTTGGAGCTGGCAGTGAGTGACAGCTCTGTAATCTCCCTGGGGAAAGTCATCCCTTGGGTCAGCTTCTGCCAAGGAATCCACAGGTGATGTTTGGAGTTTTTTCTCTGAATTCTACTGCTTTAAAAGCATTTCAGAGTTCACTTTTGCCGGTAATGTCAGGGGAATGGTGATGAATGTCATCCCTCCCCCAGGATACTGTATCTTCAGCCAGGTGTGGGTTTCTGACAGGCTGGGGCGTTCTTAGGGTGCAGAAAGGGGAGTAGGAGCTGGAGTTCAGCACAGGGAGAGGCTGCAGGAGCAGTGGGAGAGCAGAGCTGAGTGACAGCTGTCAGGAAAACAATGCCTCAGGATGGCAAACCCCCCGTGACCTCACTCTCTACTGACACTTTTCACTCAAATATTTATTACTTTTCCACACAAAGTGTGCCCTCTTGGGTGCCCAAGCCTGGTCATGGTCACCCAATCAACCCCAACTCCTAGGCCCTGGCAGGGGCTCTGAGCACTCCCTGGAGCCTTCTCCTCTCCAGGGGAGCATCCCCAGCTCTCCCAGCCTGTCTCCAGAGCAGAGGGGCTCCAGCCCCGGCAGCATCTCCATGGCCTCCTCTGGACTGGCTGCAGCAGCTCTAAATCCTTCTGCTGTTGGAGCCAGGGATGGATGCAGTGCTCTAGGTGGACCAGGGTCCAAAGAATGAACTCCAAATAATTCCTGGCAGCTTGATGGTGGCACCTCCCTGTGCTTTGCTGTCGGGCTCAGAGGTGGGGAGCCAAGCAGAGGCTGGAGATCTGTGGTCCGGGCTACTGCCGTGGATACCCCAAGTGATTGGGAAGGGAGAAGGGAGGGAAGTGGTGCTCTGCAGCTCTTTCTTCCCATCCCAGATGCATCCAGCAGTGCAGGGATCCTGAGGGAGGAAGCAGAGGACAGCAGGAGCACATGGGTGGGGGGGAGGAACCCTTTTTGCCTGCTCTTTGCAGCAGAGCATTTCTGGTTTTTAATTCCCAGCTGTGTCATGTCAGATACAGGAACAGTCCTCAGAACAGAGCCTGAAATAAACCTTCTCCTTCTGCTCTCTGTCCTGCTCTCGAGTTCATCTCCTGCCTCATTTTGTGCAAGCTCTGGTTGTATTTGTCATGGCAGAACTGTTTCAATTTCCAGTCCTTCTTGACAAGGTTCCTGACCCAGCCCATTCGCTCCTCTCCAATCCACTTGGATGTGGCTGGGAGCTGCAGAGTTCCATGCCTGAGTGGCCCCCCTTCCTCTGGAGCCTCCCACCCAGCACTGAGATGCTCAGGGGTGCACAGGCACAGCTTTAAGCTTGGGAATTTGCCTTGCGAATTTGCAAGATTTTCATAGGACACCAGGGCTGTGGAGGAGCCTCTCCTCATGTTGTAAAGCTCCTGCATCAACATTCTCCCTGTGAATTGGTGCAGGGGCCATCTTTTGCAAGAAACTGGTCATTTTTAACCTGCACATGGGATCTGACAGGTCTGCTCACAGGATTTCTGTGCCTTGGAGAGCACCTGAGGGATGGCTCTTCTCGCCCAGCAGTTGTGAGAGTGTGTGTGCAGCTTCATCCTGTGGTGCTGGGACAGACCTGCAGCTGATTGTCCAAGAGGGGCTTGGTTGTTAAAAGATCACGATTTACATCCAGGGGCTTTGCTTTCCACTCTTCTAATTCACCTTCCCATTTTCCTAGGATCTATCTCGTGCTGTCCTGCTGTTAACAGGGTCTGAAATGTTTAAATCTCTTCCTAAGCAAAAATTTCTCAATTTATATCTTCATTTTTGCTTAGGGATGGAGCCCATCAGCATCTAGGTTTGTTTGTGCTGTGCTTGGCCACCGTGCCCAGCTCAGCCCTTCCCCAGCCCAGACTGTCCCACCAGTGCTGGGACTGTGACTGGGCTGGCCCCAGCCCTGGGTGTCTCCTCAGCTGAGGTTTCTGTAGCTGATGTAAGCTCCCCGTGCAGGCTGGAGTTGTTTTCTCTCTCTGTAATGTCAGAGTCGCCGCAGAGGCCATGCTCTGAAATGTCACATTGTTTGTGCTTCCTCCGGGGCTATCAGGGCAGGGATTGCAGCTGAAGGTCAGCTCGGACCATTCCTCTTAAAGGTTGGGCCTTCATGCAAATGTTGGTCATGATCTCAGTAGAGCTGAAGCCCCTTCCCTCTCCTGCTGGTATTCCAGACAGTCCCAGGCACAGGGTGAGGGATGGAAAACTTATCCTGGGCTCCAGCTCCACACCTCAGGTAGGCAGGAAAATGCAGAAGAGGCAGAGGTGGGCATGTGCCCCTTCAGCTGATATCCCACTCTCTGGAAAGCTGGGAGGGATCATCTGCTCCCTCAGAGCCCATTCAAACGTTCTTCAAGTGCCACACATTCTGAGAATCTCCAAAATCACAGTTACAGGATCCCAGGAGCGGTCACCTGGAAAAGCCCCCAGAAGGTGACTGGTGTCACCTCCCTGCTCCAGCAGGGCCAGCCCAGAGCCCAGGGCACAGCAGTGTGTGCACACAGCTCTGGAACAGTCCCAGCAGCAGAGCCCAGAGCCTCTCTGGCCTCTGCTCAGGGCTGGGCCCTGCCCAGGGCAGGAGTTGTGCCTCCTGTGCAGGGGCAGCTCCTGGGCTCAGCCCTGCCCGGGGCTGTGGGGCCATGGCTGGGCACAGAGCAGAGCTGGGACAGACTGGGACTGACTGGGACACACTGGCACACACTGAGACAGACTGGGACTGACTGGGACAGACTGGGATAGACTGGGATAGACTGGGACTGACTGGGACTGACTGGGATTGACTGGGATTGACTGGGACACACTGGGACACACTGGGACAGGCAGGGACTGACTGGGACACACTGGGACCCCCAGGCACCCCCAGGGCTGTGTCCCCTCTCTTGGGCTCCTCTCCAGGCTGAGCAGCCCCAGCTCCCTCAGCCTCTCCTGGGCACGGAGATGCTCCAGGTCCTTGCTCAGCCCCAGGAGCTCCTCCCCAACCCAGAACTCAGCTGAAGCCCTTTGGTCTGTCCCTCTTACCTTGGAGGGTTTCTTCTCTCAGATTAGGGAGTTTATAAACAGCTCATAAGTCAGAAATGCTGATTCCATGCCTTTTGTCTTTAGTTTCACCCTGGTGCTGGGAGAGATCTGATCAGTGGTGACACAACGTGGATTCAAATGAGTGCTCGGGAGCTGACAATCTCTTCTTTATATATGGGTTTATTTTTTAAATCAGAGCCCTACACCACTGATTTATTAATTTCTGCACGTCTCAGATGCACCAAGGCTTACAAGCATCTCAACAGAAACCCTTTGTGTCCCTGCTTGCCAGGGCTTTTCAATTCTCTCTTTCTCATTTAGATTTTCTTCTCACTCTCCTGTAAATGCCACTCAGCCACGGGCTTTGCTCCTATTGTGATTGTCAGGAATGGTTGAATTCCCACCCCTCAGGCAGGAGGGATCCCTTCCTTCTCCAACTCTGGGGCTGCTCCGCCCAACATCCAGGGATTATTTTGACAGCTTAGTGAAATTGCTTTGATTCTGTGCATTAATGCCGATCTCAAGCCTTAACACCTTTTTTTTCAGCGCTTGCTTTGTTGCCTCATCTCTGCTCTTCATGAGCTGTTTAAAGAAGTCAGACTTCCACATTTGCCTCAAATATCTTTTCCCTCTTGTTTGAAGTCTCTGCCTTTAGAAAAGGGTTTAAGTCATTTAGTCTTTCACAGCTGTGGTTTCAGAGAGCACTTGGACTGCAGCTGGTTTAAGTTGGAGGATCCCAGGGAAGTTCTGACTCTGGGGAGAGCAGAACTTGGGACAGACACACTCTGCCCACATTTCTGCCTTGGAAAGGCAGCATTTTGTTGTCCCCTTTTCTCCAAGCATTTTCTCTGAAATATTTCTTTTTGTGGAGCACCAAATGTCCTTTCCTTCCTTTCCTTGGATAGGGATGTCAAAAAGGAGGCGAAATAATGCTCACCTGTGGTGCTGTGCTGGTCTGAGGGATGACTTTACAGCCAAATCACAGAATCCCAGAATGGTCTGGGTGGGAAGGGACGTTAGAGATCATGGAATTCCACCCCTGCCAAGGCAGGGACACCTTCCCCTGTCCCAGGCTGCTCCAAGCCCCAGTGTCCATCCTGTCCTTGGACACTGCCAGTTGCTGCATCCCAGAGTTGTTGTGGTGTGATCATATTGGACCTTCCAATACAGAGTGACACAGAATTTAAGCTGGGACTATTTTGCCCATAATTTCCTGGACTTCTTTGTTTTGCCAGCTCTTCGCAAGCTGCCAGGGTGTGCCTTTGCTGTGCCCTTGTGGTACCACCCCACACGGGGCTCCCTGTCATGGCACAGCTCAGTTAGGAGGGGAGAGGAATGACAGATTTGTCTTTACAATAACGCTGCGTGTCTGCTGGTAGATAAAACTAGCACTGAGAGATAAATAAAGGGAAGGATTATACTGATTGATGAATGGAAAAAAAGACATTTGCCTTTATAAACAAATTGTAGGTTTGCTGAAAAATAAAACTGGATATAAAAAGATGAAAGAAACAATGGGGGAAAACTATAAATTCCTTAAGAACTAAAACTTAAAAGGGAGGGTTATACTTTAGAGGGGAATTTTAGTTATTAGCCGTTTTGGGGAAGTCTGTACTTTTCAAGTACTTTAGCCAATAGGAAAAGAGAGAGGGAAATGGGGCCGAGAAATTGGGATAAAAAGGAGGCTGCATCCTCGAAAACTTTAAGAGACCCCAGGAGAACACCCGTGGCCTCTCCCTTTATTTGAATAACGTAAAAGGACTCCACTGTCTCCTTTTTGGACATTAACCTCTGGTGTTTGTGGATTAAATTTCCTGACAGAGGTAAATTTGAACTGGAGAGGTCACACAACATTTTTCTCTGCTCTCTTTGCATTTCTCCTTGCTGATGTGCCCTGGAAGCCCTGGAGCTCCTCCTCCTCCAGCTTAGTTAATTCACTGTCCCACACCACTTCCTCCTGTATTTCCAGGATTCTCCTGCTCTTTGGACACACAATTGAGACATTTCTACCTGTGCTGCTCCAAGATCACCTGTGGATAAAGCTCCTTCTCTCCCCCTTTCTCTGGGTTCCTTGGTGCTTTGGTTGAGGAAGAACATCAGCCCCTTAGAGCTGTTGGAACAGGGATCAATAACAATTGGATTTTTTCTGATCGGCTCCAGGAGCCCCAGGCAAGGAGTAACATTTGACAATACAAGCTCAGAGCAATAATTCCCTCCCCACCTTCCCTCTCTCATTATCACGAATCACCTCTCAGCTCCTGGCAGCTCCTCTCACATGACTCTTTTATCTCCAGCCTTTCCCCTTCCGGATGAGGTGGAAGGAGACTCATTTTCCCCACAAAGAGCAGTTTCCCAGCCTAGAACAATCTGGCAGCTCTTGCCACAGCCCTCCCTGTCATTTATCCATCCCCACTAAAGCTGAAACCTTCCCCAGCTCAGGAGGGGCAGATTTAATTAACCTGCTATTTTCTGCCCTTCTCATTAGATCATTAACGAGAGTTCTAATGAGTCTGGGTGTGATGGTGATCCCAGTGGCCCGTCACAGCACGTGTCCTCCTCTCCACACATCAGCCACTGAACACCGAGGTGGGATCCTCCAGGCAGAAGCAGGGATTCCTCCATGGAATGCTGTGGAGCAGTCGTTCCCCGGGACCAGCAGGAGCTGTCAGGACTGAGCTGCTGGATGCTGCAGCCTGGTGTGTTCCTGCTTGTGGGGTGAGCGTGCAGGGCTCTCCCTCAAGCCAGACTTTGGAAGGATAAAACAAACAGAACTCCCTCCATTGTGCTCCTGGGTGCCTTAGGGATAGTTAAGGAATGGTGACACACCCCTGGACACCTCTGTGAGCCTCTCCATGCCCAGCTGGCCAAGGATGGGGATGCTGCATGCTCCATCAGCACCTAGGGATGGAAATGTGTAACCTCACATTGCTGGGTGGCAACAGAATTCATGTGCCAGAAAAGTGCCTGAAATTTTATAAAAATTTCACACCTAAACTTGCCAGGGAGCTGGGATGAGTTTGAGAGGAGTAGTGGCAGCTGCAGTTCAGGTGCTGGCAGCTCCTGGGGACATTTGCCACTCCAGGAAGCCCCCTAAGGACAGGTCACTGCTGATGTTTCACTTATGGAACCACAAAACAGTCTGGGTTGGGAGGGACCTTAAAGCCCATCCAGTGCCACACCTGCCATCGCAGGGACACCTCCCACTGTCCCAGGCTGCTCCCAGCCCCAGTGTCCAGCCTGGCCTTGGGCACTGCCAGGGATCCAGGGGCAGCCACAGCTGTTCTGGGCACCCTGTGCCAGGGCCTGCCCACCCTCCCAGGGAACAACTCCTGCCCAATATCCCAGCCAGCCCTGCCCTCTGGCAGTGGGAGCCATTCCCTGTGTGCTGGCCCTCCATCCCTTGTCCCCAGTCCCTCCCCAGCTCTCCTGGAGCCCCTTCAGGCCCTGGCAGGGGCTCTGAGCTCTCCCTGGAGCCTTCTCCTCTCCAGCTGAGCACCCCCAGCTCTCCCAGCCTGGCTCCAGAGCAGAGGGGCTCCAGTTCTGGAGCATCTCCGTGGCCTCCTCTGGACTGGCTCCAGCAGCTCCAGGTCGCTCCTGTGCTGGGCCCAGGGTCGGGGCAGCTCTGCAGGTGGGGTCTCACCTGAGTGGGGCACAGGGGCAGAATCCCCACCTTGGACCCCCACTCTGAGTCAGCCCAAGTCATACACAAACAGAGCAGGAGTTTCTTTGGTTTCTTTGTTGCCCTGATTTGCTGTCACCTTCCTCCAGAGCTGGTGCTGCCATGTGTGGGTCTGACCAGGCTGTGCACAAGGGAAGAGGGTTTGGGCTGTTTTCCCAGGAAAAAGGCTGTGTGAGGGGGTGCCACCCCAAATAACAGCTAAGGAGGAAAGTAGGAAGGGGGAGGCCACAGGTGGTGAAGCAGAAGCAGCAGCATCACATCCTGTGAGGAGACATTTCCATGAGTAGTGATGTAAGATTTGGACTCTGGAACTGAGGGGAGATTGGATGAATTTGCTCTGAAAAAGTCCTCAAGGATGGGAAGGCAGAGACAGAAGCACCAGAGCTAAGGACAATTGGGAATTCCCAGCTTCACTCCAAAGCATTCCTGCTTTCCCTGTGAGAGGTCCTGGCCTGATGCCTTACATGAAGTTGGGAGGTGATTTGCCAGACAATTTTTGTGGAGTTTTGGTGTTGAGAGGTGGGAATACTGGAGCAGGTTTGGGAGCCAAGGCTGGCACCAAGAACATTTTGGGAAGTGATGTCTGAGAGTTCCCGCAGGAACCAGCAGGGTGTGTGCTCCTTGTCCCTGCTCCTGTCAGAAGCTGCTCAAATGATTTCCCCAGGAAAAGGAGAGCTGGCCCTCACTTTGCCAGGAAAAAAAAAAAAAAAAGAGCAGGAGAACATGAGGAGATGTTTTTTTTCTGTCTTCAAATCCACAAAATTTACTCTTCTTTTTCCTTGACTTGCATTACATGAGAAATCCCCCCCAAAGAACCCCTATGAATATGCTGGGATGAGGCTTTTCCAGGCTGGAAGAGATGGGATATTCTGCTTGGAAATTAATATGTTACCCTTGGAAATGAATATGAGGTGCCATTTGGGTGCCTGATGTTATTGCTCCTGCACATTTGAGCTTTCCAGTGGCATTTCTGTGATTCTGCTGTCATTTCTATTCATAATTTGGCCAATTTCTTCCTTTCTTCACTTGAGTTCATTCCTTTGACCGGATGATTCATATTTCCCCAACATTAGCAATTGGTTCTTGGTCTCTCTTCCGTGCTGAAGGAAGTAAATGAAACAAAGATAGCAAATGAAATGGAAAGAAATTCACTTAGTCCCATGAAATATTAACAGGCACTTATGGGAAGTGAGCCCTTCTGCTCTGGAAGGGCTCTGCTGCAGGGAGGGACCTGAGGGTGGGAATTCTCTGTCCTCCTGGACATTTGCAGGGCCTGACTATGGGATGGTGATTGGCTTCAATCACATTCATGGTTTGGTTCTTTCAATGAAGAAATGAGCCCCAGGGGCTGAACTCAGGGACAGCCTGACCCTGTGTGCTTGGTGTGGAAGCACATGTGGCCCTGCCACCAGGGCATGGAGGGGTGACAGCAACACCCAGTCCTGGGGACAAACAGCTCCCATGGAAAGGAGAAAACACTCTTCTTGTTCAGGGAAATCTTTTCTTTCCTCTGCAATGATCCTGCATCATTGATCCTGCATAAACAATTTGTCTGTGGAGAGGGGTGCACAGATGGGATGAGAGCCCATCCACCAGGATGGTTTATGGACAGTAATCCCACATGGATGGATGCTTTAGCCCCTTTCTAAGGAGTGAGCATGGGAGCATGGCCAGAACTTGCTGACAAGATCCTGGTTCTAACTCCTTATAAACCTGAAAACCAGAGGATGTCCAGAGGCAGGGAAGGCCAGGGAAGGTTGGAAGCAGCAAGTGTGAAAGCCCTGGAGGTGAGAAGAGGCTGCTCAGCTCAGGGTCTGTGTTGTGGAGAAAGGGGAGATGTTAACAGAGCTAAGGATCAAAGGCATAGAAATCCAGAGAAAAATACCTGGAAAAGCACTGGGACAGGCTGTACATGCAGTCACCATCCTTGGGAGTGCTCCAGAAACATGTGCCTGTGGCACTTGGGAATGTGGGTCAATGGCAATGGGTTGACACTTGGAAATCTTGGAGGGCTTTTCCAACTTACTGATCTTACAGTTCTGTGAAATACCAATAATTTCCACTGCTATACTTTCCATACTTTTTTTCTAAACCCAGGTGTCTTCTTTTTTTTTTTTTTCTGATGTAGTTTTTAAAGGTGTTGCTGTCATGATTTTTTATTGATGGCATCACCTCAATGCCAGCAAGCCCCAGGCTTGAACCGATGTGGATGGTGAATGAGATATGCACAAATTCCCCCAGCCTCTGCTCGTGGATCTGGATTATCATAATAAATTCAGATTTATGTCAGGCACTTGATTTCCGTGGTGGAGAATATCCTGTCTATGGAATCAATGGACAGTTATTAAATGGATTAAGAAACAGGCAGCTTAAAGCCCTCAAAATGCGATTGTTGATGGAGGATCAGTGCAAAACAAGCTGCTTGCACAGGAGCTTTGTAGGATTCAGTTTCCACCCTGCTGTATTTCCCTATTTTCATGAATGATCTGGAAAACATCTATAAATTCCTGCCTGTGAAGGTGGCAGCTGATGGGGATTTTGCCCTGATACATAAAGCTGAAGGCAGGGCTCTAATGCAGAGAAACTGCAACTGCTTGGGAGACCGGCAGCAGGAAAACCAGGAACCTAAATCCAGCCAAGGGCTTGGCCATCCCTCTGGGAGGAGGGAATGGGGGCCTCTCCAGAAGCCTGGGAGCTGCAGGGTCTCAAACTGATTTAAGGCCCCACTAGAGAACAGGTGGTTATGGACATTTAACGCCCTTTACTGGGGAAATGGATGGACACAGGGAAGCGGGGAGGCTACAGGTGGAACAGGAGCTTTTATCCACCTGGAATGAAAAGCAGGAGGGGTGCTCATTTCTCTGCCTGCAATGAGACCTTGAACTGAGGGCTTTGTGCATGGAAATCCAGTGTGAATTCCTGGTAGAATTCTCTGGGATCTCAGGGTGGGTGTGAGGTGAGGGCAGCTCAGGCCAGCACTGGGGGCTCAAACCCTGCTGGGCTGCAGGACGATTTCCCCATTGCTCACTTCCTGATTTCCAGGAAAAGAGGTGAAATAAATAGGGCAGGAGACTTTGCTCCTTTTTAATGCCTTTATTTAAGGATCAGATCAGGGTGGGGGCCGACAGGTCAATCCCAGGGGTGACTCAGAGGAGAAGGTGTGCAGCTTTATGCACTGAAGGTGGCAGGTGGGTTAGATAAGTGGCAGGTGGGTTAGATAAGTGGCAGGTAGGTTAGATAAGTGGCAGGTGGGTTAGATAAGTGGTAGGTGGGTTAGATAAGCCTCCACATGCCCAGAGTCACTCAGGCTGCTTGGCCCTTATGAGGGGGCCTACGCCTTTCATGTGCCACTCATACACTGTCCCTCTGCATGCCCGGAGGGGTGGCTCTCTGTACCCCCCAGGAGGTGCCTCAAACACTGGCTAGGCCCTGGCAGGCCTCACTCGCTTCCCCCTGTTCCTGGCTGGATCCCTCACGGGAGTCTGGAACTGCCGTACTAATGGGTCCGTTCTTGCTTCGGAGGGTCCAAGCTACCGGTCCCCCTGTCTCATTCATACCTCATTCGCTGACCTCCTACTCCTGCCTTACCAACCCCAGGGTCCAGGTGTCACCAGCAATTCCCAAGAGTCCCTTGGAGCAGGCAGCTGTCCTGTCCAGGAGTCCTCTGCAGGCATACTATCCGGACGAGCCCCCAAGGGAGATAAACAGGGCAGGAGACTTTGCTCCTTTTTAATGCCGTTATTTAAGGATCAGCTCCAGGTAGGGGTTGATGGGTCACGCTCACGCCACCACTGCTCCCAGGGTGACTCAGAGAAGGTTCAGCAGCTTTGGGCACTGAAGGGATGCAGGCAGAGTGGGAGCTGCCGGCCTTGCAGGAGCTCCCAAGAAGACACTCTCCGTCTGGGGTCTTGGGGTCCTCCTTCCAGCCAATGTCTCTGTAGTTAGGGTGAGGAAAAAAAGTCCAGGAGGATAACTATACCTCACTCTCGACCCATAGATGTGATTTAAACCCTGTTATTTTGTGGTGGCTCATGGTTTTAGGGGGTCTTTTTGCTGGATCGTGAAAAAGGTCTTCTCATTTGCATCCAAGCTCAGGTGGTGCCCCCCTCCTCCTCATGGCCCCAGGCGCCATCCCCGAGGATTGAGCAACAGAGGAGATACTCGGGAATAACAATAGAATCATTAACAGGTACTTAAAACTTTAACTTAACATAATTACAACTTTAATATTATTTTGTCTCACATATCAACTTTATAACTTTTGAACCAAGTTATTTTGGGGATTTATTCCCAACACAGGAACTTTTATAATTAGCAGCCTATTGTGTCCTTGTTCAGCTTGGCTTCACCGAGCTCGACATCTCAGAGGAATATATTTATTTATAGAGTTGTGGGTGTCGTGCTCCTCACCTGGGAAATGTGACCTGTGCTCTCACCTGAGACACACACACTTAACAAAAAACAGTCCCAACTTCATCTGGGAATGAAAGGACAAGCCAGGGATGTGTGCCAGGAGCTGGGAGAGATGCTGAGGGAAAAAGGGAAAGGAGGGAGAGGGGAGCATGGCTGGGCTGGAGGGGCTGGCTGTTCCAGGGGGGATGAGGAATGTCCTGAGCCTGCTGAAGGCCATGTTGAGGAAGAGACCTCACAGATCACAGCTCAGCTCTGCTCCTCCTCTGCTCCAGGTGACAAACCTTGGGATATCTGGAGAGCTCTGGTCATCCAGGCTCAGCAAGGAGAGCAAAAAATTGTGAGGGCAGAGAAATCTGATCTCCAGTCCCCTGTGTCTGCTCGCTCCTGTGGTCATTTCCAGCTGTTCTCTGGGAACATGGCCGTGTCTAAGGTTGAAATTGGAATGTTCTCCCCCTCCCTGTCCTGCCTGAGCTGCCTGGGGCTGTTTGCTCACTCTGCATCCAGACACACTACCAAACTGAGGCCATGGGGGATGCGTGAAACAACTTTCCTTTCCAGACTCTTTCCTAAACTTCATCCCTGCACTCCACAGGATGCAGATGCTGGGGCTGTGAGCAAAAACTGAGATAATGTTATTTTAGAGGAAAGCTGAGGAAAATGCTTGGGCAAGGGGGCTCTTCCAGAAGCTGTGGGGGTGGGATTTGCAGCTGGCAGGGGGTGCAGTCCCAGATGGCCAGGGGGGCAGGTGTAAATTCCATCTGGAGCTTCACCTCTCCTCTCCCTGAGTCACTCACGCACAGAGCAGCCACCAACGCCAGGTTTGGAGCTGCAGGAAACTCCTTCTTCCTGAGAAGGTTTTGAAGCATTCCTGAGGTACTTTGTGACCCATGGGAGACCTAAATCATCTCAGGAACCTGAGTTTCCTGCCTTAGGACACCTGTTTGTCCCTGATTTTTTACAGATACGGCACAGATAAGCCTGACTTCTGGAGGAGCTGCTCGTGATTCACAGTGAATATTTTGTCAGCTCCTTCCCAGCATGGGGATGGAATGGTGGCAGGATCACACATCATCCTGCTTGTGCAGTGTGCTGGACGCATCTCATCTGGATAGGATGGGAATGAGGATTGTGACCACCTAGGATGCCCTCAGCACAGTGCTGGAGCCAGGAACAGCTTTTCTGGTCTCATTATTCAGGACCTGCTGGTTTGGCTTTACTGGGTGTGGGTTTTCACCATGGGACTCTTGACAAAAGGCAGCATGACAGGAACAGATTTGGGGAAAAAATCCTTCCCTGGGAGGGTGGTGAGGCCCTGGCACAGGGTGCCCAGAGCAGCACCTGGCAGCACCCAAGGCCAGGCTGGATGGGACTTGGAGCACCCTGGGACAGTGGGAGGTGTCCCTGCCCACGGCAGGGGTGGCACTGGATGGGATTTAAGGTCCCTTCCCACCCAAACCATCCCATCATTCTGTGACAGCTGTGACAATACCATGGCCACTGGTGGCTGTCACTTGGAGAAAGTGCAGCTGTGACATTTCATATAGCCCTGGAATGGTTGGGGTGGGAAGACACCTTAAAGATGAACTCATTCCAACCCATCTGGTTCTCCCAGGCTGTAAGGAAGGAGCCCTCCTTCCTCCTCCTCAGCTCCCTCTGCTTGGTGTGGCCAGGCCAGCCTGGCAGGTGCCTAGTGCAGCCCTGGGAGGTGCATAAGGATCAGAGCAGCTACTCAGAGCTGCTTTCCAAGATGCATTCAGTGGGATATGGAGAGCTCAGCAAGTGCCTGCAGACTTTCAGGGATCTCCCCCTGTCCTGCAGCCTTCCTGCCCATTCTCTTCCCCTTTTTGTGCCCATTTTTCCCAGGAGTGCCTCAAGTTCTCCAAATGCACATTCCAGGCTGTGTGCTTTCACCTTCCCTGTGGGCACTGGGCTTTTTCTGCCTCTCTTTCAACTCCTACCACCTTGGGTCCCTGCCTTTGGCACAGCCAGCCCCTGCTCTGTGCATCTCCAGGAGATTTTGTCCTCTTCTCCTGCTGTCACTGTGGAATTTGGTACTTGGCAAAAGATCAAGTCAAACTCACCTTCTCTGAGCCAAATCCCACAAATCCTCTGTGTTCCATGGAGTCCAGAGCCTGCTGCTCTGGTGCAGGGGCTCTGTGGTGTCACACTGGTGGAGAGTACACCAGGACAAGACTTTGCATTGTGTGTTTAGGAGAGCCAGGCATATCCATGGTTATTCCAGCTCCAGACATGATCACATCCTGAAAAGGGCCACACTCCTGCATGCAGTGGGGAAACCAGTTCTGAGGAAGGAAAAGGGAATACTGGGAGTTTGGATGGGCCACCAGCATCTGAGACCTGCACTGTCTGCACAGGCAGGACCAGGGTTGAACTGTGTCAAGCCCAGAACTGGAACAAACCCACCTAAGAGGCCTTTTGCACAGGAATTCTCCATGTTTTATATTAAACTCATAATCTTCTCCCTTTAAAAGGTCAGGAGCTTTCCCCTTCCAGGTGTGCCACAAAAGGAAAGAGAACAGGTGGCAACAATGCAGATTTATTCTGTATTACATGAGAACAGCTGAAAATTCTGCTTGTGCTGATTGACCTGGCAGAGAGAGCCCCAACAGGTGAGGGGCAGAGCATAGCACTGGCAGGAGCACTCACTGCAAAATGGGCTGATCTATCCATAGGATTTTCCAGTGCCTGTCCATAAGAAACAGGGATAACTAGGTTAGGTTTTCAGTGTTTAAGAACCTCTAAGATTATTCCTGATTTCATGAAAATAATTTTAAATACCGTCTTTAACCTATGTGGGTTGGCCAACTCCTTTTTTATTGTTCCCTGTGAGGGAGGGGAGGTACTAAAATGGAATTTCCAGAGATGCTGTGGAACTTCTGTAAAAGTCCATCTGAAACCCTGCATAAGTTTGTTTAAACCTCTGCAGCTGTCCATCCATAAATCTGCAAAATTCTGTCTGAATTTCTGCAATTGTCCATCCAAATCTCTGCAAAGTCCATCTCAATCTCTGCAGATGTCCATCTGAACCTCTGCAAAACTCCATCTGAACCTCTGCAAAACTCCATCTGAACCTCTGCAATTGTCCATCTGAGCCTCTGCAATTGTCCATCTGAGCCTCTGCAAAGTCCACCTAAATCTCTGCAGATGTCCATCTGAACATCTGCAATACTCCATCTGAACCTTTGCCCAATTCCACCTGCACCTCTGCCATGGTCCAAGCTGCCCCTGCATCCCAAGTATCATGGAGGAAAAGCTGTGGAGTACAGCAAAAAAGTCTGGAGCAGCATTCCTACAGGGCCCTAGGGCTTGGAAGGATCCCAAAGAGGGGAAGGAAAGTTTTATGTCTAAGGGATCCAGGGAAGCTCTGCCTCAGGCCATTGTTTGCCATGGGCTTGGGGAAGGTGCCATGGAAATGCTCCCACTATTCACACGTGCACTGCCAGCCCTGTGTGCTCCTGGATCCCACTTCAGCCCAGCCCAAATGTCCCTGGCCTGGCTCTCTGCAGCTCTTCTCACCTTCTTTTATTGGAATCAGGACTTTTCCCATTCCCTGGCCTCCCAGGGCACTCCTGGGCTGTAATAATTGATAAGTGTTATTGTTAACCAGGGCCCTGATGACTCCCATGATATTTCCCCTCAAGAGGGTTCTGGTGACCTTTTCTCTGAGCAGCTCTCACACCTTGTAGCAAGCCTTGAGAATTCAGCAGAATGAAAACCCTCTGGCTACAGAAGAAACGTTAATTTTTCTGCTCCTCGTCAAGTTCTCATTCAAATGGGCTGAAATACAAACCGTTCACTCTCCCCTTCTCCTTCCTCTCCCTGCTGCTGCTGAGGGATGTGCTGGCAAAGCGCCAAAAGCATAACCCAGACCAAATGTTCTTTGTCTAAATCCAGGCTGCTGCCAAAATTTTGGGAGTGAGGGAGGAGCCACTGGCAGGGATGGAGAGCCCCACAAGTGGGAGCTGCTTTGGGACATCCCAGGAAAGGATGGAGCTGTTCCAGGGAAGGTTTGTGTGCCCTGAGTCCCTGGAATGAGCCAGGGAGCTCAGCCCCAAGCCATGCTGAAGAATCAGCATTCAAACCCCCGAGGGGTTTGGGAAGATGGAGGGAAGAATTGCACAAGATATAACTCGGTTTTACCTTCTTCCCTTCAAAATATCCTTGCAATATTAAGCCCAAAAATCGTATTAAGGGAGTGTGATTTAAGAGGGAAAGATGAACACCCGAAGTGAGGAGATGGCACATCCACTGCCTGCCTCCCTGCCGGGATGCATTACAGAAATGACCTTTCAGCCCTGACCATAGCTGGGATTTTTCCTGCTCAAATCCTGTTCAGGGTAAAGCCTGGATATTCCAGAGGGGCTGTGCTGTCAAAGGCAAAGAAGAGCACCTCAATCCCAAAGGTTAATGGGTCTGGATGCAGTCCCAGAGGATGTGGGATCAAGTCAGGGGTGGGGTTCTGGTGCCTAAATTGCTGCCCCTACTGCTGCTCTCATCCCAGCAGCTGCAGGCAGGGCTGACACAGGAGCTGTGCCAAACCTGCCACTCCATTCCTGCTGCCTCAGGCCCCCTGAGGGAGCAAGGGTGTCCAAAAAGGAATTAGCTCCCTATTTTTATGCTGCTGGGGTTCATCACTGGTTTTGGAGTGAGCTGGGGCTAGAGCATCCTGGGCATGAAGCACCCCCAGTAGAGCCTGGGGAGTGATTCAGAAACCCAGAGCTCACTCACCCTTGCGACCTCGCTGACTATTCCACCTAAAAGGGGGGTCTGACACCCCAAAATCCCCATGGAGATGCAGAGGTGCCCCAGGACCTGCTTCAGCCCTGAAATGTTGTGCTGCAACAGCCCGAGGGTGGCAGGGACCTGCTCTGCCCCACAGCTGTGACGCCGGTGCCTGTCCCAGGTGTTTCATGGTGGCAAAGTTTCACCCCCATCCTCTTCTCCCGGCTGGAGCCGCTCCAGCTGCACCATCATGCTCCATCGTCCCTCTCCGCAGCAGCGGGGAGGGAAACTCCAGACTACTCCGAGCCACTTGTCCTTGCTCACTGACCTCTAGATTCACCTCCACTTGAAATGCATCAAAGCGCTGCCCTCTTCCTGTGGCACAGGCACACCTTTGGCCACAGGGCAAAGCAGGAGGCACCAGGAGCAGCCAAATGTGGAATTTCAAACGATGCCCATGGAATTTCAAACGATGCCCGCGGAATTTCAGACGATGCCCACTCCGAGTGGGGAATTCGGCAGCTCCAGCGTGTCCCTACTATAAACAAAGGCAAAACGCTGTATGCATCAGCAAAAGGCTTTGTGTTGTAAAGCGCTCCCTTTATGTCGAGCAGGAGAGAATTCAGATGATTATTGACCCTCCACTGCAGGAAAGCCACATTAGAATATCTCCAAATCAATCGAGACTGGAGCAGATCAGCGGGGAGAGGCCGTGGCTCTACAAACTGGCACCACATCGCAGCTCGCTTTGGCCTCCTGAAAAAAAGTTTGCAAAGCATCTGTTGGAGGCCCCCGGAGCCTTTTCTTTCTAATTGCCACGTTTGACAAGGCGATGGCCTGGGGGAGCGGCGGAGAGGCAGATAATGGACCCACTTTAATTGCTTCCAGTTCCATGGGGATGGCAAAGGGGAAGCGCTGCAGCTTCACTGAAGGAGCTTTCTGGCTTTTAAGAAGGCTCTGGAGAAACAAATGCTAAACTCAAAGCCTAAGTCTTGGAGGGACTGAAGGTTCCAGGTTCTGGAATTTCTTTCATGTTTTGCTTTTGACAGGAACTCTCGAGTTAAGTTTTAATCATGTTCTGAAAGAGGGAGGCATGGTTTCTCACTGAGGGGAGGGGATGGGTGTCATTCCAAGGGCCTTTTCCTCAGGAATGAGCACTGAGATGGGTCCCGAAGTGGAAGAGTCCAGCGGTGGTGGGAGCTCATAGCAGATACAGGCGTCGGGATGGATTTATCTGGAAGGTGAAGGGAGGATGCTGTTTCCCCACTGGGAGCTGAGCATGGCATGTTCTGGGAATGGGCAGACAGGGAACCTTCTGCCCTCCCTCCTCCCGACAGCTGTGAATCACAGAATCCTGGAATGCTTTGGATTGGGAAGGACTCATCTCATTCCACCCCTGATGCCTTCTACTACCCCAGGTTGCTCCAAGCCCCGTCCAACCTGGTCTTGAATGTCTCCTGTCCTTCTGGCTTAGGGGCAGGGGTGTTTTTCTTGGAAAAAGAAGGAGCCCACGGCCAGAACTGAATCCAGTGCTCCAGGGAAACAAACTAAAATATCCCGGTGCCAGGTCTGGGTGCCTTATGCCACTTGGTGTCCACTGGGGTCTGGGACACCCCAAGACAGGCACAGCTGCTGGTTGGACACCAGCCACTGCAGAAGGATTTTGGAGGAGCAGGGAAAGCCATGCAGGGTCCCTGGGACTCTGTCACTGCACACCCAACCTGGCTGGGGACAAAGGGGTCAGCTTTGTCACTGGGCTTCCCACAGCTTCATCCACTCCTGCCCTTTCCCCTGGGCCTGCCCCGGGACTGACAGCGGCTGGGCTGTGGCATGGATCAGTCAGGACATGGCTGAGCTGCACGGCAGGAAAGGCACTGGAAAAAGGCTTTGGGGGATGATTGACAGGAACTGTCTCGGTGGAAGGAGCTAATCCGAGCAGCTCATGAACACCAGATCCCTAATTAAAGCGCACAGCCTGGCCCTGCTGTAATTAATTTCCCGGTGCTGCTAGCAGGCTGGCAGCGCTCTCAGTGCCACTGTCTCACCGGTGCTGGCTGCCCCCGGGGCATCGGAGCGGGACAGGGAGAGCCTCGGAGCAGGGTGCGCCCCTTTCCTCCTGGAGCTGCAGTGCTCCAGCCCTGGCCACAGCCAGGGGCTGCGACAGGAGCCCACTGCCTGGCCCGGCAGCTTCCCATGGGAAGAGAGATCCTGTGGATCACCTGTGCCCGCTCAGCTGTCGGGATGGTGGCACAGGGCAGGGTGATGCTCGTGGCTCTGCCAGCTGCTTCCTGTCCTCTTCTCTCTCCCCGTGCATACATGGATGTGCATGGATTTATCGTGCCCTTGGCTGGAGCTGGGACAGGGACAGTGTCACTGTGATTCCTTTTGCTTGGGAATGTGTTTTTCCATTCCCTCTGCTGTTTCCCGTTTATTCCTAAGGCCTGTGGGATGCCCCTGGGCTCTTGCTGGATTTTCCCAGGCTGTGGCAGGCAGGAGCAGCCTGGGGACAGCTGGATCCTGCCCCGGTGTCCCAGTCTGAGCTCTTTGGCTGGAGAGGGAGGTGTTGCCTCCCCCTGCTCCAGTGTCACCCCCAGCCCCATCACCTGAATCACGGAGCTGACGAGAGAGGCCCCAGAAAGTCCCATTTCTCTGCCCACAGGGTTTCATTATCAGCTGCAGAGGGATGGCCAGAGAGTCACCAGCACTGTTTTAATTTCCCAGGAGGCTGCTCTTGGTGTGCCATGGCTGCAGCGGGGAGTTTCAGTTGTCTCTGTGCTTCATGCAATGGGACGTGACACATCAAAACATGACAAGGCAGCCAAAATGTGTCACAACACTGCACTCAAACTCTGCCTTGCAGGGTTGCTCAGCAGCTAATAGCATCAGGCTCCAATTATCTCTGCATGCTGAGCTGGGGATTTTATCCCTGGTGGAATATGATACATGTGAGTCTCTGTCTATATTGGACTGTTGGATCACATCAGATTTATTAACCACACATAGTGAATCGTTCTGACCAGACTGACACCCAAACCTGGGATCTCAGCCTGTTCTTGCAGGAAAGAGACTTTCCCACCTTGGCTTTTTCAATTGTTACTCCATCAGTAAAGATTTGGTGAGGTTCCCGTGGGATTTAATCTGTTATTGAGGGTGTTTGATGTGGTTTCCTTGGTCACATGAGCACCTGCCAGGCTCTAAGGGAGATGCAGACACTGCCTTCAGATTCCCCCTCAAGAATGTGCAAGGCTGGATGTGTCTCCAGTCTCCCCAGTTCATCCCATTGTGTACTGCTGGGCTTTCCTATCTGGCTTTTTGCACTCTGCTTTTCCACCTTACTTTGTAATGAGGCACCGACATTCTGGAACGATGTTGTGAGTTTTTCAAAGGAAAAGCCTCCTACAACAGGGGCAAAACCCTCCCACAAGGGAGGCAGAGGCGCTCTTGTCCCTGGGCCGGAGATTCCCAGTGATGGGGAGGATGTGTCCTTGGGCCAGAGGTGCTGTGACGAGCTAGGAAGGAGTCACAGTGTCCCTGCTCACATGTGACATTCCCAAATGGCTCCTCACACTGCTCCAGCAGCTGTCCATTCTTTTTATCTCCCGTTTGGAGCAATCAGACTAATTACTGTCAGCTAATTGCTGGGAAAGCACTGCTGGCACTGCCTCCCTTCCCACCGTAAGCAGGGAACAGCCTGGCTCTCTTCAGGTCTCTCAGCGGGACCTTCAGGAACCCTCAAGGTCCCTTTGGAGCAAGTGCTGCTCTGTCCATCCCTGCCCTCTCTCCAGGCTCATTCCCAGCTCCCCAGCTGGGGAATTTGGTGAGCCGAAATACTTCCTTGGGATTCCAGTGCAGCCCAGCTCCAGAGGAAGCAGATGGGCATCACCAGGAAAAAAATGTTCCTCTCCAGTGTTTTCCAGCCCCGTGGCGATGCCAGCATGCTTGGCACACCTGTAATCTGTTCCTGCTTTGCACACTTGGTGGGATCCCTGAATGAAGCCTTGCACGTGATTTTCTCCTACAACACAATGGAAAACCCTGCTGTTTCCTCCTCTTCCTCGGTGGATGCACAGGTTCAAAGGAAAAAAAATATGGGAGAGAGGAAGCAGGAATATGTGGCTTAGTTTTGATCAGGAGAAGGAAAGGATCCTCTTGGCCCTGAGACTTCTCCAGGCAGGTCTGACCTGAAAGTTATTCTGGGAATGTCTCACAGTTATTTCTCCCAGGAAGATCGGATCAGTCCAAAATTATTTGTGGAAAGTCACAGTTATGTTTTGAGAGCAGTGTGGGGATACCTGCTTGTTCGGAAGAGTTATTCCATGACCCTGCAAAGTGAGGAGCTAGTGGTACTGCTGGGATGGGATTTGGGGTTTCCTGGCACATCCCAGGTGCTCTTCCAGTGAGCTGTGCCAGGTGTGCCCAGGGCAGAGGGAAATGCCCCAGAATTCGGTCCCTTTGCTCACAGGTAAGATCCTGGGAACAGGACTGGTGTTGGATGTGCAAATCCAAAGCGCTGATCCCTCTCTTTCACCTCCCAAGGGTGCAGGGCAGAGGAGGTGCTGGGACTCCATCTCTACAAGTGTACATTGATTTAAGCTCTTTAGTTGAGTGGCAGAATCCCATTTTTAATCCTACAGTTTAATCACTGGCTGCCCTGGCATCTGTTTGTGGTTGGTGGTGCTTCAGTCAGAGGGGAATTTCAGGCTCCTCTGCAAAGAGAAGCACTCTCCATGACCCTGCCTAATTCCCACCCTATTTCTGTCACTCCTCAGGAAGCAAACTGCTGATTTTGGTGCTTTGCTTGAACATCCCATCAGAAGTGGAGTCCTGCCCCGGGGCGTGTGTATGCTACAGTGAACCCAAGATCACCATCAGCTGCCAGCAGCAGGGGCTGACAGCCATCCCCACGGAGATTCCCATCCAGAGCCAGCGCATATTCCTGCACAACAACCGGATCACCCTGGTGAGGGCCACCAGCTTCACCTCCTGCCGCAACATGACCATCCTGTGGATACACTCCAACAACATCAGCCTCATCGAGCCCGGGGCCTTCTATGGACTCACCAAACTGGAGGAGCTGGACCTCAGCGACAACACAAACCTGAAATCCATCAACCCTGTCACCTTCCGGGGACTTGTGCACCTCCACACCCTACACCTGGATCGCTGCGGGCTCCTGGAGCTCTCCACGGGACTCTTCCGAGGGTTGTTCTCCTTGCAGTACCTCTACCTTCAGGATAATAACCTCCAGATCCTGCTGGATGACACCTTCATCGACCTGGCGAACCTCACGTACCTGTTTTTGCACGGGAACAAAATCAAGAGCTTGTCGGAGAACGTCTTCCGTGGGCTGATCAACCTGGACCGGCTGCTGCTGCACCAGAACAGGGTGAGCCTGGTGCACCGGCGCGCCTTCCACGACCTGGGGAAGGTGATGACCTTGTACCTGTTCAACAACAACCTGACCGTGCTCACGGGGGACACCATGGCCCCCCTGGTGTCCCTGCAGTACCTGCGCCTCAATGGCAACCAGTGGATCTGCGACTGCCAGGCCCGCTCACTCTGGAATTGGTTTAAGCAGTTCAAGGGCTCCTCCTCGGAGCTGGAGTGCCACCTGCCCCCTCGCCTGGCGGGGCGGGACCTCAAGCGGCTGCAGAGCTCTGACCTGGACAGCTGCGTGGACTCCTTCAACCAGATCCGCACCAGCGTGTTCAGCACCAAAACCAGGTTGGGGAAGCTCACAACGGGGCTGCCCCCGCTGGGCTCCCACGACGGCTCCTCCAAGTGCTGCCAGCCAGAGATAGACAAGTCTTTCATTTATGAGGCAAAGGGCAAGACAGGGCCCTCCTCCCACAGCAGCCGCTCAAACAACAACCACCTCAAGGAGAAGGAGAACATGTCCAGGCCCAAGTACATGGAGACGGACCCTTCCAAAAATGGCAGCAACAAGCAGATAAATGATTCCCCCTTTGGGACCTTCCCCAGCATTGTAGACCCTCCTTTGACCAAGTTGAGACCCGAATTTCTAGAGCCCATTGAACCTTCCACAGTCCCAACCAAAAAGAGGCAGGGCTGCTCTAAAAAGAACAGATCAAAGGCCCAGTGCCGCCTCACCCAGCAGGGGAACAGCTCCACGTTACAGCTCAGCCTAAGCCTTTTGATCCCCCCCTTGGTGTGGAGCTTACTGTTATTCTGCTAAAATTAACTCTTTTCCTGGGTTGATG
Organism: Sitta carolinensis; assembly: GCA_032173965.1. Lineage (NCBI taxonomy): Eukaryota > Metazoa > Chordata > Aves > Passeriformes > Sittidae > Sitta > Sitta carolinensis. The sequence continues at coordinate 13,274,225 of CM063296.1, read as the reverse complement.
ACACTTTAATACTCAACTTTTGCTGACCTCCATAAATGTTGCAAACAAAAGCAGGACTGCCATCCGCCCTGAGAAAGCTTTGTTACACAAATCTTAACTGGATGCCTTTATTAAAACAAACAAACAAACAAACTAAAAACAAAGCAAACAAAAAAAGACAAATACTGAGATGTACATAATTTATTTGTCCTGAAACCTGTGAATTATACCTTTGGTCTTCAGAACTGCACTTGCCCACAAAGCAGCTTTTGCTACAGCAGATGGTAAAGAAATATGGTTTATTTACAGGAAAAAAAAAAAAAAAAAAAAAAAAAAAAAGTGTAAGAAATGCTCTGAAAAGAATGTCTAAAATCTGTTTGTAACTCGCCATCACACTGAACAATGTTGCAGGTTCCCATTTGCAGAGGTAATGGATTTGATGCTGTTTTAATCCTATGTTGATGACTCTTGCAGTTTCCCCATCTCCATTCCATCCTTCACACCACATTTATGTGCAGCATTTGTTAAAGAATGTTGCCTTCCCCTTCACAAGATTGCAGTATATATAGATACGCATTTTATTTTACTTGTGTACAAGTATACAAAAAAAACTATAAAATAAAGATTTCTTTTTCCTAAGCAGTTGTCATCTGCGAGGGGCGAAGCACTCAGAGCAGCTAAAAAGCTGAAAATTTAAAAGGATGTGGAGTGTGATCTGAGCATTTAACACCAGTGATAAATAAGGCATTTCTGGATGGTTATGCAACCTTTAACTGGTGCCAGCAAAGGGTTTGGTTGTGTGAAACATGCCCTGCTCATGCTCCTGATTCCCTTCAAACTGTCCCACCTTCTCCCAGCATCATTCAGATTCCAGGATGCTCAGGAAATCAGGAAATGCTGGCCCAGCCCCTTGGAGCTAGGGTAGAGGAATGTCTGAAACAATCCCAAGATTTGGGCAAGGCCATTTCTCTCTTGCTCTGCACAGATGGGCTCAGCTCTGTGGTAGGTCCTGAGTGGAGCAGCACGGGGATTTAGGAAATAGGGGGATCTCCCCAGAAACACAGGGCCTGACAGCACAGGTGCCCATCCCTGGAGTCACGTCCCAGTGGCTTCATCTCCAGGGTGACCTTGGATGCTGAGAAAATAAACCATTGCTGCCCACATGCGGTGGATGCCACCCCGTGGGACCCAGTGGACCATGAAGTGGAGCTGGCTGTGCCCTCCTGGCACTGCAGCCACCCCCTGGGCCAGCCTAGGAAGGGCTGGGCACAGAGCTTATCAGGAGGCTGCTTTTCCTTGTCAAAGCACAGAGATTCTCCTGTGCCACTCCCTCCTGCTGGGGTTTGGAGCTCTCTGAAGGCAGGAGCAGCTTGTCACACACAGCTGGCAGGGGATGGGGGCAGTGGTACAGTCCCAAGGACACGTGCACCCCAGGACTATGTGTGGAAGTCAGACTGGGGGCTCCAGGTTGCATCATCCCTTGGGGTTCCCCACACTGGGACTGGTGCTGAGCTTCCCAGGAGGAGGGAGGCACTGCCAGCCAGCAGAGAAGGGCAGCAGCAGGGCCATGGCTTCCTTCCAGCCTTGTCCTAGGCCTGATGGCTCAGGAGGAGGGAGCAGAAACCATGGAGAGGAGCAGGAGGACGCTTGGATGGCCGATATCACACCCCAGAATGCTGTGGGGCAAGGCCTGTGCCCCACTTTGGGTGCTGCTGGCTCTTCTCACCTCTGCCACAGCCAGCTCCCACCTGGGTGAGTGACAGGGAGTGCCTAACGTGCTGCAATTGTGGTCTGGCTCTGAATCCATCCCTGGGGCTGCCAAAAAGGTCTGGCATGGCCCCCTGGGAGGGAACATCTCCCTCGTGTCACCGAGATGGGGACAGGCCTGTCTCTCCCCACTGGGCAGGAGCTGCTATGCAGAACAGCCCTGGGATCCCAGCAGGTCCCGTTCCTGCCAGCCCACCTCCCTGATTCAGACTCTGCAGGGCTCCAGGAGAGTTTGGGTGCAAATTCACTGTCCTGCCAGAAGAATGGAGCAGGAAATCAGTGCCTGTGCTGGGACAGCGCAGGGGGAGCTGGCCAGCCCTGCTGCGTGTGCCCGGTTTGGTGTGCACTTGTCCACACTCACTGACTGGGACCTTGCCAGCCACTTCCTGCCATTCCTGCTCAGATTTGTCCCATCATGCCAGCACTGAAGGATTTCCCAAGGTCCTGCATTCTCTGTCTCATCCCAAAAAGTGTCATCAAGACTCCTGAAGGATTCAAACCTACACTGGGAATCTGAAGCTCAGGAACAGAGAGCAGCTTTGGAGTCAGCACCGCCCCAAAGCCCATGGAAAAGCTGGAAGATTTGCTAGATGCTGTGATGGGCTCCTATGGAACCTCCTGTTTGGGTCATAGGGTCAGTGTGACTCCCTTGTACAGCTATTAGTGAGTCTTGTGGTCCAAATTCCTGCTCCATGGACATAAGGAAGCCAGACCAGGTGGCAAAAATGTAGGATGAACCTGAGAGGAAAAATCTGAGAAAGAAGAGACCATTGTGGCATTTCCCTCAGCAGCTGAAGGGCAGAGCTGGGAACTGGGCTTGCCCTGTCCAAAGCAGGATCTCGGGGAGTTTGGCTCCCTGCAGACAATGCAAAGCAAACAAGGAATTCCTGTCACTTATCCTGAATGGAGCAGGAGCTGCACTCTGCTAACCCAGTGACACTGTTCCCGCTTTCTAGAGCTCAGCTCTGCTGTGTTTTCAGTGGCTTCTAGGACTATACATTGGCCACAAGCCCAGAAGAGTCCCTCGTGCTAATTTCCTAGATTTCCTGCTGTCCAGATGCCAATTCTAGTGTTTACAGCCATTAGAAGGCCATTGGAATGACAAATATTGAAGAAGGGGATGCAGTGGGCAGTAGGAATTCCCATAGAAGCTTGGTCTTCCAAAGGCTGAGCTCTGGTATTGGTGAGGCAGGAAAGGAGTTCAAATGAAGGGAGTTTCACTCCCACTTTGGATCTTTCTGGGGTTGGCACAACTCTTCTGGATATTCCCAGACTTATTTTACACTCAGATGCCCCTGAGTTGAGTGGGATTCACCCAGCAGGGCTCAGGAACTTTTTGGCTGTTCCCTATGTCAGGACCCTTCCTCTCACTTCTTTCTCACACTCAATTTTCTGCTCCTGTCACTGTTGCCAGCAATGAAATCAAAGAGACAAAGCCGGCTGGTCCTCTGCCTGTGGATGGGGAAGTGGATTCCAAAGGCCTGTGCAGGTGGGGATTTGTCCCATCCTGAATGGGGTCCCTGACACACAGGTGTGGTGACCCCACTCCAGGGGACCCCATCTCTGCTGCCAAGCTACAACACCTGATGTGGACAGATTTTATGGAAGAGGAATTTCATCCAAGTGGTTTTGAAAGATTTTTTTTTCCTTTGCTAATGCAGAACTGTGATTAACCATGATGAAAACTTCATGGAGGGATACTGTGGTTCTGATGTAATTTCCATCAGCAAGACCTTTCCCATCAAAGCTGGAGAAAAGAGAGGGTCAATGCAATGTGGAAGAAGCCCCCCTGATGGCCTGGTTCAGCAGATGTTGTGGCTATGGATTAGGGAAATGTTGTGGCCATAGATTAGGGAAATATCCTGGCCATGGACCAGGAAGGACTGAGCCGTGCTGACACCTGTGGCTCAGGCAGTTCAAACACAAGCTGTGTTCTCCTGAGGATTCCTCCCTGTTCCTGTCCAGAGCCCCTCCAAGCCTTTGGAATATGAACAATCTGAGTCTGGGCAGTCACAGTGCCCCATGGGGCTGGAGCTCATGGCTGCAACTGCTGAGTCAGCCCTGCTGGAACACCCCAGCCAGGGACTGGGAGAGACCAGGAGCAGGACAGGGGCAGCTGGAGGGATCATGGGCAGGAAGCTGGGGCACATCCTCTGTCCACTGCCCAGAGCAGGCTGTGTCCCCAGGAGAGTTCCAGGCATTTTGCTCCATGCAGAACATCAGAATCATGGAATATGCTGAGCTGGATAGGACAAGGACCATGGAGTCGTCCCCCCCCCCCCCCCCCAACCGTGCCCAGACCCCCCAACACCCCCCTGTCCATCCCCGGAGCTCTGGCAGCCTCGGGGCCGTGCCCATTCCCTGGGCAGCCTGGGCAGTGCCAGCACCCTCTGGGGGAAGAGCCTTGCCCTGAGCTCCAGCCTGAGCCTGCCTGGCCCAGCCCCAGCCCTTTCCGGGGGCTGTCCTGCTCCCCTCAGTGCCTGCTCTGGTGGTGTCTCTTGGCTTCAGACTTAAAGAATCCACAGTTACCTCAAATGTGTTTTTTTCCCCACTTCCTTCTCTTTCACTGGATGAGGAAGGAGCTGCCTTTGCCTCTCCTCCCCTTCCCCTGGGATGGGGAACTCCCATTTTTGAGCTGTTTCCCCCAACAGCAGCACTGGGTCTCTCCCCCTGCTCAGCTTCCTGAGCTGAAATCTGTTCCTTAACAAAGTTCTCCTGAGTCCTGCTAAGCTGCATTCTGGGTCTGGGGACCCTTTTCCCAAGCCTTTCTCATCTGAGACTGGAATCTCCTCATGACTGCTTGGAGTTGGGGAACCAAAGGAAAACCCCCAAGAATGAGGAGAGCACTGAGAGCTGTGTCAGGGAGCTCTTGTCCTCACCTCTCCATGGGGACACCTGGGCTGCAGGCAGGTGGCATCTCCGCTCCATCCTTCCCCAAAAGAAGATCCTGGGGCAAATTCCCAGCTGGCTGTGACTCCACAGGGATGAGATCTCTGCTCATAAAGAGACTTCCCATAACCCTGTGAGCAAGCCATGTTTCCACATCTCTGCTCTGACATGGAGCAGATTATCCGAGCTGCTGAGTTTTGCTCCAAACAAACATGATGCATAGAAATAATAAAGGCTGGAAGGGTTTTTAATTTCAAGCTGTGTTTCTGGATTAGTTCCCCATCATTAGGCAGTCAGGGAGTAGAGTTATTGCTGTTCTGCCTCCTTCTCAAAATCAGGAAAGGATAAAAAAACACAGAGTCACTGAGAGCTGGGAGTGGGCAGGAGAGCAGAGAACGGGCAGGAGAGACAGGAGTTTTTAAGGGATGATATTGGACCACAGTGCATGATTACTGGTGGGAAGCTCTGGAGACAGCAGGAACTCTTCCTACAACCATGGTGAGGGCAAGTAATCTGTGAAAACCTTTCTTGCAACTCCAAAATCAAATAGGTGAGACTGGCCTGGGCCAGAAACTCTAATTAGAGCCCCCTTGATTTATGCCATAAGTAGGACACTGCAGGGGGAACTGCTGAGGCAGGTGAGACTTATTGGAATTGCATCCCAGGGTATCTATAAATAGGGATAACAGAGGCTTGGCAAAAAGAGGCACAATGAAAATAACGGTGCATGCTGCCCACTCACTGAAGGATGAGGCACTTCAAATCTCAGAGTGACCCACCTTCCGTGCCGGTAGAGAGACTTGTTCTAGGTCAGCAGGTACCAAAAAGGCCCAGCTGTCATCGAGCACAAAAACAGGGCCGTTTTTGGGGATGAAATCATCGCTTTTGATAGCCTGCTGCACTCCACATGGCAGCGACACGGGCGCTGCTCGCATGACTCACGGGCTGAGCTCCCTCGCAGCCTCTCGCTGGTGGGCGGCTCCATCTGCACTGATTTACTGGAGTCGGGGTCCTCCTGCAGGGCTTTACTGGAGTCAGGGTCCTCCTGCAGGGCCCTACTGGTGTCAATGTCCTCCTGCACTGATTTACTGGTCCCAGTGTCCTCCTGCAGGGCCCGACTGGTGTCAATGTCCTCCTGCACTGATTTACTGGTCCCAGTGTCCTCCTGCAGGGCCCTACTGGTGTCAGGGCGCTCCTGCAGGGGTTTATTTGTGCCAGGTTCCACCCTCAGGGATTTTTCTGTGTCAGGCCCCCCCTGCAGTGGTTTGTTCACTGACCACTCAGCTCCTCCCTGCTGGTGTGGCTGGGGCTGGGTCCTGCTGGTATTTGTTGTTCTGTGGTTGGTCTGGAGTGTTATCCCTGGAATTTCAACTAGGAAGGGAACAACTGCAAAGTCTGGTGTGAGAGGGGAGCGCCGGACTTTTTCCTGGGAGTTGGCAGCTCATGTGTTTGAAGCAGTGAGTCTGCACCTCTGGGGTGGTGGTGCTTGCTGGGGTTTAAACTGGAATTGCTGCAGCTCCCTGCTGAGCTGGAACATGCTTCTCTGCTTTCTGCACCAGCCTCTGCAGTGCAGGTTGATCCAGCACCTCTGAAGAAGGAGAAGGAGTTTCCTAGCATGGGCAGCAGGAGCACAGCAGCACCTTTCACCAGGTGCCCCATAGGTGGGGACCCACTGCTGCCCTGGGCAGGGGTTGCGCTGGGCTCTCCTGTGCCCATGGCTGCCAGGAGGGGCCCAGCACCTTCCTTCCACAGCACCCACCATGGGCAGTGCCCCCAGACCCTCAGACATCATCCTGAGAGCCTCTGGGGCACAGCCAGGGGGTGCTGCAGCCCTGGCAGTGTCACCTGCACACAGTGACACCGCAGGTGTTACTGTGACACACAAAGGGAAACACACAGCAACACACACAACAGGTGTTCAGGCAGAGAAGAAGAAAAGAACTCTCTCGTTTATTGTTGACCTCATATCTATAAGTTTCTGGACAGTGACCAGAGATTGGCAGAGAGGTTACCACCTCTCCATCTCCACTGGTCACTTGAGAAGTCCATCAGGTGATATCTTTTCACAAAAGAATGCAAACATGATTCTTGTTTATCTTACAATTCATGAGAACTGACTCCATTATACCAAAACAAATCAGAAGGCTGATTTTCAAAGACAACACGCAGGTTCGTCCCTCAGTCTGCCCCAGGCCCAGCTGGGTGTGGGGCTGGGTCTGCAGAAACATCCGAGCCTCTTCCGCTGCAGGAGAGGGGCAGGAGAACAGGAGAGGGGCAGGATGTTCAGCTGCCCAGCCCTGGAGAGCCTGCCCGAGGACTGAACTGCATACTGGTAGATAAGGGCAGAGCTGCTCTTCTCTCCCTGGTGTCTCCATTCAAACCACAGCAACAATGGAATATTTATGAGCTGTTTGCAGAAATGTCAAGAAGAGACAGCGGTTGTGTGAACACCCTCTTGGAGTAGCGGGATGGGAAAGTTATCCTGTGTGATTCTTACTGGGTTAAATGGTTACAAGGGTTTTACAAATCCCTGTGACATTTGCCTGCCCTGACACTGAGACAGGAATCCATCACCGTCGCTCCATCCTGAGCATGCCCACCCTCTCCCCAGCCAGCCCTGGGTCCTGGGGCCCTGCCTGCCAGGGAGAGCTCCCAGGAGGTGCAGGAGCCTGGGCAGCAGCAGCTCCTCACCCCCGCCAGGCGCTCACATCAGTGCCAGGTTCACCTCAAGACTCCGGGACTAAGTGTTCCCGTTTGCTTTGGGCAGTAAAAGCTGGAATTCTAAAGAGGTTTCCGAGCCAGGCTGTTACATTCTATATTTCACGAAATGCCTTTTCTCTGCTCTTTTCCTGCCTTCTGCCAGACTGACCTTGCTGGGATGTGGGGATGAAGGAGAAGCAACTTAATGTCTGGCAATGCATTCCCACACACAACACCTGATCTCTGTGAATTAGGGGTGGCAGTGGAAAAACCCCAGGATGTTTAACTTTTCTCTGTATGTTTTAATTTGTGTGTCGCTTTTAGGAATTTTCCAACAATTCCAGCCTACCGGAGGTGTTCAATGCCAGCTTTCTCCACACTCCATGTGGGTAAGTTCTAAATTGTTGGTTTGGCAGGACCTGAGAGGTGCTTTGGACTTTGACCACATTGCTCTGGCCAACTCTTGTCAGCTGGAGAGGTCAGGAATATTTAGGTGACATCAGAGGACCCTTCAGTTTTTGATTTGTTCCCTCCCTTGGAATATATTCTTTATTTCCAACAGATTTATGGGCCATAAACCAACCTAAGAGATCGATTCCAGCTACTGGGGGAAGCAGAGCCATCCCAGAAGGAATGAAGGTTTTGTAGAATCGTGGAATACCCTGAGTTGGAAGGGGCCCACAAGGATCATAAGTCCAACTCCTGGCCCTGCACAGACATGCCAACAACCCCACCCTGGGCCTGGGTTTGTGGGAGGAAATATTTGGGAGAAAAAGTGGCCTGAGAGTTCAGGGAAAGAGCAAAGTGACCCTCAGCAGCCCCATTTTCCATTGGTGGTGCAGCTCCCACCTTGCCAGGGCCCTGCTCAAACTCTGGGTGCTCTTGGTCCTGGCCAGCCTGGTTTGGTGTCTCCACCCAAACCCTGGGCCCAGGAGCCCCAGTTTTGTCCAGCCTGGTGCCTCCAGGCTGTACTGGGCAGTGCTGGTCTGCACTAGCCATTGCCATGTCCCTCCTGGCTTTTCCATGGACTGATTTCATGCTTCCCCTCAGAGCTGTGCGGGCTCCTGGCTGGACCTGGCACCACCCCTTGATCTGGCTCCCTCACCCAGGTCCTGTGGGAAAAGCTGGGGCTGGAGGGGCCTTTTCATGGCATTCTAATCCTGGCCTTCCCTGAGGGAGCAGCTCCCTGACATCGCAAACCCCACAGACTCCAGCTCAGAAGGTGTGAGCTGAACAAAAAGCCACCCAGGTGGCCAGAAACTTGTCTAAAGCAGCCTTAGCTTTCTCCAGAGCTGCTAAATTTTGCTGCTTGCTAAACCTTTTGTGGTGCTGGAACAATGCATGTGTTTATAAGGGGAATCTAGGCAAGATTTCTACTTTCCAGGTTATTTTTGGTTTGCTTGGAAAAAAATGAGGAGGAGAGTGGGCTCCAAACCACGTTGCAAAGGCTGGAAAGGAAGCATCTGGTGTGCCCAGGGGTTGTCACAGTGAAGATGAGTGACACATAATAATGATGAATCCAGAAACTTTCACCTTGATTTCCCTGCCTGGTGGAGCTTTGAAGTGAGCCTCTAATATTATGTTAGCAGTTTATTGTGTGTGCTTCATTAAAAATACATCACAGGCCTCTCGGAGCTGGAAGGGACGCAAATTAGGTCAGCAAGTCCAGGCTCCTGCTGCTCTGCCAGGGCTCTGATCCTGCTAATGACTCCAGCCCAGCCCTGGCAGGTGCTCGTGTGCTGCCAATTCCGGCTCTGGGCTGACAGGGAAAACACGATTTCACTCTTTAAAACTTTCAGTCCTTGTTAAAAGGGGTTTATTTCATGTTCCCTGCCTGGCCAGTGTTTCAGTGTGAGGGGGGCAGCTCTGCCCTGAAATCCCCCCTGAGCCTGGGTTGGTCCCCAGCGTGGGCAGCAGGGCAGGGGGGGGATCCTGAGTGCCCTGCTCAGGTGAGACCCCACATGCAGAGCTGCCCCAGCCCTGGGCCCAGCACAGGAGGGACCTGGAGCTGCTGCAGCCAGTCCAGGGGAGGCACCAAAGATGCTCCAAGGGCTGGAGCCCTTCTGCTCTGGAGCCAGGCTGGGAGAGCTGGGGGTGCTCACCTGCAGAGGAGAAGGCTCCAGAGAGAGCTGAGATGTCCTGCTGCTCCCTCTGTGCTTTCAGCCAGGCAGAACCAGGCTCTGGCTGCAGCCCTGGAGCAGTGCGGATGTTGGGGGTGTGACATGGAGCCACTCTCCTGTGGGACATATCCAGGCTGAAAGCACTTTGGAGGAGTGAATCCAGGCTGTAGTAGTCTTTCCCCATGGCTTGTCCCCAGCTCTGCTGTTCCCTTGGCCACTCCTTTGGGATGTAGTGCATGTTTAGGTGCCTCAGCACCACCAAGGAAACAAAAATCCCTTTCTTCTGAGTTCTGTGGTATCAGAAATGGTGGGTTTGCCTCCAACTCTTTGTCACCCTGAGCTGGAGGACATGAGGGACTGAGAAACCCAGGGCTTGCTGCCACCTCATTGTACTTCTGGACTGACTCTGCGGAATGAAACTCTTGGGGGCTGGTGGCACCTCAGCATCACCCATTTTGTGTCTAGCCCAGGCTGCTGATGCTGTCACTGAGCCCAGGGTTAGATAGGATATTGGAAAGAAATTCCTGGCTGTGAGGGTGGGCAGGCCCTGGTACAGAGTGCCCAGAGCAGCTGTGGCTGCTGCTGAATCCCTGGCAGTGCCCCAGGCCAGGCTGGACACTGGGGCTGGGAGCAGCCTGGGACAGTGGGAGGTGTCCCTGCCCATGGCAGGGAGTGGGAATGGATGATCTTTAGGGTCCCTTCCCACCCAAACCATTCCCTGATTCTGTGATTCCATGATTCACCAACACCATCAACTCTCTTGTGGGCATCCCAGGGAATCTGGGCACCAAGCCTTGCACCTGGAGCTGTGGGTCCTCCTGACCTGTGGGTCTGGCTCTCAGCAACCTTGGAGAGCCATGTGAGATGTGACCCAGGGAGGAACAATCTGACCCAGAGTTTGCTGCTCCTGGAATAAGGTTTGGCTGGGGTCAATGTGGGGCTGGCACCTCTGGGGAGAAACAGAGCACATCTGCAGGAAAGGCACCAGTGGGGTTTGCCCTGAGTGACCATCACACTCCAGAGCTGTTGTGCTCTGCACTGGGGTCCATGACCAGGGATCGATCCCATGGGGAATTCAGAGCCCCTGAGAGCTCAGGGACCTCTCACTCACCTGCCCAGCAGGACCTGGCAAGTCCAAGCACCCTGAGGTGTCCACCCTGGGCTCTGTGGCAGAGGACACTTATTCCAGCTTGAAGATGCTGCTGTTTTCCTCCCTGGCTCCCCGGGAAGGAGAGCACAGCCCTTCATTAGCTGTAATGAGTGTCTGTCTTGGGCTGGGGCCACGGGCTCTGGGCTCTGCCAGAGCTGTGCTGAGCAGCCCGGCCTGACCTAGAAAAACCCCTTAATGTGCTGTTCGTTTTGCAAGGGGCAAGGCTCTTATCTAATCACCAGCCACATCCTTCAGCAGCGCTGCAGCCGAGTTAACTCAATTAGGAAATCACCACGCCGAGCTATTTACAGGCTGGGTTTAATGGCTGTAGCAACAGGAGGACAATAACACGGAAACAAAGGGCACAGTGTGCTGTGATGGGATAACCGGCATCCCCCCGCACCCCCCAGGCCGTGCCCAAGCCCTGCTGCTCCATGGGGCTCTCTCCTTCCCACCGAGCCCCTCTCCCTGGCGCTCTGTCTTTGTCATCTCTCAGCCTCAGAGAAACTCACATTTCCAAAGCATTTCAGTTGGAGAGGGGGCGGGTGGAGGGTGTTGCCTTTTTTTATTGTTTTATTTTTTCTCCAAGAATATTATTTTAACGATGTCCTCCCCCTCTCCCCTGCTCCAGGTCTGCTCTGCCTTGTGTTGGCCCACTTGAGATGTGGCAGCTGCCCTGGGGGATGGAGCAGGTGCCGTGCTGGACACGGGAGGTCCCCAGGGAGCCGGGTCAGTCCCTGGAAGGTCTCTGCACCCTGGCAGGCTGCTCCTTTAGGGCTCCTGGGATCTTTCCTCCCCACGTGCAAGAGCTAGACACAGCCAAAGCAGTCACCAGAGCCCTGTGTGACAGGAGTGTCACAGAGAAAGTCAGAGCTGCTCTCCCACACCTCATTCCCTCCAGAAAGGGCTCAGCTGTTGTCACTGCTCAAAGAGCAATGGAGGCTCTGGGTGAGTGAAATGTCCCAGTTGGCCTCAAAGGGTGAGAGGAAAAGTGGGATTTGGGCACAAACTGCTGTGTTTTCATCCAAGGCTCACATAATATTCAGAATTTAAATCCTGAACTGAGCAATAATCAGCATATTTCCCAAATATATAAATTCACTTATACATGGTTTCTCCTTTGCATTTCCTCTCATGTCTCACTACCAGAGGAATATATCAGGTCTGAGTGGATTTTGTACAATTTCCCCCCTCGGGATGGGCAGCTGGAACTGGAAAGCTTGACCTGGGGAGCAACCTTGTGGTTGGACCAGGCAGGAATTCCAGGGCTGCCCCGCATGGGGTCAGACTCCTGGCAAACATTCCTTCGGATGAGGAATGAAATGATCTCATAATTTTCCCCGTGGCCTTACCTCACTCAACCTCGAGAGCACTGGGGGTGGAAGAGCAGCTCTGTTCTGCTTCCCACAGGCACCGTTTCCTGTGTGGCCTCTTTGCCCCAGCCCTGCTCTGGATACAGCATTAAAAATGGGCTGCTGCTCATTGCTGTGGTGCCCAGGCACTTCCCAGGCAGCCGGGAAGGTTTTTAAATGTTGGAAAATAGGGAGGTTATTTTATCAGCATTGTAGGCAGTGCTTTTTTCCAGGTGCTTGGAGAGCAGGGTTGGGGTTGGTGACCTCTCATCTGCCCAAAATGCACCTGGGATGTTGGGTTGTTAGAGCAGCAAAAACCCAGGAAGCTGCTCCCAAACTCCTCCTTTTCAGCAAACAAAATATCTGTGATTGGACTGCTCTGAGAATGACACACACGTTTAAAAAAAAAAAAACAAACAAAAAAACCCCTCAAAACTGGCATTTCTATTCTTTCCATCCCAAGCATTCAACTAACAGGCAGCATTTATAAAATCCTGGAATGGTTTGTGTTGGGAGGGGCCGTTAAAGGCCATCTGCTCCCACCCCTGCCATGGGCAGGAGCTCCTCCCAGAGTCCCAGGCCCTGTCCCACCTGACCTTCCCAGGATCCAGGGGCAGCCACAGCTGCTCTGGGCACATTTCCCAGGTGTCTCTAATGAGAGTGTTTCGGGGTGCAGGTTCATTCCCTGAATTTGGACCCTACACCAACCCTCAGCATTTCCATGGTTCATCAGTGTTTTGAAGCTTTTCCAGCATTTTTTTCCTTGCTCATAGTGCCGCTTCCCAGGGCAGTTTGGAAGTCTCAGTGTTCCTGCCTCAGTCTCAGCAGGGAGCTGAGCCACCCAAAATCCCAATAATCCTTCAGGCCAGAAGAGCTGGACCCAATGGAAATATCAGCATTTTTCCAAATTTAATTTTTTTGCCTCAGGAGGACTGGAAGGACAAAAACTGTGTGTTCAACAGAAAAAAGCTGTGGGATTCGTTCTATTTCAGGTTCAACAGTGGAAGCAGAGCTCTGTAACAGCAGCCTGCAGTAAGGTGCCAGTCTCTGAAAAGGGGGGTGGAGGCCACCTCCTGTCCCCCAGGCCAGCCCTGGGAGCCCTGCCAAGGGTGGGGAGCACAGGCCTGGTCCCTGCTCTGATTCTGCCCCTCTGAGAGTGATCTCAGCAGTGACCCAGCAGGGGAGAACGCCCTGGGGGCAAGGGGGGGTCCCAGAGCACCCCCTTTGCTTCTTCTCTTGGTGCACCTCGGGCTTGGTGTGAATCCCTCTCTTCTCCCCTGGGGTCATTGCCAGCTGCAGCACCATGCCAGGCTCTTCCCATGGGAGTGCAGTGAGCAATCCCCCCTGTCCCTGTGCCCTCTGCAGCCCCTCGGCCTCCCCTGGCCCCTGTCCAGAGCCCTGGTTTCCACAGGGAGCAGAGATGGGCTCTGTGCCTCCCCGTGTGCCCCCTCCCTGGTCCTGAGTGCAAACTCAGCCCTGCCCAGTGCCACCCTCAGCATTCCCATGGCCACGTAGTGCCTGTGGGTGTTGTAGAATCATGGAAACAATCACAGAGTCACTGAGTTTGGAAAAGACCTCAAGACCATCAAGTCCAACCTGCTACCATGCCCAGCAGTCCCCAGGTCCCACCTCTGCTCATTTTTTGAACACTTCCAGGGATAGTGACTCCACCACTGCCCTGCCAGCCTGTGCCAATGCCTGACCACCCTTGCAGGGAAGAAATTTTCCAAATATCCAGCCTGAACCTCCCCTGAAAGCTGGAAGCTTTGCAAACATTTTTGTGCCTAGTGTCACAACGCATGGAAGCTTGGAAGGCTCAGTGCTCCCACATCAGTCTCAGGGAACTGAGTCACACAAAGACTAAAATGTCTCCAAAACATCTCAGTTCCTTTCAGGAGCTTCTTTTTTTTCAGCCTCAAGAAATGTTTTGCATATTGAGAACAGACTGGGTGCCTCCTGCCTGAAATCAATGGGCTTTTGGTCAAGATGGAGCTGAGAGAAAAGAGTGCCCCACAAAAATGGGCTTTTGCCCAAAATGCCTGTGGACATCTGTGAATTTGATAAGAGTCTGGATTCCTTTTCCTCAAGTTTTTGCAGGAAACATTTGCAACAGGAACATGCTGATGGATTTCTCACGAGGGCATGGAGTGACAGGACAGAGGGAATGGATTTAAGCTGGAGGAGAGGAGATTTAAATTGGATATTGGGGAAAAAATCGTGTGTATTGGGGAAAAAAGCTGTGGCTGCCCCTGGATCCCTGGCAGTGCCCAAGGCTAGGCTGGATGCTGGGGCTGGGAGCAGCCTGGGACAGTGGGAGGTGTCCCTGCCATGGCAGGGGGTGGGATTGGATGGGCTTTAAGGCCTTTTCCAACCCAAACCATCCCATGATTCCACAAATCCACAGCACTTTAACTGTCACTGAAAAAAACAAAAGACAACAGCCTAAAAAAATGAAATATTTAGTGGAAAACTGCAATCCCTGGGTGATTTCCTTTCCCAATGCTAAGGGGAAATGTTGAAAAAAGTGGAATTTTGCTGTGAAGGAGTGGGAGCTGTTGCTGTTCCTCAGGCAGCTGGAGCATGAGCTCATAGAGGCAAAATAGAAGTGGAGCCTGTGCTCTGGGGGCGAAGACGTCTGGGGAACAGGAGCAGATTGTTGCACCAGGGAAAGACATTAGGATTCAACAAGTGCAAACTGACAATCACGAGGAAGGAGCAGGGAGGGAGAAGATCAGGTTAATTAGCAGCCCGGAGGAATTGGAGGCCACAAGCTCAGCAGAACTTTGTGGAGGAATTAATTAAAGGTTTGTTTGGAGCTGAGCTTGACAATAAAGAAAAAAACTGAAAATCCCCTGTTGCATCCTGACACTCTGAGCTGGTCCTGGAGCGCTGCCAGGCACTGGCACAGCCCCTGTTTACACCTCCAGGAGCCGGTGGACAGGAGGGAGAATTAATTGCAGAGAGGCAGACGAGGCTGTCAGAAGAAGCCCGACAGAGCTGCCTCATCCCTGCTCCCTGCTGGGTGGGCAGGATGGGAGAGGGAGCCGAGCAGCAGGAGGGGATCATTCCAGGGAGTCTGGGATGTGCCAGGCTTCAATCAGTGTTGCAGCACCATCAGGGACAGGGACAGCAACAGCGTGACTTTGGGGACAGGGCAGGAGCCAGGGGACTCTGGGACAGGGCAGGAGCCAGGGATGCTTTGGGGACAGGGCAGGAGCCAGGGGAACTCTGGGGACAAGGCAGGAGCCAGGGGTGCTTTGGGGACAGGGCAGGAGCCAGGGGTGCTTTGGGGACAGGGCAGGAGCCAGGGGGACTCTGGGACAGGGCAGAGCAGAGCTCTGAGCACAATCCCTGCAGGATTCCATTCCCTATTCCCCATGGATAAGCTGCTCACCGTGCTGGAAAAAGCACAGGGGTAGGGCAAGGTCTTGCAGTGAGGTTGTGCTGCTGCTGGAGCACCATGAGAATTCCCTCAGGAGAAGCAGTGGGAATGCAGCTGCTGGGCTCCAGTCCTCAGGGCAGAGCCAATTCCTGGCTGGGCTTGGATCAGAGAATCCCAAAACGGTTTGGGTTGGAAGGGGCTGTAAATCTCATCCAGTTCCAACCCTGTCTCAGGACAGGGACACCTTCCACTATCCCAGGGTGCTCCAAGCCCAACCTGGCCTTGGACATTTCTCCAGCACCTCAGTTTTTGCTTCTGAGCTGCTGTGAGGTTCAAGGACCTCTGTGTGTGGTGGGACTAAAGCAGGACGCAGTGACACAATACTGGACTCCAAGTCACTGAAGTCCCTCTCAGCTTGGAGCTGACAGATATAACCATGAAAGGGACTTGACATCATCCTCTGTTTTTAAGCATTAATATTGGGCATTACCTAATACATGTGAAATGGGTTAGGAGGTGACAACAGACACCTGAACGCAAGTAATCAACACAAAACTGTCACTGAATGGGGACATTTCTGCTGGGATCGCAAGGAAACACTGAAGCCTTTGTACTTTTCAACTTTTCTATCAATTCTCTAAAAATAAATGCGAAATTTGCAGATAACATCGGGCCTGGCAGGATGGATATACAGATAAAAGCAGGCAGCCCTGCAGCCTGAGATAATTCCCAGGAGTGGGGCTGCTCCATTAAAATGTGTTTTCTCACCAGCAGATGAGTGTTGGATGGTTTGGGGCAGGGCACCTGGAGCTGCTGGAGGCTCCAGCTCCGGCAGGGAGCAGGGGAAGGGCACAGTGCTGGATGTCACTGCCAGGCCAGCACCTTGGGGTGGGATTTCACAGCGTGCAGGACAGGGGAACAAAGGTGATTTGGTCTTTATACGAGGCACTGGTGGGACTGGCAGAAACATCAGTTTGTGTTTTGACACTCTGTGCTTAATGAGTTCCAAGGAGTATTGATGCTGTGGTGTAACTGGTGTTACTGGTGGGCAGTGTGCTGTCAGCTCATAGCCAAACTGGGCACTGCTTTGGGCAATTCCCTGTGCCCTTGGAGTGATGCTGCTCCCCCAAGGCAGGAGTTACAGGGAGATTCCATCCCCAAATTCCTGCAGGCTGTCCCTGAAGGGGTGTTTGGTGCTGTGCTGTGTGCCAGGGAATGCTCAGGGTGCCCCACATGGATCTCTGGAGGTGTTTCCACCAGGCTTGGATGCACCAGGACACCTCTCCCAGAGCCCACCCAGGTGTGACACAGAGTCCCCGGGGGACCCAGCTCTGGGGTCCCTCTGGACCTCCTGGGCCAACAAAGGAAAGAGTCAAACACAACTTTTCAGCTCCTTTTCTCTTTCCAAGGGACATGTGCCAGGTTGGACCCTGTAGACCCCAGTGTGGGATCCCTGAGGAGCAGCAGGAGGTGGGAATGCTCCAGCCTGGTGGTGGATGCAGATGACTCTAAAAATGTCCCTCAGTGCATCACAGAATCCTGGAGAGGCTTTGGGTCCAAGGGACCTGAACGAGGCTTTGGGATGATCTATTTTTTCTCAGCTCTGTTGCATTTAAATCATTTCAATTTTACACCTGAGTAGGAACAGCCCTGGCTGAAGCTGTGTCCCAGGGGCTCCTGCAATTCTGTGTTTCAAACCTGTTCCTGCTCCGTGGCAGGTTATCAATGTCCTGTAAGGGCATTTATGTGACATCAGGAACAGCTTGTCCAGCTTTGAAGCCTGATCATCACAGGGATGGAAGGAAACTGCCATTTCCATGGATGCAGGGTATAGCACAGGCAGGTGCCTGGAAAAGAAACAGCAAAGTGCCTCTGGAAGAGGAATTTTAGTAGGAATATCACTGTATTTTGCAGGATCTCTCCATGCAGCCTTAGAGGTTACAGAGGAGGGCAGGTCTGGCTGCAGCCATGGCCACGAGAGCTGCTCAATCAAACCAGGGTGGGAATCCTTCCCCAGCCTGTCCAGAGAAATAAAAAAAGGGAGCTGAGGCCAGAGGAGAGGAGGATGGGAATGCTCTGGGATGCTGGTCTGGTTTCAGCTCTGCAAGGAGGCTTTTCTCAGTCATCTGTGCAGAACTAATGATACATGTAAAGAGGGAGCTGGAGTGCTACAGGATCCTGAGATCAGAGGGAAGATAAGCAGATGTAAACATCTCAAATTCCTACAATAGGGGGATTCTTTTTCTGGAGGTGCTGAAGAGAAAAGAAGAATTTTACCAGCAGCCCCGGAGCTGGCTGGGGGTGAGACAGCAGCCCCGAGCCTCCTGAGAGAGGGGGATTTATTTAGAAGACAACCACAGGCAAATATGTTCCTTTTTCTTCCCTTGCTTTTTGATGAGGAATATTGCTGGAATCAGCTCAGGGGAGGGAGGCTTTGATCATCCTTTCAGACAGTGAAAAAGCTGCTTTGAAATCTGCTGCAAAGCAGGTCCCAGGAGGGGTTATGGGAGGGATGCTCACCCTGGGGCACAGCCCCTGGGCAGGTGTGGGACTGTCCAGGGAGAGGGAGCATTCCCTGTCCCCATCCTGCCCTTCAGACAGACCTGCAAAGGCAGAGCAGCCCTGAGAACACAGAATTATGGGATAGGAGGGACCTTAAAGCCCATCCAGTGCCACCCCTGCCATGGGCAGGGACACCTCCCACTGTCCCAGGCTGCTCCCAGCCCCAGTGTCCAGCCTGGCCTGGGGCACTGCCAGGGATCCAGGGGCACCCTGTGCCAGGGCCTGCCCACCCTCCCAGGGAACAATTCCTGCCCAGTATCCCAGCCGGCCCTGCCCTCTGGCAGTGGGAGCCATTCCCTTTGTGCTGTCCCTCCATCCCTTGTCCCCAGTCCCTCCCCAGCTCTCCTGGAGCCCCTTTAGGCCCTGGCAGGAGCTCTGAGCTCTCCCTGGAGCCTTCTCCTCTTCAGGTGAGCACCTCCTGCTAACGAGGTGAGGAACTGAAGGTGCCACACAACCCTGAGCTGCTCCTTGAGAGGAACCCAGAGCATCAGAACCTCCAGAAGACAACACAGACCAACCACCTTAGGGCCTATTTAAAAACAAAACCATCCAGAATCCAATCCTGGTGTGGAGGAAGCCAAGGTGGAAGTGGACATGGTTTCCCTGGTGGTAAAATCAGTGCCCAGAGGAGCTCCTCAAAATGGGAGGGAAGAAAAAACAAAGGGTTGGGAACAGATTCCTGGCAGGAGCTGTTAAATCCATCCCTGCTCTTTGTGGAAAAGTTGTGCCATCAGGAAATGTCCCAGAAGAACAGAACTTTGTTTGAAGTGGGTCATAAACACCCTTCCCCCAGGAAAATGCCCTTGGGATTTTTAAAGAGTGGCTGAGGACAGAGAGGAGCCAGATCCAGTACTGTGGGAATGTAAAAAACCCAGTATTTGTGGATTTGCCTGCTTTGTCCTGCACTCAGAAACAAGTGTTTGTTTAGATGGTGCCAATCAGAGGAGCATGAAAATATTCCCAAAATAAATGTCTTTCTTAATTGAAGAGCTAGTGCTTCTCTGAAGAAAATTGCTTTGAGGGACTGACACTAATTTTCAATTATTTTTTTTTCATTCCCTGCTTCTATTTTAAGCAAACAAAAAGAAAACTTCACAAGACTTTGAAAGTGCATTTTGTTGAGTGGGGTTTTTTTCTCCTCTTTGGCCACTGAAAAGCCTACAAGAATGGAGAAAACTCAGCTTCTCTCATGTGGATTTTGGCTCCCACCTGATAAAATCAGCTGTTTTCCAAAGGCAGCTTTATGAAATCATGAATATTTAAACCCAAAACTTCACTTTTTAAACAAGAGGAGCTCTCCTCTGCTTGTCCATGAATTTGAAGTGGACAAAGTTCAAATGAGGGGGAAACTCCATGTGGGGAAATGAAATCCTCTTGTGAAAGGAATTGTAAAGAGATTTCTTTGCTTCCTGAAAATGCTGTAATTGAAAAGAAGAATAAATCAGAGGCCACCTCGGTTCTCTTATCAGTTTTAGTGTTATTATTTCTCTGAGCCATTTTCCAAGATTTTTCTCTGACTGCTGGTGTAGAAAAACTAAAGAAAATTTATTCCCAACACCTGTACGATGTGGCAAACTGATCCTGATAGGCATCCCAGATAATTGCTATGGAATGCTTTTCTTTTGTGAAAAGCCTGGTCTGGCACCATAGCTTTGGGCATTAAATCACATTTATCGCTCTCTGTGGGATTAAACCCTGGGAAAGGTGGTCTGGGAATAACCCTGGGAGCAGAGCTGGGCAATTCCTGGGCTCAGCCTGGAGCACAGGAGGCTCAGGGGGGCCCTGCTGGCTCTGCACAACTCCTGACAGGAGGGGGCAGCTGGGGGGGTCGGGCTCTGGGAACAGGGACGGGGACAGGAGTAGAGGGAACAGCCTCAGGCTGGGCCAGGGAAGGGGGGATTTTGGGAAAATCCCTTCCCTGAATGAGCAGCTAAACCTTGGAAGGGGCTGCCCAGAGCAGGGGTGGTGGAGTCCCCAGCCCTGAAGGTGTCCAAGGAAGGCGCAGATGTGGCATGTGGGGACAGGGTTCAGTGGTTGAAGATTGGGCTTGGTGACCTTGGAGATCCTTTCCAGCCTTAATGACTCCATGATTTTGTGATTCCACTCCTTGTGGGGTCAGAATCAGCTGGGCTGTGCCACGAAGGCCTTCCTCACCTTTCCACAACAGCCTTTACTGGAGCTGAGTGGGAAGAGAAGCCAAGGACACCCCAGGGAGTCCAACAACTGCAGCCTCATGGAGGCTTTGGGTCCCCAGCTCTGTCCCCACGGCTGTCACCCCAGCTCTGTCCCCTGGCTGTCCCCCCCAGCTCTGTCCCCCACCAGGCTCTGTCCCCCCGGCTCTCTCCCCCCCACAGGCTCTGTCCCCCCGGCCTCTCCCCCCCAGCTCTGTCCCCCCCCCAGGCTCTGTTCCCCCCCCCAGGCTCTGTCCCCCCGGCTCTCTCCCCCCCAGCTCTGTCCCCCCCCAGGCTCTGTTCCCCCCCCCCAGGCTCTGTCCCCCCGGCTCTCTCCCCCCCTGCTCTGTCCCCCCCCCCCCCAGGCTCTGTCCCCCCAGGCTCTCTCCCCCCCCCAGCTCTGTCCCCCCGGCTCTCTCCCCCCCTGCTCTGTCCCCCCCCAGGCTCTGTCCCCCCCCAGGCTCTCTCCCCCGGGCTCTGTCCCCCCCCAGGCTCTGTCCCCCCCCAGGCTCTCTCCCCCGGGCTCTGTCCCCCCCCGGGCTCTGTCCCCCCCGGGCTCTATCCCCCCCGGGCTCTGTCCCCCCCGGGCTCTGTCCCCCCCTCCAGGCTCTCTCCCCCTGGCTCTGTCCCGCCCCCCCCCCCAGCTCTGTCTCCCGACCCGCAATTCTATCGCCCCCAAGCCTCCCTCCCATTTCCCTCGGCCGCCGCTTTTGTTCCCCTTCGCTCTCGCCTTTATCATCGCAGCCAGGCAGCGCTTCCAGCCCGGCAATTAACAGCGGCAATTAAGAGCTGCCGAGGTAGGTGTTTCCCCTCCTAAGGGAGCTGATGTTTTCCATGCTGAGCAGGAGAGAGATTCCCACTGAGGGAGCTCATTTGTGCTGATTAGGAAATGTTGTCCTTGCTGGAATTTGAGCTCAGGCCTAAAAAGTTGCAAAATATTAAATTGGTTTTGTTTTTTTTTATCTACTGCCAGTCCCAAGTCCCTGTCAAAATATGAAAGCACATAGATTTCAGGTGATTGCTGCCCAGTCTGTGCTTTTCAGAGTTCAGAAAATCAGGTGAACAATGAGGAAAAGCAACAGTTACCCAGGCAAGGCCTCTTTCCCCACATCCATTGGAAGGGAATGGTTGTTTTGAAAAGGAAGGGTATTAGAGTTGTCCACAGGATGCAGCCATTGCTAAGTTAATGCTGCCTCAAAAGGTGTCTGTTGAGCCTCTCAAACCCTTTAGTGAATGATAAAATGGAAAAAGCTGGGAAATAATGGGAAAAGATAATCTGGACCCAAATGGAAAAACCCATCTGCAAAAATCTAATCAAGCCACCAGTGACACAGAGCATTTCCAGTGACTTTTAGCTCAGAATTCAAACACTCCTGGTGTCCAGTAATGACATTTTTTGTCTTGTGCTCTGAGTGCCAGTGTGGAATTAACTGAGAAAATACAGAATTTTATAAATAAGGCTGGCTTTCAGCACCTGGAAAATAAGTTTAGGTCTCACCCTGCTGGTTCTCAAAGTGATCTAATGTTGAGAGGGTAACAAGAACAGCCTCCACCACTGTTTGGGTGCTGATGAGAAATGATTAATCCAGTCCTGGCTGGAATAGCTTCTTAGGCATCCCCAGGACAGCTGGATGGATGGGGCACTCTGCGGAGACGGAGCCCTGTGCAAATAAAACAAAAAGGAAATAAGGGAATGTTATTGATGGAGATTATTTCTCCCCTTACTTATCATAATAGTTTTATATCTGTATAAAAATGAATTCTGCTCAGTAATGTGGTCTCTGGGAGTTGTATTTATCCTGTTTATTGCTATCAGGAACTTATTTCTTTGCATAAATTATTCATGGGAATTAGACATGCTCGTGAGGCCTCATTTGTGTGGGGAGGGACGGGGAGCGGGGAGGCAGCAGGAAACTTCCTGGTTTGGGTTCTTTGGAGGAAGAGTGCTTGGAAATCGTGGGAAGTGAGGAATGGATCCCCCCCAAATGTCCTGGCACAGGAGCCCTGGGGTTCTTGGGACCTCTTTGCACTCAGGACAGAGCTCTGTGGAGGCCTGGGAGTGGAGGAGCTGGGCACAGCATTCATCCCCCAGCCTCCAGAGGTGTGCTCTGTGTGCAGACAGAGCTTTTGGGGGAGTTTTGAGGTCCTGCTGGAGCTCCAGCTCCCCCGCAGCTGGGTGGCCATGGGTGATGAGCAGTGATGGGAGGAGATCAGCACTGGTGCTCCCCGTGGGCAGCACTGTGACAGGAGCAGCAGCACTGTGTGACAGGAGCAGCAGCACTGCAGCCAGGCTCTCCTGCAGGCAGCAGGAGCCCTGGGATGAGGGACACACCAATGCCCATAGCAGCTCTTGCAAACCAAGTCACTTCTCTTTTAAAGTGCATTATTATGCTTAAAAGCAAATTTGTCCCCTAATGTGATGGGATTATGATTGAAATATCGTCCTGTAGTCTGGTTTTTCCAGGCCTGCAGCTTCTGAGTTTCTAAGTTCTGTTTTTCATAATGTTTTGGGTTTCTGAAGCTTGTTCTCACAGCCTGAACATGAATATCAGGATTGTTTCTGTAATGAACTCATGTTTGGAATTCTTTCTGGGGGATGGACCTTCTTTTGCTGTCCCTCTGGTTTGGCCAATGTGGGTGAGAGTTCTGTCGCTCGCTCACCAATCGCAGTGGCCAGTCCAAAATGAATAAAAGGGGTCATTTGTTTGAATAAATCAGAGTCAGATTGATCTCTCCAAGCTGTTTGGAGAAATTCGTGTGGTGTTGTGATTTGCCACAGCACCGTTGTGCTCGTGTGCTTTTGGTCTCAGGAGCTGGGTTTGCAGGGCTGCTGCAGCTGGAGGGGATGGAGTTGCCCTCCTACCCCAGAGCTCTCCTCCCCTTGCTTGTTCCTGCAAAAACCTCTCCCGAGTAGCTGCTGTTTCGTTGCCTCTTTCCAAGTGGTAACTCAGGAGGCCTAGCTGATTTGCATTCTTTGGGAGAGTTCCTGGCACTGCTGGGGTGTTTTTGTGCCCACCTGAGCCCTGTGTGTGCCCCTCCATGAATGAAATCCAGGGGCGATGCTCTCAGCAAAGCTACACAGCCTGTCTTGGTATCCCACCTGGAGTAAAGCTGGGAATTCCTCTGGAATTTCTGCAGCTGCTGCATGGATTTTCTGTGCAGCATTCACAGGGTTGTGGTGCACACAGAACCATGGCCTGGTCTGGATGAGGAGCAGAGCCCACGCTGAGGCTCCCATGGCTTCATCCTTGGAAAAGAGCAGCTCCCTGTGAGTCCCACAGGCACCAGATTGCAGCTCCAGGGCCTGGGTGTCACTTCTGAGCTGTCAGGTGGCTCCTTCCTCCTTCAGAAGCCTGGTGTGCTGTGAAGAAAGTGGCCAGGTGCTCTGGGACTTGCTCTTTTCCATTGGCAAAGGAAGAATGGAATATCCTGGCAAAAGCCATGATGGGAAACACAGAGCAGGGAAGGAGAAAGGTGTGGTACGAGTAACTGGCAGCTTCTTCTCAGTGCACACAGGAATCGCTTAAAATCCTCCTCTCACTGAGGAAGAGGGTGAGGAGTCACTTCCTTCCCATGGTGTCACTGCACTTGGGAAATCTGGTGAAGCAAATCCCCAGCTGGGAGCTGTCCCCCACCCTCTGCTGCCTTGCACATGTTTCCAGCCCCAAACCTTTCAACTCCTTCTTCCCAGCTGAGCTGCAGGAAGCTCCAGGAAAGCCACTGAGAGATCCAGGTCAGTTGGAAAGGGTCAATTCCTTATGGAGCAGCCGAGGACACTTGGAATGTTCAGCTGGAGAAGACTGAGAGGTGACTTCAGAGGGGCAGCTCCTCCCGAGGGCAGCTCCAGTCTCTGGGGCAGGGACAGCCCCCAGGAAGGGCTGGGGCTGGGCCAGGCAGGCTCAGGCTGGAGCTCAGGGCAAGGCTCTTCCCCCAGAGGGTGCTGGTACTGCCCAGGCTGCCCAGGGAATGGGCACGGCCCCGAGGCTGCCAGAGCTCCAGGGATGGATAAGGGGGTGTTGGGGGGTCTGGGCAGGGCCAGGGACTGGGCTGGATGATCCTGGGGCTCCAGCTCAGGATATTCGGTGATTCTGTCTTCTCCATGATCGATGGGTCCAAACAAACCCACCAGACTCAAGAGCCTCAATCAAGGCACAGACAGCACAGATCAGATTGCTGATATGAGAAATGATAAAGCCATGACCCCACAAATGACTGGGGGATGAGCAGAGATAACAACTTAATGGGAGCTCACTCTGAGATAAGGAAATGGGAATAGTGAACAGGAGCCAGGAATTTATTCATAGGGAAATGCCAAGTGGAGAGAAAGAGGTGCTGTGATTTCTGCATCCAACAATGGGGAGAGATAAACTGTGCCCCTCGAGCTGATATCCACATTGTTAAAACACGTTGTCATGCTGCAAAAGGGAGACAAAGCCTCACAAGGATGAGTCAAGGCTTGGAAAACCTGAGTGTGCCAAACAGAAGCAGCTCCATCCTTTAGTTTATTAAAGTGAAGTTTGTGAATAATAGCACAGCACAAAAATCCCCCCAGAGGGTGCAGATTCCTGATAGCAAAACAATGTCTAATTTTGCAGATAAGAACAGATCAAGATCCAGGGGTAGGAAATTGCAGGCATGGGAGGCTGAGGCTGGGAATGACGCAGGGACTCCATTCCTGATAAGAGGAGCTCTTTAAAAAGCCAGGGATCTGTTGTTAGAACCTCTGAAAATGAGACACACTGCACCGGGGCTCCAGGCTGAAAGGGCTGGATCTTGCAGAGAAATCCAGAGCCCTGGGGCTACAAAGAGCCCAAAGTGAGAGATT
The DNA here is from genome assembly GCA_032173965.1 of Sitta carolinensis. Taxonomy (NCBI): domain Eukaryota; kingdom Metazoa; phylum Chordata; class Aves; order Passeriformes; family Sittidae; genus Sitta; species Sitta carolinensis. The sequence continues at coordinate 13,249,328 of CM063296.1, read as the reverse complement.
TTTTCGGCAGCAACCTGAGATGGCATTTTAGGAAATTTTGGATATTCCTGAATTTCAGCCCGGGGCAGGGCCACCCACATGTTCCTGGGTGTTGCCTTGGCGGACCCCAATCCTTCAGTTTTCTCAAGGAAGGAGGGAATTCTGCCATCAATTCCCACTTTAGGCAGAAGGAGTAAGGTCGTGCTGTGTCAGATGCCAGGCTGCTTCCCTAACTCTGAATCCCAAATATTCTCTGCTCGCTGGGGACATCCTACTGACAGCTTTCCACAAACAAAGAGGAATTAGCTCCTGATCATGGATATAAAAATAAGAAGATGCTGGTGTCAGTCCCTCCTTCCAAGGTGTGATTTGGTTCCTCAGAAAGTCCCTTTCCATGGAGATGGAAATGACAATAAAAACCCCAGGGGACACAGTGGAAAGCACTGGAAACCAGTCCAGGAATGACCAGTGAAAAGGAAAACTCACCTTCCATCCATCCTGCCTAGAATCTGCAGCACTGCACAGGTGACAGGGCTTGAGCAGACACAGGGCTTCCTCTGTGCTCTTTGCACTTGGGAATCCCCCCGTGGAAGGAGGGTTGCGGGATTTACCAGAAAAAAGATGGGACCTGCAGCTAAAACCTTGAAAAATATTTTTCCTTTGTTATGTTGAACTCACGATGTAATTTCTCCCTGTTTTCTGAATTTCTCAGATTTATGTGCCCTTGTTGGCTGAAAGCAATGGCAGCCACAAGCACAGAGCTGTCCTGCTGTAGAAAAAAATCCCCAGGATGTCGCTAAGAAACTGCAAATGTTTCATTATGGGTAGCTCTGGGCCAGGATCCGTCATGATTAGATCCCCTCTCTAATCAGTCTAATTGGAAGCAGCCCTGAATGGAGGTGCTGGGCTCTCATTGAGGGCTGCTCTGCCTTTCCTGGAAACATCAATGCTGCCTCTGACGTGGGCTCTGCCTGCATCTCATTTCCCTTCCCTCACCCCAGCTTTTCCGTGAATCTCCAAACCACATCCATTCTCTGAATCACAGCCCTCACTGCTCCGGGCGAAGGAGCTCAGAGAATAATTCACTTTCCTGTGAAATCCCTTGTTTTTGTGGGCCCTGAGAGTGGGAGCTGGCAGCAGCTTGGGTGTGGTGGTGACAGCTCAGATCTTCCACCTCCTTCTGCTCTTTGCAAATGGGGGACAAGGCTGCCTTGTCGGATTGTCAGGAACAGAGATCTGCAAGGAATTGCTCCCTGGATTTGGCCAGTGATCCAGAAAAAAAATTGTAGTGTGACGTTGACCCAAAACTACAACTTTACAGAGATTTTGGTGAAGGGAAACTGCTCCTTTTGGGGTGAAATGCCAAATGAAATATTTCCAGGACAAGAATTAGGTTGTTTTATGTTGGGGGAGTTGTTTTCGATATGATTTGTAGGAAAGGGGGAATTTTAGTTCCCAGTTGCTCACCTGGCTTGTGTTGGAGCTGGGATGGGAACCCAGAGGCTGCATGGACACGACCTACACTGAGATATGGGGAAGAGACACAGAATTCATGGAATGGTTTGGGTTGGAAAGGACCTTAAAGCTCATCCAGTCCCCCTCCCTGCCATGGCAGGGACACCTTCCCCTGTCCCAGGCTGTTCCAAGCCCGGTCCAGTCTGGCTGTGGACATTTACAGGGGTTCAGGGGCAGCCACAGCTGCTCTGGGAACAGGGATAGGGAGTAGGGGAGTAAAAGGATGGGATGTGACCCTCAGAGCAGGGGGAGGGTGGGGCTCCCTCTGGATGTCCACAGTGCCAGAGGGATCAGGCACGTGGCAGGATCCATCTGCAGGGACACTGGGGCAGAATGGAGAAGTCTCCATCCCAGTAATGATCCAGAGTCCCATCATGGTCAGCAAGGATTCCTCCCTGCCAGGAATCCCTCAATCCATCCATGCTGCCAGCAGGGAGAGCTCTAAGCAGGCAACAGCAGTGATTTTCCTGCTGAAACCTGGATTTTTCTCCATGTGGCTCCATGTGCTGAGGCTGTTGAAGGATAAATTTGGGCTGATAAATTTCTCCTTTCCTTGATGCTCCTCCAAATTCCAGTTTCCTCCTGGAGGAGTGGGTGCAGGACTGGAGGAACACCCTGGCTGTGGGGCACGGTCACTCCCATCCCTGGGGGCTGCTCTGCACAGTCCAGGTTCTCCCACTCCAGCTTGGCACCCGCAGCTCCTCACAGCTCCAGAATCCACGTTTGGAAGCAGATTTTCCCTCAGCTACTACAATTCATGGATTTGGGTGTCCTTGTTGTCCCTTCCCAGTGCTGGGGCACGGCCACTGTGGGCAGCCACAGGGACAGGGTTGTGCCGACCTCACCAAACACTCAGGCATCTGGGAATTGCTGAACTTGGAAAAGGAGGGAAGCAAGAAGAATTGAGCACAGCTGGAGGTCAGGAGACATGGAATCTCCTTTGGGAAGGCCAATACCTGCACTGGCCTTGGTGTCCAGGTCACACCCTCCTTGCTGTCCTTGCTCTCTGCAAAGTGAATCTGGGGCTGAGAGAGGAGTGGGGAGCACAAAGCAAAGGCACTGAACAGCTCCAGTCCCAAAACAGTCCCACCTGGAGTTTGGGGGGGGGGGGGGGGGGCTTTGGTAGTTCCTACCTTGGGCCAGGGTTTAGGGGCTCTTCGTCCTTCCCCACCCCTCGGTGGCTGATTCACTGAATCCCAGCCACAGCTGTTGGGTTTCCCATCTGGAAATCCAGCTTTCTCAGGAGCGTTGGGAGCATGAATGAAGGTTGTCTGCTCCTGGGAAAGAGAAATATTTATTTGATTCCCACAATAAATGTAGGATAAGCCCCAGAAGCTTTGCTCACCCAATCAGGCATTGCACACTTACTTACTTCTTTTTTTCCATTTTATTTTTTTCTCCATTACCATCTATCCAGGAAATGGAAACATTCTCCTGCCTTCCTGGGTGATGGAGATCTTCTAAGAAGAGATGGGAGGCCCCTGCTGTGTTCCACAGTCTGGGTTCTCTCCCTCCTCCCTGCCCAAGAAGGAGACCGGAGGGCTTCAGGGGAGCAGTGCCCTTGGCCTTCTCCCATGGATTGGTGTTCCCTCACTGGACAGCATGTGGAAAACTCCTCCTGGGAATTTTGATGCACATCCCCCTGCCCCCCTCCCTCCAAAACTTCTGCTCTCTCCCATTTTCCCCTGGGATTTCCCTTCACACCTGCTGCTCTCTGAGGAAGGGCTCCATGGGGGGTGTCCCAGTGGAGCTCTGCCCCTCCCTGGGCAGCATTCCAAGCACAGGGTGATGCTGGGCAGGGAGGAGGGGAGGACAACAACCCACACGTGGCCCATCCCCAGCAAATGCCAAAATGTCAAACACAACAATTTTCCAAGGCTTCTATCAGGAAAAATCAGCTGGGAATGAGGAACGTCCCTTCCTGTGTCCTTCAGTTCCCAGCCCTGATGCAGATCTCATCTGGGTTTCACAGATGAAAGGAAAAAGAAAGGAAGGAGAAGAGCCTCAGACTGATTTGCTGACTGAGTATTTATTAAAATAGACTGGAGCAATTAAAGACAAAAACTCCCCCAAAGTGGGGATGCAAATTGAGGAGCTGGAAAACACAGAAGGAGAGGATCTAGTGGCAATTTGAATTCTATACAAACCCAGATTTTCCACAGAATCACAGAACTCAGTTACAAGCTAAAGCCAAACCGAAATTTTCGGAAAAGCAGGAACTCAAAGAAGAATTTCTTATGGCTAAAGTGAAAATTAGTTTGACAAACCACAAATATTTCAATTGAAAACTGGGACATCCTCTTTTCTCTCTCTCCTTTTTTAATTAACCTCAAACTCTCAAAAGCACAATGATGGGAACCCAAGGAATGTGACATTGCCCAAGTGTCTCTAATAAATGCACAAACTGCAAAGCAAATATGGATTTGCAAAGCATTTTGTTTTCCCCACATTTCCATTTTCTCTGACTAGAAGTATTCCTGCAAAATTTCAGCCAGATCCCTCTCTAATATTAGGCTGCCTTAATGCAATCATTTAATCCTGATTTAAAGGCTGTGAAATGAAGGATGAAGAGCTGATATTTCTCTGTAACCTTTTGAATTTCTATACTCTGACTCCGGTCCATTGGATCCATAACATCCAGATTGCAGGAGCAGAAGGGATTTTTTACATTTATTTTCATAATTTAATGTTTGTTTTAGAAAAAGGAGGGGAGGCAAAGCTGCCAGGGCTTAATCATGCAACAATCTTGAATCTCACCACGACTGGGGGAGGCAAAGAAGCTTTGGCATCTTTGCTGCAGCACTAATTTGCATTGAGGAGGATCTTTCCCCTCCGCAGCTAAAAAAGATGAAGTGCGAACTTCCAAAGTGACATTTTGGAATTTGTGTGGAGCTTCTCCCGCTGCTGCCGGGGCTGCACTCAACGCTCCAACTGCTGCTCTGATTGGGGCAGATTTGTCCAGAGGAATAAACACTGTGGGGGAAGGTGTGGTGTGGGGGAAAACTCAGGAAGGGAAGCTGAGCCCACAAATAAATGGAGGTGGTAGGAAAAGCCAGAGTCTGGACATGCAGGAGGTGGAAGGCACTGATCACCCAGCCATGAGATCCTCAGCAGAGATCCCTTGTGCCACCCAAGGGCTCTTCTCTGGGCCAAAAGCAAGAGACAGAAAAAGCAGCATTTGCTCCCAGGGCAGCAAATGTTCTGTACCTGCAGCTGAGGCTGCTCCACAGCCCCCTTCTGCACTGAGGGGAATTGTCCTGCTCTGCACAGAGCAAATCCCGCCCCTGGGTAGGATTTGGGATGCTGTTGGGTGAGGGCTGGACCTGCCCCAGCCCTGAAGCCCCCGTGCCCAGGGCTGAGCCCCCAGCAGGGGCAGCAGGAAAGGAGGGGGCGATTCTGCCCCACCTGCAGAGCTGCCCCAGCCCTGGGCCCAACACAGGAGGGACCTGGAGCTGCTGCAGCCAGTCCAGAGGAGGCCACGGAGATGCTCCAGGGCTGGACCCCCTCTGCTCTGGAGCCAGGCTGGGAGAGCTGGGGGTGCTCAGCTGGAGAGGAGAAGGCTCCAGGCAGAGCTCAGAGCCTCTGCCAGGGCCTAAAGGGGCTCCAGGAGAGCTGGGGAGGGACTGGGGACAAGGGATGGAGGGCCAGCACACAGGGAATGGCTCCCACTGCCAGAGGGCAGGGCTGGCTGGGATATTGGGCAGGGATTGTTCCCTGAGAGGGTGGGCAGGCCCTGGCACAGGGTGCCCAGAGCAGCTGTGGCTGCCCCTGGATCCCTGGCAGTGCCCCAGGCCAGGCTGGACACTGGAGCTGGGAGCAGCCTGGGACAGTGGGAGGTGATGGCAGGGGCAGCACTGGTTGAGCTTTCAGGTCCCTTCCCACCCACACCATTCCATGATTTTATCAAGGCCACTGGAGCTCCCTGGTGCTTGCTCCCCACACGATTCTGGGAGCAGCCATTGTGCCACCACCACTTCCACGAGATCCTGGCGCTCCTGGGAAGTGCATCCATAAGGGATTGTGTGCATGGATTGTGGGGAGATCCTGCCTTTGTCCTCCTGTGCCGCTGCACCCCCTCACCCTGGCAGCTCATTGGAAGTGAGGCCTCGGTCTGCCCAGGATGGCTCTGCTAATCCAGGGGATGCCCTTCCATTTCAGTTCCTCAAGCTTCATTAGAGCTCTTCATTAAGCATTAATGAGAAGCCTGAGGAGTGGCTGCCATGTGGTGCCAGTCTGAAGCAGCCCTTGCAGCTCCTTGCTCGTGCCAGTCAAACCTTTATTCCAGGAATTGGGGCAGTGGGCACGGGGACAGAGGTATTTTGTGGAGCAGAGCAGGAAATCATGTCTGTGGTGGGCAGGGAGCTCTGCTCGTTCCTCCTCAGAGCACAAAACCAGGCACAGTGCTCCTCTAAGGATATTTATTGGTGGGTCATGGAATTTTGGAACACTACATGCAGGCCTGGTTAAAAGGAGCTCAAGGCTTGGGTTTTTTGTTGTGTTTTAAAGGCAGTTTGGCAGTCTGGCAGAGGGGAAAGGTTTTCCCAGAGTGGTAGAGAGAAAACGTTTTCCCAACATTTAAAGGACTTCGGCCATTTTTATGGTTATTGTGATGGAGAAGAGGCCTGCATCCTGGATTTGGGGTTGTATAAAATGGCTGGAAGCTATATTCCCATTTCCCTCCCCTCCTCAGTGTCCCTCAGCCCAGACAGTTCTGGATGAGCCACACATTCTGAACAGCTGGGACCGTGGAAGGTGTTCTTGTCCAAGGCAGGGGCCTTAGGATCTCTTCCCACCCAAAGCATTCCATGATTCCATATTCTACTTTGCAGATGTCTGGTTTGGGTTTGTCGCAACTCCAGGCCCTGCTGGAAGGGTCACAGGAGGATGCCAAGGGGAGCAGGCAGTAGCAGGTGAAGAATTTCATTTTATCCCCAACTTTCTTTAATTCATGGGGAAAAAAAAAAAAAAAAAAAAAACAAAAAAAAAACCAAATTAAAAGAAAATACCCAGAAATCCTTAAACCATTCCCAAGCTCTGCCACATGTTCCATCTCCAAGTGTGATCACTGGCAGGAAATCCAGGCAGATGCTGGGCTCTGCTCCTTCCAGGCCTGGCTGCAAAGGCCACCCAAAGGGCCTGGTCTGGTGGCTCCTCACTGGGACATCCCATCCTCGGATGGGCATTGGGGGAAAACCACCATGGAGAAAAAACAGGAAAAGGCAAAGCCTTGTCTCATCCTCAGTTCTGCTCAGTCCTTCCCCAGCAAATCCTGGGAACGAAAGGTCCTCAGGGAACCTGCTGAAGACCTCAGGAGCCAAAGGTGACGCGAGGGTGGTGGAGGTTTTGTTATGGAAAAATGACAGTAGAAAATCCCTGCTCCTGTTGGCTCTTTGCACTGGAACACGTCCAGGGCCTTTGGATGATGGGAGAGACAAATCAGAGGAGCTGAGGAGTCAGAAGAGGGGATCTTAGCCTGAATCCCTTAGGGAGTAATGGGGAGCTGTCTGTCCCAGCTGGAGTACCCGGCCTTGTTGAGGAGCCCAGGCTGGAATTGCTGAGCTCTCGCCATGCCTGGGAACCCCTTGCTGACACTGCCCCAGTGCCAAGGAAGGGGAGGTGGCACAGGAGATGCCAAGCTCTGGAGGGAACTCCCAGGGGAGCTGGGAAGCATGGAGCAGTCTGGCTGCTGCCCTGGGAACAGTGGGAAAAGCTGCAGTGCAGAATGAGTGAACAGCCAGGGATGTGCAGCAGGAGAAATGCCTCTGACACCAGAGTCCTTTGAAGGAGCTGGCAAACACAGAGACGAGGGTGGGCCAGGATTGCCCCAATGCCTCCTGTGTGGTCTCTCATTAGGAGCTCCTCAGCAGCCTTGGCTTTGGTGGGAACACATCACAGGTTAAGGAAGAGGAATAGAGAGCAGCAATAAATGGAAGTGGTTGCCAGGAGTGCTCCCCAAAGGTCTGCGCTGGGATTTGGGATGTGTAATATTCCTAAGCTACCTGCAAAGGAGCAAATTAGAAGGAAGCAACATTTGCATGGGATGTGTGTTAGAGAGCAGCCAAATCTGAGGCTGCTGGCAGGAAAGGGAGCAGCAACATCATCAGTGGGCAGGGAGTTTATTGCTCAGGAAAAGGTTGATAAAGGCAAAAGAAAGTAGATGGGGAAATAATCATCAGTCCTTCCCAACTGAGCACAGGAATGAGCTCCAAAAAAACCCTGGTTGGGAAGGGGAAGAACTGGACAAGGCTGTGAAGGCTTTGGTGGGCCTTTGCAGGAAGCAAAGGGAACTTGGAAGGGGGAGGAATAAGGAGCAGAGCAGCAGGAAGGGATCTGCACCCTGCAGGCCAAGGGCCTTCCTGGTTGTCTCATTCCAACAGGATTATATGGGAATTAAGGAAAAAATCAGTTAGAAAAGGGGAGTGAGGATGAACAGAGACACAAATCCACTCTCAGAGGGCAGGGAGTGCTCCAGCTTCCCAAAGAAGGGATTTCACATCTGTGTGGAGAGTGGGGAAGGAGCTGAACAGGAAATATTCATTGGTACCAAGGTTTCTTGGGACAGAGCCAGCCCAAACTGCAAATGGTGATGTCAAAGTTTTCTTTTTAAGTTTTTTTACAGAATCATGGAATGGTTTGAGTTGGAAGGGAGCCAGTCCTGGTCCCTGCTATGGGCAGGGACACCTCCCACTGTCCCAGGCTGCTCCCAGCCCCAATGTCCAGCCTGGCCTGGGGCACTGCCAGGGATCCAGGGGCAGCCACAACTGCTCTGGGCACCCTGTGCCAGGGCCTGCCCACCCTCCCAGGGAACAATTCCTGCCCAATATCCCATCTAGCCCTTCTCTCTTTCTGTTTAGAGTCACTGTTGCTTGGGGTTTTTTATTTCTTTTGGTATTTTGTTTTGTTTATTTGGTTGAGTTTTGGGAGGTTTGTTTGTTTCTTTGTTTCAGATGGTTTTTGTATTTGTTTTGTTTTGTTTTGTTTTGTTTTGATTTGGCAGAGTTTCTGGGAGCTGTTCTGCTGGCTAGTCTGACAAATCCAAACCTTCCCTGAGACAGAAGCACCAAAGGGGGATCCAGTTCCCTGCTGGAGATGGCTCCAGTACTGACACCTGTGTGTGGATCACCCAGGACCACCCCTCAGAGTCAAGGAAAACCCTTGGACTTGAGCCAATGAGTCCTCAGTTCTTGCTCTAAGCAGGATGAGGATGCAGCCCTGGGGTCTGGAGGACATTTCCTCCCCCTTTCTCCTGCTTGGATGTGGCTGTGCTGCTTGAAGGCAAAGCAGGCAAATTCCAATTTTTCTGGAAAATTTTTTAACATGTTCTCCCTTCAGCTCCACCCCCAGCATCTCTTCCAGGTGTCTTCACCCCCTGGGCCTGGAGCATCACCTGGAAGTGGCAGTTTTCCAAAGGCAGTTTCCCAAAGGCCAATCCCTCAGCTCAGAGGAACAGCTTTCCAAACGTTTCCTTCCAAGCCCCAGGGCAGCTCTGGGAGCCAAAACAACCCAAGCCTGAGGGCTTGGGCAAACCCAGCACATCCCAGTTGTGCATTCCCACTACCCCAGGTCCATGGGGCACACAGCACCACAAGACATCACTGCTACCCCTGGGACTCCTCTCCTGGCCGGAGCCAGGCTCTGGCAGGAGCTGACAATCATCCCAAGCCCTCCTGAGCTGAGGGGTCCCTGGGAACCCCCGGCTGCAGGATCTCATTAACAAGCAGGGCACATTGCCTGGCCCAGCAGCAGCCCCGAGCCTCAGCGGTGTCACATCAGCTGCTCAGCTCTGTGACAAATATTCCATGGCTCATTATCCTTGAGAGGAACCTCCCTCTCCAGTGCTTTTAAGACCTGGAGAAATTGGCAGTTGCTGTTTGCTTTTTGCTCAGACAGCACTGAATTCTCCAATTAGGAATTCATTGGGAGCCCCCTTGTACACGGAGCCCGAGGCCAAAGCCAGCTGTGCCAGCAAGAGGTTCCCAGCTGACCAAATCCTTACCTTTGGCACAGCTTCCATGAAAAACTTTTCACTTCAGTGAGGAGGTGTCAGCATTTTCCTCAGCAGCACCTGCCTGCCTTTTTATCAGGAAATGGGGATGGTTTTGCTCTTGGAAAAAGCCAAATTAGGAATGGAGCAAAGAGGCCCTTTGATGTTGAGGAAAGCTGGAATGCTGCATGTGGAGAATCCATTGGGATTCTTCCCAGTGACTGCTGAGGGCTTCTCCATCCACTGCCTCCATGTGCTGGGAATTAATCCTGGAGTGTTCAGGATCAGGGAAAATGCAGGGATCAAGGAAAGCTCTGGAAAGCCTGAAACCCACTCCTGCAGCTGTCCCAGCATGTCTGTGATGTTATTTCCAGGCATTCCCTGGGAATACCTAGCACAGCTCCTGTGTCCCAATGCACCATCCCAAAGCCACACCAATCCAAAATTGATGAGGTGCCATCAGTTATTCCGTGCACAGCACAGTGCTCAGGGATTTATGGCAAACCAGCTCTTTCAGGTCTCTCTCATGAACACATAGCTCACTGGATCAGGATCAGTATTCGAGGGAGACTGTTGCACTCATTACAGCCCCAAATCCCAACAAAAACGGGAAGTCCAGGTGCCAGGTGAGACTTTTGTCATGCTCAGAACAGAAAAGAATCAAGGAAAAAAAGAGGAAAACAGCGAGGAGGGAATAAAATCCAAGAAGAGCTTAATGACCTCTTCAGGGACTCCGAGTATTTCTGAACCAATTCAGCAGCAATTCCTGGGGTGTGCAGGAGAGGGATCTGGGGGATGGGGACAGGGTGTCACTTGCAATGTGGAGAGATGGGCAAGGATTCCCTGCCCAAACTCTTCCTGGATGGAAAGTTAGATTCTTGACTAAACCAAATTGATTTCAGAAAGTTCTTGATTCCTGTAGGGATACGAAATCATATTTTCAATTGAAATTTTGAGGCAGGAAGAAACGGAGAGCTTTGATGAAAAGTCAGCTCCGAGAAATGAGCTTCTGTCTGCAGCGATTTCCCTCCTGATCCAATATTGTTACAGCTGTTTAATATTTCCCCAGTTAAGCCCTATTTTGATGGAGAATTGAATTTTTTTTCCTAAACTACTCCTTTTTTCCCTCAAGTTTTTCCTGTGCAGGCTGTTGAACTTCTCACAAAACCACTTCAGATAAACCCCCAGCTTTAATTTTTTAATGAATAGGAGAAAATGCTGAGGGAAATATTAAAATAATTTTCTAGAAACATTTTCATTCTGACAAAACCCAGCCCTGAAAACAAAATTTTCCTGGCTGCTGATGCCTCTCCATTTTTTTTGTACAGCTGGTGCTCCCAAGCTCCCAAAATCCTGGGATCAGGCAAGCCCTGATGGACACAGGCACAGTGCTGGGTGTGCCAGGGCTTTTCCTTAGGATTGTGGAAGGAAAGGCTGGAGCCCCATGAACAGCACCTGGAAAGGGCTGTGTGAGGTCCAGCTGTGGGGTTGGGGATGCTCCACTTGGGTCTTGTTCCAGGAGAGGTGGGATGGGCCCTGGGTAACCCTGTGGATGGCAGAGATGATGTTTAAGGACCCTTCCAAGCCAAACCACTCTGGGATTCTGGATTTCAGCTTCACTCCAGCACCTCTGGAGCTCCATCCCTGGGGAGCTTGTTTAATGCACAAGTCTGTGAGGAAGGTACAGACAAAATGAGGCATTTCAGGGTAGTACAGCTCAAAATAAACTGGGTTTATGAGATACCAGACAATGATTTGGGTTATTGCCTCTCCTGTCTTAACCTGCTCTTTGACCTGCCAGTACTGTTAAACTCCCAGTGCAGGGCAGCCAGGAGGGGTTGAGGGATTTATCTGCTGTGCTGGGAAAAGGATGGGAAGTCAAGGGGAGGAAAAACTCATGGAGGGAACAGTGGGAACTGCAGTGGAACGCGAGATTTGAGGCAGAGGTGGCACCCAGGAGGGAACAGGGAAGGACACGGGTGACACAGAACAGGGAAGAGAGGAACCAGCTGAGGAAGGAGCAGGAAGAAGGGGAGCAAGGGGCACTCTGGGGTCCCAGGATAGAGCTTTTCTGCTTGGAAATGGTGGCAGAATCCAGTGGGGACACATCCTGCAAAGAAGGGAAAGGCAGTGAGGGATAACGAGAGAGCCTTGCAGCAGAATCAATTAATGAGCGAGTCAGCTGCTGCTGAATTAAATTTGAATTTCACACCAGTGCTGGAAACCCCAAAATAAACCTTTCCCCTCCCCAGTGCATCAGAAATTCTGCCTTTTAAGGCAGCATTGCCCGCTGGATGTTGGAGGGGCAGACAAGGGACAGAAAATAAACTCCAGAGCCCCTCCTCTTGTGTCTCTTCAGCCCTATATTCCACTCTAATCCTCAGGTCCTGGCGGAGTTGGGAAGAGCTGTTTTCACCCAGAAGGCAGGAGAATTCCCACGGGATCGAGAGCAACAGAATTCCAATTTCCGATTCTGTGCCTGCAGCTCTTTAGTGAGGGGAAAAAGGCAGCTGGCAAGCTGTGCTTCCCTGGGAGCCGCCCCACTACTCCTGCTGGAATGGGCCTGGAAAATGGAGCTGGGGGGGCAGGGCAGGCTTGGGGCACCTCAGTTCCATGGATGGCTTGGGCAGGCTGAATTTCAGTGGGAGTCAGCTCCAAGCAGAGCAGGGGGAGGTTTGTACAGGGATTTAATGAGGCAGAGAATCCGTGTTGTCCTCAGCACCAAAGGGGCTTCCTTTTCCAGTGGATGGCAAAGATTTAATGCCCAAACAAGCACAGAAATGCCTGAAAATCCTCAACGCTTCCTGAGCCCTTCCTAACTCCAAACAGCTCTGCCAGCCCCAGGGAAAAGCCTGCCCAGAGCCAGAGCACCTGGCATTGCATTGGCACCTCAGGGACATCACAGGCCAAGGACTGTGCCAAGGAACACCCTGGATCACCCACTCGTGCCAGCCCATGGAATCAGGGAATGGTTTGGGTGGGAAGGGACCTTAAAGCTCATCCACCCTTGCCCTGGGCAGGGACACCTCCCACTGTCCCAGGCTGCTCCCAGCCCCAGTGTCCAGCCTGGCCTTGGGCACTGCCAGGGATCCAGGGGCAGCCACAGCTGCTCTGGGCACCCTGTGCCCCCAGGGAAGAATCTTTGGGGCCATGAGATGTTTCACCAGGAATTCCTCACAGGACTGGGAACCCCTTGAAGAGGGGCTGTCCACTCAAAACTCTCTTCCTTTTGAAACAAGCATCACTTCCAGTCCTCCTCCTTCTCATCTGGATTTATGTCTCTTCCCATAGCAATCTGGGAAAATTTCATCCCTGTGGACATATTTTCCTGAAGCTTTTGATTACCAAAGTCTCCTTGACTTCTCCTCAGTCCTTTCTCTGTGGTTACAGAGCCAAAGGCCCTCCCATCACATGGAATCTGCTCAGCACCCTCTGGGGCAGCTCCACAGGCTTTTCTTCCTCTCCTCTGCTCCTGAGCCACCCACCTGTGTCATGTCCCAGCCTCAAAACCACCTTCTCTTCTTTCTACTAAGCCATTTTTCTGCATCCAACTTGCCCAAGCCCTGAGTCCTCTGGGTCACTTAGGAAAACCCAGAACTGGTGACCTGTGATCAGTTTTTGTTCTTTTAAAGCTTCTTTTTGGGAAAGATTGAGCTGATAATTCCATGCCACGTGTAAGTAACAGTTTTTACCGTGTCTAAGACACTGGAATTTTATGGACTTGTGGAAAACCTCCTTAAAGAGCTGAGATAATCAATTCCTTCTGCTGTAGATTATTCCCAGAATGTTTATTTCCAATGCAGAGGCACTAAACCACTGGATTTATTCTCCCTCACAGAAACAAACACAGGAGGGGTCCCTGTGCTTCACCACAACCCCCTGTGCCTGCTCTGGGAAGTCCCACAGTCTGGATTGCCCATCCTTGTCCATAGGAAAGGATCACAGGGTCCCTTCCCTGCCTCTCCCACCCTCCTCTGCTCTCCCTGTCATGTGAGGAGAACCCCACTCCTTCCAGCAGGGTTTGTCCCACTGTATTTGTGAAGCTGCACCAGGACCGGCCCCATTCTCCTGCTCCCACCTGGATTCATTCCTGTGGGGACTCCTGAGTCCCTCTGCAGTCCCTTCCAAAATTCTCATGGATTTATATCTGCATCCTCTCTCCTGGGTCTTATTTACCCTTCCAGGTCTTGGGGATGGACAGATGGATGGATGGATGGATGGATGGATGGATGGATGGATGGATGGATGATGGATAGAAGGATGGATGGATGGATGGATGGCCAGATGGACAGTGCTGCCAAAGATTACTATTTGTGCTCCTGACTCCACCCTGCAGCTCCACCACCATCATTTCTGTTTCCCAAGGATCCTGACTTGGTTCCCAGCACCAGCAGCCCCTTCAACAGCTCCAGAGGGATCATTTCCCCAGGATGAAGTGCTGAAGCTGTGCTGAGTGCTGAAGGGAACCAGCAGCTTCCCTGGACCTGCCTTTGGACTGGCAGGGACCTTCTCCAGTGGGAATGCAGCAGGATCCAGCCAGGAGGTCCCAGAGTTGAGCATAAACCTCCCCTCTCCCACCTCAGCTGTTCACTGCTGGCCAATCCATCCTGCCCTTCCTGGTGATTTATCTCCCAACATCCAGCAGAGGTAATTTCCATATGGCACAGACTGCTGGAGTGGGCATTTTTCAGGATATTTAGATGCTAAGTCACTTCCATTTGCATAATATTCAAATTATTTCTAAGTGTTGAAAACAGCCCACAGGAGAAAAACAAAAGGGTGGCTCATAAATTCCTTTTCCTTTGCCTCTGGGTACAGGGAAACTGGTCAAGGTGCACCCTAGATCAGTGCTGGGAGAGCAGGGAGAGGCTTTGGAGTTGAACCCAGTGAGAAAAATGAACCTGTGGAGGGGGTAATGAGCACCTGAACACAGAGAAAAGCAGGAGCAGTGTGTCAGGTCGCTGCTCCCAGGGAGAAAGGTCAGTTGGATCTGGAAATTCAGGTCCGTTCCTTCCCGGTCTTCCCTGACTTGATGTCCCCAGGGCTTCATCTCCCAGTGCTTCCTTGTCTGCCCAGAGTCTCATCCTGTCATTTCACTGGTCTGGACAGTTCCTCTGAGCTGAGGGGCTGAGAACAGGGACATGGGACACCTGGGAACAGGGATATGGGACACCTGGGAACAGGATATGGGACACCTGGGAAGAGGGATATGGGACACCTGGAACAGGAATATGGGACACCTGGGAACAGGATATGGGACACCTGGGAACAGGAATATGGAACACCTGGGAACAGGATATGGGACACCTGGGAACAGGGACATGGGACACCTGAGAACAGGGATATGGGACACCTGGGAAAAGGATATGGGACACCTGGGAACAGGGACATGGGACACCTGGGAACAGGGATATGGGACACCTGGGAAAAGGGATATGGGACACCTGGGAAAAGGGATTGGGACACCTGGGAACAGGGACGTAGGACACCTGAGAACAGGGATATGGGACACCTGGAACAGGATATGGGACACCTGGGAACAGGGATATGGGACACCTGGGAACAGGATATGGGACACCTGAGAACAGGGATATGGGACACCTGGGAAAAGGGATATGGGACACCTGGGAACAGGGACATGGGACACCTGGGATCAGGGACATGGGACACCTGGGAACAGGGATATGGGACACCTGGGAACAGGATATGGGACACCTGGGAAAAGGGATATGGAACACCTGGGAACAGGATATGGGACACCTGAGAACAGGGATATGGGACACCTGGGAAAAGGGATATGGGACACCTGGGAACAGGGACATGGGACACCTGGGATCAGGGACATGGGACACCTGAGAACAGGGATATGGGACACCTGGGAACAGGATATGGGACACTTGGGAAAAGGGACATGGGACACCTGAGAACAGGGACATAGGACACCTGGGAAAAGGGATATGGGACACCTGGGAACGGGATATGGGACACCTGGGAACAGGGATATGGGACACCTGGGATCAGGGACATGGGACACCTGGGGAACAGGGATATGGGACACCTGGGATCAGGAATATGGGACACCTGAGAACAGGGATATGGGACACCTGGGAACAGGGATATGGGACATTTGGGAACAGGAATATGGGACACCTGGGAACAGGGACATGGGACACCTGGGATCAGGGACATGGGACACCTGAGAACAGGGATATGGGACACCTGGGAACAGGATATGGGACACCTGAGAACAGGGATATGGGACACCTGGGAACAGGATATGGGACACCTGGGAACAGGGACATGGGACACCTGGGATCAGGGACATGGGACACCTGGGAACAGGGATATGGGACACCTGGGAACAGGATATGGGACACCTGGGAAAAGGGATATGGGACACCTGGGAACAGTATATGGGACACCTGGGAATGGGGACATGGGACACCTGGGAATGGGGACATGGGACACCTCCCACCACACAGGTTTGCCCAGTTGAGCAACACCCCAGTGCCAGGGCAGAGGATTCTCTTGGTATGACAAGGGAAGTCACACCCAGGATTCCCATCTGCACTGGAGGATGTCCCAGCCTTGCTTCCTGAGCTCATCCCTGCAGCAGCCTCTATTCCATGCTCCAGCCTGTTTTCCCTCTGAAGTTCATCCCAGCATGGCTCCTCACTGTGTTTAGTCCCAGGCAAACCTCTTCTCTTTGTTTACCTTGGACAAATATTTGCAGATTTCAGAGCTCAGATCCTTGGGAGGGATTATGCAAAAATAGCTGCAGCCCCTCCACCTCCCAGACAGGATCTGGGATGTTCTCCCAAGCTGGGCCCTGCTCCCAAAACCCTAAAGCTGTGCTTTGCCTCCCCACTGCCTGCACGCCTGGCTGCCTGTGCCTTCCCATGAAGGCTCTGGGAAACACTGGGAAAAATTCATCCATGGATTTGGCTGAAATGGCATAAATGGAACAGCAAGCAAAACCACTGCAAATCCTTTTCATCCCACTGGCTTTGATAGAGATACAGGGTTTGTTTGCTGTTTAATTTTTCACGTTAAATATATAAATAAAGATGAGATTCAAGGGGGATTTTTTTCCCCCATCCCTATCCATCTCCTCCCATGCCTGGATTTGAGGCATTGTGTAACTGGTGGAAGAGGCTGAGTGGCAATTTGGCTTCACTGGGCACCCAGTTCTCAGCAGGGCTGGGAATTGGGGCAAAAAGGTGGGCGGCAGGGAGGGGCTGTTATTCATTATTGAGGGAATGGGAAACACCTCCCAGTTGCCTCTCGGCATCAGCTCTGCTCTCCCGGAGCACAAATAACTAGCTCATCCCTAATGACTCCACTCTCATTAAGGGGAAACTTCGGGAGCTGTGCAGCCACTCAGAATTCATCCTGTGTCCTGCTGAGTGTGAGGCAGGGTGGCTCTGCTCCCTGATCCATGGGGATGGTGCTGAGCAGCAGAATCCGTGTCCAGCTCCTCCTGAGGGTCCCAGACCCGCTCTCCCCCTTCTCAAGGGGGATTATGGGGGTGCTCTGCTCAGCCAAGCTCCTGGAAGCTCCTGAAAGCCTCTTTCCTCACCTGGCTGAGGGAAAAGGGGATGCTGACCCTGGCTGAAGCTCCTGGAGTCTCCTGGAAGCCTCTTTCTCCACTTGGTTGATGGAAAAGGGAGTTCTGACCCTGTCTGTGCCAGCTGAGCCCATGGATGCCATGTCCTCCAGAGGAACATCCTTTTGAGCAGCCAGCTGGGCTTTCCCTATGCCAGGATTCTGGGAATCACACAAAAGGCACCTTTGGCATCCCACTGCCATGAAATGCCTCAGCACTTCCCCAAAATGCGTTCAGGACAGGATAATCCCACCACACCCCATGCCTGGCTGGCTGTAGTCACCTCTTTTCCAGACTTGGAGCTCTTTGGAGAAGGAAAGATTTCATTTTGTTTGTTTGCTCCAACTCCAGCAGGGTGGAATCCTGGCCCAGGGTTGGGAAACTTGTGTGTTCCATTAATACACATGTAATTAATTGATGAGAAGAACCAGTGGAGAGGCAGAGCTCATGGCTGGAGAGGCTGATTCCGAGCAACACGATTTCTTTTATTCATTCCAAGCTCTTCCATGCAGGAAGCAGCTCTGAAGCTGGTATGGATCTCCAAAAGTTCTTCCACCTGGTCCCAGCATTAACTTCTGCAGCTCCAGCTTAGGTGAAGTGTGATCCTAACCCCCTTCCTGGCTGGGAGTCTCTTTGAGCAGAGCCCCTCAGCAGCTCTGGGAGGTTGAAGGGTCCCTCTGGCACCTTGGAATCAGGCAGGAAAGAGCTCCAGGGCTCCTCATTAATCAGCCATCACACAGGGAAATTCCAGTGTCTTCTAGCAGGCTTTTTCCCCTGGATGAGGAAGCAGCTGCCTCTTAATTAGAGGCCAGCTAAGTGCTACGGTGCGATCGGTGAGGTTGTGCATATTTAATAACTCAGCTCCCAGGTGCTGCTGCTTGGTGCTGGGCTGCAGGAAGCACAGGCTGCCAAGTCCCCTTTGATGTTTCCTCACACTGGCTGTCCTTGGAAACAGGGGGAGCACAGCGACCCAGCTACTCCAAAATCCAGGGGAACCACCATGGGCAGGAGGGATCCCTGCCTGCACTGATCCAGCTGCTTTATCCAGGCTAGGGCAGCAGCTGTGGGTGCTCCTGGTGAGGAGCAGGACTGACCTGGGGAGGGGAGGGGAAGCAGGACACTGCTGATGCCCTTCCTCACACAAACACATGCAGTCTGGACTCTGCCAATGGACTCCTTCTCCTGGTGCTGCTGGGGACAGAGATGAGCATCAGTGTGATTGAGGCTGGTCCAGTTCCTCACACAGTGACCATCCAAAGGTGGCCACTACTGTGCTGAGCCAGCAGCAGGAGGTGGCAGAAGGAGGTGTGGAAGTTCTCCTGCCAGGTGTTGAGAGCCTCAGGATGCCCAGAGGAATTCTGCCCATCGCTGAGCACTGGAACCCAAATGTTTCCAGCCCTGCTCATGTTCCAGCCCTTTTTAACCATGTTTGAGGATTCTTCTGTCTGTATTTTGTGTTTTCCAGTCCATGTTCTCCATGTAGCTCCCTGGATATTTCCATGTCTATCTTCCCCTCCATTTCTTGATCCTCCCTGAGGCATTTTGCAATTTTAAATTGCAGTGCTTTGGCTCCTCACCCTTTCCCACCCAGTGCATTGAGGTGTCATCAAATTGCTCTCAGTATCTCTATTTTTCCTCTTTGGATGTCAGGAAAGGGCTCCACAATATCCAGGTAAAATTTGTCTGTAGGGAGCTATTCATGCAGGATTAAACCAGCCTGGTACTTGTAGCTCCTTAAGGACTTACAGAATCCCAGAATCCCTGAGGTTAGAAAAGCCCTCCAAGGTCATCGAGTCCAAGCTCTGCCAAATCTCCACCTCATCCCCAGCCCAGAGCCCTGAGTGCCACGTCCAGGCCTTCCTTGGACACCTCCAGGGATGGGGACTCCAAACGTCCCTGGGCAGCCTGTGCCAAGGCCTGACCCCCCTTTCCATGAGGAAATTCCTCCTGATGTCCAACCTGAACATCCCCTGGAGGCCGTTCCCTCTCCTCCTGTCCCTGTCCCTGTTCCCAGAGCCTGAACTCCCTGGCTGCCCCCTCCTGTCAGGAGTTGTGCAGAGCCAGCAGAGCCCCCCTGACCCTCCTCTGCTCCTCCTTTGTCCCCCTCAGCAGCTGCTCCTGCCCCTGGTGCTGCTCCCTCCTGCCAGAGCCCTTCTCTCCAGAGAGCAGCACCTGCATCCCCTGAGCTCCAGGGAGAGAAGAGCCAGCACAGCCTGGTTGCTGCTCCCCAGAATTTCCCCCAGGTAGGATTTTGCTCCTTCTCCATCCCCTCCAAGCTGTTGTTCCTCCTTGGCCAAGTGGATTCTGCAGTCCAGGACCAAGCTCAGGTCATTCTCTGCAGGGATGTCAAATCTGCAGGAGCTGGGAGGGACCAGCAGCTGGGAAGAACCAGATTCCCAATGGCTGTGGTCATCCATCTGGAAGGATGGCCAGGAGCAGCTCTGTATCCAGCCAAAACAGGCTTTGTTTGGAGGACCAGAAGCAGATTTTGGGTTGGGATGGAGACAACCACAAGGCTGAGCAGGGAATTTGCTAAATACAATATTTTTTTGCCACCCTTTGCTTGTTTAATTATTTTTTTTTTCAAAAGTAAAATATCTTGCTGGAAAGTCCCCATTAAAGCTGAACTGGGAAAGCTGCCAGGATCTGGAATGGGATCTCAGGTCAAAAATATGATAGGGAGTCAGCCTTCAAGACAAGGCTCTGGTGCAGGGGATTTGCCATGGACTGGGAGCTCCACGCTCCAGTCCCTTCTGGAGGATTAGGATTTCTTTGGAGTCTGATGTCTGTGCCCCAAGCATGGGGCAAAGTGTTCTTGTAGTCTGTCATTCACTTATTAAAAGTTTTCTCCTGGACCAAAGAAACAACTTTCACATGAATATTTCATCAAAACTGATGTGTTCAGGTGGGAAAAAAAAAAGCAAAAAAAAAACAAAAAGAAAAAAGCAAAAAAAAAAGAAAAAGAAATAGGTGTTTTCTACAAAACAAATTGTTGTAGTTTGGAAAAAATGAGTTTTTTCTGAACTTCAGTGGTTAAACTAATGAGTGCTCAGGTTTAAAAACTGGCACTTAGTGTGGTCACTGAGGATAAGGATCTGTCTCTGAGAACACAAGGGGTTAAAAGTAGAGGGTTCTCTGGAAAGCTCTCTCTTGGTTCTGGTCTCTGAGGACAGACGGATCTCCTTTACCTAGCGGCTGGTTGGGTGGGGGAGGGGAAGTCATGTAGTTTGGGTGAGGTAAGCTTGGAAATTCAGGTACAGAGGGGGAGAGGAAAAATCTTACAGGATGGAAGGGTGGAGAGAGTACAAGAACTTGGAAAAGTGTTAAACAGTTTTCTTTTCCTTTTCTTCCCCTCCCTTCCCTCTGGAGAGAGAGACTGAGAAAAATGTGTCTGTAATCTCTGTTATCTTGAAATTTGATATCAACAACTAGACAACACGGTTGAAAGAGTATGGGGGGGTGGCGTGAGAAGAGTACCCAACAACAAAGATATCGTGAGAGTTCTGGGGAAACAAAGTCTAAGATTTTAACTCTTTTCGTAAATGATAGAAACTTTATAAATGTTAATCCTCCTGAATTTGAAGAAGAAAGATAGAAAGAACTAAACAAAGATTATGAAAGTTTGTGTAAGTAGAAGATTGTTAGAGAACACTGAAAAGAATTTTAGGTAGGAGGAGATGATAGAGTGGCTTTAATTAGACTCTTTTATATAGCCATGGACGGACTCATTTTTTCTTATAACATAGAAACTGTATCTGGGGAGAGGTATTGGCTTGGAGTCAAGAGTAAACAGTAGTGTAAACAGAGATGAAAAGTGTCTTAAAATTAAGAAGTTATCGTTTCTTAGAACTAACTAAAACATTTTTAAAAAGAGAAACTCTAGAAACAACTCTAGTCTATACACAGTAGTGAAAGTACTAGACATAGAGGAAGAGGCCACGATGTGGTGTAAGAAAAACTCTTATCTCTCCTCAACGAACTGAGTACTGATTATCAGAAGGGTGGTAATAGACTGAAGATTAATTATCTAAAAGGTAGTAACGTGATGGGGAATTTTCAGTTTGTTTTGTTAAGTTGAGAACTGGTGGGGGGGGGAGGAAGAGTGTTTTTTTTAAAAGTTTCCATGTTCTTCTATATGTGTCTTCTTTACCTATTATTAGTAATAAAGTTTTTTTCTTTTACTTTCTAAATTAGAAACTGTTTTGCTCTGTTTTTAGTCACATCTCACAACAGATACCAGAGACAATATATCGTTATAAGGACACTAGCCTTGTGCCAACGTCAAACCTTTAACATTTGGTTCCCTGACCGGGAAATCGAACCGAATTCTAAATGAAAAAAAGAGAAAATAAAACAAGACTGTGAGATGGGATCAGAGAAAAAGAGCAAAACATGTATCAAAGTAAACTAATAGTGAAATTTAGATGTAGAAGAAAATATTTAATATCTTTTGTAATAATTTTAAGATGGGTGTGTGTTTCTCAGAGGCGAAGGGTGGAATGTCGTAGTTTGGAAAAAATGAGTTTTTTCTGAACTTCAGTGGTCAAACCAATGAGTGCTCAGGTTTAAAAACTGGCACCTAGTGTGGCCACTGAGGACAAGGATCCGCCTCTGAGAACACAAGGGGTTCAAAGCAGAGGGCTCCCCGGAAAGCTCTCTCTTGGTTCCGGTCCCTGAGGACAGACGGATCTCCCCTACCCAGCGGCTGGCTGGGCGGGGGAGGGGAAGCCATGCAGCCTGGGTGAGGTAAGCCTGGAACCTCAGGCACAGAGGGGGAGAGGAAAAATCCTACAGGATGGAAGGGTGGAGAGAGTACAAGAACTTGGAAAAGCGTTAAACAGCTTTCTTTTCCCTTTCCTCCCCCCCCTCCCCCCGGAGAGAGAGACTGAGAAAAACGTGTCTGTAATCTCCGTCACCTTGAAATTTGATATCAACAACTAGACAACACGGTTGAAAGAGTATGGGGGGGTGGCGTGAGAAGAGTACCCAACAACAAAGATACCGTGAGAGTTCTGGGGAAACAAAGTCTAAGATTTTAACCCTTTTCGTAAATGATAGAAACTTTATAAATGCTAATCCTCCTGAATTTGAAGAAGAAAGATAGAAAGAACTAAACAAAGATTATGAAAGTTTGTGTAAGTAGAAGATTGTCAGAGAACACTGAAAAGAATCCTAGGTAGGAGGAGATGATAGAGTGGCTTTAACTAGACTCTTTTATATAGCCATGGACGGACTCATTTTTTCCTATAACATAGAAACTGTATCTGTGGAGAGGCATTGGCTTGGAACCAAGAGTAAACAGTAGTGTAAACAGAGATGAAAAGTGTCCCAAAATTAAGAAGCTATCGTTTCTTAGAACTAACCAAAACATTTTTAAAAAGAGAAACCCTAGAAACAACTCTAGTCCATACACAGTAGTGAAAGCACTAGACATAGAGGAAGAGGCCACGATGTGGTGCAAGAAAAACTCCTATCTCTCCTCAACGAACTGAGTACTGATTATCAGAAGGGTGGTAATAGACTGAAGATTAATTATCTAAAAGGTAGTAACGTGATGGGGAATTTTCAGTTTGTTTTGTTAAGTTGAGAACTGGTGGGGGGGGGGAGGAAGAGTGTTTTTTTTAAAAGTTTCCATGTTCTTCTATATGTGTCTTCTTTACCTATTATTAGTAATAAAGTTTTTTTCTTTTACTTTCTAAATTAGAAACTGTTTTGCTCTGTTTTTAGTCACATCTCACAACAGATACCAGAAACAATATATCGTGATAAAGACACTAGCCTTGTGCCAACGTCAAACCTTTAACACAAATACACACTGCATCCAAAGCAATTCCGTGCTGCCCACCCCCATCCAGCAGTGCCCTCCTAGGTCTTGCCAGGCTCCTGGAGCTGAGCCCAAGCCAGAGAGCCTGGAACTAAACTGGACACCATCTGGATTGATATCCCTGACCTTCCATTCCTGTCCTTTGCAGGCAGGCTCAGGCTGGAGCTCAGAGCAAGGCTCTTCCCCCAGAGGGTGCTGGCAGAGATGTCCCTGTGAGTTTCTGACCCCCTGTCCCATGGTCCTGTCTTTGTGTTGGACACAACAGTTAAGTAATGGGTTTCTTCCTTTTCAATGGATCCATGGAATGGATTCATGACACCTGTTGTTCTTGAAAGAGGAGAATTTAATGTCTAAAGCAGCTTCTGGTCCAGAAAGTGCAGCTTCTGGTTCAGTTTTGCATTCCACAATATGGGACAGATCTAAAGCTATCAGAGAGCAACCAAAGGAGGCTGTGAAGATGGTGGAGGGTCTCGAGGGAATCTGAGGCTGAGGGACTAGGAATATTCAGCTGGAGCAGAGGAGGCTGAGCTCAGACCTCCCTAGGGGCTGCAGCTCCAGTCTCTGCTCTGTGCCAGGGACAGCCCCCAGGAAGGGCTGGAGCTGTGTTGGCAGGCTCAGGCTGGAGCTCAGGGCAAGGCTCTTCCCCCAGAGGGTGCTGGCACTGCCCAGGCTGCCCAGGGAATGGGCACAGCCCCGAGGCTGCCAGAGCTCCAGGGATGGACAGGGTGGGGGTGTTGGGGGGTCTGGTCAGGGACAGGGGCTGGGTCAATGAGCCCTGGGGGTTCCTTTTCTACTCAGGATATTCCATTATTTTAACATTTCACTTGAAAAAAAAAACCCCAAAAACTCTGTTGTAAGAAGAGACCTGGAAGTTTCTCTCCCAGCCATGGATGCAGCTGATGGCATTGGGGTGAGATGGAGGGGATGCTCCAGGGATGCTCCCAGGGCTCAAGGACACGTCATGGCTGGAGGCTCCTCAATCCTCCAGCACAGCTCCTGCTCAGCCCACTCTGGGTGGGAACTGAGTTAATATTTCACTAACAAATCTCCTAAACTCAGGCTCCCCATGGGGCTGGCATTGATCACTGATCCTCAGAGCTCCTCTCTTTCTTCCTTCAAACCTTCCCTAGGCTAGAAAGGCAGCTGCTGATTGATATTCCAAGGCAAACGTTGCAGTCTTTCAAACACTGCCAGGCTTTATGAAGAACTGTTAATAAAATGGATTCACCCAGCAGGAGAAGCAAAGGGAAGGGGGAAGAAAAGACTGGAAGGAGCAGAAGGGTCATTTCCAGACAACTGAGGGCTTTCCCTTACACTGCCTCCAAGGTCTTGGCTTGAGATTGTTCAGGAACAAGAATTCCAAGGGCAGATTGTTGGGATTATAGCGTCGGAGCAAAGAGCTAATATTAAATTTGTGAGAGGGGCTTGGCTTGAAGAGTTTGGATTCAGCCATCCTCGGATCTTCAAGATTCCAGAGCATTGGATGATCTCTGGGGAGGAAGTTATCAGCTATCCATGTCTCTTGTCATGGGGGCAGATGCTCCTTAAAGAAAAGGAAGGATTGGGACAGAGGATATGGCACCTGAAACCCCCAGCAGGAGCCCTGTCCCTGGGGACTCAGCAGTTCTCACTTGGTGTCACTTTCTGACCTTCTGCCGCTGCAGGATGAATGTCCCACCCCTGTGGGACCCCTGTGCCACAAAGAAACCCTCAGAGCAACTTGGTTCCCCGTCTTTCCAGCATCCCTGTGTTTTGTCTTCAGCAGTGGGGAGCCAAGAAAACCAAGTGATTTGAGAGAGATCAGCTTAGAAGAGCAAGTCACAGATAATAAATGCATTCCAGCAATGCCTGGCACCAAGGCATTTCCAAGGTGTTGACAGTGAGGAGGAGGAGGGAGGTATACTTGGCTTCCAGCAGCTGGAAAAGAGATCAGAATATGGTTTCTTTCCTCCCCCACAAGGAGAAGGGCTGGAGGTTCCCTGCTCTGGCCACAGCTTTGCTTGGGGTCTGTGTGGAGAGGGAGGGGGCCCACCCTGAGCTGATCCCCAGGGTGAGGGGCTGGGCTGTCCCACAGGGGCCATGCTCACTCCTCGAGGGGACTGAGGGTCCCCTGCCCCTGAAACCTCTGTCACCAGCTTGGGATGTCCATGGGTCGTCTGCTGCTCCTCACTCCCTGGGCGGGACAGGCTGGGTGGGTCGCACATCCCTGGGCTGGGAGGGGGAAAAAGAACAGCCCCAATTCCAGAGCTCCAGGAACACTGGGACACCACTCCCGGGGATGCACAGGGTGGGACTGTTGAGGGTCTGTGCAGGGCAGGGTGCTGGACTGGATGGTCCCTGTGGGTCCCTTGCAGCTCAGGATATTCCATGATTTATAGTCCTCTTGGTACCACACCACGCTGTCACCTTTGGGGTTTTTTAATGATTTTTAAATCTCTTTAAAGGACTTTTAAAGCCACAGATTTTAAAGGATTCTGCAAAGCAGTGTCTGAAACACAGGGCTCTGTGGTGGAGCTAGGGGTGTCAGTGAAGGCCCAGGCTGTGCAGTGCTTTCAGATCCTCTCCCCATCCTATTCTGTGCTCTCCTTGACATTAGAATTGTGGTGCAGCCACCACAGGGCTTTGTCTGACAGCTGCTCCACTCTGGGATTTCCTTACTTGATTTCTCAATTTGGGAAGTCTTGGGGGACTCAGTGGCTGAATGGCCATTGTTTACTCCAGGCCTAGGAAGGACATCAGGACGTGTGCCCACACTGCTGGCCTGGGAGATTGACTTGGACACACAGCACAAGGAGTCTGGGCAGCCACAAAACACAGAGTGACTCATCCAGCTTCAGAAACGACTTTCAGCCTCCTCGAAGGTCGCTGGTGCTTCTCCTCACTCTGCAAGGGCTGAGGTGGATTACAGCAGGGGAAAATCCCCCCCCAGGGGTCCCGAGGAAGGCACTGGAGTCCTTCCTCAAGGTGACCACTGCAGGCTGTGCCTCCTCCTGACCCTCAGGGAGTGTGGAGGGGCCTCCCCAGCTCAGCCACTCTGTGGGAGCGTCGGTGGCTCAGGCGGTCAGGACAAACAGAGACGAGAGATTGCTGAAGCCAGGTCTGGGAAGTTGTGGTTTATTGCAAAGGGCAATTATTGTTATTATTGTTATTTATTATTATTGGGTGCAGGGGCCCTGCTTGGAGATGCCAGCACAGCTCGGAGCAGGCTTGAAAGAGAGTGAGGAAAGAGAGAGAAAGAGCAAGAGAGAGAGAGAGTGCTAGTGCCTAAAGTTCTCGTTACAGTACAATAAATTTCCTTCTGTGCTGAATATTTTAATTCTCACCAACCAATCTAGTACAAGATACAAATCCTATAGCATTTACATACAGCCTATAAGAATCATTACATTACCACACTGTGTTACATTTTAAACCCTAAAACTGCTCTTTGGACCCCTTCTGCCAAGCTAGTAGGGTCTGCTCTGACTCTTGGACCTGTCTGCAAGCAGAGGGTAGTGTTTAATCAAAAGGGGGTTACCTCCAGCCGGCCATACCATTGTTTTCCAGTTGTTCAATAACTAAAGCTTGGTATCTCAAAGATTGCTTTCATTCCAATCTCACCTATAATTTCCATATTCTCAAACTCTTTTGCCAGGCAATCATATTTATAAGGTTTTCCTGTTTCATCCTTCCCAACACCACTCTGTTTCAGGAAGGCCAAGAGCTGCCATTGGATAGAGAGAAAGAAGACTTTCCAAGGGATCTGCTGAAGCTTCCAACCCTGTATCCCATCTCTGCAGGGATGGGATCTGCACGAGCCCCTGCACCTGGCACCCTCCTGATGGACACTGCTGGTGAGGGTGCAGAGCCAGGAGGAGCAGAATTCTTCTCTCAGCCCAGGTCCAGCTCATTAGCAAAGGACTCTTTGATGCCTGAGAGCTCAGCCATGGGAAGGGTCAGCAGTGCCTGGCAGGATGTCCCTCCTGAGCCTGCCCTTCAGCCCACACATGGGGAGGAAGGCACTGACTGGGCAGGAATTCTGTGGTGCATCTCCTGCTCTGCATTTGACCCTGCTCCTCTCAAGCTCTTGGGACAATTTGCATATTCCCTTTGAAAGGGCATTTTTGTGACTGCTGTTCATTGACTGGGATGTTTGGAATGCTGGGTCAGGGGGATGAGCCCTCTGTAAAGTCCCGCTCTGGTCTTTGCAATGAGGGAGCAGCACCCTACAAGAAACAGCTGCTTAATAATTTGTATTGTGCCTCATTATTAAAACTGGGTCCTCCACCCACTTTCTGAAGATCTCAGAGCAGTTTTCTAAATGACAATTTAAGATCTCAGAGCATGTCTGTCAATGCCAGTTTAACTCAGCTGGTTTTATTGTCTGGTCAGGTTCAGGGACCAACAAGGAGGGGCTGGGGGCCTTGGACTGGCTGCTGCAGGCAGGGATAAAATGAGGCCCCTGGACAGAAGGAACAGCCCAGTTCCTGGGAGAATTCCAGCCGGTGCACAGTGGGAAGAAAGGAGAGGAAGCCAGGATGTGAACACCCCTCAGACCAGGGGTTTGTGGCCCAGCAGAGCATCCTAGACTGGGTTTAGGCACTGGGCTGGCAGCAGCAGCAAAGATGAGATTAACTCTGCAGCTTGTTCATCCTTCCTGTGTCCCAGGATGTTCTGCAGAACCAGAGCTCCTGGGAACATTCCTCATCAACCTTCCTTCCCCAGGCCACTGGAGGGGAAAAGTCACAAATAATTCCAGAGCCAGGAGAAGAAATGAGATGTCCACACTTCTCCAATGATGTCTTGTATCCTTCACACCTCATTTCCTCACAACAAACCTCCTACCCTTGGGAGCCACTCCAGGACCACTTTGTCCCAAAGGTCTGTGCTGGAAGGGACCCCTGATGGTTTATTCCCACACTAGACCAGATCTCTGCTTCTGGATCTGCAATCCCAGAATGTTCTGAGCTGGAAAAGACTCACAAGGATCACCCAAGTCCAGCTTGGTAACTCTTGGTCCATTCAGCCGTTCCAAGACTTTCCCCACCTCTCTGGTGACCTGTCCCAGGGCTTCACCACCATCCCAGGGAACAATATTTTCCAATTCCCAACCTGAGCCTCCTCTACTTCAAGCTGTAGCAAACCTCCCTTGCCCTGCCGCCTCAGAAATTGGCTGCATCACCTTTTCAACTCCTTGCCAAGCACAGGGAGCTCCCAGACCCCTCTTATCCTCCTGCTTTTTGCCAGAGCCACCCCGCTCTGTCCTCATGTGTCCGTGTTCCTCTCCATAGGGCACTTCTCCAGGTGACTGTAAGTTTCGCCAGACCCTCCATGGCACTATGACCACCCTCTGCAACAAGATCCAGAGCACTTTGATGTCTCCAGCCCAGCACTGCTCCAGGCAGACATGGAAAATTGTCAGTGCTGCTGCAGGAGCCTCCCCTGCTCTGGATTTTCTCTATTTCGTTGACCTTCAGTTGGTTCTTTTCATCCTGCACCACTGAGCATCCCAACAAAGGCAGTGTGAATAATGTTGTGCCTCTGGATCCCTTGGGAGCACCAGGACAGGCCTGGCTGGGTTTTGTGTCCATCACATCCTGGCTGGGTAAGAGGAGGTGAAAGCTCTTTGCTCTTGTCAGCCATCCTGGGAACCATCCCTTCGGCTGAAAGAGCAGCTTATTTTGGACTACTGAAGAGGATATGGTCACGCAGAGCCAGGCACACTCTGGGAGCCCTTCAGAGGGGTTCTGGACACCCTCTGTAATCTAGTTTATCTCCACTGTGGCCATAATTCCCATTCCCACATTAAGCAGGACCAGGACGTGTCCCTTTCCTGCATTTCTCTGATCCCAGCAGCTCCTGCATCGCTCGCTGTGACTTCCCTGGTGCTCCTTGCATCCTCCTGCTGCTACTGCTGCTTCCACCTGCCTTGGGGCCACCGCAGCAGTTCAGGCAGCAGCCACCAGGCTGCTGTATTTCCCTGGAAATACCAGAACAGGTTCTGCATATGTAAAAGCCTGGTAACGGTGACTCTCTGAGAAGGAAATGAATATTCCTGAGCCGGCACTGGCTCCAGACACAGCCTAATCACAAAGTGCCTCCCAGCAGGCTCCTCCTGCTCTTATCTCCTCCTTCCCAGCTGCTCCAAGGGCTGGTATCCTGAATGATCTGTTCTTCAGGCTCCATAAGGGGACTTAGCACCCAGTCTGTCTTGAGAGGAGCTTTTAGTCCCACATCCCAGTCAGAATTATCAAGGAAATATCTCAGAATCCCAGGAGGGGTCACCTGGAAGGGCCCCCAGAGGGTGACTGGTGCCACCTCCCTGCTCCAGCAGGGCCAGCCCAGAGCCCAGGGCACAGCAGTGTGTGCACACAGCTCTGGAACAGTCCCAGCAGCAGAGCCCAGAGCCTCTCTGGCCTCTGCTCAGGGCTGGGCCCTGCCCAGGGCAGGAGTTGTGCCTCCTGTGCAGGGGCAGCTCCTGGGCTCAGCCCTGCCTGGAGCTCTGGGGCCATGGCTGGGCACAGAGCAGAGCTGGGACAGACTGGGACAGACTGGGACACACTGGGACTGACTGGGACAGACTGGGACAGACTGGGACTGACTGGGACGCACTGGGACACACTGGGACTGACTGGGACACACTGGGACTGACTGGGATTGACTGGGACTGACCGGAACTCACTGGGACACACTGGGACACACTGGGACTGACTGGGACTGACTGGGATAGACTGGGACTGACTGGGACAGACTGGGACAGACTGGGACAGACTGGGACACACTGGGACTGACTGGGATAGACTGGGACTGACTGGGACTGACTGGGACTGACTGGGACACACTGGGATAGACTGGGACAGATAGGGACAGCTCAGCCCCAGGAGCTCCTGTCCCTGCTGTGCTGAGGATCCAGGGCTGCACACAGCACCCAGAGCAGCCCCCAGGGCTGGGCACAGGGGCAGGATCACCCCTGACCTGCTGGGAATGCTCTTCCCAATGCATCCCAGGATCCCATTGGGCCCCAGGCCACTCTCCTGGCTCAGGGACACCTCCCTGTTCCCAGGTCCTTCCCACTGAGCTGGACCAGCAGGTCCCCCCAGCCTGTGCTGGCTGCTCCTCCCCGGGTGCAGGACCTGCATTTCCCTGGTTGAACTTGGGACATTTCCTCCCAGTATCTCCCCAAAAGCTCCCAGAAGATGCACACAGCTGGGTTGGGTTGTCCCATCCATAGTTTTCCATCCAGTCTTTAACCTTGGGAGACCCTGAGGACCAGCTCCATCTCTGCATCCCAGAACACTCCATCTAAATTCAGCAGGGATCCAGCACCCAGAAGACCTCCTCAGGTGTGTCTTGAGCAATAATAATGCTTTTCATAAGAAACAAACATTGGGCAACTTTGTGATTAAACTTTTATATGTTAAACATTAAAAAAAAACAACAGCTCCACTGAGTTGCATGTGTGAGTGGTACTCAGAGATAAGCCAGGAAGCTGCTATGAATATGGATCAAAGAGCCTTCATGGAAGGGCTCCATCTGAAAATTCTGTGGGGGGGGGGGGTGGTTGACAAAATATCCATGGAAGGAAAAAGCAAATATTAAAAAAAAAAAAAAAAAAAAAAAAAAAGGCAAGGCAAATAATGAGAATTCACTCTGCTTCCTCAGCTGAGGATATCCATTGGAGAGGGGTGGAGTATTCATTTGAGAGAAGGGCATTTTCTGGGAATTTTGATGAAAATATCCACCATAGGAGTGACATTTGGGGCCTTGCAGATTGATGCAGCTGCTGCTGTTTGTAGCAATTTCTACTTCCCTTAGGAATGCTGTGATTTGGATAATCTTCCTCTGGAAAGTATAAGCCCTGGCCCAGCCCCTGTGGAGTGTCTACAAATGGGGAATGGGGCTGGGAATTCCTGTCTAAGGGTATTTCATGGAGATTTGGGCTCTCTCAAAGATTTCCAGAGAATGGTGCAGTAATGGGCAGCCTGGGAGAGCTGGGGTGCTCAGCTGGAGAGGAGAAGGCTCCAGGGAGAGCTCAGAGCCCCTGCCAGGGCCTGAAGGGGCTCCAGGAGAGCTGGGGAGGGACTGGGGACAAGGGATGGAGGGCCAGCACACAGGGAATGGCTCCCACTGCCAGAGGGCAGGGCTGGCTGGGATATTGGGCAGGAATTGTTCCCTGAGAGGGTGGGCAGGCCCTGGCACAGGGTGCCCAGAGCAGCTGTGGCTGCCCCTGGATCCCTGGCAGTGCCCCAGGCCAGGCTGGACACTGGGGCTGGGAGCAGCCTGGGACAGTGGGAGGTATCCCTGCCCATGGCAGGGGTGACACTGGATGGGCTTTAAATTCCCTTCCAGCCCAACCATTCCACAACTCTGTGATATTTCAGCACTTCCTGCAGTCTCTGTGATCACCACCATCCCTGCTTTGGCCCAGGAGCTGGAAAGGTTTGTGCCCCTGTCCTTCCCGAGGGTCCTGCTGTGAACAACACCCTTTGCAGACAGCACACAGGAGCTGGGTAATGCTGAGCTGTTTCCAAGGAAATGCCCTTTTCTCCCAGAGTGGTGTCCCAGGCTCCCTGTGGTCCTGCAGGGCTCAAGGGGGTGCTTGGAGCTGGGGACAGCGACTCTGCCCAGGCACCTCAACTCCAAATCCCAGGGGCTGAATCCCTTTTTAGCACCTTTATCCATCCATAAACTGCTCCTTTATTTATTTCCTAGCTCTCCCTTTCACCACCACCTTTGCATATGAAAAAACCCAGTTGTTTTTTTGCAGGTTTAATGATTTTTCCTGATTTCCCACCTAAAGTAGGGCAGTTGTTTTATCCCTGGACTGGCTGCTGCTCTCTATGTAGTTTAATAAGGTTTACTTTCATTATTTACACAAGGTTTTGTTTGTTTGTTTGCACTTCTCCAGTAAATTTAACATAAAATGCTACCAGGAGCAAAGAAAAAGAATAATTTTGTAAATTTGTGGGTTCTTAGGGGAAAAAGACAACAAAGAAACAACAGAGAAATTATGTTCCCAACTAAAACATCAGAATTAGGTCTTTAGGGAGCCCTTGGTCACTCTGAGGAGCAAAAGGAAGGTTTGACATTATTTCAAAATATTTTTTGCACTTGAAAGTGAGAAAATTTGACCACTTCAGCCACTACATTTTGTTTAAATGCAAGTCACATGGTAAACCCCTCCTAGGAACCTGAACTCTGCAATTCTTGCCATAAAGCTGGGGGATAAAAAGAAACATTTAACCCTAATAATCACCAATGATATTTTGTTATTGTTAATACCCCACTATCAAACACAAAGAAGGGAGCTGAGGTTAAGTGTGAGGAATAAAGATGCAGGATCTGGCTCTAAGGATGGTTCTCAGGTAGCAGGAGACCCCAGGCTGACAAATAACACAAGGAAGATTAAAAAAATGTCTCAGGACCAAAGTAGAACCATGGTTCTTGCAGTGAACCAACTCCAGCAGTGCAAGGATGGAATCAGCAGAGATGGAGCAGAAGAAGCAAACATGGAATGAGGGTGGGAGGTGATGGAAGGGCTGTCACCTACTCCACAGCACCTGGGGGATGCCCCACAGCAGCAAGGAAAGACTTCTCCTGGAGGCCAGGTCACCTGCACCAGGAGCTGCTGGGATCTCACTGAGGCAGCCTTGGCACTGCTGATGTTCACTTGCATTTCCTCTAATGAGATTATGTTCATGTGAGTGGGGATGCTGCAGGAGATGAATTTTTCCCACAGCATTGGCGGAAGCTGGATGGGATGGCCTGGGGAGATGGGCTTGGCGTGGCCCTGGCTGCCAGGAAAATAGTGGGGAAGTTGGAACAAATCACCAGCAGCACAGGGATAAAATAAACCCCTTGATCAGCTTCCAGCAATGGCAAATTATGCTGGGAGGGATTCCACAGCCTGAAGAAGCTGGGCAGGAACTCAGGATCAAATTCCTGTCCCTCCAGGATGGGGTAGATGATGGGAAATCCAGGATGGCAGCGCTGGTCTCCTCCCTACCTATGCCAGGATACAACTTTGACTCCCCATGGGCAGCCTCAGACTTTCTCTTCATCTGCTGCCCTCACATTATAAATATTCATGATCAAAATCATCCTTTTCCTGCTCAGGAAATAGAAAGCTCAAATAAAATTTATTAATGTGTCCATTTTCCTGCACATATTTCAGAGCCTGATTTCCCAGAAGTTTATCCAGGGCACATTCACTGTCACAGAGCTTTCAGTGCTGAAGAAAAGAGCGAGGACACGAAAAGCCTGGAATGGGGAGAGCTCCACTGGGATCATTTACCTTCCCAGTCCCCTGCTATTGCCACCTGCAGATGGTTCCAGGAGGGGACAAGGAATGGTGGAAATTTCCTGGAAAGGTGTGAGGGCTGGGTGCCAGGCTCAGTGTGACATGGGATCTCAGCAGGGCATGCTCCAGGGAGAGAGGGCTGGGCAAAACAGGAGCAGCCTGTGGGGATGGGCAGGCAGCAGAGGTGGGAGATCCTGGGGTGCCCTGGAGGGGATGAGGAAGAGCATTCCCAGCAGGTCAGGGGATCCTCAGCACAGCAGGGACAGGAGCTCCTGGGGCTGAGCAAGGGCCTGGAGCAGCTCTGTGCCCAGGAGAGGCTGATGGAGCTGGGGCTGCTCAGCCTGCAGAGGAGCCCAGAGAGAGGGGACACAGCCCTGGGCGTGCCTGGGGGTCCCAGTGTGTCCCAGTCAGTCCCTGCCTGTCCCAGTGTGTCCCAGTGTGTCCCAGTGTGTCCCAGTCAGTTCCGGTCAGTCCCAGTCTGTCCCAGTGTGTCCCAGTCAGTCCCAGTCTGTCCCAGTCAGTCCCAGTCAGTCCCAGTCTGTCCCAGTCAGTCCCAGTGTGTGCCAGTGTGTCCCAGTCAGTCCCAGTCAGTTCCGGTCAGTCCCAGTCAGTCCCTGTCTGTCCCAGTCAGTCCCAGTGTGTCCCAGTCTGTCCCAGTCTGTCCCAGTCAGTCCCAGTCTGTCCTAGTCAGTCCCAGTCTGTCCCAGTGTGTCCCAGTGTGTCCCAGTGAGTTCCGGTCAGTCCCAGTCAGTCCCAGTCTGTCCCAGTCTGTCCCAGTCAGTCCCAGTCTGTCTCAGTGTGTGCCAGTGTGTCCCAGTCAGTCCCAGTCTGTCCCAGTCTGTCCCAGCTCTGCTCTGTGCCCAGCCATGGCCCCAGAGCCCCGGGCAGGGCTGAGCCCAGGAGCTGCCCCTGCACAGGAGGCACAACTCCTGCCCTGGGCAGGGCCCAGCCCTGAGCAGAGGCCAGAGAGGCTCTGGGCTCTGCTGCTGGGACTGTTCCAGAGCTGTGTGCACACACTGCTGTGCCCTGGGCTCTGGGCTGGCCCTGCTGGAGCAGGGACATGGCACCAGTCACCCTATGGGGGGCCCTTCCAGGTGACCCACTCTGGGATTCTGTGATGTGGAGATGCGGCAGGGAATGCTCTCCCCAGGTGTTACAGACAAAGTGCTTCAAACTGATCCCCAGGAGAGGAACTGCTAAAGATAGACACAATGTTCTGGCTCAGACAGGTTGGGATCCCCAATCCAAACTGAGCCATGAGAGCACAGGGATGGAGTCCTTCCCCCAGGAAAGGCACCTGCTGGAGGGCTGCTCCCAGAGCTGCTCTCTTGGTGTCAGGGTGTGGCATTCGTCCACCCTGACCTGAAAGAGCAGAGCTGAGTCTCAGCCCAGGGCCAGGATTAACACAGAGGCCTCAGTTCCCCCAGAGTGGCCACTGGGATTTGTGCCAGTCCCTCACACACGGGTGAGTTTCCACTTCTGCAATCTGAAATGGGATCAGATCCCACCCAAACTGTGGCACAGACTGGGCAGGCAGCTTGACAGGGAGCAGGGAGCCCTCAGCACATCCCCATCCTGCCTGTAGCTCCTGGGGACACTTCCGGGGAAATCAGATCTAATCACATCTTCAGAGCCAAAATATTTAAGTCTCATAACTGGCTGCACAGCTCCATGGAATTTATCGCACGTGAGCTGAACCAGATCAACTGCTGGCACCTGTACTTTGAGCCCACAACAACTCCCTGAACTCAGCCCTGGCTTTAGGAGCTTGGCTGAAGCTTTATCATTTTGCACCTCTCACCTGCTGAAAGCACTGCCCCGGATAACTCTGGGCTCAGAAAATGCATTTTGATCTCTTAATTCTGTAAGTGGAGCAGGATCAGGTATGAGATGTGGGTTTTGTAGAACCATGGAATCACCAAGGCTGGAAGAGACCTCCCAGATCCAAGTCCAGCCTCCTCAAAAATGAGTGAGTAGAACCATTCTAGGAAAAATCCTGTTTCTCTGAGACTTCTTGCAGACAGCTGGGCTTGGATGTGGAGCTCTGTGTGGGTTGGGAGCAGAACCATTATCATGTCCAGATGTTGCAGCTAAACTTCCCAACTGGACCCAGAATTCCCAAGAATTTTACGAGAAAGGAAGGTGTGACCCTGCCCAGGTGCTCACACTCATGTGGGAGGGGACAAGGGCTGAGCTGTTTGGGGACAGTGACAAAATATCCATGGGACAATACACATCACAAGGCTTGGGGGAAGCTCCCAGGAGGTGAAGCGGCTTCCAGGGAACTTCTCCAGCTCCTTGAATGCCTCCCCTCTCAGCATAAAACTGGAAATAATAGCTGCAGTCAAATCCAACACTGAGTTATTTGCCCAAATTCCAGGGAAAACACCAAGCTGGCTGTTATATAAAAATCAGAAGTGGTGAGGCCACTGGCATTGAAAAGGTTATTTAATATACAGCACTGAAATCACAGGTTCTGCAGAGCTCAGAAACATTTCCTGGGCAATTTTTAGATTGCCCAGCACAGCCCTGGCTGGGGTTTGATTCTCCTTTGATTCCCAGCATTGCAATGAGAGATGGAATTTTCCATAAGAATGGGTTTGGGCAGAAGGGTCTAACAGACAAATGAGGTAGCATCAGAGAGAAATAACATCATAACATCCCTGGGGAGAGTGGGGAGTCAGAGGCCTGCTGGGAAAATGGCAGAGGCAGCAGTTCCAACAGGGACATCAGTGAGATTGAAGGGGAATAAGCAGGACAGGATGGGCACTGGGAGCCCTTTGAGGAGCAAGACCTGAGTGAGGAGAAACCCTTTAAGGCTGAACAATTATTGAGCTGCATCACTGAGAATGAAAGGAAACCTATTCTGGTAAACCACTGTCAAACTGGGCAGAAATTAGTGCTGGGTGAAAGTCCCCCAGAGCAAGGATGGTGCCAAGGGGTCTGGGAATCCACTGGAAACAAAAAGCAATCAGGGAAAAACACCTATGGAAGCTGTTTTTCCCCATCTCTGCTTTTCCCTTCTACCTCTGAGGCAGTGTCTCACTGTCCCCATGCTTTTCACCACTCCAAGCACAGCAGAGCCAACAGGAAACTTGAGTACTGCCATCTCTGACAGCCTTCAGTGCCCTCCAGTTTCATCTTCAGACAAGTCCAGGCCTGAGTCCTCAGCTCAGGGATGGTGGCTGTGCAAGGACTCCCTGCTATCTGCTGGGGAGTTAATCACTAGCAGGGCAGGGGCTGAACAGAACCAACAGGGTTTTCTGAGAAATAATTGGCCAATTCCAATCAGTAGTCAGGAAAAAGGTGTAAAGTGGTACGTTTCAGAGAATCACAGAATGTTCTAAGCTGAAGGGACCCCCAGGGATCATGGATCCAGCCCCTGTCCCTGCCCAGACCCCCCAACACCCCCACCCTGTCCATCCCTGGAGCTCTGGCAGCCTCGGGGCCGTGCCCATTCCCTGGGCAGCCTGGTCAGTGCCAGCACCCTCTGGGGGAAGAGCCTTGCCCTGAGCTCCAGCCTGAGCCTGCCTGGCCCAGCCCCAGCCCTTCCTGGGGGCTGTCGCTGGCCCAGAGACTGGAGCTGCCCTCGGGAAGGTGTTGAAGACCCCAGTGAGTCTCCCCTGTCTTCTCTTCTTCAGCCTGAATAAAACAAGTCACTCACAATTTTAGATCTGAAATATGAGATTAGGAGGGCCACAGGATCACAGAATGATGGAATGGTTTGGGTGGGATTAAAGCCCACCCAGTGCCACCCCCTGCCATGGGCAGGGACACCTCCCACTGTCCCAGGCTGCTCCCAGCTCCAGTGTCCAGCCTGGCCTTGGGCACTGCCAGGAATCCAGGGGCAGCCACAGCTGCTCTGGGCACCCTGTGCCAGGGCCTGCCCACCCTCCCAGGGAACAATTCCTGCCCAATATCCAGTGTAGCTGGTATTAGAGCACAGGCTGAAGAGAGGGGTTCTCCCCTGATAACTCACTGTTTATTGGGAGCTGCTCAGGCAGCCACACTGAGCTCACTCTGAGCTGGACTCTGTGCAGCAGCAAGGTGCTGTCTCATTCAAGGAGAAAGCCAAGAAGAAATTAAATTCTGAGCACTGGAATGCACTTAATCATTGGCTTGTGAACTTCTCTGTGCTTTCTGATGAATGAGGAGAGTGTTCCCTAATTCCCTGATCTCGGGAAAGCTGGGATGTGCTGGGCACAGCACTGAGTTCACAGCTTCACAGGCAGCACGTCCACCACATGCAGCTCGTAAAAGCAATTGACTGGAAAGCACATAAAAAAATTCTCCTTTCATTCAGTCCTGTCAGAGTCAGGAAGAAGCAGCTCTGGAATGTCAGGAAGAATGGGAGAGCAGGAACTCTGGATAAAGAAGAAAATGCATTCAGAGCTGAGCTGAATTAATGCATGAGCAGGGGGACAGCTCAGGACTTGAGTGTCACTCAAATCTTCAGGCAAAAGTTGCTGTGCACATGAGCTGGGAAAGATCCAAACCTGGGAGAAAGATCAAACCCAGGAGATAAAACCAGGTAAATCTGGGATTTTGGGGACAAGGGCACTTTAGCTCAGGTGAGGAAGGTTCTGAACTCACAAAACTTTGCCAGCACTGCAGTTTCAGCCCCTGCAGGGATCCAGGGATAACGTGCTGCTCCTTCAGTGGAATCACCCTGTCTTTGTCAGGCTGGGCTTGTGTAGGTGGGCAAGATGCAGCAGTTGGAGCTCTCCTGCCAACTCCTCTGTTTGGATGAGAAACCATCACTTTTAGCACTCACCTACCATTCTTCTCCCTGGAGTGGCAACCCTCGGAGTTTGGGCCACGTGCTCGGCCCTTGGCTCATACCTCCAGCTGGAGCAGTCAGGAGGTGCTGACACGCTGGGGACTGAGCCTCCAGCGCTGGCATTTGGTGGTGACACGCTCACAGATCATGTGGGAAACGAGCACCAGAAGCCTCGGTCAGGTGGAGATGCTCAAGCCAGCCCCGAGTGAGGACAGCTGAGCTGGGAGCTCTCAGCCCAAGTCAGAATCAGCCCTGTAGGATGCTCCAGTTTTTGCTTTAATATATCTGTGTAGCTCCCAGTTTTGGGTTTGATGCATTGTGCCCCAAGCCTCCTGAGATTTGACCCCTTTTTTGAGGTGTTTCTCTGTTTCTCTGCTCTGTGAAGGCATTGCAGAGCTGTGATCTCAGCTGAGAACATTTTGAAGGAAGTATTGGGGAGGGCGTGTGGAGCTGAAGCCAAAGTTCTGCCCACCTGCAGTCAAGTGATTCCTGCCACAGGTTGTTAGGGAGTGTTTTAGTCCTTGCTGGCTGCAGCCCCGGCTCTGCTCCTGCTGGGATCGTGCAGCAGAGGGGCTGTCAGGAGGTGCCAGCAGGAGCTGAGACAGCTGAGGAGCCAAAGGGAAAATGCTGGATCTCAGAGCAGAACAAAGTGTGCCCAAGCACTCACCCTGAGAAGTGACAGCTTGGACAATTACCTGTGTAAAACCAAGAAACCCAGAGATAAACAAGGCCAGAGCAGAGACAGAGACATCTGGAAATCAGGAGAGAGCCTGGGGAGAGGGAACTGCGCAGGGGAAGGACTTACCTGAGAGGAGAAAAGGGCTGCAACTGAAAGCTGTTATAAGGGTTTCCAGCTCTCCTTTTCCCGGTAATTAATGAAAGAAACACAGGGCAGGAGATTGGTTTTAACTCCTTTTGTGCCCTTATTGAGGAGGTCTTTTAGGTGGGTAAGCTCAGGGAAGAGTCACCTATGTTACCGAGCTGTACCCTCTGGTCACCGCTGATAAAGAGGAGAAGGAGAAGAAGAAGGAGGAGGATGTACAAGCCGATCCTGCGGCTCACGCTGCAGGGTCAGGATTCCGGCTCACGGGTGTTCCCAGGAACTCATGCTGTTTGGCTCAGCCTAGGGTGGGTCTTTCTAGAGGATGTCTTTCTTTTCGGTCACCTTTGAGGTCATGGCGAGAATGTGCCCACAGGTTGGAGACTATCCTTTGGTAGCTGGAGGTCCCACCCTTACAGAGTGTCTTTCATAGGTCGTGATTTTGAGTGGGCTTGTTGTTCTAGGGACTTTTTGGTGCCAACCGGACTTCTGCTTGGAGCCAAGCATTATGGGAATCTACTTCATTTCCATATTGGGCGGTGTCTCATGGTTTGATGAGCAGGCGGGAGCAGCAGAGGCCTAACCCGATGGAAGGGAAGGGGAAACTCGGGATTTGGGGAAGAAGGGAATATATAACTTGGAATACAGGTGTGAAAAATGAGGTTCACTTTCCTGGTAAAGTTTAAAAATGTTTAATAAAGACAATATGAGAAATAATAGAGCAAAGAAATACTGTCATGACCGGGTGTCTTGGCCCGCTGCCAGAAGCACACTGGTGTCTTGGAACCCCCCCTTTTGATTCTTTTCCTCATGCACGGACTTATGCACATTCACTTTTCCAGGAACTGCATAGTCACTCCTTGGCTTTGGTCTTCATGCATGGACTTATGCATATTCATTTTTCCAGGAACTGCTCTGTATGGTCACTCCTTGGATCTGTCAAGCGTAATCCCACTTTTATTCGGTTATCATCTTTTTGATTTGGGCTTTGGTCCTTTCTTTCACAAAAAATGAATGCTGATAGTCACTTGGGCCTCTTCTGGAAGTTATCATATCTATTCAGGCAGCTGAAACACACTACACCTAAATTCTAACTACAGCAAAGAAAAACCTTATATATTTATTCAGACAGTAAAATTCTACTAGAGAGAGAAAAAAAATAAACTATCATGCTTATAACATTAATTCCAAAATTTGTGAAAAGCCAATACTAAAATATGCATTTATAACACAGGGGACCAGGATGATGTGAGGGTACAGTGTCGGCACAAGCAATCTGAAACAACAGGTAAGTGACAGCATAACTTCAAATAATACAATACATAACAACAAACAGTATAACGATGCAACATGCAACATACAATGCATAACAGTGCTTAACTTGGAGTCTCTTGGGTTTTATTTATTTCAATTAACACCCGCTACCCGCTGCCTGCAGCTGCTCCTCACTAACACACAGCAAGGGAGCTGCTATTCGGCTCCTGCACAGAGCCAGGGGAGGGGCAGCCCCATGTCCCTCGTGTCTCCCTCCCAAAAAACCACATTATAAGTGGTCCGAAGGGATTGCCTTCCCACATTATTCCCCTTCCTGCTGATGATGACGTGATGTTGGGAAGTGCTAATGGAGATGAGTGGCAGAGCAGGGAAACTGCTTTTGATAATGCAAACCAAGAGAACTCAGTGAAGGAAAATGACTAGAATTTTTTGAGCTCACTCAAGTTCTTTCACTCAAATGATGAAAGAATATTTTGCCTTTTTTATTCAGGGCCTTTAAAATAACAGGTTCACTAACAGGAAAAAACTCTGTCAATTTGAAACAACAAAACCCTGTCATTTAGAGAGAAAGGAGTCTGAGTGCTGTCGCATGGGGAATATTGACATAGAGCATTTTCTCATTTCCAAACCAAAATATTTCCTTCTAGAAAATGTGAAAATGAGGTGTTTTGACATGTTCAAAAAATTCTCTTTTACTGCCTTCTCTGATGAAAGCACTTGGCAAATTCAGACAGCAGCAATATAGAAAAGTTTCAGTCCCTGAAACTTCCAGCCTGTGGATAATTGTGTTCAGCTCAGAGCCCGGCTCAGCTCTGGCAGCTGTGGAGCTACAGGTGCCTGGATCCAGGTACTGATGGATGTGCTCTGCTTCTTCTTGTAAAACCCCCCGTGCTGAAAGGCCTGGGAATCCTTGAATCATGACTGGGAGGAGTCAGAAAAGGTGCAAGTGCTTCCACTGACCTCAAATTCATGGAATCCCAGGGTAGTTTGGGTGGGAAGGGACCTCACAGCCCATCCAGTGCCACCCCTGCCATGGCAGGGACACCTCCCACTGTCCCAGGCTGCTCCCAGCCCCAATGTCCAGGGATCCAGGGGCAGCCACAGCTGCGCTAGGAATTCCATCCCAGCCCCTGCCCACCCTCCCAGGGAACAATTCCTGCCCAATATCCCACCTAAATCTCCTCTTTTTAAAGTCATTAGCTTTATTCTACTTGACAAGGATATTGTACTTTAACTGTGTATTTCCTGTTCCATCCAGGAGCAAGGATAATTTTCACAGACTGAGGAATGTTGGGTCCTGGCTCTTCAGACAAATGATTTGCCTGGGAATTATCTCCCTCATTAGGCTTCTTTACCTAGGGCAAAGTTCAGCATGGTCCAGCAGTAGTCCCAGGTTTCCTCAGAGTTTGTTCCCATACCCTCTGGAATTTTTCACAGATATGCATTCCTGCCCAACATCTCACCCAGCCCTGCCCTCTGGCAGTGGAAGCCATTCCCTGTGTGCTGGCCCTCCATCCCTTGTCCCCAGTCCCTCCCCAGCTCTCCTGGAGCCCCTTCAGGCCCTGGCAGGGGCTCTGAGCTCTCCCTGGAGCCTTCTCCTCTCCAGGTGAGCACCCCCAGCTCTCCCAGCCTGGCTCCAGAGCAGAGGGGCTCCAGCCCTGGAGCATCTCCGTGGCCTCCTCTGGACTGGCTGCAGCAGCTCCAGGTCCCTCCTGTGCTGGGCCCAGGGCTGGGGCAGCTCTGCAGGTGGGGTCTCACCTGAGAGGGGCAGAATTCCCCCTGTCCCCAAGCTCAGGTTTCCCGTGTCAGATCCCAAGCTGCCAGTGCTCCCTGATCACTAATCCATGAAACCCAAATTGTTCCTTAATCCCTTTGCCATGTGATCCCAGGGCAGTCCATGAGCACACAGGGAAACACGGAATTGTGATGAGGAGGCCCTGGTTACCAGCTCAGCCACCAAATGTCAAGCTGCATTTTTAGCTCTGAATGGAATTAATTTGCCAGTGTTCCCTCGTTAAATGTCAGGTCCTTATGACTTGTATACATTAAACAATTCACAAATTGGAAAGCACTTGTGTAATCAAGTTAAGCGTGAGATGGACAGATTCCCTGCACCTAAACAAACCTGAAACTTTCCTTTTCCAATTAATATTTCATTTTGTAACAGCCGCCACATTAATTCTTAATTAAATGCTTATTTGAGACACTCTACTGAGTAGTGTGAACTAATGAGGAACAATATGAATTGTTTATCCAGCTTCCACTTCTTTTCCTTCAAAAAAGGGAACTGGTGTTTGGATGACTCCTTTCATGTCTGGCTTTTCCCTAAAGTGATTTACTTACAGAAGAACTTCCACAACAACAGGTTGGAAATGAGGGCAAATTCCCTTGCTGAAAGGGCTGGCAAACATTGGAATGGGAAGTGGAGGATTCGCCATCCATGGAATAGTTCAAAAGCTCTGTGGATGTGGCACCTGGAGACATGGTTTAGTGCTGGCCACCACGATGATCTCAAAGGGCTTTTCCAGCCTTAATGATGCTGGGATTCTGTGGTCAGAAATCATGGGTTGGTTGGGGTTGGAAGGGACATAAAAGATCATTTACACAAATGTTCATCATGTTCTGATTGTGGCTGGTCTGGTTTGATCCAGACAACCACAGGCTAAAAAACTCTGGAACTAAAATTTCATATCCATCTTCCCAGCTAATTCCACAAAAATCTCCAGAAGGAACTTTCCAAATGTCTTTTCAACCCAAAACCAGAGGCAATGCTGTTCTTAGCTCATGCTCAGAGCTTGTGCAGAGGCACTTGAGCCTCCCCTGAGCCTCCCCCAGCTCTGCAGCCCCTGCTCTGCAGCAGGGGCAGCTCAGCCCCTCCAGCTCAGCTCAGGCCTGCCCTGGAGTTGGAGTATTTCCCAATAAACCTGAGAACCTCTGGCACTGGGAGTGCTGAGCAGGCATTTTCCTGGCCTTGTCCCCTCTCAGAGCTCTTGCATTCACACCCTGTGGCTCAGTGTGTGCACTCAGGGCTGTTTGCACCTACACTGATGACAGCCTTTATTGACCAGGGACTTGTCCTGCCATTTTATCACTTTTTATCACCTCCTCCTTCCGAACTGGGAGCTCTTCCCTCAGCTTTTCACAAGCACCTTTAGGTTTGACTGTGCTGGAGGCTGTTGAAGCACAGAAAATTTGGGAGTTTGAGAACCACACCTTACAAAACCAGCAAAAAACTCGCTGGGGAGAAAGTTAAAAGGCACAAGGTCAGGCCAGATTTTTTGGGAAGCTCTGCTGGCATTTTCCCTTCCTCAGAGAAGCTCATTGACTGTCTTGGTCACTCAGAGGCCACAAGAAGCCTCTCCCCTTGCTCAGGGCAGGTCATTTTCCTTCAGGTCTGTTAGTGAAGGGACTTTAGAAGGATTTTTTGAAACACAAATTCATCATCTGGATTTTGTACCTATGAACTCC
Source organism: Sitta carolinensis (assembly GCA_032173965.1). Classification (NCBI taxonomy): domain Eukaryota; kingdom Metazoa; phylum Chordata; class Aves; order Passeriformes; family Sittidae; genus Sitta; species Sitta carolinensis. The sequence goes on along the minus strand of CM063296.1, from coordinate 13,205,798 downwards.
TTTGTCATTGACCTATGAATCCTCTATTCACTCCTATTGATCAGCTGTTACTGTGATGCAGATAGAAACACACAGTAACACACACAGCAGGTGTTCAGGCAGAGAAGAAGAAAAGAACTCTTCAGTTTATTGTTGACCTCGTATCTATCAGTTTCTGGACAGTGACCAGAGATTGGACAGAGAAGTTCCTACCTCTCCATCTCCATTGGTCACTTGAGAAGTCCATCAGGTGATACCTTTTCACAAAGGAATGCAAACATGATCCTTGTTTATCTTACAATTCATGAGAACTGACTCTATTATACTAACACAAATCAGAAGGCTTATTTTCAGGGACAACAATCAGCTATTAACTCCTTCCTTAACTCCTATTTATCACCTATTAACTCCTTCAAAGATGTCTCAGATTTTTGAAGCAGGATTTCTTTATTTATATCTAAACATCCTTTTGGAACACTTTTACCAGGCTGTGATCCCTTGGTGTTGTTCTTGGCTTTCCTGCACTATTCAAGCACAATTCCCCAGGAGGGGAATTCCCATGGACATCAGCAGGTATTGTCAGAATTGTGACCTGACAGTCGTGGGATCACTGAGGTTGGAAAAGATCTCCAAGATCATCAACCCGAGCTCCAACCAACTATTCCATGGCCACTAGACCCTGTCACAGAGTGCCACAGCTGCTCCTGTCCTGAGCCATTCCAGGGATGATGATGCCAGCACAGCCCTGGAGTGGTGCAAATGTCCAATGAAGAACTCTTTCCTGATACCCAACCTGAACATCCCCCAGTGCAACTTGAGGCCGTTTCTCCATGTTTAATGTCTTTGTTTGTAGTCTGGTTTTCCTAGGCCTGCTGTTTCTGAGTTTCTAAGTTCAGTTTCTTCATGATGTTTTGGTTTAGGAAGGCCTGGTTCTCACAGGTTTGACATAAACAGTGCCAGTGTTTTTGTCACGAGTGCAATGTTTTGGATTCTTTTCTGTGGGATGGACTCTCTGACATCTTTCGGCTTTGGCCAACGGGGTCAAGAGTTCTGGCACTCTTCCTACCAGTGAGAGTGGCCTGTTGAAAAAGGTATCAAAGGGGCTCAATTGTTTGAATAAAGGTTGGAGTCAGACCAGTTCTAAACGAGGAATTGTGTCTTTTGTTACTCGCCACAGTGACATTTGTTGATGCCCAGAAGTGTCACTGCAGGGGACATGGAGCAGTGAAGCAGAGGATCCAGGAATGCTGCACATGCCTGGAAAACCAGTCCTAGCCCAACACCACTAAATAAAAGCTTTTAAGGCTCTGCACAGGCCTTAAATATTCACTGGAATATTGGGAGAGCAAAGACATGGGAGGAATAAACACACAAATGGGAGCTTTCAGTATGCCCACAAAAGACCTTGCAATGAGCTCAGGCATAGAAATCATTTTCATGCACTCCAAATGAGTTTTCCTGGGAGCAAGAGCCACAAGATGCCATCAGAAAAGAAGAAATTCTTGATTTAATTCTGAATATTGATCCAATCCTGTTCCAGTGCAGCCATCAAGGTGGCTCTGGAATGGTGATCATTGTGTTTGTGGGAGGGAGAGAGCCACAAGCAGAAATCCCCTTTATTAAAGTCTTGCTTTAAAAAGCCATGAAGAAGTAATGACATAAGAAAAAGGAGAAGAAAAAGTAAAAGGAGCAGTAGAAAGGGCAAAGTATTTTTGGGCAAAATGAACTTATTTGGGTACAGGTTCAGCAAAACATGTTGAGGGCACATCATCCACTGAAAAATACAGAAACAGCCCTAAAAAGGTCAAACCATGGGCTGAAGGGAATTATTAAATAGGATTGTATTAAATGAGTAAGAATTTTTTTAAAAGAAAAATAGAGAGGAGCTCTCATGACTTAAACAAAACCAGAATTCAAGAGAAATAAACTTCTGAAAAACTACAAATCTGCTGAAGAACTGAAGCTTGAAACAGAAGACTTTTTCAAAATACATTAGAAGGAGACCTGCTGGAACATTATGAAATGAGGTTTAAAAGGAGATCTCCAGGACTAGGAGGGTTCCAGAAGTGAAGGAAGGTTTCATTGCTTTTCTTTGGGGCTGCCATGATGTGCCAATTGTCACAATTCTGACAATACCTGCTGATGTCCATGGGAATTCCCCTCCTAGGGAATTGTGTTTGAATAGTGCAGAAAACCCATGAACACCAGTATCAAGCGACCAAATTCAGGAGTTATCTCCGCAGATTGGGGTTTATGGACTACTCCCACTTCTCTGCCCCAGCGGGAAAACTGGAGATTCCTTCTTCCAAAAGCTCCCTCAGAAATTCTGGCCTGGTTTTTCCTGAGGAGCCCTGACCTCTGCAGGGAAGAGGTTCCCAGTCAATGGTGAAATGCTGAGACACCTTTCAGACTCCAGGTAAAAACCTGATCCCACCAAATTCGATGTTCAAATAAATCCCTTTGTGCTGTCAGAGGCTGTGACCTCTCTCCCATCTCTGCCAGTCCATGGGGACAGGCAGATCCCTGTTTGGGGTTTGCCAGCTTTGTTGGATCATTATTTCCCCATCTTTCTTCAGATTTCTCAACTCTTCTACCTGTGGATGGCATCTCCTGCCGCCCACTCCCCTTCCATAGTCAGTGAAAATACTCATAATCAGTTTGGGGAAATCTCCTTTCCAAGAGCTCAAGAAAGCAGCTGGAGCTCTGTCCCAGTTACCATACTCCCATAGTTAGCTCTGCTCCAGGGGGTTAAGCTGTAGGCAAAGGTGCACAAAGATGTGGAAAAATCCCCTTTTTCCTGGAGCAGGTCCTGGAGACCTGCAGGGAGAGTCAACCAGGAGCATCCCAAATGAGCTGAACACTGAGAACAGCCCCAGGTGTGCTTGTGCACCACAGTGCATCTTGGATTCAACAGCAGAGAGCCACAAATCTGAGTGTGTGTGTGAGAAAATGATGGAAAATTGGCATTTCCTGTCACCTGCTTTGGCCTCCCCACTAACACGAGGGTCCTGCAGGTGCCCCTGCAAGGCCAAGTGACTTTGAGAGGACCCAGCTCTGCAGGCAGGGCTCAGGGTCACCCTCCAGCTCCTCCTGGAGAAATTTCCCTTCAAAGCAGATTTTCAGCTTAAACTTTCTTGGAAAGAAAAATTCTTCCCTCTGAAGTCTCCAATTTCAGTGCAGTTTTTCTCAGGATTCCTCTTAAATACTGAGATGTTCAATTTGAAGGTTTTAAGGTGGTTTGGGGTTTTTTGTTTGTTTTGGTTTGTTTTGTTTTGCTTTGGTTTTTTGTTTGTTTTGTTTTGTTTTGTTTTAATTCCCAGAGGCTTTGGAAAATTATTTTTTAAATCTAAGAGGTTTTTTTTTTTTTTTTTTTTCTGTCAGAACTTTTCATGGGAAGAAGAAGCAGTTCCCGAGCACATATCAAGAAAATAACTTCTTGTTCTTTGCAGCTGATCCTGGTGGCCTCTGGAGGTCCAGGATTCTTCCCCCAGCTCCAGAGTTGGTTCACCCTCAAACATTGTTTGGGTCATGCCAACAGTGAGAGCAGACACAACTTCATTTTTTTTACCACAAGTACCAGGGAACTGTCCCCAGAGATCTCCAAACTTTCCTTCCTCCTGGGTGTGAGCAGTGAGTAGACACAATTCTGTGCTGGCCCAGCTTGTGTCAGGTAGAATTTCTGTCCATCCAAAATCCCCACTGATTTATTTTGTGAACCTGTGCATCAACAGTTCTGTACAAGGGTCCCTGTCTGTCAGCAGAACCAACAAGGGGGAACCTCCAAAATGAGTGGGAGATGGTCATGCTTCCTGCTCCATGGCACCAGGCCCTTTCCAAGGACAGGAAAAGCCCTCTCCACTTGTGCAAATCCCCTCTCCTGTCAGCAAAGAAGGGCTCTGTCTAAAGGGAAGGGAAATAGAGACATTATGTCAGTTCTCAGCTGCTATTTCACTCTCCCAAAGAGCTTTCTCATGGCTAGGAGTTAGCAATTCCTATATTCCCTTTAAGTTCTACTCAGCTTGAACAAATATTAAATAAGAAGTGGGACTTAGGGGAGGTGGATCGATTCCTGCAGCCAGGCAGGGATTTTGCAAGGCAGGATGCAACATCCTTGCATGGATTGTGCAGCTGAGGGCACTCTGGATAATTTCATCCTGAGGTAAAGATTCATCTCCAACATTCAGGTTTTACCTGCAGCAGAACGAGAGAGGCACAGCCAGATGGATTTACCAGTGGAGCAGTGGAAAAACAGCCCCTGGCACATCAGGGAATATCGATTTATTCCTAATCAAGGCCAGGATGTGTGGGGGTAATTTCTGTGCCAGGCAGATGATCCCGGGTGCTGCAGCTGGGAATTGCCCACTGAAACATGAGATCCATGTCCTGGGTGAGTCAGGGCATCTTGGAAGGGAGGGAGAGAAAGACCTGCTGGCAGGAGAGGGCTTGGCACTGGTGGTGACCCTCAGGAAGGGTCTGTTCCCAAGGGGAGCCAGGGTTTGTATGAAAATCCCAAGGCAGAGGATTTTATCCAGGTTAGTTTGTACCTTCCATTACCCTGCCTTACACATCCTCATCTTCATGGCACCATCCAAGGGGTGTCCAGCATGGATATCTCTGGAATGTCAGGTGGAATGCTGAGTTCAAGACGAGGAGCCGGTCCTGATGCCTCCCCCGTTGCTGTCACAGTGGCTGCCAAGCTCAGGCTCCAGCAGGACCCTCCTGTTGCAGAACAGTTCTTCCTATTCACACTGGTTTGGCTCCCAGTTTGGACCTGAAGGACCCCATCTTAACCCTTCCCTCCTCCAGGCCATGAACCTTTCACCCAGTGTCTCAGGGGGTTCCCAAAATGCCACTGCTGCTTCTCCCAGTGCTGCTTGGAGGAGCTGGAAGGGTGGATCAGGGCTCCCCTGGGCAGTCCCTGGTGACCCAGAACTGTCCACACCTGGGATCTGGCAGGAATCTGACTCCTCTCCACCAGGAGGTGCTTTCCTTGGCTCCTCCCTCCTTCCCACCAGGAGGAGCCAATCCCAGTGACAAACACAGGGCCAAATCCTTCAGTCCGGGAGCCTGCCTGGAAACAGAGGTTCAGGACAAATGCCAGTTTTCTGTCATTAATTTGGGGAGTATGGTGCCTTAAGTTTTAGCTTTTATATTTCTCAGGTTCTGTGCTGTTTTAGTGTGTGACTCTGGGTTTCACATTAAGTGTTGATGAGCTCTCTTCACAGAGCAGGGAGACAAAACAATTCCTTATCCAGCCTGGGACCAAGGACAGCCAAGACAAATTTCAGGCCCAAGAACAAAAACCATGGTGAAGTGAAGAGAGAAAATCAAGGAGAATGGAGCTCCAGAACCTGAAGATGTAATTAGACAATTAACTCCAATATGCTCATGGACCAGAACTTATAAAAGTGTGAGAACTTACAGAAGTGTGAGAAGAAGTGTCAGAAAAGTGTAGATTTATCATAACCACAGATTCTGGTGTGATTCCAGCTCTAATCCCACTAACAAGATGAGATGCCCAGCTGGTACTTAATGTGGCTGAAAGTGGGAATTCTCCTGCTGGGAAAAGCAGCCGTGTGGAACAGGAGCAGGGTTGGCTAACGAGGCTTAAATTCCAGTGTGGACCTCTGAGGAGAAGCTGTGACACTGCTGGACCAGCAGAGACAGGGGGGATTTAGGTTCAAGGGATCACATGTAATGGTGATGAAGGGAAGGTTTAATTCCATTAAATAAAGATGAAGGAATTTAAAGGTACCTAACTTCTCCCAGATTAACGGGGGGAAAAAGTCTCTGGGAAGCACTCAGAGGGAAGCTCAGCCTTGGAAAGGTCACCACAGGAAACTGGCAAGAGCATCACTCTGCCTCTCTGTGTCTTCCCAGTCTGCCAAGCCCTGCTTAGTCACAGGTTTAGACCATTCCCAAGTTTTGTGTGCCCTGCCTAGGACTGACTCGATTTTTATGGTGCTCTAGGAAAGCTCCCTCCTGACCACTCTGTTCTCCTTTGGGAGCCTTGCTGACCACAGATCCCCTTTTCCTGCCCCCAGCCTTCAGTGTCCCAAATTCCTCAGACTTTCTGAGAATGAGCCCAGCACCCAAGCCTCCATTTAGCTGCCACACAGAGACACAGCCCCACGACTGATGTTCCCAGAGCCAGGGAGGAGTTCAGAGCATTTCCCTCCCTCCTCCCTCCTTCTCTCATGCTTTACCTGGTTACTATTCAAATTCTAAAACCCAAAATCCCCAAAAAGCAGATCCTCCAAGGGCAAAGGGTGGAACAAAAGCAAGAGGAAGGGAAAGAAATTACAGTTGTGACCTCCCCATCACCTACTGTGAGGGTGGGAGTCCCTCTGCTCTGGAGCCAGGCTGGGAGAGAAGTTTCAGGGAAACCTCAAAGCCCCTTCCAGGGCTTAAAGGGGCTTCAGGAGAGCTGGGGAGGGATTGAGGACAAAGGATGGAGGGACAGCACACAGGGAATGGCTTCCACTGCCAGAGGGCAGGGCTGGGTGGGATATTGGGCAGGAATTGTTCCCTGGGAGGGTGGGCAGGCCCTGGCCAAAGGCTCTGCAACTGCTGCACAGCTAAAATGCCATTTCCATGCAGGTCATCTTTATTCAATCCCTGTACTCTGAGGCAGCTTTAAAGGTCCAGTTGAAGGCTGAGCCTGCAAATTCTGGCAAGACAAGTTGGTATTACTCAGAAACAATCCCCATCAGAACAGGCCAAACAAATGTGACCCTCATTGTCTCCAGCCTCAGCTGCCCTATTTCATTGCTGCCTTTCTCCCTCTCAGCTGAATCATCTGACTTTGTGCAGGATTCACCCATCCTGCTGCATTGAGGACTCGGCCAGACAGGAACTGACTCCACATGTTGGGGGCAGCAGCCAAGTTCCCTTGAGCAGCTCCCTAAAAACAGGGGCAACTCAAAGGAAAAAAATGCCGAAGGCTACAAAACACAGAATCCCAGACTAGTTTGGGTGGGAAGGGTCTTAAAGCCCACCCAGTGCCACCCCAGCCATGGGCAAGGACACCTCCCACTGTCCCAGGCTGCTCCCAGCCCCAGTGTCCAGCCTGGCCTGGGGCACTGCCAGGGATCCAGGGGCAGCCACAGCTGCTCTGGGCACCCTGTGCCAGGGCCTGCCCACCCTCCCAGGGAACAATTCCTGCCCAATATCTGATCTAAACCTGCTCTTTTTCAGTTTAAAGTCATTGATTTTATCCTCCTTGACAAGGATATTGTATTTTGATTGTGTGTTTCCTGTTCCATCCAGGAGCAATGATAATTTTCACAGCCTGAGAGACCCTGGATCCTGGCTCTTCAGCCAAACCATTTTCCTGGGAATTATCTCCCCATTATGCTTCTTTACCTGAAAAATTGTCCAGATGTACTCCCAGGTGTCCCACAGAGTGTGTTCCCATACAGCCCGTGGTATTTCTCAGAGATGAGCACCTCTGTACTTAATCAAGGCGACTTAAATGATGGTTTAAAGGACAAAACTTGGTTTAAAGTGCAGAAACCTTGGTTTACCAAGGTCCTCCCAAAATATTCTCCTGCTGGACAGCCCCAGGGAGGTGAACTCCTTCTTTGCCAGCCCTTCAGGACAGTGTCACTTCTCTTGAGGAACAGGCTTTGAGGGGGGATTTTAAGCACTCTCAGCTTATAAATATTTCATCTTTCTTTAACAGGCGCTGTAGATCCGCAGCCACTCGTGCACTTCACATTTACCTCAGTGTGAGTGAAACCAGGAGCTGGCAGCTTGCAGGAGCCAGGTCAGCACTTTATCTTCTGAGCCAGCACCTCCTGGCCCCACTTCCAGCCTCAGATGCCTGATCCAAGCTTTCAGCAGCTTTGCAGCAAGGGAATATCACTCCAAGATGAAGCACAGCAAACATAGGGCTGATAGAATCACTGGCAACCCTGGAGGAAGCAAAACAACTCTTAAAAACCCACACTTTTTTTTTTTTTTTTTTCTGTTATAATGGGGGAAAATCCTATATGTTTTATTTGAGTTTTTATGACAAATTAAAATGTTCCTGAGAACGACTGCTTTTCCTGGAGCATGGAAAACTTCTTCCCCACTGGAAAATCCTTCAAAGGAGAGGTGGGAGAGAAGAGAACCAATGGAGGATCCTCCAGAGCAAAGAGGAGTTCATAGCAGACAGAGCCTAACCTCCAAAAGACTTGAGGAAGAAATGAGGATTTATTGAGATTTTATATAAGAATGTAAAAGAAAGCATTGATCCAGAGAAAATGTTGCTATCTGAGGGAATTACAAATTAAATTAGTCCAATTTTTAATTCTTAAACTCTCAGTGCAATTCCTAACACTGGCAGTGCTGGGATCCCTCCTTCTCTGAGAACCCATCCCAAATGTCCACTTTCTCTAAAAGCTCTTTCCTGGAATTTCATGGAGTGGGGATCTGCAATTTTGAGCTAAAAATTCAAGTCCAAGCCATGCCCTGTGGAAAGGCCACCCTGAGGGTATCGTGGATCCCTAATGCCTGCCTGGAATGCAGATGCCAAGCTGTGAGATTCTGCTGAACATTACATTAAGGAAAGGTCCATAGAGCCAAGAAAGACCAATTAAATATTGAATTTTCTTGTGTGGAGAGCCCTCCAGCTCTGCAGGAGCCAGGAGCCTCTGTGTCACCAGGAAATTTCCCTTAGGCAGCAGCAGCAGTGACGTGTGAGGATGTGAAGGAAGCACCGGGACGCCTGAGCAGGCATCAATTAGTTTGGAGCTGAATGGGGAGTCCTGGGCACATCAGAGGCAGAATTCAATCTGTTGGAAGTGGGTGGCAGCTCCTCTGCCGTGCTGAGACAGGTTTGTAAAGAGGAAGTGTAAAAATAATAATAGGGGGGAAAGAAAAAAACCTGCAGCATTTCATGTGCAGGGGCTGAGGAGCATTTTCAACCTGGTCTGCAGCTCCCAGGAACAGTTGGGGTGCTGGAAAGTCTTCTCTGCTGAGCTCTGCAGGTCCTGCAGGACATTCAGGGCCAGGTTTTGCTGAAGGGTCAGTTTGAAGGATGGGACTTTGCAGAGATGCTGCTCAAGGGGAGGTGCCAAGGTTGCACAGTGGGATCTGTGAGTCAGAGTTTGAGAGTGCTGGGTGAGAAACTTCCACCAGACCAACACCCTGGAGTAGTGGAAGATGTCCCTGTCCATGGCAGGGTTGGAGTGAGATCAACTTGAAGGTTCCTTCCAAGGCAAGCCATTCTGGGGTTCCATGATCTCCCTTTGTCCTGAGCTCAGCTCTGGACCTTCTGGTGGCTCAATCCCAGTCCCTCAGGCCCTGGAGAAGGCAGAGGTGTCCCTGTGCTGGCAGCAGTGGATCCAGCACTCCAGGAAGGCCCTGGAGCACCTGCAAAGCAGCAGCCCCTGCTCACTGACAGCTCCAGGTACAGGGGACCTGATGGTGGTGGCTCATCCAGGGCTGCAGGGGGAGAGGGAAATTGGGATTTGGTACCTGCAGGACAAGGTGAAGGAATGTGGGATATGGTACCTGCAGGACAAGGTGAGGGAATTTGGGATTTGGTACCTGCAGGACAAGGTGAGAGCATTTGGGATTCTGTACCTGCAGGATAAGGTTTAATGCAGCTGTTGGAAGACACAGGAATCTCTGCCTGACAACGCACCCCTAATCCCTGTGGGATCCCCACAGGAGGGGATTTACCCTCCTCTCCACACTGCAAATCCCACACTTCCAGAGCCATGGATGCTTTGGAGATCCTTGAAGCCAAGAGGGAAGCATGCAGGAGGACGTGGGCTCTGTGCAGCAGCTCAATTCAGAGGGATGTGCCTATGCTTTGGAGCCTTGCATTTATTCTTGGGGGGTTTTTTTCATATCTGAAGGTCATTTCATACCAATCATGTGTGGTAAGAGGGTGTTGGATCCACCCACAGTGGGTGCAGTGCAGGGGCCACTCCAGGTTCATCCTCAGTCATGTGCCAAAGGTGAAAAGATTCCTGGTCCTTGCTGAGGTTCTTGGCCCTAATCAAGTGGGATGGGGATGAAGCCATTATTTTCCATTCAAGTCCTGATGATTTATTAATGGTGCTCAAAACTTCAAATCCCCACTCCATGAAATGCCAGGAAAGAGCTTTTAGAGAAAGAGGACATTTGGGATGGGTTCTCAGGGAAGGAGGGATCTCCACCCTGCCAGTGTTAGGAATTGCACTGAGAGTTTAAAAATTAAAAATTGGACTAATTTAATCTGTAAGTCCCTCAGAGTGAAACATTTTCTCTGGATCAACACTTTCATCTATTTTTTTTTTAATCTCAATAAAGCCTCATTTTTCTTCATGATAAAATTTAGCTCTTTTTTTGAGGATTTTCACCAGCTCCACCTACTGCTGCTCCCATCCTCTTCAACACTTCCTGACTCACTGCTGCTTCCCCTCCTCCGGATGGGGACTGGGAAGCTGCTTTCCACCAGAGGTGGGTGCAGGCTCCCCTCAGCCAGGTCTGTGATGGCAATCAAGAAAAGACACAGGGACAGGCTTGGCTCTTGCCTGGTGGAGAGGCCCACAGGACTGGGAGGCGTCTGGATCTGTCCTGTTGGGGAATGTTGACAGGATGGCTTCAGTGTCTTTCCCTTCAGGAGAGGGTCCTCAGGTTCAGTTGCTCTGGGATGAACACTTGGTCTCTCCCCAGGAATGAACTCTTGGCTGTTCCCCAGGGATGAGCCCTTGGCTGTTCCCCATGGAATGAGCTCTTGGTAAATCTCCAAGGATGAATTCCTGGTCATTCCCCGGGGCTTTGGCTGTGTTTCTGGGGGAATGTCTCTCCCTGAGCTTGCTCTGGGTCTCTGCAGGTGACCTGTGCCTCCTGCAGCAGCACCCCAGGGCTTTCTCTTTGCATTTCCAGTCCACATTCCAGCTCCAGGCTCTGAAGCCTTGCAATCCACTGGCAATTTCCTTTCTCCATTTTCCCCTCTGCCTCCACAGAATCCCATATCCTGCAGAGGAGTCTCCCAAGCTCTCCTGATCCAACAGAGCACTTTGAAACATGGATGTTTTCTTCCACTCCACAGTCTTAAAGCAGGAGACTCCAAAGGGCAAAGTGCTGGATCCAGGTCCTGGATCAACAGGAGTTCACAGAGTCATTGATCACTTCCTTGAGGCCATGGAAAAAGGGATTCCCCTGTCAATTGGGCAGGAATTGTTCCCTGGGAGAGTGGGCAGGCCCTGGCACAGGGTGCCCAGAGCAGCTGTGGCTGCCCCTGGATCCCTGGCAGTGTCCCAGGCCAGGCTGGACACTGGGGCTGGGAGCAGCCTGGGACAGTGGGAGGTGTCCCTGCCATGGCAGGGGTGGGATGAGAGGAGCTTTAGGGTCCCTTCCAACCCATTCCATTCTGTCTTTCTAATTACTCAAAGCCAAAATGTTGCTTCAGAACCACTCAGTACCTGTTTGACACCATCCTCCCATGGCAGGTTCACTTTTCTCTGGGAAAAACACCCTGGCTGAATTCCTCCAATCTCTTCCCATATAATTTCCAACCTCTGATCATTCTCTTTTCAGTTCAACTCTCTTTTTTCCTCTTTCTCACAGTGCATTCCCATGTGGGGATCACACCCTTGCCAAGCCCCTGAGGACCCTCAGCTCTTGCTGCTGAGTGGGGCTTAGGGGTAACTTTGCTCTCCCCATTAGTAAGACCCACAGAAAGCCCAGATCAGCCTCTGAAAATGGTGCTGCCACTTGTCAAACCACAGTTCACTCTGGGCATTTCATCTCCCCTTGTTCTCACTTCTCACCTGCCTTTGCTGCACTTCACCTTGTTGGTTTTATGAGAATTTTCTAATTGAATCACAAGTTGTCACCATCAGCCCTTATCCAAATTTATCCACAGAGCTGAAAGGCGTTTTTTGTTGCCTCAACATCCTTGTGTGATGCTGCTTGGGGGTCTCAAGAGGAGCTGGTGCTTCCAACATCCTGGGAGAGCATTCCCCTTGCCAAACCAGCAGCTGGAGCCCAGCTGGGACACCCTGGGTTCTGCAATCTGGAACAGATGTCCCCATTTAGGCTTTTAGTTCTGTCTGATCCCTTCTATCAGCTAAGCTGGTGATAAAAAGATGGAAATAAATACTGGCTCTTCAAACCCCCTGGAAACGTGGCACTATAAAATGAGCTGAATTGTCCAGCTGGAATAATTTTCTGTGGGGTCAGAAAGCCAGGAAAGAAACAAAAGATGGAGAAGCATCAGGAAATCTGTTCTTTACCTTCAACAACAACCAGCATTTACCAGACAATAAATTCGTAGCCCCATTCTTGCAATGTCAATGAATAATTTTATTATTCATCAAAACTAAAATATCATGTATAAAGATGTGTTTGTAGGAGCCAAAGTATGTGTGATTCTTTATAGATCAGGGGGTTGCATATTTTATATTTGTAAAACAGCATTAACATAAATTCCACAAAGATCTCATCTGTTGTCTGTGTGTGTGTTGGTCTGGCTTTGCTGATCAAAAATTTTTTCAATGAGCTGGGCCCAGGACAGAAGCCTGACAGACTTAAATCTCTTTCTTGAACAGATTTCTGATATGAAATTCAAAGTCTAATGTTTTTTAAATTGTGCCCATGCTGGATGATTTGCTTTCAATCCCATTTCCCTGCTTGGAGGAGCCTCTCCTGTCAGGTTGGGTCAAAAGCCTCATGAAAGTCGAGGTCTATCAAATCTATCACTTCCCTGTGTCCATAGGCCAGCGACCCCATTAAAGGAAGAGATTAAATTACTCTGACATGATTTGTTCTTGACAAGTCCACACTGGCTGTTCCCGCTCCCTTCTCTCCTCGCAGTGCTGATAAATTGATTGGTTCATAATTTGCTCCAGTATTCTTGAGAAGCTCAGGTTCCATCATCCCCCGGCTCTTCCCCTTGCCACAGCTCTCCAGGGTGACCTGTGGGATATGGGAAACTCCCCTGTTCTTTGGGAAGAGCCCCATGCATGGCTGCCCTGTTCTTTGGGAAGAGCCCCATCCATGGCTGCCAGGCTGTAGGAAAGTCACAGGTGCCGGGACACATTTTTGGAGCCTGAGCTCATTCCGTTCATCCCTCCTGAGCACTCTGTTGGGAACGGGGGGAACTGGAGGCCCAGGATTTCCTCACAGGAATGCTGTAATAGACTGGGAGCCACTGGGAGGCTCAGGGGAAGCTGCAAAGAGCTCAGCCTGGCCTTCCCCACCCCTGTGGGCTGGAAGCACGTCAGCAGCGCTGCAGGCTCCAGCGTTTTGGGAAGGGGCGAGCGGTGAGAACAAACGGCATCTGCTCCTGGGACCAGAGCTCTGTGGATGTGGGGCCAAAGGAACTGTGGATCCAGCCATCCCCACCCCAGCCAGGCCTCCCTGTTCGGACACAGGAGCCTGGGGATGTTACTGTGACGCACAGAGGGAACACAGCAACACACACAACAGGTGTTCAGGCAGAGAAGAAGAAAAGAACTCTTCAGTTTATTGTTGACCTCGTATCTCTCAGTTTCTGGACAGTGACCAGAGATTGGACAGAGAAGTTCTCACTTTTCTATCTCCACTGGTCACTTGAGAAGTCCATCAGGTGATATCTTTTCACAAAGGAATGCAAACATGATCCTTGATTATCTTACAATTCATGAGAACTGACTCCACTATACTAAAACAAATCAGAAGGCTGATTTTCAGGGACAACACGGGAAGGGTTCAGCTGTGGCGCAGCGAGGGAGCTGGAAAGGTCAGGATTTGCCTCGCTGCCTTTGGAAAGCTCTGGCAGCAGGACAAGGTGCTCCTGAGGAAGGTGAGCCTCCCTGGGAAAATCCTCCAGGCAGAGGAACTGTCCTCAGAGGTGGGCAAACCCTGAACGGGAGTTCACTGGGAGGAGCTCGGTGGGTCCCTCCCTCACGGGAATTCTGCAGGGAAGGAAAGTTTCTTGCCTTCCTCAATGTTGTTTCCAAGTTACAGGAAGAAATGTGGGAGTTGGCACAGCCCCCAGGAAGGGCCCAGGCTTGGGTGAATCACTGGATCTCTCCCCACCACTCCCCAACCCCACACTGGCTCCCAGTGCCAGCCAGAGCTGAGTTCCTGAGGATCTGTGGAATTCCAGGGATCATGGAGTGATCTAAACCTGGATACGGCTGTGCTGGGGGGTCCTAGTGCCCTCTGCAGCTGGTGAGCAATAAAAGCGGGGCTCAGAAACCCGGGAACTGCTGCTGGGGCTCTGCTGGCATCCAAGAGGATCTGTTTGGGGACTCCCAGTCTAGGGAATCAACTGGGGTTCTGCATGGGTCCAAGGTAGGGCTCACAGGGACTGGGATTTCTGTCCATGGGGATCCAGGAGGCCACAGGGATGGGCAGACCCTGCAAGAGCCTCTGTGACCTTCACCTGAGGGCACGGTGAGTGGCATTTCAGGAAGGTGTCCCCCCCTGCAAGTGTCTCCCCCTCCACAGACAAAAATTCAGGAATGTTTTGTGGGCAGATTTTCTCTCAGCTCTTTTTAACAGAGAAAAAAAGCAGGGAGAGGACTTGTGCAGTGTCTGGCAACTGATAGAGAGATAATGAACCTTTGTTCTCCAGGTTTTTTGGCTGTTTAGGAGGAGAAAAAATGAGCAAGAGGTTGCAGAGTATCAGGGACATGCTCTTGGATGAGGGATAAACTAGATGTTATCAAATTCCTCCTCCTCAGTTCCTTTGCTGCTGCAGCCAACTGAGACAACAAAGCTCAGAGCACCCTTGGGGGACTTGTTTGGTCTCCAGGAAGCACCTTGGGAGCCAAACCCAAACCAAACCCTTTTAATTGGAGCTCCCAAAATATTTGACTGGTTCATGCTGGAATCAGGTTTAGTCATCATTATGCAAAGCTAATTAGCAAGTCAGAGCCTTTTTTTGTCATCACCAAAGCATTGCTGCATTTAGAAATGAGATCCCTGAGATCTTCCCTTTCCCTGCCCTTTCCTGCTGCTATTCTGGAATTAAAGCTCCTCTTTCCATCACGACAAAGGATGTGGTGGATGTAAAAAATGGTGTCTTCAGCTCTTTCCTAAAATGTCAAAAACTGAGAAATACTTGGGTTTCTTCCCCAATTATTCGGTTCTTGGAATTCATTATTGCAGAAAAAAATCTGGGAAGTTTTGAGCATTTTGTTGGAAATGCCTTCTTACCCTTTGCAGCCTTTGGCAAGCAGGGTTCCAATTTCTCACTACTCTTTGCTAAAACTTCTGTTTCCAAGGTGGACTTTGGCCAAATTTGTTTGTTTGTTTGTTTGTTTTTTAAGTTCCTGTGAGTCAGAGGCATTGGGAAAACTTTTTTTTTCTTTTTCTTTTTCTTTTTTTTTTTTTTTTTTTTGCAAATATTAAAAAAAATCCCTTACAAAATAAGAAGTACTCTCAGTTCCTGCACTGTGTTTACCTGTCCTTCTGTGGCTTCTCAGGTTTGTGGTGGTTCCAGCCAGAATTTCTCAGAATTCCAGGTGCTGGGAATGGTTCCCGTGGCTATGGCAGGGATCCAGGGCACTGTGGGGTTTCTCCACCTGTGTCCCATGGCCCACTCAGGCTAGGGGGGTATGGAGCATGAGCATCTTTCCAATCAAAATTTTTTTTTGGGGAAGTGAGGGAGTGGAATAAAGGGATGATAAAGGCTCAGAGAACAACTCAAGGCAATAATTAGAAGGGAATAATTAGAAGAGAATCACTGGAAGTCACCTACACCAAAGGCTGATCTGCTCAGAGCAGGATCAACTCTGAGGTCAGACCTCAAACCTGAGGTTTCTCAGGATTTTCTCCAGCCTGGTGTTGAAAACTTCCAGGGTGGAGGCACAGCCTCCCTGGACAGCCTCTGCTGTGCCTGACTGTCCCCACGGTGACAAATTTCTCCACACAGAGGCCTGGGACATGAGCAGAGACTGCCAAGGGACCCTGGGGCTGCCAGCTCTGCTCTCACCTCACCCGAGGAGCAGCAACAGCACCTGGGAGGGCAGGGCTGGAATGCTGGGGGACCTTGGGAAACCAGAAATTACCCGGAAAATCCATCACACAATTCACAGCTGGATGAAAACACTGAGCAGTGACAATGAGTGGAGGTGACCTGCAAGGAAAGGCTGGGATAACTGGAGGAATTGAGGGAAGGAAGATGTGAGGGAAACCTCACAGACCCAGAAAGGGTTTCCATGAGGAGGATGGGGATGATTTGTTCTGCCTGTTCATTCTGCTTGGGAGAGGAGGTAATTAAATTGCACTCAGGGAAATTCAGATTCATCATTAAGAAAAGTCTTTCCAGTGTGAGGAGAGCTAAATGCTGCCATCAATTGTTCCAGGGTTTGCTGTGGAGTTTCTTGCTGGAGGCTTCCAGGAGCAGGAACATTTCTCCAGACCCATTTGCTGAAGGGCGGTGGGGTAGAAGAGGTCATTCCTTGGATTTGTTCCACCCTGCTTTCTCAGGCTCTGTCCTGCAGGTTAGGTTTGGGGTTTTTTAGAAGTGTTTATGCACCAACTGCGACTCCAGAGATCTCAGTACTTTTAGTAACTGGATTTTATTAAAACTTCGAAAACAAGATGGGTGGTCCTAAAGAAGTTGGGTCTTTTAGAGCTTAAACTTCTGATGCCCTTTAGTCTGACAAGGCCCTTAATTTTCCACAACAGAGATCTGTTGGGAAATGTCCTCACTGTAAAAACATACCTGATTTTCTTTTATCTCCAAACCTCCTTTCATACTCATTCTGCGTTTATCTTGGCACTGCTTGGGAATCTGATATCCTTTTCCTCTATGGGAAAGTCACTCCAGCATTGCCCTGAGGGCCAGGGACACAAGGAATAAATCAGGAATTGTGGGACAGAAGTGACCAAAGCAATGAGGACTCTCAGTTATTTGTGTATGTCAGCAGCAATAACAATATTTAACCACTTCTCCTGGATTTCCTGTGGTGTCACACAAGATTCAACTGAACTGATTCCTTATTTTCAGAGAATACCTCCCAAAAACCAGACCTAGATTGGACCAAACCCTTCACTCTCAGTCTGGATTCAGGTCCAAATCTTTTCCCTTTTTAGCTGGCTGAAAATGGAGCAGCAAATGTGTTTCCTGTATTTTCCTTTGACTGTAAAATAAATTACCTCAGCCAGGTCTCCTCCCTCTTTCCCATGGTTCTGCCCAAGTAGTGGAATTTTATTTCCAAGTAATGGAATTTTATTCCCATCATGACTCATCACAGCACTTGGGGGTGGCCAGGCCAGGGTTAAGCTGGAGATGGTAGGAATCTGGGGGGTTGGAGAAAGATTTGGAGTTTAACACATGACAAACCAGACAGTAACTGGCCAGGTGTGTCAATAAGGTCCATTTCATAAAGCTGGCCTTAGTTAATGCTGAAGACAAGTCCCAGCAGCCCAAGGGAGGAGCACACTCAGTGTCTGCTGCCTTGGTTATAAAAAGGCAGCTCATGATTCAGTGTGAGAAGAGGCTGAGCACAGATTTATCTCCAAACCTGCCCTTCTTGCAGCAATGCCACCAACCCACCAGCACCACCACGAGAGCTGCAGCCTGGTCCCTTTATTTAAACCCTGCCTTTCACAGGTTGCCTGTTTCCCAGCAGGCTCTGTTGTCAAACTTGGGCAGAGAATGGCATGGGTGAGATTTGCTGGTGGTGCATTTTTGGGACTGCCATTAAACTGATCTATTGCTGGCACAAACAATAAAAAACTGATTAAAACTCAGCCCTTCATAAATTAAACATTGTTTTCTTTGGCTGGCACGGCTGCCACTTGGCACAGAGCTGCAACAACAGGGCTTGGTGCGCTGTGTATCCACACAGTGACAGCCCAGGGGGATTTATTCCACTCCCTCACCACATGCCCAAATAACAGGGGCATTGGAACATCAGCCATCTCCTAAACCTACTGGGTGAATGGAATTTGCAGAGCACCTGGCCCAGGTGAGCTGCTGTCCAAGCAGGTAAGGGCTCAAAGTGCTGCTGGCAGGTTTGTGGCTCTTTATGGGGTGGATCTCCTGTTTTGGGGGATTTGTAAGAACTGGGAATGTTCCACTGGGGAACACAATGGAGCTCTAGGGGTGCTGTGTGGAGTCCCCAGAGCCAGGCCTGAACCAGAGCTACCTCTCCACAGGGTTTCATTGGAAGGAAAGGGAGAGCAGGGGTGGGAAGGGAAGGGACAGAAATTTAATTCCTGATGGGGACAACGTGCTGTATTCCCACCGGGACATCGCAGCTCCTGCCCCACCTCCGCCTGCGGGTGGAACCTCGGGAAGCAACAAGGACTGATGCCGGCACAGCTCCTTCTCTCCCGGAGCTGCCCTCCCACTCCAGCTCCTGCTCCTGCTCTGGGAAGCACCAGAAGAGAGGGAAGCACTCCTCAGAGCTGCTCCCGTGCTTTCCGAGTCACCCCCAGGCAGCCCCTCTCCACTACAGGAGCCTTGGATGTCTCTCCAAGGGCAGCAATGATGACATTGCTCTGCACTGAAGGATTCCCGAGCTCCAGCATCCCCTTGTGATTGCCAAGGGATTCATTCCCAGCTCATCCTGTGTTTCTGAGGCTTTTTATAACCCCTTTTGCTCCCTCAGTCTCCTTTCTGCAGGTCCTGCAGAAGGATTTTCTCTAAACCCACACAGGCTCCCTTTGCTCCATCCTGAGGACTCCTGGGATTCATTCAGAATTCTCATCACCGCTTCTCGGGTGCTTTTTGAGCTTATGATGCCCACAAGATGAAGGCATTGGAGCTGCTGATGTGGTCAGTTAGGAGGAATGACTCCTTGTGTCAGATATTCCCACAGATGGAATGGGATTTCAGAGGCTCTTTCCCTGAACCAGCCTGGATTATGCATACCTGCCTTGGGGAGGACAGTTATCCTGGTGTGCTCCAGCTCAGGCCAGGGGAGTTTCAGGTTGGATATCAGGAAAAATGGCTTCACTGGAAGCATGGTTATTGGAATAGGTGGAATCAACATCCCTGGAAGTGTTCACAAAATGAGCAGGAGTGGCAGGTTTAGTGGGCATGGTGCAATTAAGGCAAAGCTTGGACTTAGTGACCTTGGAGGTCTTCTCCAACCTTAATGACTCCATAGAATCAGTGATAATATCCCTTTCTTTTCTTTGTTTCCTTGTGGGAGGGGCAGCACTGATTCCCAACTCCACATTCCACGGACATGGGTTCAACGTGGGGCTCCTCTCCAGTTCCAAGGAGCAGGACACTCCCTTTCCCCTGGTAGTGGGGGCAGAGCAGAGCTCCCCCCTGGCCCTGTGGGCTACAGGTCTGGTGCTGCCCTGCACAGAGAAGCTTCTGAGTGGTTCCAAAATTCCCAAATTTCCTGCTTTGGAACTGATGTGATCCTTCCTGACAAACAGGAAGGTTGTGGAGAATGGATCCACAGGCCAGAGAGGAGACAGAACAAGAGGCACCTTAAAGGTGTCTGGAAGGAAATTCCTCTGTGACACTGAAGAACAGATGTGCAATTCAGTGGGAATAACCCTGTCATCCATGGGGAATGGATCTGGGATTGCTGTGCTCCCTGTCCCGGTGGCAACCAGGCTTCAAACCCAGAAATGTCCATTTTCAGCATCTCCAGATGTTTATCCAACTTAAAGCACGTCAAGCAGCAGCCCCTGTGCATTTCTGAGCCTTCTAAGGTACATTCACATTTGCCCCCAGGTAAGTTCTCCAAAAGCCCCAAGAGCTGGGAACTGGAGCCAGTTAAAAGCTGGATGTACTTTTAGTGGAAGCTCTGGTAGATCCCACTGCCACCTTTCCATCCCAAATGGCACCTTCCAAGTGAGATAATGATGAGCAATGCATTTAAAATTTAAGTCTTGTTTGTGTTTTATATTTATGTTGTGTTCTGGGATCTTTTTCTGCTGAGGAAGGTTATTCAACAGGAATAAAAACACAATTTCACCTCCCTATAGTGAGTTTATGGACAGATGACCAAGTTCTGACCTTCCAAACAGTCAGGACAGAGCATTTGGTGTGTCCCCATTAATGCTGAACAGTAGAGAATCCACTAAAAACTCACCTCCCTGGAGCACATCCCACACAACACAGACCTTGGGAACAGCACGGGGATGTCTGCCAGACAGTCCCTAAACTGTGACCTCCTGCCTGCTGCCTCTCCAAGTCCAGTGGCTGCAGAGCAGGGAGCAAGAAGATCCTGAGAGAAGGATATTTCTACCCCATCCAGAAACTCTGGGAAAGCACAGATTGCCATCCCCAGCTCAGTGAAGCCACTCTAATGGGAACAGTGAGAGAAGCCAGAGAGTCAGGTACTGTGAGGAGCAGGGTCTGCTCTCCAGCCAAAATTCAAGGGGAAAATGATGCCTGGTTTGAAATGTTCCCTCCTGTCGTGAATGCCAGTACAGGGAACATTAAGGGCTGAAGGAATTCCTGGCTGTGTCTGTCCTTGGCCTCCTCTGCTGCACTGAAACTGCAAATCTGTCCCTCAGCTCCAAATTAAAGCAGAGGAATTCCAGGCTGGCCTTGGTGAAGGACTCATGAGCTGATCCTGCGTGACAGGAATGATGGCAGAGCTGCTGGGATGAGGGGAGGCATGTGGATGGCTCCCCCAGAGCTTGGAATCCATGGACACATTCTGTCCTGAGGACATCCCTGTGTCCCCTGGCAGTGCTGGCACCCCTGGGCTGTGTGTGACTCCTCAGGTGAGGGATGTCTGCAGGGACACCTGGACAGCCTGTGTGCCCAGCAAAAGGCAGCTCTGGCTCCTGGCTGCCCCCTGGCACGAGGGGCACGCACAGGGTCGGGCTGCAGCCCCGGGGTGCTGGCAGTGCCCCTTCCCCCTCCTCAGCCCCACCTGAGCAGGAACGCACCACTGCCTTCCCCAGAGCCAGGCACAGCTCCAGCTGGGAGTCACTTCTCCAGCCACTGGGTAAAGTTCCATCTGTGCTAATGAAGGGACCTTAAAATTCATGTCCTGGTGTCTTTTCCTTGCTTCAGTGCCATTTCTTTCTCCAGCCTGATGCTATCTGGCTGAAGTTAAATAGCTCCAGTCGAAGGGACACCTCCTCGATATTGATTCTGACTGCTCCAAGTTTGTTATTCCATTCAATCTTTTGTTCAATACCACTCCTGGACACCCCGGGCTAGGCACTGAGTCCTCAGCCCTTACTGCTTCGGGATTAAATGGTCTGTTTCAGCATAAAACACACACAATATTCATCTTCATTTCTAGAAGCTAAACAAGGGTATAAGTAGATGACATTTTGATCAATTAAGCTGCTCCTCTCTCTTCCCCAAATTAGCTCTTTCCAAAGCTCTTCTGCAGCAAAGCAAGGATGGCTTTTGGAAAAGAGCGGAGAGGCTGGATTCCCTGAACTGCAGGCAGCCTCTGGCTGGCTTCGGACACCAGGAAGTGGCCATGCCCAGAGCAGGACAGGGCTCGGCTCCACGCAGGAGCTTCCTGGCCCCAATGCTCCAGCTGGGCACGATCTGGCCACAGTTCTGAGAGAACTGGTGAGGATTCCTAGAGCTTGGTTTGCTGAGTCACCAGTGCCTGAGTCACCTTTCCTTCAGGAGCAGCTGGTGACAGCAATGCTGAGACGAGGTCAAACCATGCAGAGATGTGGCTGCCACCACTGCTCTGGGTGAAAGGGAAGCTGCAGAAAGGACACAGCTGATTCCAGGACACAGCTGATTCCCAGGACACAGTGATTCCCAGGACACAGCTGATTCCAGGACACAGCTGATTCCAAGACACAGCTGATTCCCAGGACACAGCTGATTCCAGGACACAGCTGATTCCCAGACCTAGGGGTGCCTGGGAAGGCTGGGCTGCAGTGTCAGCTCCTCCTCAGTTTGGGGTTGGAGTGGCAGCACCTCACAGGTGCAGCTCCTGCTGTGCCAAGGGCAGTGCCAGTGACTCTGCCACCACCAGCAGCCCAGGGTGGCTGGAGGGGATGGGAGAGGATTCTGGAGCCATGGCAATATGTGCACAGGAGCACCTCAATTTGACTGGAAGCCTTGGAAGCCCAGTGAACAGCATGGAAGTGGGGAGAACAACATCACCTGTGAAGCTTCCACCTTCTGTAAAAAGTCCAATTTCTTACTGAAGGCATGTTTTGAAATAGATGAGGTTTGTCCAGCTCTGTTTTTTTTCCAAGGACTGGGCAGAGCTGGAGCAAACCTTCAAGCTGTCCGGCCACGGTGGGGCTGTCCCTGCTCTCTGCAGCTGCTGGGCTGTGGCTCTCCATGAACAGCCATTCCCTGCTCTGGGATGGGGAGAAATCACCTGCTTCTTCAGGTGGTGCCTACCCAGGGGGAGGGGGTGAAGGGCAAGGCTGTCACCCCTCAGGTGCTGGCAGCTCCCTCCTTGCAGCAGGCACCCTTGAAATGCCATAAATCTCTGAAGCACAACCTTACCTACACCTCCCACTCCAAACTCTGGCCAGCCAGGAAGGACAGGAGAAGCTGGGTGTGAGCCACTTCCCCTGAAAAATCTTCTGGACAACTCTCTGTGCTCTCAGCTCCTGCTGCTGCTGGGGAATACCCTGGGCACAAAGGCTGGGAGATGTCCCCACACCATGATTGAGTTTTGGGAACCACAGGTGTCTGGAGATGCTCCACAAGTTTCAGTGACTGGAACAGGCACCTCCTGGAGGGGGGTTCACCCCATCCCAAGGTTTGGACCATCCCTCATGCTTATTGTGACCTGTGCTCTGCCTCAGGGTCAGGAGGTGACACCCTGACTTTTGTACACCTCATGATTATTGCAGATTTGCATGCAGAAAAACACAAAAAAATCCTTTGTTCAGTAAAAAACACAGTCCATGACCTTGTGAGTCTTGATAAGGAAACTACCATTTAATCAATTTAAGTTGTTGCCTTGGGTGTTTTCGGACACAGAATAATTTGTTCGTGGGGCAGTTTGAAAGGACATTCCTGGAGCTGAGCAGTCCTAGAGCTTGGGAAGTGAAAGGGGTTCATGTACCCAGAGCAGATTTTAGAGAAGAAAGCAATGACATCAGAGATTATGAAGAAAATTTAAACCAACAGAGAATTGCAGTAAACTGTGGAATTCTGAATGGGACAAACTCTTCATTCAGGCTCAATAAACCAGGCTCAATAAAGCAGACTCAGTAATTATCCAGGAAATTTCTGGTTGATTTGAGTGCTTTTGGGGAAATCCTGCAGGGTTTGAGCTCTAAAAGCAGCTTGGATGGAGCTCCAGAGGGGCAGGACAGGGCCATTCCAGGGGAGGAGAGCTGAGCAATGATCTCGATGCCTGAGCACCTTGTTCCAGCTGGAAGAAAATCAGGGAATTAGGGTGTAGAGAGGCTGCCTCAGCCTCAGCCCAAGCACTGAACTTCTCCAGGAGTGTGGAGGCAGGTCTGGAGCAGCACAACTGGAACTGCTGGACAAAATCTGCTGGTTCCCATCATGGATTCTCTGCATCCAGAAATGTGGAAGAGGAGCAGGGAATTTGACTTTAATACAGTAAAGTAAACAACTTGAAATCACTCCTAAAAAGCTGTCCCACACTGCTGTGGGTGTTCAGGCACTGCTGTTACAAGAGGGGACTGAATCCTGGGGCTTTGATATTGAATTTAGATGCAAAGAAAAAAGAGGGAATTCTGAACCGGGGTTTCAGGCCAAGCTGTCATTTGCCATCGGTAGTGACAAGGAAAATTTGAAGTTAAATCCTAAATATGCAGAGCTGGCAGTTCCAGGGCTCCAATTTAAATCATTAATTAATTCTATCATTTCTGTGTGGAGTCTTTTGGAAAATAAACTGAGAATGCCAGGCATAGGACAGACTAAATTCCATGGATCTGAGCTTTGACCTGCACTGTTCTGTGGTCAGGAGGAGGCCACCGCAGCAAAGCTGAACCCTGCACAGAAAACTGTTGGAAGAAAAGCCAGAAAGCAGGTGGGAATTGCTCATGGCCAAAGGCTTTTCCCCAGGAATTCCCAGGAGATGCCTGCCCTGCTCCTGTAGCCCCTGCAGGAGCTGAATTCCCACTCAGGTGAGAGTCACTCCCAGCCCAAAGCACTGGGAATAAATAGCAATTCCGATGCTCCAGAGCTGTGCCTGCTGCTGGAATAAAAACAGATGGAATAAAAGCTGCTGGAACCAAAGCACTGCGATAAATCAGAGTTACCTCCCCTGGCTCCAGCAGCTCCCTGGATTGGCACTCAGGTGTTGCAGTGAGAAACTGCTCCAAGTTTAAACCAGGATCAGGGATAAGAGCAGACAAAATGTGTTTAATGCCTGTGACATCCTGGCTGCATCCCCTGCCTGTTTATTTTGCCTGCATGAATTCATTACACTGAAATTAAACCTCTTTTCTAAATTATTAATAATCCTAAATGTTTGTGGAAATACAGGATGAGTCAACATGACAAACACTGTGATGCTGATGAAAGAAAAGATAATGGGAATCTTTCCATATTTGCATATGGAAAATGAGGAATTTGGAGTTAATGAGATTTATCCTTCTTTCTGGCCATTTTAGTGGAGGATTTTTTAAAAAATCTATTAAACTCCAGATTTCCACATAAACCAACACAAAATACTACAAGAAGAGACATTAGAGTCAATCTATTCTTCATGCTAGGCACAAAATCAATTGCATTTATTGTTCAGGAAAATTAAAAACCTTTCTGCATTTTATTAAAGTGCACATTTCAACCGTGGTGAGAGATAAATAATTGATACATCCCAAATATATCACCTCCAAAATACTTATTGGAAAAAAATCACTCCTTTATTACCCATTCCTTTCAATAGCTGTTGTGATGTTTACATGTCTTAGTTTGGAAGACAGGTAACGAAGAGGGCTCTCAGACAAAGATATGAGGATATGGATAACAGTTCTTTACTTGTGTTTAGCAAGGTAAAACAGAACAACAATAACTATGATATGAACAACAGATAGAACCAGGGAAACAGTCACAGCGTTTTTCTGCTGCTGGCACCCTCCCCCCTGTTGGTGCAGTTACCGGCACCAGCAGCTGTGGTGCAGAGTCTCGGGGTGCTGGAGATGGATCAGAAGCTCCCCGGCGGTGGCTGGAGCTGCAGCACGAGTCCCGGCAGGACAGGGGGTGCAGAGTTCCGGGGTGCTGGAGAAACACTCGGAGCAGGAGCGAAGAAAACAGCGAAGGGGAGAGAGAGCAGGATTATTCGTGGCGCGGCTCCCTGCGAGGCAGACGAGGGCCCTGTTTTAGGATTCTCGGGCCACACCCAAAAAAGACCCCCTCCCCCCACCTCAGCCACTTCTTTTGTCTTTATTAACTACTCTTAAGTACTCAGACATTAGTTACCTGGTAACTTATGGGAAAGGGAAAAAAAAAAAGAAAAAAATTCTACAAGGGAACCCAACCCCCAACATTACAACTTTAACGGTGCTTTTTTTTTAACAAGAAATCACGGTGGCAGCCGATTATTTCGTTGTGCTTAACATTATTTTATAACAACCCATCAAATCTGCTGCAGATAAACCCCATTATCTGAGGGAAGCAGTCATGCTCCACCATGTGGCAGTGTGGTTTTAAGTTTTTGGAATTATTATATTGTTATATGGTTCATTCTATGTGCCCCCTATGTTCTTTCCCTATTTGATTCATGGTATAAATGAACGGGCCAGGAGACCTTCCGTTCCCTTTTATAGCCTTTATTGTGACCAGCCTGGGTGGGGGCTCGAGGGGTCGCGCTCACCGCCACTGCTCCCTGTGGACAACGAAGAGGAGGAGGTGCAGGCAGCTTTGCCTTAACGACAGAGCTGGGGCCTCCGACCTCACAGGAGTCCTATAGGAGACTTCCTCTCTTTTGGCTCGTTTGAAGTCCAGGGGGTGACTCTGAGCAAGTCTTATTGTGGTTACAGTGAGATGATCAAACAGTTCTCCAGATAGCTGCTGTTCTTCCCAGTCTTCTAGGGTGCTTTGGCAAGGTATCTGTCCATCAGCTTCCAAACTTCAGAGGTTTGTATGTGGTGGTCTCACTCCGGTGGTCACTTGGATCTATGGGAGTTCACATGGTTTACATACCGGCTGGAGCCACTGCTTGTCATGGGGAAGAATAGGGGAGCAGTGGAGACAGAGCCCGACAGAAACAGGAACAAGGAACAGGATACAGGAACTTGGGACAGGGCTACTGTAGGGGTACAAGGTAGGTGATTTTTAACATTATTTAACAGTCATAACAGTTGTTACAACAAACATTAACTTTGCAACTACAAACATGGTTAACAATAACTCTTGACTCTTTTTTCTTCTAACAATTCATCCCCCCGGTTACTGTTGTCTGTTAATCTGAAGTTATGTAGCTCCCAGACCCTGTCTGTCACTCTGAGACCTCGCCTTCAGCCTGGAAAGTTCTGACAGGATCACCGAGTGATTGGACAGAATTCCCGCTTTCCCCCCCACTGTATCCTGGTTTGTTTCCCTACATGTCACTCAGTTACAGAGCCGTCCCCACCTATCCCTAACTGGGCCCAGGTCAGACCCTGCCCCGAGTTCCTCCCCCTTTATCAGCTGCTGTACTCAGGTGCTCGGGGGCTTTGCCTGAGCTGCCCCCTGTGACTGAGGTGTCCCCGCTGCGGGACAAATCCAGTCAGGGGTTTAATCCCAAGCGGAGTCTCCCTCTTTCCGTTCCTGCCATCGCCGCTCGCTGCCCGCAGACAAGCCCAGACCCAAAGGTTCGGCAAAGTTTGTGTCGCTGCTGGGCCGTGCGCTCGCTGCCGCAGTGCCCGGGCTGGCGAGGCAGAGATCGCGCTGACACCGCCACACCACCGGGGATCAGCAGTTCAGGTCTCTGCTGGAGAGCGCTGGAGCAGCTACTCAAGAAATGGGTTTGGGTTGTGCTGGGGAGGCTGAAATCCCACCCGGATCTGTCTGGAGAGGGGAGAATCCTGGGGCTCAGGGCATTCCTTGCTGGGGAATGCAGAGGTGCTGGAGCTGTTCCTCCTGGGAAGGGGCTGGGAGATGCCCTGGATGCACAGGTGGATCTGTGCTGGCTGAAGGAGGGCAGGGCTGAGTGGGATATTGGGCAGGAATTGTTCCCTGGAGGGTGGGCAGGCCATGGCACAGGGTGCCCAGAGCAGCTGTGGCTGCCCCTGGATCCCTGGCAGTGCCCCAGGCCAGGCTGGACATGGGAATAGTGGGAGGTGTCCCTGCCCATGGCAGGGGTGGCACAGGATGGGATGAATTTTAAGATCCCTTCCACCCAAACCATCCTGGGATTCTGCCACCTCCACACCCCAAACAGGGCAGAAGGCTCCTTCTGCTCCCCTCACATTCCCAGCTCTCCTGGTCTCCTCTCCCAGCAGCAGCAGAATTGGCTCCCGCCCTCTCCAGTCACACAGAGCAGGCCTTGCACGGGCTGCCAGGTGACACAGCGACAGCCCCACTCAGTACCTGGGAAGGGAATCCCAGCAGCAGATCCAGGCCCATCCCGAGGGGCTCTCTGCCTGCAATCCTCCAGCACTCAGGTGTTCCCACAGCCAGCCTCTCTCCAGAACAGCGCCATGAACAAAAACCCTCCAACATTTTTGGTGTAAAAGAGTCGAGGCATTACTTCATTCTGGCCAGGGGAAGCAACAGAACTCACACATTGTGCAGAGAAAATTATTCATCACACATGAATTTTACTCAATTTTTCAAATATTTACTCAGTCAAAACCCAGAGAAATTCACTGGTTCAATGTTCACTGGTCCCAAGTGACATAGATCTTCGTATTTGATTTCCTATTGGTTATTGATCCCCCATCATGTTAATTAGGTTCTCATTGTTATCTCTGTCTCCCCACCCAGGTGTCTCTGACCAGGCCAGGGGTGATGTTTGGAGTTGGTGTTTATTAATGGTCATTATCTTTTGTGTATCTTCTGTGCTACTCCCAGTCTGCTGAGATGTTCAGCTCATCGTGGTGGAACATTCCTCTGAAAGAAATCTTCAATTCCCTTTCCCCTGGGCAAAGACCAACAAAACCCCTAACTAAAGTTACATAAAAAAAATTTTAAACTTGGTGTCATTTCCAACAAGCCTAGCCTTGATTTCCCTTTATCTTGCTCCACTCACTCTCCTGGGATGGGCAGGGCTGCAGGTCTCCTGGAATCCAAGGATTTTACATCCATCCTGTAGCAGTGCCCGTGGAGTTTTTTCCAGAGGCTCGGGGCTCTTTCCTCCACCTGCTGCTCTCCCTGCGTGCTGAGGGCAAGCTGATATGACAAGTTTAAGAGATTTTTGGAGTTCAGAGGCTCCTCAGAGCATACCCTGTACTATCTCACAGCCATTAATCCTCCAGCCCCAGGTGAACACAGGCAAACAAGCCCCGGGGAGATCCTGACATCCTTGGGAACATCACCTGAGTGGCTTGGCCAGGTCATGCCTTGACCTGAGGCCTTCCCAGCTGCCTGGGAATCTGGTGATATTTCCTGGGTGAAGTCCCTCATATCATCCTCCTGAGATCGAGTTTCTTTAGAGATTAAAGGGACGGGAAGGGATCCACAGTTCCTCAGTCCAGTGTTTGGAAATCTGCCATTGCTCTCCTGGTTAAGAACTTTTTGTTTGCTGAACTACTCATACTTGTATTCAGGACCAATTTGCTCACAACTGGTTTTATGTGGGTGCAGGGTTTTACCTCTATTTAAAATTTCCAACATTAAGAACATGTTTGAGAAAGAAAGCTGAAGTTATAATTTGCTCTGCCTCCAAAGGTTTAATACCAACAGATTTTCAGGTCCTGGATGTGCTTATTAAAGAGCTAAATCTTGGATTGTGAGACACTCTGTCACGTTTATTATTTGCAACATCCAATTAATAAGTAATTAATAGTTCAGCAAATTTTTGTGCATTGAAGTGGGATTTGAGGAATGGGGAATAATTTCCTACCATTGGCAGAAATCCAGTGAAAAACCCAGAATGTCGAGTGTCAGGGTTGTACTTTTGAAAGGCACTGAGGGCAGAGAGGTGCAGCTTTTCCTGCCATTCCATTGAATGAGAGCAAGGAAGGCCCTGTAGGTGTGATAAGGGAGGGGTAGAGATGAGATTAAGGGAGGCTCAGGCAGCATCTGGGATAAAACCCATCCTTGGTGCTCAAATGGTGCAGGAATTGCCAAAGGGAGCAAAGTCCTGGCTGGGAGAAGAGGTCACATTTACAGTGGAGAGGAGCTGAGAGGATGAACGCAGGAGAAGGGGATTCCAGAACCTCCCTCCAGAATTTGGAATGACAGCTAGCCAAGCCACACTTGCAGCAAATCCATCCAGCAGCTTTGTCAGATTTCGGGTGACTGCAGAGTAGCAAGTGCAGCACCTCTGTCTAAAACCCCAAAATTCCTGCCTCTGGCTCACTATTGGGACCTGAGTGTTAAAAGCTCTACAATAAAGGTTGAATGGAAAATATCAAGGCCAGTTCAGTGAATTGCAAATGGAATTCAGATCAAAGGCTGCCACTGGTAAACTGGGCCAGGATAACCTGATGTGGTTCTGTGATAACAAAGCTGCTTCCGCAGCTGAAAGAATTAACAGATATTTCTGGGAGTGGCAGCAAAGTGTCTTCTGCAGCAGTAAGTGGGGCACATCCATCTTTCCAGAGTTTCCATTTCCGGAATGTGCTCCTGGCTCCAAATGAAGGCAGATTAAGGCCCCAGCTGGAGTTCTGGGGATTAAACACCTTCAGGTTCAGAGGAGTCCCCTTGGTTCAGTGCCCTCATTACAGCAGGAGTGGCTGCTTGGCACTCACGGAAAAACAAACCAATAATTAACAGCAAGTCTTTCTATTCTGATAATTGCCTGATCCACAAAAGGCTCCTGAATTCCTAAATCCTTCCCAGCCATGGGCATCTCCTCTGGGCTCTCCTGTGATCCTGACCCCATTTGCCAAGAACACAGGGGAAGAAAGATTCTTTATTCTGGACTGAGTCATTGATTTATTCTTTGTGGCCCTTTTTATCTGGCTGATACAAAACCAGCTGCTGGACTCATCCAGCTCTCCATTTGCAGGGCACTGGGGAATCAGGATACCATGGATAACTGAATGCCAGGATGACAGCAACACAGTGAGGGTTTGGGGTAGCATTTCAGCCTTATGGGACCCTCCTGCAGGGTCACATCAGGGAATTTGGATGTTCCTCACAGCATGGGCTGTGATTGCCTTAACCACCACATCTAGAGGTTTATGGTGCTCCAAATATAGCCCAGTCATCCTTCCCAGGGACAAGAGATGTGGGTTGGGAACACCAGACACTACTTCCTCCTCTGAGGCTGGGAATGCTCCTCTCTGGTGTCCCCAGGGCTCAGGATTGGGGCCAGACCTGGTTAAAATCTTCTTTAATATCTCATTGCTTGGGAAATTCATGATGATGCCAGTTTGAGGGGTGTGGATGTGCTAGAGGGTGGGAAGGGTCTGCAGAGGGATCTGGACAGGCTGGATCCATGGGCCAAGGACAATGGGGTGAGGGTCAACAAGGGCAAGAGTCAGATCCTGCATTTGGGCCACAACAACCCTGTGGAATGCTCTAGGCTGGAAGCTGGAAAAGGCCCTGGGGGAGCTGGTGCTGGTACCTGGACATGAGCCCAGGGGGGCAAGAGGCCAAGGACACCTGGGCTGTGCCAGCCCTGGGGTGGCAGCAGGAGCAGGGCAGTGCTGGCCCCTGAGCTGGCACTGCTGGGGCACCTCCAGTGCTGGGGCAGCTGGGAGCCTCCTGACAGGAGAGCCCTGGAGGGGCTGGAGCGTGTGCAGGGCAGGGCACGGGGCTGGGGACGGGAATGGAGCCCCAGCAGGAGCTGAGGGAGCTGGGAAAGGGGCTCAGCCTGGAGCACAGGAGGCTCAGGGGGGCTCTGCTGGCTCTGCACAACTCCTGACAGGAGGGGGCAGTTGGGGGGTTCGGGCTCTGGAGAGGAGAGAAGGTTGGATATTGGGATCAATTTCTTCATGGAAGCACTGAGGCCAACCCAGTGCTGATGGCACAGGTATTCTATAATATGGATAATCTGCCTATGGATATAAGAGCTGATGTAAAATGCTAAAAATGCAGCCAAACCAAAATATTTGCAGTGCCAAAATGAAATATTTAGGGGCTTTTTCTAACCTGATTTGTGATTCAGCATAGGGTAAAATATCATTTTGGGGTCTTGGAGTTGCCTGAGAGGTGGCAATTGCAGTTTGACACCAGGAGAGTTTGCACTGTGTGTTCTGTCCCTCCACATGGGGCTGATTTAAAGCAGAGCTTTAGGAAGGAGACACCACAATTTCACTTTAAAGACTGCCATTGATCCAGCCCATGCTCCAGTGAATTACTGCTTCTACCACCCCTTATCTCTAATCATTCCCCACCCTCAACCCCCCCCTGCCCATCCAGGATGAAAGGCAATCCATGTTCAGCCACACTGAGAAGGTCTCTGTGTGTCCAAGGAAATGATTTCTCTATGAAATAATACAATTTGGGAAAACAACTTCTTCAAATGATTTTCGGGTACACTTTTAACTTCAAAAAATTTCTTCTGGCTGAATCAGCATTGACAGTGCCATTAATCCTGATTATTGTTAGTTATTGAATGTTATTTGTAATGAACACTTTCATTGCCTTTGAAGCTGAGGTTTGCTCCTTCCCAGCCCCAAAATAATCACATGAGGGTTTAGAGTACAGAGCAGTGCTCTGTCACTTTATAGAGCTCCTGGATGCCATTAACAAGTTATTTGATAATTACTTCCTAATACATTTGGAGTCCTTTGTTACGATCATTCCTTTCAAGTTCATAAAACTGTCACACAACCCGTGTGCTTTAATGTCAGTAAGTTCCACTTTCATGAATAAAACATATCCATATTTAAGAGTTCTCCAGCCTCTACTTTAAAACACTCAGAAATTCAACAAGTTCATTAAAAGGAGGAGCTGGGCACCTGCTCAGCTGAAGGGAGTTTGCTGCTCCTCCTTCTCCTGGATTTTGTCTTGATGGTCTTGTGCATCCCAACTCCCAAATTCCGTGAGCAGGAAGCTCCTAAAACACTGCATGATGGCAGATCAGGGTAGGTGGGCCCTGAACCAATGCCCCTGTTGAGATCCAAACCAAAGCTACATAAACTCAACCCAAGTTTCCTGGGAATGGGTTCAGAACTTTATCATCCACTGAAATATTTCTGTGAAATGTGCAATGAGGGCACCTCAGCGTTTGTGAAGGTGCCTTGGGAACAGGATGTGTCAGGTTTCCATGCAAATGACAGAGTTATTTTGGGTTCACTTCCTTTCCAGAGCTCCTGCTTCCTCAGCCTCATCTCTGTCTTGGGGGAGTTTATAAACCTGGGGCATAAAGGAGCAGGTGCCTTAATGCTGCCCCTGAACACATGGGTATTGTCCCCAAGGCCTTTCCTGTTCTTTCCAGCAACCCAGAGGAGTCTGTGTTACATCATGGGAAGGAGGAAATCGGTCTTATATCATGGAAAGGAGGCTATCAGGGCACTTTCCTAAGGTTTGGAGAGAGGTTCCCAGCTGGCTGCACCCCTGCTGCAGGATTGGCTCAGCCTGTGCAACAGTGCTTGGCTGCAGCTTCCTGGTGATCTGTTTCTTCATTCACCTCTCTTCATGAGGGAACTCTAAACTGCACCTCAGCCTCAAAAACATGGAATGGGAACAGTACCTGGAACAGAAGCTGTGCCCTGCTGGAAAGGCTTCACTAATCATTGTCATGCACCATCTCAAAGGCTGATCCTGTTGGGACTGTCGGTAAAAATTAGGGGAAACCCACACCAGATCCTGGAATCCACATCCCGTCTGCTCTGAGCTTTCCTGGGAAGTAGAGCTCCCATTTATGTGCTTTATTCTCCTCTCCTCCATGGCCCAAGGTGAAGGAACAACCCAAGGTGTGCCTGGATGTAGGAAAACAGGATGCCAGGCACTGGGAGAGCACAAACCACATCACACAAACCTCTTTGTGCCTGGAAGTTGTGTTTGTCCACCCTGAGGGCTCCTCCGGATGGAGGCTGCCCAGGTTTCCCTCGGCTCCCAGCTCCAGCACTCCCTGTGTTCAATGCATTCCACGCTCTGTTTTATTACACTTCAAACCCACTTTGCTTGCAAAGTAGGAAAAGCTGTCAGAGGCCATTAATCCAAACAGAATTTAATCTCTCAAACAGCATTTACTCAGGCAGAGCTGCTAAATCTATATATTAAAAAACTGTTGACAATTAATTAAAATGCTTCACCACTGAAGTGTGGATGGGGCTGCTCTGCAGGGCACTGTCAGGTGGAGAAACAGCCTCTCCCTGGGACACACCTGGGCAGGATTAGAGGGAAAGCAGCTGCTTCCCTGTAGGAATTTCTGTGCTGGCAGCTCTGCTGCAGCCTGGCAACAGTGTGACTGAAGGGACAGACACAGGAACAGAGAGCTGTGCATCAGGCAGATGGCGAGGAGCAGCCCAAGCTTTTATATTACAAAGCCACAGTTTGGAAAAGCTGAGATGGGAGCCCAGGAGCTCCTGAATGAGGCTTAGAGGTATCACCCAGCTGGAGATGACATGGTCCTGGTGCTGGAGCTCAGGGCAAGGCTCTTCCCCCAGAGGGTGCTGGCACTGCCCAGGCTGCCCAGGGAATGGGCACGGCCCCGAGGCTGCCAGAGCTCCAGGGATGGACAGGGGGGGTGTTGGGGGGGTCTGGGCAGGGACAGGGATAGGACTGGATGAGCCCTGTGGGTCCCTCCAGCTCAGAAGATTCCATGATTCTGGTGGATATTCCATGTTAATTAACTGGAGGATAGATTTGGGGACATCACCGAGGAGACACGGTCCATGGCATGTGCCAGACAGTGTCTGGGACATGAGGAAGAGGGAAGATGACCTTTCCAAGTGCCAAAAGAACATCTCCATGGCTGTTCAGTTGTCAGCACAAGGATCAATTTTCCCCCATTGGCCTGAGGTGTGTGACATTTCCTTTAAGACCAGGTCAGAATTATTTTCCTTTGCTGTAAGACAGAAGCAGTTATGGAATGATTATTGCCTACACTGTTATGACAAAATGCTGCTGTCTAAAAGACCAAAGATCAGAAGATTACAAAGATCAGAAACCTCCAAAAATTGAGGCTGTAATGGCCAAAGCAATAAATGTGTCAGGAAAGGACAACAGCAGGCGGAGAGGGCACAAAATCATGGAATTAGAGAATATTTGGGTTGGAAGGAAGCTTTAAAGGCCATTTAATCCCAAGCCCTGCAATGAACAGGTACCTCAAGTTACCCAGAGCCCCATCCAAAGTTTCTCCCTTTTCCTCCTGGGAACAAAAAGCAAAATCCTTCCATGGCCTGTGTGTTTTTGTGGTTGTCAGGGACCAGAGGGGATGGGGTGGGTGACACAGTTGTGTCACTGTCACACACACAAAGTGGTGGCTGCCAAGCCACAGTGGCCCTGTCCTGGCTGGGCACAGATTCCTGCCAGCACAGACCCTGCCCTGCCCTGGTGTCACCCCCTCTCTGAGCACATCAAAACCTCACTGTCAGGCCCTGCTCCTGTTGCTTATTTTTCTATTCTTGTGCAAATTCCTCAGCTGTTTCAAATCCCACTCTGGAAAGGACAACACCTTTGGAAAACTCGCTGCAAATTTCTATTCCCAGTGGCAGGGCGACAAAAATCTACTCAGGAGGTTTCTCCCTGGACTTAGTGTCCAAGCTTGTTCTGGGCCATTGAAGTCTCAGCTCCAGCCATTGAACTGTACTGGGTGTAGTGGTTTTGTTCAAAATGGGTCCTTGCTTCTCCTGCTTGGGGAAATATGTTGAGGTTTAGTTGTGTTAGGACTAGGACTAGGATTGCCTAGTGCTTTGTTTTCCTGCTGCACCCATGATGTCTGATCTAAGCAGACAATAAATCTAAACCACAGGGGCCCCTCCCTTAGGACTCTGCAGGGTTAAGCAAAGTCTGAGCCAGGCACCTTCCCAGCTCCATAAACTCAGGCTGGGGACACAGCCCTGAGCCCCAGGGCGCTGGCACTGAGGGCTCCCTGGGGCATGGCTGGAGCTGTTCCAGCATCCCCCTCCAGGCATCTCCAACCCACCAGGCTCAGCCACCCAGAGCCACCCCCCAGCACCAAGAAACACCAAATCTTACTTCAGGACACACATGTTGCTGCTCACCCCTGTGAAACTGGGACCCTTTAACTTCCTGCAGAGTTTTGGAATGTCCACCCTGCACCTGGGGCACAGAGCCCTGTGAGGGTGAGGAATCCCAGATGGAGAAAAGCTGGCTCGAGGCAGCAGCAAGACAGAGCTGAGAAAGAGAAAACGTTGCAGGCTGATGGATGAGGCACTTTTCCTGGGAACTGGCCCCCTCCTGTCTGGTTCCTTGCTGCTGGGCTAACACAAGGCAGGCAGGGCCAGCTGCTCTCTTCAGGTCAGGGAATGAAAAGCTGCTCCTGTTGGGATCACTTCCAGCAGTGCTTCAAACACTGCTCCTTGATATCAGAGATATCTGCCTTTGATATCAGAGAGCCCCAGCACATGTGGGACAGGGTTGGGTCCTCCCCACCTGGAGCTGGGCACTGCCCACCACCAGCACCGTTCTCCCCAGGCTTCCCTTCCAGCTCCCCTGTGACAAGGAATGCTGGAAGTGGAATGCTGCACAGCCCAGTGTGGCTCAGACTGTCCTGGTGTCTGATCTTGGGCTGACAGAGCAGTGACAGTCTAAGCCTAGAGTTCCCCAAAGATATCAGAGGGGACTTTAGACCCAGCACTATTTTTATCCTCATATCTACTGAATAACAGCCCAAATCCAGGAGTAAATATGCTTGTATCTCCACTTTATCTCCCTTTCTCCTTGGTGACTCCTCACTGTGCTCCTGCTTTAAAGTGTCCGAGCCAGGAGCTGACCAGAGGGTGACCCAGAATGGTTCATGTCCCAGTTCCCCCACCTGGGTGGTTTTTGAAGCTGGTACCAGCTGCACTCCCAACACTTCTCCTCCGGGAAGGCCACTGGGGAGGATCCCAGCTGGGCTCTGTCAGGAAGTGATCTCCACTACTGCCCAGAGGAGGCTGCTCATTACAACTCCTCCAGGAGTCATTTGCCATTGGAGCTGCAGTGGGAAGTATTTAAATAAATCATAGAATCATGGAATAGCCTGAGCTGGGACACACAGGGCTCATCCAGCCCAGCCCTTGTCCCTGCCCAGACCCCCCAACACCCCCCTGTCCATCCCTGGAGCTCTGGCAGCCTCGGGGCCGTGCCCATTCCCTGGGCAGCCTGGGCAGTGCCAGCACCCTCTGGGGGAAGAGCCTTGCCCTGAGCTCCAGCCTGAGCCTGCCTGGCCCAGCCCCAGCCCTTCCTGGGGGCTGTCCCTGCCCCAGGGCAGAGACTGGAGCTGC
This sequence comes from Sitta carolinensis, assembly GCA_032173965.1. Lineage (NCBI taxonomy): Eukaryota > Metazoa > Chordata > Aves > Passeriformes > Sittidae > Sitta > Sitta carolinensis. The sequence goes on along the minus strand of CM063296.1, from coordinate 13,169,567 downwards.
AGCCCCTGGGGAGGTCTGGGCTCAGCCTCCTCTGCTCCAGCTGAACATTCCAGGTGCCCTCAGCTGCTCCTCCCATGATCCCTCCAGACCTTTCTCCATCTTTGTATGGCAAATGTGAGACCATGAAATCATTATGTCTGAGCCCAACCTCTTGCAAAGCAACATCCTTCGCATCCATCATAGCAAACCATTCCAGAGCCTTCCCAACAGGCACTGTCTTAAGAAATCTATAACGAGCACTGGGAATACATTTCTTTCCTTCTCTGCTTTCCCAGAAAATTGGCAGGACCTGAAAACGAGTGCTTTTTTCTCTTTGGAAATTTGCCCTTCAGCTGGCGAACAGGGATTGATTTTGTTCCTGGGGCTTGTAGGAGGCTGAAATGAAAACAGCTAATTTTAATATTAGCGCCAATTGCTGTTCATTACCACCTTTTCCTGCCCAAACGTCTGCTGGATCAGCACCGGGGTGTGGGAGAGCAGCTGAAGGAAACAGCATTTGGAGTTTTACTGCAGGGGGGATGAGGAGCTTTCTTGTTGGCTCTGTACAAAGACCAGCGGCACTGAATTTTGGTTTTGAAAAGAGAATAATTGCTCCTAAAATTGATCTTTACAGGCTTCAATATTTTCCCCATCACATTATGCTTCTTCCAACTGTGTCTTTTTACAGCCTAAGACAAACGACTTAAACATCAGGCTAATATAAAGCAGATTTTTCAGATTGGGAATGTTTTCTTTCCGTGCACACGGGGCTGTATCCAGCGTGTCAGGCAGGACATTTTCATTTGGAGGAATTTGGTTTTAAGCGGGTGAGCACTGTGATTATTATTGAACAACCTGACACACAGAGAACGTCTGGCTGGCGCTGCTCTGTCCTGCTGTCAGCCCCTGCAAACCCACACGGGAGGGGAATCAGAGCAAACCTCAGAAGCTTATTAAAAAACCCAGCTCAGGCTTTTGATGAGGTTGGGGAACTCTCAGAAGTGCTGAGTCCTCCCCTCCCTTATCTCGGAGCTGGATAATCACTCTGTGGGTGCAGGGAGACAATTAAGCTCATTAACATCTCCTTTCTTACAAAGATGAAGTGCCAGCTGCTTGGATTCATCCATGAAGCAGCAGCCAATTACCCAAAGAGGGTTAGTGACCCCGAAGTGTGCAGGGGGTACAGGGAGCCAGTGGTGACAGTGACACTCCCTGGTCACTGTAAATACTCACTGCTAAGTAGTCCTGGACACCTGAATTTACCTTCATTAATTAATTTCTCTTCTAAACAAGTTCTTACAGCACGATCAGCACAACCATATCCAGGCAGGATTAATAGTTATGATCATTGTCTCTCCTCACAGGGAGATTTGTGGCCTTTGGAGGATGCTATTTCTCAGCTTTTGTCAATAATGTCCAGGCTTGCTGGGACTTTTACTCTTCCAAAGCCTTGAAATGGAGAATCCCTAAATTCTCCTTCAAGCCAGAAGACCAAAACCAGCAAAAAGGCTCCCTTTAATGCTGCTTTTATTCAAACACAAACTGAGGTCACTTTGGAAAGAGAGAACACTCAGCTCCACTGGGCAAGGCAGGATTTTAGTCAAGGGGCTTGAACACAAATCACACTGAAAACTTGGGAAATCAGATCCCACCCCTGGCTGGGAGGTAGAGACCCCACCCAGCTCCTGATTGACCCCTGTAACAGGGAGAAGCTGCCCCAGCTCTGGAGGCTCCTCTGGGAACTCTGCAGATGCCAGGGAAGAAGGAGGGGAGATTCAGAGAGAAATTAGTGAAAAGGAAACCATAAAGATTTTAAATCTGCTGGATCAGTGGGACATCACTCGGCAGGGAATTCCTGTGCTCAGGAATACCAATGTCACTGCAGTGGTGCTGGGGGTAAGAAACACATTCCTGGGATCAGCTTTCCAAATAGTATTAAATTCCTGGATAAATTTCCACACAAGGGGTGGAGCAGAGGCACAGGAGCCATGGAGGTCTCCAAGGAGTCTCCAGGGCTATCACAGCTCTGTGGGACCAGCTCTTGTGCTGAGAATCCTGCATTTGGGAAAATCAGGAAGAACCAGAAGCTGATTTGAGGGAAAACTGTATTTAAGAAAAGCAGGAAGACCCAGGAGATGATTTAAGGCAAACCTCAGGGTCCAGCTGATGGCTGACCATTGAACACTGGGGTTTTTTTCATTCTTTTGGGCCTGACTGAAAGCAGGGGAGTGTCTTGCTCTTGCTGGGAAAGGGCCAATCCCACAGCTAATTCCCTCTCCTTGGGACGAGAAGCCCAGCTGGGGGTTGCAGCCAGACTGGCACGGGTTTGTTTGGGACCAAACTGTCTCCTTGTCCTCTTGTTGGATGAGAATACTGAATGTTTGGGGCAGCTCATTTCAGAAGTCCCCATTCCTGGACTCCAGGGCCTGCTGTCCCTCTCTGCCATGTCCTGGGGGTTGGATCCTGGGGGGCCCTGAGCAGGGGCAGCTTTGGGGGGAGCTCCGAGGAAGTCAGTGCCAGTGACAGGCATGGAGCAGAGAGTGATCCTGAGCAAAAGGGAAGCACAGAAAGCCTTCCCATGCTGCTTTGACATGCATTTTAACCCTTTTACAATGGTTTTAAGCCCCTTTTATATGGATTTTAAGGGAATCAAGATTGGCTGCCTGGGTCCCACAGGGACTTGTGCCCCTGGTCGGTACTTTCAGTCAAAAAATTTGGGAAGAGTAAGAGGTACCCAGGACCAGTCACAGTTCTTCCCATTAACTCCTTGGATACAAGGGAATATGGACACTAAGCCAAAGCAAGTTAATTCCCTAAGACCTCAGGCAAAACAGCTGCAAAATCACAGGGATTTTAAGGCAGGAGAAAATCAAAATGGGATAAAACTAAAGAATCTTTCAAAATTCCCAGGAAAAACCAAGAACTCTGGACAGGATTTGAGCAAGTCTCAGTTCTGCAAAATCAAATCTGCTGGGAGGAATCTCCAGACTGGACCATCCTGGACCACTCCTGCCATCACACGAGGGATCTGTCAGAGAGCAAAAGCCCACAAGGTTTAGAACAATTTTATTTCCTGGTTCTTAACTTTGTGTGCTCAGAAATATGGGAGGAAAGTTGTGCCTTGGAAACTCCTGGAGCATTTCCTCTTTCATCGTTTCCCAGGATGAGCCAGGTCACTTTGTCATGCTGGGATGGAATAATTCCATTTTTATCTCTGGGACCTTGGTTTGGTTCATCTGCACATTTCAGGCTTGGCAGGGATATTTTTCCCCCTCTTTCTTTCCCAGGATACACAATCAAATCATCCAGAATCAGTATATCAAAAAGATGATGATGCATAAACCAGCAGCCCATTCCACAAACAATAAAAACAGGTAAAATTCAATAACCAGTACTAGCGAGTAATTCCAGCAGCAATTCCAAATTTATTGTCTTGTTTATTTATTCCATTGATGTCAATAAACATCACCGTCCTCTCATGCTGACAAATTCATCTCTCAAACATTGTTTTGTTTCTCTTCACTGGAGACTTGCAGGGTCTCCAGGAGCCTGGCATGGCCTTGGGAGGACAGGACCCACCAGAGATTTGTGTCCTCAGCAGATCCAGGGATTTCCTGGGGCTGGATCCATTGCAAAGGGCAGCACCATGTGAAGATTCCCAAAGGGATGCCTTGGCAGATGGGCAGGGCATGTCCTAAAGCCTCTGGTGGGAATCTGGAGTCCAAGCAGCTGGAGCTGTAAACTCCTTGATCCTTCCCTTCCAATGGGAAGAGGCCCCAGGGAAGGCTTGTTCTGGGAATTGCTCCCTCATGAGGGTGGGTTGGTGGTGGCATTGCAGAGGATGGGTTTGGGGAGGCCCTTGGGATGCTGAGATGTCGTGTGAGCATCACCTGGTGAGCATCACCAGGAGTGAAGAATCCCTGAGCTGGCACTGCTGGGCACCTCCAGTGCTGGGGCAGCTCCGGGAGCCTCCTGACAGGAGAGCCCTGGAGGGGCTGGAGCGTGTGCAGGGCAGGGCACGGGGCTGGGGAAGGGAATGGAGCCCCAGCAGGGGCTGAGGGAGCTGGGAAAGGGGCTCAGCCTGGAGCACAGGAGGCTCAGGGGGACCCTGCTGGCTCTGCACAACTCCTGACAGGAGGGGGCAGCTGGGGGGGTCGGGCTCTGGGAACAGGGACAGGCACAGGAGGAGAGGGAACAGCCTCAGGCTGGGCCAGGGCAGGGGCAGGGGGGAATTTGGGGAACATTTCTCCATGGAAAGGGTGGTCAGGATGGCACAGCTGCCCAGGGGAGGGGTGGATCCCCATCCCTGGAAGTGTCCCAGAAACCTGTGATGTGGCACTGGGGACAGGGGTCAGTGGTGAACACTGGGACAGTTGGGCTCTGTGATCTTCAAGGTCTTTCCCCATCTTGCTGATTCCAAGACTCCGTGGTGAGCAGCTCCTTCAGATTCTTCAGAGTCTCCTGAGCATTTTTGGGAATTGCAGCAGTTTTCAATGAGCCAGCCAAGGACACCAAGGGGCACTGGGCAGCAGGGACCTTTAAAAGCATTACACTGAAAAGCATTAAAATTTAAAGTTTAAAGAACAGCAGCAATCTCATCCAGTGAAGGACCAGCCTGAGCACAGTTCAAATATTTGGCACATCCAAATATTCCCTGTGGCATATCTGGAAGAGTCCTGAACAGTGTCTGCACCAGAACTCCATGGCCTTAAACTGAAGGAAGGCAGATTTAGATTTTAGGAAGAAATTCTTTGCTATAAAGGTGGTGGAGCAGAGGAACGTGGAGTCCCCATCCTGGACAGTGCCCAAGGCCAGGCTGGACAGGATTTGGAGCATACTGGGACAGTGGAAAGTGTCCCTGTCCATGGCAGGGGGTGGGAATGAATGAATTTTAAGGTCCCTTCCCACTTAAACAATCCTGGCATTCTCTGATTGATGCAGGGAATACTGGAAAAAAGCTCAGCAGGATGTGGGAGTTACACTGGTAGGGACTGCTCCTGGAAATGTGTCATAATTCCCTGTCCTTTGGCTTCTTGCAGGGCTTCTGGAAAATCCCAGGACCTCTTGGCTGCAAGACCTCACTTAGTTAATATCAGTCCTGAAAGAGCAAATTCACAGGAGGGATTAAAAATATGAAATATCCTTTTTTTGAGAGAGGGTGCACCTGGGAAAGATAAATGTGGCGTATCCCAAAGCAGGCTGGGGTGCCAGGCAGGACTCCTGCACTCCCAGCAGGATGAATGCCATAAAGAGCCAACTTCTATCCCAAAATCCTGAGCCCTCAGGCAGTAATTGTGGGTACCCCAGAGCCTGAAAGTATCACAATTACAACCCTGAATCCCTTAAATTTGCATCCTCCCAGAGAAAAACATGGCAACTCAGCAGCTGATTCAGCTGGAAAGTCTCCCCCAATAAGCTATGAAAAGAGGACTGAGAACCTGCATTTTTATCATTCCAACTCTTTCTGGGTTGGTTTTTTTTTTTTTTTTTCCCTTTTTAATAAAACCCTGTTTATGATGGTGGATAAAACATTCCTGTCATCCTTAATAAAAGCCTTTACTAGCAATGTGAAAGGAGCGGTGAATGGATAAACTGTAAATCAAGGCACAGCTTGGAAACGGGGCAGTTTAGCAAAGCAGCATTTCTGGGAGCTGCTGATGGCAGGAGATTACATTTTATATGAGAACAGATTTAAATTTAGGGGGAATTAACCCTCCAGCTCTGCTGCAAAAGCTTCCCAAGGCATCAAGGCTATTTGAGCAAAGAAAGTTGTCATCAGTGGAAGGGAGGTGACAGGAAAAAATAACTGAAGGGGACAATTTTAACTGAATCTTTCTTATAGAAACAAGCTACAAAAATTGTGACTGGATTTTAATTAGGAGGCAAATATTTTCTTGGGTTCGGGAAGATGAACTGACAGCATTTTCAAGGACCCAAAAGCTGCTTCTTGCTACAATGAGAACACTTCAATTTTTAAGTCTTTCTGTAGGTGTCAGGAGAAAAAAAATCTTTCTGTTTCTTGACGTTTGGACAGAGCCACGAGCTGGAAATGGTGCAACACTGTTGCTTCTGCCCTTCCTACAGAGCTACAGGTGCTCTGCTGGGAAGGGACTGAAGAGGGATTGATCACAAAATATTCCTGCAAAGCCACATAAAGTCTGAACCCCCAGAAACAACTGCAGAATTTATGCACCTTAAAGTCAAGGCAGGAGAAAAATCTGAGTTAGGGCTGAAATTCATGACCAATACCTCGCTAAAAAAAAAATTATTTCATCAAGAAATAATTCTTCAATCCTTGCTCCATCCCAGTCTTGTGGGCTTGGATAAGTTATTCCAATAAATCAATGCGTTCACCCCTCTCTCCACCGGGTTTCAGTCCAGGTTTGCCCCTGGAAATCTCCAGGAACACGTTCAGAAGAGGAATTCTCGCTCGGGGTGTTGGAGCCAGCCCAGACTCATCCACTGGCTCTGAAATCCTCTGTGGCTCATTGATTTCCCTTATCCCTCCCAATTCACCCTCAACAACGCTTTCAAAACCTCCTTGCTGTGTGGGGAGCACTTGGAGGCAAAGTTCCTTTCCCACCAGCAGCACTGGTGATGGAAATTAGACAAGAATTCCTGCTTTCACTGGAGAAAGGTGGGGATTTGCTGCACACCCTGACAGGCTGAGCTCAGAGCACTCCAAAGGTTGAACTCCCCCCCCTTGACTGGCCCAGGGATCATGTCCCTGGTAATTCATCCTCATCCTTGCTCTGCAGCTGGGTCACCTCCACTGGCACTGGGCAGGGAGAGCAGCTCCTGGAGCATCCCGTGGATATGGAATCCCTTGGATGTGGCAGAAATGTGGGAATGCTGCTGTGTGAGCCACAGGGACCTCTCCCCTCTCCCACATCAAGTTAGAAATTATACAACTTTTAAAATCCTTTTTCCTGACTTTGGTTGGGGCTTTGCTGTCCTCTGCCCAGGGGGAAGGGAATTGAGGATTTCTCTTTAAAATATTCTTTCACTGAGGGTTAAGTTTTGCTGGGTGAGGCCTGATGGACTTCAATCAACAAAAAGAAAATTCCCAGAGCCAGAGATGCCTTCTAGAGGCTGACCTGGAACAGAGACCAGGCAGAGCAAAAGAATAAAGCGGGGATTTATTAAAAGGCCTCAATGGATACTCCCTGGGCAGTGCCAGAACCCAGCTGGGCAAACCCAGGGTGAACCCAAAATGGTCACAGAATGGACCCCAGTCACAAGGTCACACACTTTTATGAGTTCTGGTCCATCAGCATATTGGGGTTAATTGTCCAATTACAGCTTCAGGTTCTGGAGCTCCATCCTCCTTGATTTTCTCTCTTCACTTCACCGTTGTTTTTGTTCTTGGGCCTGAAATTTGTCTCGGCTGTCCTTGGTCCCAGGCTGGAAAAGGAATTGTTTTGTCTCCCTGCTCTGTGAAGAGAGCTCACCAACACTGAAGGTGAAACCCAGAACCACACACCAAAATAGCACAGAATCTGAGAAATAAAAAAGCCAAAACTTAAAGCATCACCAGAGGATGCAGAGGAGATAAAACAACCGTAACATACATCCTCAGGGGCGGCTGGAGACACCTGGGCTGGGCAAAGATCAAAAAGAGACCCACAGAATGAGGACCAAATTAGCACCAAAGGAAGAGGGATCAATAACCAATAGAAGACTGAATATTAAAAATTGTGTAATTTAGGACCCATGAACGACAATTTCTTGGAGTTTTTCCTGTATAAATCCATAAAATATCTGGTGAAGTACCAGGTGTGACAGGATGATTTTCAGTGCACAACCCAGGCATGTGAGGATGGAATAATTTCTATTGCACATCCTGGCCAGAATAAAGCAATGCCTGATTCTCTGAACACATAAGAAGATTATGTTGGAGAGTTTCTGTTTTTCCATCGCTTCGGTGACAATGACACCACATTCCTCAGCCATAATTCATTCCCAGCACAGCCAAATGTGTTTGTAACTCAATAGTGGCCCATCACTGAGCCCCTGTGGTTTGTGTTATCCTCCTTTGGAGGGTTTACAAGCCTGGAATTGCACAAGGAAAACCTGAGAAGGAGGCAAAACAGGACTGGCTGGAAAATCCTCCTCCCACAGCAGCACAAGGTGAAAACTTCCCTGCTTGGACTTGGGAATGTCCAGTCCAGGACTGGTGGGAGAGAAAGGATGCTCTCCCAACACTCCTGTATTCCCTTCCAGAGAAACTCAAAGGTTTTGGTAGCTGAGTAGCTTCCTCCTGGGATACTCCTCTGTGGATCCTCAGTGGAGAGCAGGGGGTGAAAAACCCCACAGCTCCCACTGCACCCACAGGGAGCTGATTGCACACAGAGAAAGTGAAACCCACTGGCAGAAAAATTCCAGGGCTGCTGATTCCAGGGCTGCAGTGTTCAACATCTCCTAAAAATCAAGGCTGGGAGCTCAAGCACCTGCCGCAGTTGAAGTTTTGCCTCTCAAAGAGGAGCTGTTCAAATAATGCTATGAATAGTGGAGGAGTAGATAAAGATAATGAAGTGCCCCTGTTGGGATCCCTTTGATGCAGAGAATAAGAATCCAGAGTTATTTTTTAATAAAAAGGGAACTCGTCCTGGATTTGATCTCACTCCCTCCCAAACCTTAAGACAAATACTGTGTCACTAAATTAAGCTGCAAAGTCTTTCATTAAGCACCACCCTTGGGAATTAAAGATGTTCTTGGAGAGTTGGAGGAAGGGGCCAAGCTCCAAGAATGGAATAAGCACAGGAATGAAAATATGGAGAAATACACGCAGATATTTAATCCATAAACAAATACAGACACTCCCAGTAGGTCAGAAAAGCAATCACAGCCTCCCAACACAATCCTGGAGTTACAACCAGGTGTAAAGGCAGGGATTGTCTTCATTAAGTGAAATATTAATGAACGGAGGGAACAAAGCCTTGTAAACACAGAAAGCCATGGCAGCAGCAGCAGCAGCAGCAAAGAGGGATATTTTGGTTTAAAAATCCAGGGATAACTCAGTGAAGTGTCCAGACAAGCACTTAAAACATTGCTGCCAGGGTTCAGTGGCCACTGCAGATTCTGCAGGGAATTTTCCCAGATATCTGAGACATTTAAAAGGAAATTTCCAGCCACAAAACATCTGCGGAGTGGGAAAATTCTGGCCAGAGGATGTCTGTAGTGCCTGGTGTCCATCAGGGATTCTGGGGCCTGTGCTGGAATGACATCCATGGGAATGCCACTTGCAGCATGGAATAGCCACCTCTGCCCATTTTAGACACATCCCAGTGGCTCAGGCATCCAGTTTCCTTGGGAAATGCTCCAAGCCAGGCAGAAAATAAGGAAGGTTTTTCATTCTCCTGTCAGAGGAGGAGGTGGAGAGTGGGGATTTTCCTGTGTGCAGTCGGAACTTTGGGAATGTTCCCGTTTGATGAGCCCCCCAGAGGAGGAATGTTCCTGCTCATCCAGAAAACCCAGCCGAGGGTCTCCAGGTTCCCCCACTGCAGGACAATTCCCAGGCAATGGAAGCTCATTTTCCTCTTACAGATAACCCTGAAATCCCTCATTTCAGTAGGATCCTGGGGAAGCTATTCCAGAATTAGTCTCCACAGACATCAGCATCCCTGTGTGGCATTCCTGACAAAGCACAGTCTGGAGGAAACAGACTCAGCCAAAACAGAAGCTGACAGAGCAATTTTCCCTCTTTTTTTGTAAAGCTCCTTCCTAATTATAATCCCTGCTGGATGTGGTTTATTTCTGTATACTCAGAATTGGGAGGAGCTCCAGGAGAGGAGTGGGGTTTTCCTTTTTACTGGCTGGAATATTTTGATTCTTAAATTAAAATCAATCTGATAATCCCTGACCTGTGCAGAGCCAGGAGTGTTTTATATCTTAAGGGTTTGCAAAGCTCAATCTTAGGCCAGGTTTAAGTGAATGAAGACAGTTGTTCTACCCTAAACCTGGTTTAGGCAAATGAGGCACCATAACATGAGATTATCCCAAAGGACCTCCCCTGTTGTTTAAGAAGGGAAGTGAATAAACCCTTTCATTTTAATTTGGTTGTTGTTTTTTTTTTTTTTTTTTTAGTTTGGGTTGGTTTTTTTTAAGTTAGGGGAGGGTTTTTAAGCAATATACAAGAGAACTGCTGGAGATAAGGCCAGAAATCTTCACATTTAACTCTGAAAGTGTGTGCTTTGTGTGTGACAAGATGCAGAGCTGGTCAAAGGCACTGCTGCCCTGAGGAACTGGCCAGAACTGTCTCATCATGGCCTAGGACTGGCACCAGTTGTGGCTATGGATTAAAAAGCTTTCCAATAATGCTCAGCCTCTTCCTCCTGCTTCTCCTCCTCCCCACCTTTAAAAAGGCCACAAAAACTAAGGAAAAGTGGTTCCAAATAGCACAACTGCACAAGAAGCCACATTTCAATGCCAAGGCTTTGTAATTTTCTGTCCTGGGCACTCAGGTTCTTTGATCTCTCCCTCATTTCCCAGATAGGAGGGAGACTCAGCAGCAATCCCAGAGCAGGCAGGAGCAGGAGGGCTGCAAACCCCCAGCCCTGGCTGTGTGAAGGGTTCCAGTGAGCAGCAGGAGGTCATTCCCAGCTGCACATCCATGGGATGTGATCTCATCATCCCAAAGCACAACCAGAGCTCAGGGGGTGCCAGTTCTGGGCCAAATCCTCAGGACAAACAGGACAGAATCCCATCCACAGTCCCCCACCCATGGCAGGGGTGGGGAGGAGCAGGAGGGATGTTTCAGATGAGGAAACCCAGGAAAATTTGGATTATGAAGGTTGTGGTCATTTTTGAAGCTCAGTAGCCACCTGGGACCATTGTTGTGGTGCCATGGTGACAGCTCCTTCTGCAGCCTGTCCAGAGCAACTACTGGAGCTCTGGATCAGGGAATCACAGAGTCCTTAAGGTTGGGAAATGTTACTGTGATGTAGACAGAAACACACAGTAACACACACAACAGGTGTTTAGGTAGAGAAGAAGAAAGGAAGTCTCTTGTTTATTGTTGATCTCATATATATAAGTTCTGGACAGTGATCAGAGATTGGACAGAGAAGTTACCACTTCTCCATCTCCACTGGTCACTTGAGAAGTCCATCAGGTGATATGTTTTACAAAGGAATGTAAACATGATTCTTGTTTATCTTACAATTCATGAGAACTGACTCTACTATACTAAAACAAATTAGAAGGCTGATTTTCAGGGACAACAGGGAAACACCTCTAAGATCATCCAGTGCAGCACTGCCAGGCCCACCACTAACCCAAATCCACACGGAGGGGCTGGAGCATGTCCAGGGCAGGGAATGGGGCTGGGGAAGGGAATGGAGCCCCAGCAGGGGCTGAGGGAGCTGGGAAAGGGGCTCAGCCTGGAGCACAGGAGGCTCAGGGGGGCCCTGCTGGCTCTGCACAACTCCTGACAGGAGGGGGCAGCCGGGGGGGTCGGGCTCTGGGAACAGGGACAGGCACAGGAGGATATGGAACAGCCTCAGGCTGGGCCAGGGCAGGGGCAGGGGGGAATTTGGGAACATTTCTCCATGGAAAGGGTGCTGAGGCCCTGGCCCAAGGCAAGGGTGGACTCCCTATCCCTGGATGTGTAAAAGTGACTCAAATGGGACTGGCAGCAGCCTGAGGGTCACTTGAAGCCATTCCATCTGACCCTCTGGAGTTTCAGGTGGCTTCCTGCAAACATTTATTAAGGATTACCTGATTTTACTGGGAATGTTCTTATTGATTCTTCCCAGCTATTGGTTCTGCCCCAGAGAAGCCCCAAATCCCCAAGGCTGGATTCTGAACCCACCTGAACAGCCTGAGAAGAACCCACAGCTCATCATGGTGCACACCCCAAGGAAGAGAACCCCCAAATCAGCAGAATTATTCCATCCTCATTCCATGGGATGCACAGGCTGCTGTGGATCCCCTTGGTTGTCCTGGTAAGGGCAATGAAACATTCCAGCCAAGGAATATGGAATGCTGACTCTGTTTCCATCTGCAGCACTCAAACCAGAGCTCCTTGCTGTGCTCCTCACATCTGCCACTGGAATTCTACATCAATCTCACCATGAGTTCTACACAACATGAGGGAAAATCCTCTTTTCTGCTTAAAATAAGGTGTGTGTAGGCAAAATTTGAGGTTTTGGTATGAGACAGCAAGATGGGGTAACAAAAGACTTAATTTAACAATACACAGTTTGGAGTGTGTTTTCTCTCAAAAACATTTTTCAGATTTTTTTTTTTAACAAAAGCTTTTTTCATGATTTAGTCACCTCTGATAATGAAGAAAGGAAAATTTGGGGGTTGGCCCTGCCTATGTTCCTGGATTTGGACACAATGCTCAAAGTCTTGACCGAGTTCCCCTGTTCTAAGGGAGAAAGGGATGTGGTAATTCAGGTGGGAAAGGCTTTTTGAGGTGTTGGAGAAGTTCAAATTTAAGCCTGACCCAGGATCAAACAACGGATTTGGCAACAGCCTCCAGTGCTTGGTGAGCAGGGAAGGACATTTCTCCAGTGGAAACACCCAGGGCATGAAGCTGGGATCTGTTGTTTGTCCAGCAGCTGCTGCTGGCACCAGCCAGGCTGCCTTTGGAACCTGTCTCTTCATCCTTTTCTGAAAGCAGCTGTCCCTGCAATTAGCAGAGATTAAAACAATTAAAAGGAAAATGAGGCTGGAGGCAGCACTTCCAGCACGGAGGATCAGAGGGATGTGCAGGGTTAAGTACAGGGATGCTCCATCTGCCCTGTGGAGAACACGGAAGGGATGATTTTCAGAGCTGGCTGCCTTGATCAGCTCCTTCATGCTCTGGCAGCACTTCTGTGCTGGCTGCTCCCTTTGCCTGGTGCTTTTGAGGGTCTTTTCCCCCAATTCCACACGAACAGGTTGGTATTCCTATGAAAATTGCAGCAAGATTTCTGCCTCTGCTGCTGGATAAGGACACATGGCTACATTCTGCTTGGTGCTTTCTATAAAAGAGAATAATAATTCCTTCCTGTGGGAAGGGACCTCTGGATGTTTCCTGGTCCAACTTTCACCCAGGGCAGGGTCATTTCCAAAGTCACTTGGTGTTGCTCAGGGTCTTGCCCAGTCGATGTTGTCACATTACAGGGATGGAGATTCCCACAGTTCCTCCGTTTTATGTTGTTTGTCCTCTTTATCCCTGATTTCCCTGAATTTTGCAGGAGATGCAGATTCCCTCATGGCACAGCCTCGCCAAGTCTGAGGACAAGGGGCAGACTGAAGAGGGACAGTCCATGATGTTCCTGTGCTCAGCAGATTCCCTGCACTCTCCCAAATCCAAGCTTGGGTGTCATCTGCAAGAAAGCAGAGATGGGCAGAGCACACAACTGTAGTCCTTTACCTTGGAATCATGGAATATCCTGAGCTGGAAGGGACCCCCAGGATCATCCAGCCCAGCCCCTGTCCATGCCCAGACCCCCCCAACACCCCCCTGTCCATCCCTGGAGCTCTGGCAGCCTCGGGCCGTGCCCATTCCCTGGGCAGCCTGGGCAGTGCCAGCACCCTCTGGGGGAAGAGCCTTGCCCTGAGCTCCAGCCTGAGCCTGCCTGGCCCAGCCCCAGCCCTTCCTGGGGGCTGTCCCTGCCCCAGAGCAGAGACTGGAGCTGCAGCCCCTGGGGAGGTCTGAGCTCAGCCTCCTCTGCTCCAGCTGAACATTCCAAGTACTCTCAGCTGCTCCTCCCATGGCTTCTCCAAACTCTTTCCTGTGAGAGCATCGGTGTGGTATGGACAGTCCGGACAAACAGAGATGAGAGATCACTGAAGCCACGTCTTGGGAAGTTGTGATTTATTGCAAAGGGCAATTATTGTTATTATTGTTATTATTGTTATTTATTATTATTGGGTGCAGGGGCCCTGCTTGGAGCTGCCAGCACAGCTTGGAGCAGGCTTGAAGGAGAGTGAGGAAAGAGAGAGAAAGAGCAAGAGAGAGCAAAAGATAGAATTACAGAAGATAGAAAAAGAACCCTGAAATTCCCATTACAATACAATAAATCTTCCTTGCTGAATATTCTAATTCTCACTAACCAATCTAGTACAAGATACAAATCCTATAGCATTTACATACAGCCTATAAGAATCGTTACATTACCACACTGTGTTACATTTTAAACCCTAAAAACTGCTCTTTGGACCCCTTCTGCCAAGCTAGTAGGGTCTGCTCTGACTCTTGGACCTGTCTGCAAGCAGAGGGTAGTGTTTAATCAAAAGGGGGTTACCTCCAGCCAGCCATACTATTGTTTTCCAGTTGTTCAATAACTAAAGCTTGGTATCTCAAAGATTGCTTTCATTCCAATCTCACCTATAATTTCTATATTCTCAAAATCTTTTGACAGGCAATCATATTTATAAGGTTTTCCTGTTTCATCCTTCCCAACACCTTCCCATCCCCATGTCCCTCCTTTGGTTGCCTTCCCACACTTTTAGATCTTCCTGATATTGGGGCACCCAAAACTGCTCCCAGGACTAGAGGTGAGGCCGCCCCGGCCCAGAGAGGACAATCCCTCCCGTGACCAGCAGAACCAGATGCCTTTGGAGAGCTCTATTTACCCAAAAGAATTACAGCTTCCACTTTGGGGCTTCTTGGAGAGAAAAGTGTGATGTCTGGGAGCAAATATTTCCTGGGGTGAAGAAAAGCTCTACCACAAGCTCCTGCAGCTCTGAAAATGGTAAAAAACCTCCTCTTCCATCCCTCAGGAAGTTCTGTTCCCATCAAACTCTGCCAGGCACTTTTCTGGGTTACAGAGGCTTCTGAGCTTATGGAAACCCCATCCTAGCTCTGCTTTTCTAGGCATCTCCATTCCTTTGAAATTCCCCAGCAGATGGAGGCTGAAGCCTTAAATTAGTTGGCCCCAGGACAGTTCATTCCCAAGGTTCATGTGGAAATTTGCAAGTCTTGTGTTTTGTAATAAAAAGCCCTGGGATATCTGAGATCTCGGTCAACCAATCCCTTGATTTTTTCAGAAGAAATTGCCAGAGAAAGCCCTCCTGACTTTAATTCCTGAATCATTCTGATGCATGTTCAGTGTGGAACATAATGGCTGGAAGTCCCTTTGCTCAAGGGCAAATTTATTTCCTGGCCAACATCTGGCTCCGGGCTCATCTTTCCTGCAATTTGCCAGTTGCTGGCATGAGGGAAAAAGAGAATTATTGAGCTCTTTCTCTGCTTGGATGCAATTAGTCAAAGAAAAGTTCCTGCAGGTAAATGTGATGCACTCAGGAAAGATGCAGATGTTTGCTCTCTGCCAGGTCCTTCCTGCCACAGCTCAGGGCATGGGGTGGCACTGAGGTGATGGGGACACAACCTGGCCTGAGGTCACCCACTCCAGAATCTTCTGTCCCTACACAAACACTTTGGGGGGACAAAAGAAGGATAAGTAGGGATCACACTCACCAGGGATACTGCCATTAGCAGCTGGGGATGGCGTGGGGGTCATAGAATCATGGAATATCCTGAGCTGGGACACACAGGGATCATGGATCCAGCCCCTGTCCCTGCCCAGACCCCCCAACACCCCCCTATCCATCCCTGGAGCTCTGGCAGCCTCGGGGCCGTGCCCATTCCCTGGGCAGCCTGGGCAGTGCCAGCACCCTCTGGGGGAAGAGCCTTGCCCTGAGCTCCAGCCTGAGCCTGCCAACACAGCTCCAGCCCTTCCTGAGGGCTGTCCCTGCCCCAGAGCAGAGACTGGAGCTGCAGCCCCTGGGGAGGTCTGGGCTCAGCCTCCTCTGCTCCAGCTGAATATTCCTAGTCCCTCAGCCTCAGATTCCCCTCGAGACCCTCCACCATCTTCACAGCCTCCTTTGGTTGCTCTCTGATAGCTTTAGATCTGTCCCATATTGTGGAATGCAAAACTGAACCAGAAGCTGCACTTTCTGGACCAGAAGCTGCTTTAGACATTAAATTCTCCTCTTTCAAGAACAACAGGTGTCATGAATCCATTCCATGGATCCATTGAAAAGGAAGAAACCCATTACTTAACTGTTGTGTCCAACACAAAGACAGGACCATGGGACAGGGGGTCAGAAACTCACAGGGACATCTCTGTCCCTCACAGTCAGGCAGAGCCATTTCCCACTCCCATCAAACCCATGGTCCTGTTATCCATGGATGTCCAGGTGTGGGGTGGACAAACCCATGGACAAACCTGTTAAACTCATGCACAGGCAGGTCTGGGTCACTGGGCATGGCCAGGAAGCACCCTGCAAGTTAAGGAACAGGTCCGCAAAGCCCTTCTTGTGTTACCTTTCTGTCCCTTTTCCTGGCAACAGAGCCATCAGAGTCCTTCATCTCCAGGAAAAGCCTGGGACAGGAAGAAGTTGAGGCTCGAGGAGCAAACCCAGCTGGTGCTCAGGAGTACAGGTGCATGGCTGCACTCTCAATGTTTTATAACTTCTTCCTGAGCCCTGCTCCCCATAATCAGATTATGAAACCTTCGACTCAAGTTAATGCAAACAAACAGATCATGCGGAGAGCCATAAAAATAAAATATCATAATAAAAACCCTAAATCGAGAGCATCTTCTGTAAACAGAGCGCTGTAAACACAGTAATGTGTCTCTCTGCCACGATATTTGGTGAGGTATGGAAGAGCCCCAAGAGATGGCAGGAAAACACAGCTGTTCTCTCCTTGCAGGAGGGGAGGGAATGCAGCACAGCTCTGATGGCTCCAGGGTCAGCACAGGCTCTGCTGCACTCTTGGAGTGGGAGGAGAGATCCCCTGGAGGGGTCACCTGGAAGGGCCCCCCATAGGTTGACTGGTGCCACCTCCCTGCTCCAGCAGGGCCAGCCCAGAGCCCAGGGCACAGCAGTGTGTGCACACAGCTCTGGAACAGCCTCAGCAGCAGAGCCCAGAGCCTCTCTGGCCTCTGCTCAGGGCTGGGCCCTGCCCAGGGCAGGAGTTGTGCCTCCTGTGCAGGGGCAGCTCCTGGGCTCAGCCCTGCCCGGAGCTCTGGGGCCATGGCTGGGCACAGAGCAGAGCTGGGACAGACTGGGACTGACTGGGACACACTGGGACACACTGGCACACACTGAGACAGACTGGGACTGACTGGGACAGACTGGGACAGACTGGGACTGACTGGGACTGACTGGGACACACTGGGACACACTGGGACACACTGGGACTGACTGGGACACACTAGGACTGACTGGGACACACTGGGACTGACTGGGACTGACTGGGACTGACTGGGACACACTGGGACAGGCAGGGACTGACTGGGACTGACTGGGACTGACTGGGACACACTGGGACTGACTGGGACACACTGGGACCCCCAGGCACCCCCAGGGCTGTGTCCCCTCTCTCTGGGCTCCTCTCCAGGCTGAGCAGCCCCAGCTCCATCAGCCTTCCCTGGGCACAGAGATGTTCCCTTTGTACGCCATGGAGACTCAAGACAGCTTGGACAGACATGGAGATGTTCAAGGAGGTGTCCAAGGTCAGGTTGGATGGGGCTTGGAGCAACCTGGGACAGTGGAAGGTGTCCCTGTCCATGGCAGGGTTGGAACTGGATGAGGTTTAAGGTCCCTTCCCACACAAACCAACCCATGATTCCATCATTGAAAACATCCCAGTTTCTCCTATCTTCAGGGGCAGCTCAGGAAAAAGGAGCAAATGATGCCTCTGGAAACTGCCCAGCCATGGGCTGTGAGAAGGGAGCAGCACAGCAGGGATGATTCAGGAAAGAAAGGTTTATGAGAAGAAGTTCTATGTGGGGAGGATTTGGGAAGAGAAATTTTGGGAAGGGAATGTTTGGGGAGGGAATTTCTGGGAAGAGATGATTTGAGTGGGCATGATTTGGGAAAACAATGATTTAGGTGGGGAGGATTTGGGAAGGGAAGATTTGGGTGGGAGTGATCTGAATAGGGATTATCTGGGTGGGGATGATCTAGGAAGGGTTGATTTGGGTAGGGAGAATTTGGATGGGCTTTGAGAAGGGATGATTTGGGAAGAGCTGATTTGGGCAGGTATGTTTGGGTGGGGCTGATTTGGGTGGGGATAATTTGGGAAGGGCTGATTTGGGTGGGGATAATTTGGGAAGGGCTGATTTGGGTGGGGATGATCTGGGTTGGAAAGATCTGGGAAGGGATGGTTTGGACAGGAAGGATTTAGGAGGATCTGCTTTGGAAGGGCTGATTTGGGTGGGGATAATTTTTGAAGAGGAGATTTGGGAGTGGACAATTTAGGAATGATTGATTTGGGTAAAGCTGATTTTGGAGGGGATGATTTGGGTGGGGATGATCTGGGAAGAAATTCTTTGGGAAAGGAAGGTTTGGGTAGGGAGGGTTTGAGAAGGGCTGATTTGGGTGTGAAATATCTGGAAAGGGTTGGTTTGGATGGGGATGCTTTGGAAAAAGAAGGTTTGTGAAGGGCTGATTTGGGTGGGGATGATTTGAGAAGGGCTGATTTGGGCAGGTGTGGTTTGGGAGGGGATTACTTGGGATTGGATAATTAACTCTCCATGCTGTCAGGGATGGTCACCACACCTGGATTTTTGGTAGCAATTACCTCAATATTACCTGGAATTGTTAAAATTCTTTCCAGGCATATGAATAAAATTGAGCCATGGAACAATGGCAGATTTATTCCAGGGAAACATTTCATCAACCCCTCTGTTGCTGTAGCAGCACAAACAAGTATGATTGAAATTTTTTTCATTAAAGACACAGATTTTTCCTAATAAATTCAAATTCTCCCTCTCTACTCAGTGAGAAATGTAAAAAAAAAAAAAAAAGAACTCCAGAGAAAGGCATTGTCTGGAATCTCCCTTTTTGGAAGGGGTTTGGATGGCATTCCAAAGCTTATCGTATTTCTTATGGAAGATCAAATTCCCATTCAAGCTGTTTTTCCAACAATGACAATAATTTGCTTCAAAAATCCCCCCCTTTCCGAAGTTTCTCTCAGCTCTGCAGTTCTGTAGGGACATGACTCAATCCTATTTTCAATCCCCTGCCTGTGGCAATGAAGCTCAGCATTGTCCTTTCCATCAAGAACTTCTTTCATGCTGGAATTGCAATTCTGATATTTCCTTTTGTTCCCAATTTTGTAATGGACTCTTCCACTGAGCCCAGCTCAAAACTAATTGAGCCTCTTTTCCATTCCAACAAATCAAAACAAGACTTTAAAGCCTTTTTTATCTTGGTGGTTTTTGTTGTTGCTGTTGTTTTGTTGGGGTTTTGTTTGTTTGTTTGTTTGTTGTTGTTGTTTTTGTTTTTTTCTGAAGAAATGCAGCATCAAGAGAACTCTTGAAGCACCAAGGGATCTCCAGGGAAAGGAATCATTCTGGCAGTGGATTGGGCCATGTTGGGAGGACGAGACCTTGGGGATGTGACAATCCACAGCTGAATCTGTGCTGATGGACTCTGTGGAAATGTCTGAATGACAGGTTCTGATCTAAGAATCACCATTGTTTTTACTCAAAACACCTCTGAATGAGGGAGACCAGGAATTTCTCTCTCCACTTCCCATTCCAGAAATCCTGGGGAGAAATCCAAAATACTTCTGGTTTACATTGTATTGTTGTCACTGAAAATACATAAAACCCATGGCTGATGGTTGGACTTGATGGCCTTAAAGGTCTTTTCCAGCTTTAATGGTTCCATGGTCCTAAACCCAATAGTGGTGAATTAACATCCCCAGATTGGGAATTTTACTTTGGATTTTAGGAAAACCTTTACCTGGGTGAGTGTCCCAGTGGGTGGAAGCACCTCAGCTCTTGACTGCTGGGAAATAGGGCAGGGATGATCTGAGATTTGGGAAAGGAGGCTCTTTAGACTGAGAAACTGGAATGGAGATACCAATGGTCCCTTCCAAGCAACTTTTTCGTATTTCCACATCTGTTCCATCATGGATAAGGACAGTCTGGGAGAGCTTAGATAAAATCAGGGTGAAGATGTTCTGTGTAGGAAGTGCGAGGAGGCCCAGGAGGACCCATGGGCCCTGGGTATGGAAAACCAGGAGGCCAATCCGAGGGGAATTTTGGCTCTTGGATTGGGAAAGGCCATTGCTAAAGAATTACACCAGTGCCATGTTTTCCAGGGAAAAAACATCCTGGAATCCAAGTGCTTCTGTTGGGCAGCAAATACAACTCCGGGGTGCAACTTGCTCCAACTCTGTGTGAGTGAATTCCTTGGAAATTCCACCCCTAAATCCCACATTTGGGTTGTGGAGGTGAAGCCAAAGGGTTCCTGGCACCGAGGGGTGGAGCCCAGGAGAATTCCGGACGCTGTGGAGGTGATGTCAAAGGGCTCCTGGCACTTAGAGATGGAGCTCAGGAGAATCCCAGGAAGCTCTGGTTGTGATGTCTAAGTTCCTGGCACTGGGAAGAGGAGCTCAGGAGAATTCCAGAGGCTGTGGGACTGGTGAGGGCAGAAGTTGCTCTGACTCTCAACCTTCCCCTGTGCCAGACTCAATTCCCCCTGGAATGACAGATCCAGGCACAGAGATCCAGTTAGGAGTGATTGTCCCCTCCTTTTCCTTTACTGGGGTAACTCCCTGACACCAGGGAGTTGTCTCTGGGCAGGAGAGGAAAGCCACTGTGCATTCTTAGAGACTCACAGGAATTTTTCCATAGTTTGAGTCCCTCAGACTGTGCCCTGCTCCTGCTCTCATGTAGTCTGAGGCTCCTAGGCCTGAAGTTTCTGAATTTCTAAGTTCAGTTTCTTCATGATGTTTTGGTTTAGGAAGGCCTGGTTCTCACAGGTTTGACATAAACAGTGCCAGTGTTTTTGTCACGAGTGCAATGTTTTGGATTCTTTTCTGTGGGATGGACTCTCTGACATCTTTCGGCTTTGGCCAATGGGTGAAGCGTTCTGGCACTCTTCCTACCAGTGAGAGTGGCCTGTTGAAAAAGGTATCAAAGGGGCTCAATTGTATGAATAAAGGTTGGAGTCAGATCAGTTCTAAACGAGGAATTGTGTCGTTTGCTACTCACCACAGCGACATCTGGAATCCAAAACATTACACTCGTGACAAAAACCCTGGCACTGTTTATGTCAAACCCTGTGAAAACCTTGTGAGGTCTTCCTAAACCAAAACATCACAAAGAAACTGAACTTAGAAACTCACAAACAGCAAGCCTAGGAAAACCAGACTACAGTCTCACCCTGGGCAGGTGCTGCCCCAACGTGGGCATGGAAATTCATGGAAATTCCCATGGCATTTCCCATTTCCACTGGGAAATGCCATGGGAAATGACCTCCAGCTTCTGCTGGTGGCATCGTGGGAATTATGCCACCCCTGGCAGGTGACAGAGGTTGCAGGGACACACCAGGGACCCCCAGCCATGCCAGCACGTCACAGTGTGTGTCCCTTAGGGGGTGACACAAACACTGCTGTGCAGGGACTCAAAAAGCTTCTGTGTGGCAGTGTGTTTTTAAGTTTTTGGAATTATTATATTGTTATATGGTTTGTTCCATGTACCCCTTATGTTCTTTCCCTATTTGGTTCATCCCGGTTACTGTTGTCTGTTAATCTGAAGTTATGTAGCTCCCAGACCCTGTCTGTCACTCTGAGACCTCGCCTTCAGCCTGGAAAGTTCTGACAGGATCACCGAGTGATTGGACAGAATTCCCGCTTTCCCCCCCACTGTATCCTGGTTTGTTTCCCTACATGTCACTCAGTTACAGAGCCGTCCCCACCTATCCCTAACTGGGCCCAGGTCAGACCCTGCCCCGAGTTCCTCCCCCTTTATCAGCTGCTGTACTCAGGTGCTCGGGGGCTTTGCCTGAGCTGCCCCCTGTGACTGAGGTGTCCCCGCTGCGGGACAAATCCAGTCAGGGGTTTAATCCCAAGCGGAGTCTCCCTCTTTCCGTTCCTGCCATCGCCGCTCGCTGCCCGCAGACAAGCCCAGACCCAAAGGTTCGGCAAAGTTCGTGTCGCTGCTGAGCCGTGCGCTCGCTGCCGCGGTGCCCGGGCTGGCGAGGCAGAGATCGCATACCTCCGCATCACTTCTGGACACAATTTGTGGCATGAAAAAAAAGTTCTCTGTTCAGAAATGTGAAATTCTGAGAATTCTCACCAAAAACTGGGCAAAAATCTCTTCCCTCGTGGCAGTTCTGTGTACTCATGCCCTTCTCCTCTCCTCACTCTCTCCCAGCTTTAGGGGCATTGGGAGCATTTCTGTCACCATTCTACCCCAGGATTGTCCCCTTGAGGAGGCTGGATGCAGGGAGTGGCAGCACTGCACTCCCAGAGCTGTGGGCATGAACTCCATCCCTGGGAATGGCCAAGGCCAGCTTGGAGGGGGCTTGGAGCAACCTGGGATAGTGGAAGGTGTCCCTTCCAGCGGAATGGGATGGGATTGAAGGTCCCTTCCAGCCCAAACTGGAATTTCTTTATTCCATGATTTAGAGCCTCCCAACTCCGCAGAATTTCCCCACCTGTGTAAGAGCAGAGCTGAAATCTTCAGCTGAAGGGCAGCTTCCGTGTCCTACACCAGTGAATCATTTCCATCATCCTCCCAAGGCAGAATGGCTCGGGACTGCCCCTTCCCTTCCCTTCTCTATTCCCTAAGGAGTTCTGTTCTGTGAGGAACCTTGAAATGATTGGCTCCTGCCAAAGCCTTTAGCAGAAAAATGAGACTTTTCTAATCAAGACCCAGCAATTATGCAAATTGCAGGGACAAAATGCTGATGAGAACAACAAAAATAATTCTGCCAATAATTATCGCATTGAGCTTTGCTGCTTCTTATTAAAATCTTCCACTTTTCCAAAGAAATCACTGTTTGGACACATGAAAAAATTAAAATATTGCTTGTAAACTGTACCTGAAGAATATTTCATGACCCCTGGGTATCTCTTTAGGGTCTAGAAGACCCAGAGAAGGAGTCGTAGGAGTTTGCAGCAGCAAAATCATTGCAAGACATGAAGAGGGAGCAGAAATAATTGAGGTCTGGAGGGGCTGAATGCAGAAATGATTAAAAGAGATACTTATGGATAACGACTCGAGATGGAATATAATCACTTTCTTGGAGGGCATGGAGAACAAAATGATGGGATTTGTTTAGCTCTTCATATTGGGGCATAATTAGAAGTAATAGGATTAAATTTCTGCATGGAAAATAATCTGATTATCAGGAATCACTTGGAAATTAACTCGAGTCTGCAAAGGGTTAATTGGGGCTTCCAAGCTGCAGCCTCCCCCTCCCTCCAGGCACATTCCTGGCTATGGCACTTCCAGCAGGTCCTTCTGTGGGGCACCCCACTGGCAAGAACTCTTCCCTCAATGCCAGTGTGATTTAAATCAGTCTCTTTATTTGAATTTAAATTTTCCATAATTTAAATGATTTCATTTTTTCAGGGAGAGTGAGGTTTGGTGGAATTCTTGCTCCATAATCTTTCAGGGCCCAAACCTTCCTCAGACAGGGCTGTGCCAGGAGTGGGACCCAGGGAAAGGAGAGGCTCAAATCTCACTCAGGAGAACCAGGGGCAGGGTGGGAGTGAGGATGCAGAATTTGGGGAGGTAGGGGAGAATTCCCAGTGGGATAAATCCCTGACACATGGCCATGAGCAGGTGGATCTGAGCCATTTCTCCTCCTGGAAGACCTTGTGGAAGAGTATGAGAAAGATGGGATTTGTTTTGCCTTGCAGGTTATTAGAAGTAATAGGATTATATTTATGTGTGGAAAAATAATCTGATTATCAGGAATCACTTGGAAATGAACTGGGGTCTGCAAAGGGTTAATTGGGGCTTCCAAGCTGCAGCCTCCTCCTCCCTCCAGGCACATTCCTGGCTATGGCACTTCCAGCAGGTCCTTCTGTGGGGCACCCCACTGGGAGGAGCTGCTCCAGGCTCCCTCTTTGGAAGTACCATTTCAATTTATCTCTTTATTTTAGGAATTTAAATTTTCCATAATTTTAATGATTTCATTTTTCAGGGAGAGTGAGGTTTGGTAGGATTCTTGCTCCATAATCTTTCAGGTCCCAAACCTTCCTCAGACAGGGCCATGCCAGGATTTTGAACAGGAAAAGGAGAGGCTCAAATCTCACTCAGGAGAGCCAGGGGCAGGGCAGGGGTGAGGATGCAGAATTTGGGGAGGTAGGGGAGAATTCCCAGTGGGATAAATCCCTGACTCATGGCCATGAGCAGGTGGATCTGAGCCATTTCTCCTCCCGGAAGACCTTGTGGAAGAGGGAAAGACACTTGCAGTGAAATGTAATGGTCTCATTAAAGTGCTGAGTGATTTTTATTCACCTCAGAATGATGCTCTTCCTGAAAGACACGATTATTTCCAGGACCTCAGGCAACTCCAGATGAAGAGATGTCTGAATCCATAATAAGCTGGGAAGGCTTTTCTTCCAAGCCTGACAGCAGAGCAAGAGCTCAGGGTTTGGGGTGCTTTAGTCATGGAAAAATGCACCAAATGCAGCCAAAAGGAGGGAAAAGTGGATTTTGGATATCAGGTTTTTAGGACAGATGCATGGGAAGGGTGGTCAGGCACTGGCACAGCTGCCAGGGCACTGGTGCATTCACCAAAGCCACGTGGATGTGGCACAGGGGGCAGGGGTGGCCCGGGAACTTTTAGGTTTGATGATTGTGGAGAGCTCTTCCACCCTGAATGTTGTGGGCCTCCAGGAGCAGCCAGGGGCATCCTGCAGCTCCCACTCTCCAACTGGGAAGGACCCTGGGCTGCCCCAGGCTCTTCCCACTGTTCTGGGGCAGGCAGGGGGAGGAGGAAGAGGGGAAGAAGGAAGACAAGGAGGAGGAGGAAAATGGAGGAGGAGGAGGAGAAAGTGGAAGAGAAGGAGGACGGATGGTTTGATCCCAAGATCTCTCCCTGTTACCACACTGGGATGTCCCCAGCCCGCACCTCCGCCCCTGTGACCCTGACAGGGCTCAGGAGCCCCTGAGGTGGGGATGGACAGGAGGAATTCTGCTCCTGAGGAGCTGAATCCAACCCCCCGAAGGTCTGGGCTGTGGGCACAGCACCATTCCCTGGATCCCTGGGACATTCCCTGCTGTGGACCCTGCCTGCCCCAGGATCCCCGGACCTCTCCTGGCCCCTGGAGCCCTGCGGGATCCGGGTGGCTCCTGTCAGCCTGGAGCTGTGAAACCGCAGCTTTACTGCAGCAGCTGCTCCTTTCCAGCCCCTGCAAACCCCGGGCTGCTCCCGAACCGCTCTCCAGGCAAAGTCTTTCCTTGGGAGACCAGAACCACCCAAGGTCACATTGCTGCAATCCCAGCAGCACCGTCCTGCTCCTGATGAGCCAGGCTGGAATCACTCTGGGCAAGGCTTTCCTGAGGCTTGAGATCATGTCTTCTCCAACCTTCCCTGGCTTTTTCCAGCCTTTTTTGGAAGGTCAGGGCTGGATTTGTGAGTTCCCTGCTCTCATTGGGGAAGGGGAGATGCACAAGAGCTGTTGGGACACTTGTGTGGCAACAAGAACGTGCTAAATTAGTCATGATGGCACTAACAAGCTGCATAATTGGAATTTTGGGGCATTTTGAGCTCCTGGATTTCAACAGGAAATGTGAAGCTGAATGAGAATGTCCACCGAGTAATATTTTGATATTCAGGAAAAAGCAGGTCCCACTGTTCGGTGCTCAGAGCCAGATGTGACTCCAGCCCTAGTGTAAGGAACAAACAACAACAATAAGAGGTCTGGAAAGGAAAAATTAATTAATTTTTCCATGCCAAGAGGGTTTCTTCCCTACAGTCTGAGAAGCCCCAGAGCTGTTCCTCCCATGGAAACCACATTGGAATTTTAGCATCATAAATGATTATTCACTAAAACACAGTGATTGCTGTTTTTCCCCAGTTTCAGGTGTTTCTCAATGGTGAGGGGTTCCCATATTTTATGGAATCAACATCCCAGAGCATGGTTTTGCTTGCTTGGAGCAATAAGAGAAAACAAAGAGTGGGATTTGCCTTCTCCTGTGGGGATTCATTTTAAACTCCTCGCACCATGTTGGGAATGTTCTGTTGAATGTTATCACTAATATTTTTTATCTATTTTTCTATTCCAGAATAATAAATTTTTGATATCTTGGAGGTTCTCCTGGGATATTCCTGAGATCAATCACATCCCTGTCCAACTCTTCTCCTCTAAGACAAGAAAAATCAAACTTCTTTGGATGAAAAACAATCATGAGAATTTGGGGCTCATATTTAGTCATTGTCCCATTAAAGAGGAAACCTTTATTACTAACCAAAATTCGTATTTTTATACAGTCAGATGGAAAATTGCATTTCCAGTCTTTTGTTTTAACACTGGGTGATGTTTAGGGTCAATTTTACCCCCCCTTGTAATACAATTGGCCTGCTTTGTCACCTGTGTCACATCCCCAAAGTGAAATAAAATTTCAGGAAGAGATCACATCCCTGTCCAACACTTCTCTTCTGAGACAAGAACAAAGCAATCCCAAATTTATGGGTGAAGAACTATCATGAGAATTTGGGGCTCATATTTAGTCATTGTCCCACTGAAGAGAAAACTTTATTATGACCCCAAGCTTTTATTATGCCCCAAATTTAATATTTCCATATGCTAGGATGCAAAATCACACATCCAGGGTTTTTTTAACTCTGGGTGAGGTTTAGAATCAATTTCACACCCCCTTCTAATGTAACTGGGCTGTTTTGTCACCTGTGTCATGTCTCCAGAGTGACACTGTATTTCAGGGAGAGATCAGAAATGGAAATTTTATTTTTATATTCTGAGTGCCACCAGTGAGCAGAGAAACCCACACACTGAAATTCTGGGGCCTGTAGGGCCACTTGTCCCAGGAATTCCACCCCAAAACCATGGCCAGCTCTTGGAGAACATCCAAATTTCCCACATTTTCCACCAGCCAGAACAAATCCCTGTGAACCAGCGCTGCTGAACTCCACTCCAGAGTGTGGCTCTTCCATCCTGGATATTTGCTCACCCTTAAAACCCAAATAAACAACAACAACAAAAATTAAGGATGGGGAAGAATCAATGTAAGAGTGCCATCTGGTGACATCTGCCACAGCCGTGGCTCAGCCACAGCTTTTCCTGCAGTGCAGCAGGAAAAAACAGGGAGAAGAGACACCACTCTACAGCAGCTTTCCACACTGATCCATTTTCCCAACAGAAATGGGCAGTGAAATGGGAGACTCCAGCTCGGTAGCTGAGGGCTAAAAATCCAACCCCAAATGTGCAAACCCAGGTGCAAAATGGCTGTTTAATATTCATAGCCATGTAAATGGTCAGCATTCTTGTAAATGGATAATTGGGAATGTTGGACATGGGGTTGGGATATTTAGGAACGTTGGACTGGGAGAACTGTGCCCACAGATCAACCCTGCTGGGCTGGAGTGGGATGAAAAGCTGGGACTGGGTCCCCCCTTGAGGTATTTAAATATTAACATCTCATGTTTATGCAAATTCTTGCCACGCTTCACTGTTTGGAATCACTACAGTGACAATTTGAACAGAACCTGATGTCATATCTGACACAGAATGGCTCTTCCTCTCCAAAAGAACTCAATTCCTATCATCCATTGAATCTAGTTTTCTACTGGGAATCTGCTCTCCCTAAGAACACAGAAGTTCAGGATGAGTTCCAGGGAGAAGTTGCTTGGAGCTGTCTATTTTTTCATGGGTATTTCCACATTATCTCCACCTGTAGGAACACACAAGACCTTTTTTATTTTTAAAGGCTTTGAGTGCGGTTTTGGCTCTGCTTTGAGTTTGAGAGTTTGTTGTGCCTGCTAAAAACAAGGATCAGTCTCAAATTTATGGATAAATAAATAACCCCCTTCAAGAAATCTGGGCAAACACACCAACGAATTACTTTTGTGGGATTGGTCACATATTCCTGCTCCTTAAGGAAGATCCACTGGAGCACATGATGCTGTGCTCCCTGGGGAGGTTTGGACCTTTTTCGCTCCCCAAACCAATCTCCAGCATGGTTGGGGGTGGGAATGATTCAGGGTTCATTCCCAAGATGCTTTTTAAGGTTCAGGAGGATCATTGGGAGAGGCAGAGCTCTCCCACAGCATCTCCGGGGTCAGATTTGGGCTGGGACAGCTGCAGGGCAGGGGAGAGGCTCTGCTGGGAGCCCAGCTCAGGTTGTTCCTCTTTGTTTAAATAATGTAGGATTTGGGGCAGCTCCAAATCCAATTTATCCCAACCCCTAAAGGACAGGGCATTAAAAGTGCCACAGGAACAGCTTACAGTCACAGGGCTATCCATGTATAAAAGGAGAACCTTAATCAGATGGTCCTTTTCCCCAGGAAATGGTCCTGGGGAGGCCAAGGAGCAAATTCCAGTGTCCCTGAAGTGCCCCCAGGTGTGGCTGTTCCAGAGTGGAGCTCCCATTCCCAAATCAGGGATAAGGTGCCAGCAGAAGACAAAATTCATCTGAAATGAGCTTCTGCAGGAATGTGCTGCACTCATTCCATGGACCAGGAGATGGTTTAGCAACCTCTGCCTTCTCCTGTACGCTCAGGCTCAGGGCACAGGCTGGACCTCCTGCTCCCAGCACTGCCAAACTCAAAGGGTTTGATGGAAAATCCCATTTTATCAGAGTCCTGCCTGTTGTTTGAGTCAACGCAGCAACTCTGGGAGTCAACTCTGCCAGTGCCTTCCCAACCCCAGAAGTTGCTAAAAATCCTCTCAGGTAGCTGCTCCTCGCTGAGCTGAAAGTTCCAGCAGAGTCCTGTAACCATCCCCCCTCTGCCAGGTCCTCATGGATCGGGAACAGCCTCAGGTCTGCTCTTCCCAGATGTGGAACAATGATTTTTAACAAAAATTCCATCAGACACCAGTTTTCCTCTGAAAGGAGCCTCATCTTCCAACCAGGGATGGAGGCATTGGGGTCTTTCTGCTGCATTAGAGTCCCATTCCCAGGAGCTTGAGTGGCCCCATCCCAAATCCACCTCAAATATCCCCTTCCAGCACCACCTCCCATTCCTCATGGGATCCTGACAGGGATCCTGGCTCTTGTCCCTGGCCTTTTTCCTCAGGACTAACTCAGCCTTTCCACCCCAAAGTTTTGTTAATGATGATCCCATGATCTCCCAGCCCAAATGGATTCCTGTCATCATGGAGAATTCAGGACATGGAGATCTGCAAAATATGACCTCAATTTAAGTCCATTGTTTTCTCTTCCTGGAATTGCTCAGCTGGAATAAATATCATTACCAAGACCTGGGAGAGTGGCTGAGGGAGAATATTGCAGCACAGACCTGGAGTGGAAGAAATGCAGCTAAAAACCCTCCCTGTCTGACAGGAACTGGGAAAATGGGAGCAGGATCCCCAGAGGTCCAGTGGAGACCCTGAAGAGCTGAAAGTCGACATTTTTCCTTTCTGTTCAAGAAGAAATTTCATGGTTGACCTGAAAAATGGCACCAACAAAAGAAGAAAAGGGTTTATTTTGTGGGAGAAAAAACAAAACAGTGCAAACCAAATCAACCCCCCCTAAAAATAGTTCCATGGTTAACCTGAATGTAAATGTTTTTTCAAATTCATTTATTTGTGTTTGCTCAGCAAAGTGTAAAAACACAACACTTTCCTGCTTCTTATTGTAGGATTTTATGTAAGAATGGGGAGGGAGTGAACCACTTGGTCATAAAATTGGGGTGCAAAGAGGTAGGAAAAAGTCTCTCTGGTAGGATTCCGATGAAGTTGTGTAAAAGGCACCACCTGGATTTCAGGGGACAGCAGAGTCACTGCTGAGTCCAGGAGTGCCATGGACAGCAAGGACTGAGGAGAGGAGAAATGAATCATGGATTCGGAACTGGATTTGGAATGGAATTTTTGAGCTGGGCTGGGTGAGCACAGGGAATATCCTGAGCTGGAAGGGACCCCCAGGATCATCCAGCCCAGCCCTTGTCCCTGCCCAGACCCCCCAACACCCCCCTGTCCATCCCTGGAGCTCTGGCAGCCTCGGGGCTGTGCCCATTCCCTGGGCAGCCTGGGCAGTGCCAGCACCCTCTGGGGGAAGAGCCTTGCCCTGAGCTCCAGCCTGAGCCTGCCTGGCCCAGCCCCAGCCCTGCCTGGGGGCTGTCCCTGCCCCAGAGCAGAGACTGGAGCTGCAGCCCCTGGGGAGGTCTGAGCTCAGCCTCCTCTGCTCCAGCTGAACATTCCAAGTGCCCTCACCCTCTAGATCCTTCCCCACCTTGTGTCCTCTTAGGATGCTCCCTAATACCTTTATATCCTTCTTCTGCCTCAGAGTACCCCAAATGACTCGAGGTGAGGGTGGAGTGAGCAATCAAACACGGCTGGGGAATGAGAAGAGCAGGGGGAGTTGTGGCAGGGGAAGGTTTGGAAAGTGCTGAGATGAAAGCGGAGGTGACCCCTGCAGGGAAAAATATCACAGCCTGTTTGTGTCTGCAGAGCAGGGAGGAGACAGAGGAGAGAGGAGAGAGGAGAGAGGAGAGAGGAGAGAGGAGAGAGGAGAGAGGAGAGAGAGAGAGAGAGAGAGGTCCTTGGAATTTGTATTCCAGGAAAGGGTCAACAGGAACTAGGTGGAAATGCAGCATCTCCACAGCATCCCTGATTTCCAATCACCAGCAGAACTGTAAAATCCCAGCTCCTACATTATCCTTGTGAAGGTGTCAGCCTCCTCCAAAGACTGGGACAGAGAGGTCAATGGTAGAGGAGGCATTTTGTGTGAAATGTTGTCTCAGTAAAAACTGCTTAAACCCGGGCTTAGGAGATTGTGTGAGCTCACTGTGATGGGCACTGGGTGACCTCAGCCTGACAGCTTTTGGGATAGCTGGTCCCAAAGATAAAGCCCATCACTTTTGGCATTGGATTTGGCAGGACACGCAGGATTTGACCCTTGACAGGTTTCCTGTATTTTACATTTACTGCCCCAACCGACTCAGCAGCACTCGATATTTGTTGGTCTATAGCAAATTTGCTCCCAGGCAGAGGGGAGGATTTAGTTTGAAACACAGAAAGAAAGTCTGGGAAAAATAATTTTGTGGCCTAATCATCCCTTGGAATAGGCTGTAACTGCTTCCAGCCATCCACATCCACCTCATCCCATCATTTTTCGCCATGGATTGGGAGAGTGAGAGGGAGATGTGCAGTTGGAGGGCTGGGAACTTCCTTTTTTATTGTAATAAGTTCCACTGAAGTGTCTTGAGAACTTGTCCATAAATGTGATGGATTTCCTGGGAGAGTGTCTGATGCACTGAAAATCATCCCCAGCTTGGGGAGGCCTTGCTAATTTTTCTCAAGGCAGATGTGGTGGAGTCTGCAGGGCTGGCTGTACATCACTGCTCTGGGGACTTTTGGCAGAGCTGGGAGTTTGATGAAGCATGTAAATGGGCTTTTTGCAAGATCCCATTTTCATCCATCACTTGGGAATAGGGATGTGCTAGAAAAGCACTCTCTGGGAGGGGGGATTTGCTGTTGGATCTGTCCTGGATTGGGATAAGGAAGGTCTTTGGGCCAGGGTCTGTCTGAGCTCTCATTCCAGGCTGGGAGCACAGAACCCAGGCTCTGGAAAGTCAGAATTCAAATTCTCAATGCCAGTATGGGTCTTACAGCTCTGACTGCCCACCCTTACAGATCTGACATAGCCCAAGTCTGTGGAAAATGGACGAGAAATAACCCCAAGTTTGGTCAGGAATTTCACAAGACAGGACCTCCCCAGGGGGCTCAGGGAGGGTGACCAAGAGTCCCAATGACCCATGGAGGGAATGGTTTTGTCCCCATTTGGGCACTAAAGTCACCCCTCTCTCACACAAATCTCACTTGGATTCCTGCACATAAAAACAAAGGAGATTTATCCCAGCCTCAGCCAGCTCAGACAAGGTCACGCCTAGAGGAGCCTGTTTTCTCCATGGATTTTAAACTGAGCCTCAGGGAACAGCTTCAAACTCTGCCCTGCTCTTAATCCCGTGATGGGCTGGGCAGGATCCACCCAGGATTTCAGGAATTCCACAGCACGGCAAAGGTTCCTTTGCCTCCTGCCTGGAACATCAGGGACAATCCCTGAGCATGTGCCAGTCCCCCCTCCTCTGCTCCCTGTCCAGCTGAGGGTGGCAGGAGCCTGGAACAGACCCCCCTTGTGTGGGGATCCCAAAGGGGTCATGGACAGATCCCAGCTCCCAGGGAACAGGAACAAGAGCCTCACACTGGCACCAGTGGCTGAGAAATTCTCATCCTGAGCCAGCTCTGCCACAGTTTGGATTTACAAAGCTCTGCAGTCACCTCTTGGTCCCAGAATCACTTCTGGGCTTTCACTCCTTCAGTTCCTCTGGGCAGGGACCAAAGCTCCCAGCAGGAGAGCAAAGCAGGGAGGAACTGAACTCCCAACTCTTTTGCTGTGGGCTCACACTCCAGGCCCTGTGGTGGGCAAAAGGGAACAGGCAGCACACCTGGAGCTCAAAATACTCAGGGACTGTAATTAATGTTTTGACAGCCTGATAGTGCAAATGATCTGATAATTACAGGCCAGCCTCGGTAACAGAATGCTCACAATCGTTGTATATAAACATCCCTTCTGTATGAGCTTCCAGCTCCAAATGCTGTGACAGCAGCAGTGTCTGGGATCCTTCCTTGTAATGACTCTGATATCCAGTATTGGGTATTTTAATACACCTGTTTCTTCATCATTCCCACAGCTGAAACTCCCCAGCTGCAGCACAGCCCCACTCAGCATTAAGGACTCTGCTCCCTTGTCCCAAATACCTGGATTGTGGTTGAGTTTCATGGGATGTGATATTCCCAGGAGTTCTGCAAAGTTCCTTTGACCCCTCAACACCTGTTAGCCCAGCTGCAGCTAAACCATTCAGCATCCAGCAATCCCTGGGACCTTCCCTGTATCTGAATATTTCAGCTCTTTTTAGGACTTTAGGAAGAGCACAAGGATAGACCCAGAATCAACATTTGGGAAAATGAATCCACAGCAAAGCACTGGGAGCTGAGGAGCTCATTAAGAGTTTGCAGGTGCATTTTCAGCTCATCAGGTGGACCATGAACACTCCTTATGCCTGGAATTAGTGCTTGGAAGAACTGCTTTTCTATATTCAAGGCAAGTTTCTTTGACAATTCCCCTGGTTTAGAGCAAATTTGTGTCTTCTCCTTTATTCTGTGAAACCTAAACTTTTAAAGATACAGGAGAGAACAAGGTAAAAAAGTTAGGGCAGAATGTCCTGGAAAAGTTGTGATTTGTGTGCCAGGCACCTTGAAGGAGGTGTTGATTTTTTTGGGCGAGGGTTTTACTGCCAACCTGCTCAGTCAGAGCTCTATGACCAGACATGGGGGACACCTGAGGGGATGGGAGGATCAAATGTTTAAAAATTATAAATGGCATCAAAAAAGAAAATAAAAATTCACATGAATTTAACCAGTACAGTCAGGGTTCCACACCCTGGGCATGGTGGGGTGGGGTCACCTGCCAGGTGAAGTTTGTGCTCTGGAACACCTCACACTTCAAGGATTGGTGTTGGCAAGGAAGCAGTTTTATAAAATAACCTCTCTGAACAGGCCCTGGATGGAGCCATGAGGATTAGAGCTCTCCTGGCTGGGATCTGAGCTGGGAGCTCCTTTCACCTGAGCAGCTCCTGAGGGCACCAAGAGGACTTGCTGGTCTCTGTCACAGTGGGCTGAGACCCTGGAGGAGCCTTGGAGGGGCTGCCCTCACCACTGCTGCTCCAGCCTCTCCTGTGCTCACTGCCCTGACCTTGTCCTGCTGAATTCCCACCCTGACCGTGGATTTGTGCCTCCCAGGGAAAGCCTGAGGCAGAGCCGGGATCTTGGCAAATTCCAAATGGAGCGGTGTGGATGTGTCACTGCAGAGTTTTTTGGCCGTTTTGGGCTTTTGGGTGATCCTGGTTGCTGTCACTGGGCCTGCTCTGGTGGCTCAGGTGGGAGTGCATCCTTTGCCAGTGAGGACACTACCTCGCCCTGCCTCCACACCTTTGCCTCCCGGATCCCTGGGAAGATTGAAAACCAGTTTCTTGGAGCTCCTCTACTCCCAGGCTCAGTCATGCCCTGATTATATAGCTGCAAGCAATTCCATAAGCAAATCCCAGCCCACTGCTGAAAACTTACATCCAGTCTGTCCCATTTACAGCATGGAACAGGGCCAGGATCAATGTTCTTCACATAAAAAGGGACAGATTTAAGGGATAGCAGGAGCAGACCTGGCTCCATTTCGGGGAGAGAAGAAGGAGTGGGGAATATGTGATTTATTGTGACCCTTTAGGAGCTGTGAAATCAGCCCCTGTGCTCTGGAAGGAAGCAGTTTTCTGGGAATCACGAGTCCCAGTTGAAGGCTTTAAATCCAGGTTGGCATCAGGGGTGAAATGGGGCAGTGACTGCTGGAAGAGTCGGGTGTGGGGTTTAGGGAGGAACACGCAGTACTCAGTTTGATCTGCTGCTCCAGGCTCTCGAGCTTATGCAGTTTGTTGAATCACCATCCCTGGGGGGGGTTAACAGCACCTGGGGACATTGTGGTGGCCTTGGCAGTGCTGGCGAACCAATGGACTCCTAAAGATCTTTGCCGACTTCAACAATTCCATGATTCTGTGGTGGGGGAAGGAGTCAGGAACCAAACCGGGCTCTTCAGGATGAGGAAAGGGGTAGAAATTCCTTGGTTATGAATAGGAGCTACTGAGGGATTTGCATGATCAGAACAGAAATCACAGAATATGTGATTTCTTGTGAGTGTTTAAGAGCTGAGTATTCAGCCCCAGTGCTCTGGAAGGAAGCAGTTTTCTGGGAATCACAATCCCACGTGAAGGGTTTCAAGTGGAGTCCAGGTCAGGAGGAAGGACTGAAATGGGGCAATGGAAGTATCAGGTGTGGGGTTTAGGGAGGAACAGGCATTATTCCAGTCTGGTCTGCTGCTCCAGGCTCTCACGCTGATGCAATCTGGATGAGTTCCCATACCTGAAGAGGTTTAAAGTGTGTGGATGTGTCACTTGGGGACATTGTGGTGGCCTTGGCAGTGCTGGGAGTAGTCAGGCTCTTAGACATCTTTCCCAACTTAAACAATTCTGTGATCCATGGTCAGGGAAGGAGGCAGGAGCCAAACCAGGCTCTACAGAATGGGAAAAGGGGTAGAAATTCCTTGGTTGTGAGTAAGAGCCAGTGAAGTATTTGCATGATCCAA
The DNA here is from genome assembly GCA_032173965.1 of Sitta carolinensis. Taxonomy (NCBI): domain Eukaryota; kingdom Metazoa; phylum Chordata; class Aves; order Passeriformes; family Sittidae; genus Sitta; species Sitta carolinensis. Next base: position 13,134,522 of record CM063296.1, on the reverse strand, counting down.
GTGGAAGCAGTGATGTGAACACCTGCATACACATTTATCCATAGGGATGGGAGAGGGGGAGGACTTGGAGCACTGAATTAAAGCCAGGCAGGATGTTGGGGTCACTCTGTTTGCCTGGGGTGGATGAAAACACAGCCCAGTTTTCCTGCTGTGCTGCTGGATGGAGCAGATCCAATGCCTGGGATCTCCAGGAATTGCCAGGAATCTCCGAATCAGAGCTCCCTGGGACAAAAACTGATGAGTGATGTTTTGAGGAGATGGTCCAGAAATAGCTGAGTTCTGCCTCAGTCCCTGCTCTCAGGAACCTGCTGGCTAAAGATCTCCCTGGGGCTGGAAGAGAGGGAACGGTGCTGGTACAGGATCTGTCCCTTGGAGCAATCCATCACCATGGACAGGCTTCCCTGCACTGCAGGGCAGGGATCTGCTGAGGGATATTTAAGGGACCATTAACAGGGCCATGAATCTCAGAGAGGGGAATTTCTGCCCTCAGGGGTCAGAGCAGTCTAACGAGGTCTTGGCTGAGGTTCCAAGATATTGGATCATCACATTGAAAGGTCTTGGCCAGATGAGTTTAGGAATGCTTTGGAATAATTGATCTGACACTAAAACTGCTCTTGGAGTGTTCTGGTGGGTGGGACCCAGTCACTCCAGCCTGGGACAGGGGAGCAAAGCTGCCCTGGGGAGCAACCCACACCGTGTCCTGACCTTCAGGTGCACAGCAGCCCCTCCACACCTCCCTGCACTTCCCATCACTTAGGAATTGTCTTTGTGCCTTCCAGAGAAAGTCAAAGGCCAGAGCCAGGCCATGCAAATTCCAAAGGGAGGATTCATGGGACATCAGAGCAGCCTTTCCCTGAGGAGTTTTCTTTGCACAAGTGATTGCTTCACTAGGTTAAACCCAGATTACTTTTTTATATATTTTCCAACAGGAAGGGAGGTGAGTTTGTGGGAAAGAGAGTGCGCGCTGGAGATGGATGGATGGATGGATGGATGGATGGATGGATGGATGGATGGATGGATGGATGGATGGATGGATGGATGGATGGATGGATGGATGGATGGATGGATGGATGGATGGATGGATGGATGGATGGATGGATGGATGGATGGATGGATGGATGGATGGATGGATGGATGGATGGATGGATGGATGGATGGATGGATGGATGGATGGATGGATGGATGGATGGATGGATGGATGGATGAGTAGCTCTGCCTCTGTACAGATTTTACAGAAGGCAGTTTTGGCAATTTTTTGCCTTTGCCTCTGAAGCAGCTCACACTGGCCACTCTCACTGTAGGAATGATTATTCCCACTCCAGTGTAGGTGCCTGCTGTTCTGAGAGAGTGGGCTCCAGAATTCCTTCTCCATGCAGGTCCAGCATCCCTTTCCATGTGGATGCTCAAATCCAAAAATCTGGGCAGTGTGCCCCCTTGCTTGGCCATACTCAGGTTTTCTCTCCAGCAGCTCTTACGATTCCTTTCTCCCTGATTTCCCCATTGGGATCATCCTCAACACCAGGACAATAATCAGCAGTTTCTTTTGGGAGCTTGCATTAGGAAACAGGATCCTTATGGATTTCCTTGATTTGATTGGTGTCCTACAGGCTTGGATTATTTTCCATTCTTATCAGTGGCCACAGCTCAGGTGTGGATCAGGTGCTCACCCAGGTGAGCCCAGTTCCCCAGCTACTGCTGGAAGGGGGAGAAGGGAACAGGTATCAGATGCTGAAGTGATGAGAGAGAGAAATAACCATGGATTTAATCTCCAGAAGAACTGAGGATGGTTCTTGAATACTATGGCAGTGTCCAAGGCCAGGCTGGACAGGGCTTGGAGCACCTGGGACAGTGGGAGTTCTCCCTGCCCATGGCAGGGGTGGCACTGGATGGGCTTTAAGGCCTCTTCCAATCCAAACCAGGATTCTGCGATTCCATGATGATCCTTCCTCTCCCTAACTCCTAAATGATGACTCAGATGAACTCCAGACATCTGAAGTTATTCCTACCCCGTGTCCACCTCTGGAATTAGGAATCCCACCACTCAGGAAGGAGCTGTGCATGTGCTGCTGCTGAAGGAGTGGCACTGCCAAGGGCAGGGCCTGGGAGGGAATTCAGCCAGGGAATGCTCACAGCTTGGGAACAGGAGACAACCTGGGGATAAAGGATCTGGCACCAGCACCACATCCAGACAGGAAGGAAAGGGAAATAACTCAGGAATGTGCTGGGCATGATTGAGGAGTCTTCTCTTCTCTAATAGAAGATTCTTTTTGCTTCCTTTTATTTTGAAATCAAAGATCTGTTTCCTTCAGTCCCTGTGCCAAGACAACCTCATCAAATCCTGGAGTGGTGCTCCCAGGGAATTGTGGCAGGGAAAATGAAGCCCTGTCCCCCTGCTGGAACAGCACAGTGGGGCTGACAGCAAGCAAGAAATTCATTTGGGATGCTTGTGCTGCTTATTTGCTTGCTTGTCATCCCTGCTATTGCTATAGCTTCCTGATGGGTTCATTTTCCATATTCTTCCCATGATTCATGGGAATTTTTTGTTTTCTCTTCCCACAAGGTCCTGGTTTCATGTTGTAAATTCCAGCAAGGCAGGAAAAGGAGCAGGGAGGAATCCCTGGGAGAGGGAGTTTGGAGGTTGTTTGTTGGGAAAAATCTGAAAATGTGGCCCTTTTATATCTTAAAGGTACAGAAAATACAGACAAGGAAAAGGAAACTTTAAAGGATTATTAAAAAATATAAATCTTGAAATGAATCTGGGATTCTTCTCTCAGAATCTAAGATGGTGCTGACATTTGAGGAGTCTCTTTGGGAAAAATAGGATCTCCTTTTATCTCTGCCAAATACTGTTATCAATAAAACCAGGAAATCCGACTGGGACTGGAGCTGCTGCTGGAGCTGAACACGTGCAGTGTCCCAGGAAAGCCTTTGTTGGGATCATGCAGAAAAATGATCAGGGAGAGTTGGGGAGAGGTAATCCCAGGTTAACAGACTCAGAGCTATCACAGCTCAAAACACCTCCCAACCCACACAGCCCAGCCCTGAGGCCTCTGATGGCACCATGTCCCTGCTTTCCTGTCCAAATCCCTGCTTTTCTGGGATTGTGGCCACTCAGCTGAAGATTTCTGCAGCAATTAAAAAAAAAAAAAAAAAAAAAGAAAAAAAAAGAAAAAAAATTATTTGAAAGAGAATTCCCATTTGTGGAGGGCTAGGGGCTGGGACACAAGACATATATGGGGTATAGCCAGGAGCCAATGGAAAACTGCAATGGAAAAATGTGTTTGTGGGCACAAATTCCCTGTGCTCCAGGGCAGGAGCCCCTCTGCTCTGGAGCCAGGCTGGGAGAGCTGGGGGTGCTCGGCTGGAGAGGAGAAGGCTCCAGGCAGAGCTCAGAGCCCCTGCCAGGGCCTGAAGGGGCTCCAGGAGAGCTGGGGAGGGACTGGGGACAAGGGATGGAGGGACAGCACACAGGGAATGGCTCCCACTGCCAGAGGGCAGGGCTGGCTGGGATATTGGGCAGGAATTTCTGGCTGTGAGGTGTGCAATGGATATCCCAGAGGGTACTCCATTGCTGGCAGTGCCCAAGGCCAGGCTGGCCAGGGTTTGGAGCACCCTGGGATAGTGGAGGTGTCCCTGCCATGGCACTGGATGAGCTGTAAGGTCTCTGACTCCATGATTCTGGGATCTATTTCCCCTGTGGAAGCAGCAGGTTCATCCTCTCCGTTTGCTCAGGATTGATCTCCCCATCCTGGCTCAGATCTCTGCTGGTGAAACAATCCCCTCACACTGAACTCCCTCCTTCCCTCTCAGTTTAGTAAATCCTGAATGAACAGCAAGGGGCAAAGGCTAAAGCTGGGCAGGTTGCGGGAATTCCCGGTGCTCCAGCCCCTGCTTGGGCACAGCTCCCTGCCCGGGGCAAGCACAAGGACAGCTCTCCATCAGCCCTCGTCAGTCTCCTGAGCCCTCACCCTGCAATCCCCTCGCACACATCGATCGGGGCCGCTGGCTCCCATAAAGGTCACATTGCAGGGCTTGCCTGCTTTGATCCGGAGGAGTTTGGGATCAGGGACTGCTTGCTGTGCTCACAGCACGCTCCCTCATCCAGAGTCTTATCCCGAGATATCCATGCCCTGCTCTTCCAGGACTTCCAGAAAACATCACGACCACGGAAAATCCAGGGATTTTCTCTTCCAGCTCCAGCCCTGTGGCCTGGGAGTGAGGAGAATGTGCTGCTCTAGGGGTGACGGGGACAAAACTCTCCTGTGCCTTGTCCTGGCAGGACTGTGGTCATTCCCACTCTCCTGAATTCCTCGCAATTGGTCATTCCTGGAGGACTAAAAGCTTCACCAAAAATCCCATCCTGGACTCCTCCTGTTTCCAAGCAGAATTGCCCAGAGGAGGAGGCGTCTCCATCCCGGTGTCCCCGCAGTGCAGGGGGAGGTTTCCCTGCTTTCCCCGGGCAGAGGGATCAACACGAGGGATAACTGCCCGGAGCTGGGGGTCAGCTCCCCTCATTCAAGGGAACAGACAACAGCTCCATAGGGACCCACAAACATTTGGGTTTCACCGCATCCATGTCGTGCTTCCTCACAGAAATCTTCGTGTCCGTAAGAGAAATCTTTTGGTGTTGTTTTTTAGGGTTTGTTTGTTTGTTTGTTTATTTGTTTTTGGGGTTTTTTTTTTGTTGGGTTTTTTCCCCCCTCCGTACAGCAAGATCCAGCCGGGAATAAAAGAGTTTTGTATATGGAAACACAACACCGCGCTCTGAGGGGATCCTGCAGGATGAAGGGAGTGCAGAAATGTAAATGTATTAATGTATTCCTTGGATTAGCCCCCTGGATTAGCTGTGAATTTTTAATGGCGTTTCGCTGGCAGAGCCCTAAACCGGGGCTCTCGGATGACGATAATTCCCAGGTAATTCACAGTAATTCACAGGCAACTCCCAAGTAATCTCGGAGAGCCTGGGAGAGGCCCCCGGGCCGGGATGCTCCCGGCTCTGCTCACCTGCTCCAGCAGCACCCGGAGCAAGGCACGGGAGAATAACGGGAATTCTTCCTCTGCTCCCTGCTGCCCTCGGACTATTTTGGGGAAAAAAAGGACAATTTCCTGTTTGTTCCCAAATCTAAACTGAAGTTGAAGCAAACAAACAAAGCTGGGTGTTATGCAATCTGCTCTTTCCCAGCACCTGCGTTCCGGGATGCAAATCTCGGGAAGGCTTTGATTGCACAAACTGGGGTGCTTCCAACCCTGACAACAATTCCAGGCGTGACCTGAATGGAGTGGACACCGGGATGGGCCGAGACTGGTCCCGAGGGGACTCCTCACCCCAGAGGGCTTCTTTCCATAGTTCCCAGGCTCTCAGTCTCCTAAATGTTACTGCTGAGTGAATAAATCTGCTGGAAAAGGCTCCCCAGGGGCAGCTCCAGTCTCTGGGGCAGGGACAGCCCCCAGGAAGGGCTGGGGCTGGGCCAGGCAGGCTCAGGCTGGGGCTCAGGGCAAGGCTCTTCCCCCAGAGGGTGCTGGCACTGCCAGGCTGCCCAGGGAATGGGCACGGCCCCGAGGCTGCCAGAGCTCCAGGGACGGACAGGGGGGTGTTGGGGGGTCTGGGCAGGGACACGGGCTGGGCTGGATGGTCCTGTGGCTGCCTTTCAGCTCAGGATATCCCACGATTCCACGTTTAAACCAAAGCTCCAGTTTTGCCTCCACAGAAGGTGCTCGGAGCAGCTGCCTCTAGTCTGAGCTTCCACTCTCAGCAGGATTAACCCAGGGATCCCATGGATAAAAATGACAGTGTAGCTCTGGCCATAAGATTAAAATATCCAGTTCTCCATCCTCTGCTAGCCTCAGACCACTGGCATTAATTTAGTTAAGTTTTTAAGGGAGCCTGTTCAGACAGAGTCCTGTCTCATCCTATTTTGCATTTTCCACCTCTGCTCCAGGAGTTGGTATCAGCTTGCAAAGTAATTTTCCTTTTAACCAGCATCCTGTTCCACCTTCCCTGTAATTGTATAATTAACAACTTAATCCATCACCTCTATATCCTCCATCCATCACAGGTTAAGCTGAGCACAGCCTTGCACAGGAGCTTTGCAAGGATCAGCCGCGGTTGATAGAAGGCAAATGAATCTCCAGCTGGGAGAGGTGGCTGTAGGGAAGCCTGGAGCACGTGGAGCTGCTATGGTGCTGTTTCCTGACTTCTTTACCCTGGAGATAATTGTACCCATTTCCCAAACTGAGCTGAGGTCTCCACTGTGGATGTCTGTCTCTGTTCAAACTGAAAATGGGGGAATTTAGATGGATGTTCAGGAGAAATTCCTCCCTGGGAGGGTGGGCAGGCCCTGGCACAGGGTGCCCAGAGCAGCTGTGGCTGCCCCTGGATCCCTGGCAGTGCCCAAGGCCAGACTGGAAGCACTGGGGCTTGGAACACCCTGGAATAGTGGAAGGTGTCCCTGCCCATGGCAGATGTGGCACTGGATGGTTTTTCATGTCACTTCCACCCAAAACACTCTGTGATTCTGTATCTCAGTCATTTTATTCCAAAGTCCAATTTCTACCTGCTAAAATGAATCTGTTTACAAGACACTTCAATGACCTTAATCCTGCCCTGTTGTGATATCAAGTCACACATCTGGAGCTGTGATTAGCCCGGTTCAGTGCCTGTGGTTCCAAAGAAAGGGTAATAAACTTCTTTTCATCCTGTGATGCTCAGTCAATAAAAAAAATCACTCCCAGGCTGTCTGCTATCCCTGGGGAATGTCCATTCTATGTTCACTCCCAGGAAGAGAAGCAGAGGTAGAATTCAAGCTCTGCCATCCCTGGGGATCACAGCCCCAGCTCAGAGGGATGTTTATATACAACGATTGTGAGCATTCTATTACCGAGGCTGGCCTGTAATTATCAGATCATTTGCACTATCAGGCTGTCAAAACATTAATTACAGTCCCTGAGTACTTTGAGCTCCAGGTGTGCTGCCTGTTCCCTTTTGCCCACCACAGGGCCTGGAGTGTGAGCCCACAGCAAAAGAGTTGGGAGTTCAGTTCCTCCCTGCTTTGCTCTCCTGCTGGGAGCTTTGGTCCCTGCCCAGAGGAACTGAAGGAGTGAAAGCCCAGAAGTGATTCTGGGACCAAGAGGTGACTGCAGAGCTTTGTAAATCCAAACTGTGGCAGAGCTGGCTCAGGATGAGAATTTCTCAGCCACTGGTGCCAGTGTGAGGCTCTTGTTCCTGTTCCCTGGGAGCTGGGATCTGTCCATGACCCCTTTGGGATCCCCACACAAGGGGGGGTCTGTTCCAGGCTCCTGCCACCCTCAGCTGGACAGGGAGCAGAGGAGGGGGGACTGGCACATGCTCAGGGATTGTCCCTGATGTTCCAGGCAGGAGGCAAAGGAACCTTTGCCGTGCTGTGGAATTCCTGAAATCCTGGGTGGATCCTGCCCAGCCCATCACGGGATTAAGAGCAGGGCAGAGTTTGAAGCTGTTCCCTGAGGCTCAGTTTAAAATCCATGGAGAAAACAGGCTCCTCTAGGCGTGACCTTGTCTGAGCTGGCTGAGGCTGGGATAAATCTCCTTTGTTTTTATGTGCAGGAATCCAAGTGAGTTTTATGTGAGAGAGGGGTGACTTTAGTGCCCAAATGGGGACAAAACCATTCCCTCCATGGGTCATTGGGACTCTTGGTCACCCTCCCTGAGCCCCCTGGGGCAGTCCTGTCCTTCCCAACCTGCTCAGCCCTTGGCAAGAGGACTGAGGATGGATTTTTTCCCATGTTAGAAGTGTCCCCATGCCTGGCTGGATGTGTCACTCTCACACTGCTCTGGTGGTTTCGGGATCAGCTGCCACAGATCAGGAGAGCAGTAACGTCCCAAGGGGAGCTCAGTTACCTCTAGTCCTCAAAGTATTCCCAAGTTGCCATCAGTTTGACCATTTAATTAAAGAACTGGGATCTCCAACTCTTCCAGATTTCTCCATCAGGTGATGCATGTGGGAATACAGAACACCTATTTTGGGAGCCAAACTGCGCAATGCTTCCCATAAAAGAAAATAGAGCAAGATGTGATTGTCTCCTTTATTTTAGAATGAGGGAAAATGTCACCCAAAAGGCCTGGAACATGAACATTTTGGGGATAAATGTGGATGTGACATGTGTGTCTTGCTATATTGAGCCAGACACGAGGTGGCAACTGAGGCCATTTCAGCCCAAAGACGTTCAGTCCTCAGTCCCAGGGTCTGCCTGGCACTGGGAAAGGCATCCCAAGGGCTCAGCCTGTCCTGCTTCTGGAGCTCCTGGAGGGCTGGTGACCTGCAAGGTGAAGCTCAGGTCCTGTCCCTGCTGGCAGCAGTTCAACTGCAGTGGGATGAAAAGTTTGGGTGCTGCAGGGTAAGAAAGATTTAAAGCTGTTGGAGAATGTTCAAAGGAGGGGCAGGAGGATGGGGAAGGGTCTCCAGGGAAAGCTGAGGATGAGATCATGTGGAATGTTCAACTGCAGAACAGGAAACTGAGGGGAGACTCCTTCCCAGGGCATCTCCAGTCTCTGCTCTGGGGCTGGGCCAGGCAGGCTCAGGCTGGAGCTCAGAGCAAGGCTCTTCCCCCAGAGGGTGCTGGCACTGCCCAGGCTGCCCAGGGAATGGGCACGGCCCCGAGGCTGCCAGAGCTCCGGGGATGGACAGGGGGGTGTTGGGGGGTCTGGGCAGGGACAGGGGCTGGGCTGGATGATCCTGGGTGTCCCTCCAGCTCAGGATATTCCATGATTCTAAAACAATGTAGCTGAAGGAAATGGAATCCCTCTAAGGCTCAAGTTTACCCAGAGCTGGGCTGTTCACTGTTTCCAGAAGTATTTAATGCACAGATTATTTAAAATATGGAATGTGTTCCTCCACTTAGTGAGCAGCAGCTCATGGATTTGGGCACCAGAGTCCAGCAAGACCAGTTTGGAGAAATGAGAAGAAAATGAAATTCCAGCTGGCAGGAGCCCAGCCCTGCTGTGCAGCCAGAGAGACTCGGGGGTGCAGACAGAAGGCCCTGCCCAAGCATGTTGGTAATAGAAACAAGAAAAAAGTGTGATAAGGAGAAGCTGAGAAGGGGTAAAAACGAGCCAGGGAAAGGGAGGCTTTTGTTATTTTGTCAGGGAACAAAAACTCAAGGAAGTGAGAAATCTCAGGGAGGAATAATAGCCAAGGCACCAGACAAGCTAATAAATGTCCGATGAACAATGCAGCTCCAACCAGGAGCAGACAGGAGATGGAAACTATTTTCAATTCAAAACAAAAAAGCAGGAATAGGGGAATAAATAGTTACACTGGAGGGCAAAACTCTGGCAGCCACATGGAGCTTTGGAAGTGGAAAAGTTCCCCTATTTAAAGGAAAATTTTGGGCATGTAATTTCAGCTCTGAGGTAAAAGTGGTTTGGAGAAACAAATCTCATTCCAGACAAATATCCTGACTGCACAGAGAGTTAAACTGCCCTCGGAAGCAGATCCTGCCATGGCAAGGCAGGAATTTTCTCGGGTTGTCCTCAGTGTCCTCCATGCAGAGCTGTGACCCAGGCACGGCTGTCACAGCATAGGACACAGCCACTGACACCTGAGGCCACCAGACATTCCAGAAAGAATTCCAATGCCCAGTGCCAATGACACTGATTTTCCAGATGACACAGCCACAGTGGGAACAGCTCAGGCATCTGGGTTTCCCTGGTAAGAGATTTTCCCAGCGTGTCCAGCACATTGTGGGCACTTTTCTGTGGGATCTGCCAACCCAAAGCACTGACCCCAGTGGCCAGTCCAGCACATACTGGGATGGAGAACCAGCTGGGATCTCACTGGAGAAGGTTTCCCAGAGCAGCTGTGTCTGCCCCTGGATCCCTGGCAGTGCCCAAGGCCAGGCTGGACACTGGAACTGGGAGCAGCCTGGGACAGTGGGAGGTGTCCCTGCCCATGGCAGGGGTGGCACTGGATGATTTTTAACCTCCTTTCCAACCCAACCCATTCCATGATTCTGTGATATTTCCCACAACACCAGCACGTGAGAGAAACATTTCAAGCACAATTCAAAAAAATGAACTTTTGCATAAGGCAATTTTCCCCCAAGGAAACCACAAACCCTGAGGTGCTGTCACCCCAGAGGTCTCTGAACACAGGAAAACCCTGGAGCAGGAGTGTGGCCAGTGCTCCCAGGGAGCACAGGGACCCCCAAAATATAAGGGAGAAGGGATCTGGCACATTCCAAACCAAATGTAGGGCAGGATTCTGCAAGTGGGGCCCAGCAGACAAGGAAAGGTAGGAATAGGTCCGAATTCATCCCATGGGACAGCTAGAACAGCTGCTCCATGAGGAGGACCCGAGACTTCAGCTGGAATCCTCATATTCCTGTGGAAATGGGGCAGGGGGAGCAGCAGGGAGAAAATCAGAGGAAGGGAGGGACTGGTGGGCTGGAAACTCCTGAGCAAAGATGTTCCTCACCCCCAGGCTTGGGTCCTGGGGCCAGTCCTGCAGGGCTCTGCTCCCAAACAAAACATTCCTAGGCTGAATCTTGATAAACCTGAGTAAAGCTGGGTTTTCTTGGGGGATTTTTCTTTATTTTTTTCATCCCAGTGATTTAATTTTACCTCGAGTGTCGATAAATGAGTGACCCAAGTCTGATTTCCTCACCTAAATCCCTTTTCAGAGGGTGATCCCTGTGACCCATCCCTCCCCTCTGGCTGGAAGAGGTTTTACCTGCTCCCGCACAAAAAGCAGGACACACATGGTGCCTCCAAGGCCTGGCCTTCATGGGAGATGGGATTTGGGGTTTTTTGGCAGGACTGAGCCCACCTGAGGACAGAGGATTTCCCTTTTCCCTTTTTCTCAGCTGCAGCAGCCCCTGGGCTGCTTAGCCATGAAACAGCCCCAGCCCCAAAACCCAACCCCATGAAGGCCCAAAATCTGCCCAAAGAGCTGTGGTGCATCCAGGGTCTTCCCTTGGAAATCAGGATTGTGGGCACAGCTAGATCTACCTGGCCACTGCGTCAGGGAAAGGAAGAGTTCCAAGTTATCCATGAAAAAAGCAGGACATGGGAAGTGCAGGACTTTTGAGCAATGGGGCTGCCAGGAGAGTCAGGGAGATAGTCCTGAGATTTATGAACAGAATGTGCTCCCCAACTCCTGCTACAGCTTTGGAACTTGTGGGAAGTCTTATTTATCAACCCCAGGGAAAAGACAAATGTAGGAACAGGCCATGACAGATAATATTTCAATGTGCTGGGTGAATCTCCAGCGAGTGGCATTTTTCATTTCACTCCTGTGTTTGCAGAGAGCTTGGCACTGGTGTTGTTTTCATTTAATTTCTCTATTTGTAAGAGTTCTGCCCATTCATTTTGGCTGGAATCTGATAAGCAAAGCGAAGGGAAGACAAGGCACATGTTGTTCTTGAGTCAGGGAAGCTGAAAAGGAAATAGATTTTTATTATCAACTCAAATATTGACTGGGTGTCTTGAGGGGGGAGGGAGGGAAAACTTGCTCCAGAGGTAACCTCAGAAGAATCCAAGAATCCCAAGCTGTTGCTGGAAAGACTTTATCTTCTGGTTTCCTGCTTTGATGAATAAAGTGTCACCCTGGGAAATGGAAACTGCATTGTGAAAATGTCACTGGTTGAAGAGGGGAGATGCAGAGGCACAGCCATGAAAATGGGGGATGGTTTGGAGCTGAAGAAGGGTAAATTTAGTTTGGATATTGGGCAGGAATTGTTCCCTGGGAGGGTGGGCAGGCCCTGGCACAGGGTGCCCAGAGCAGCTGGGGCTGCCCCTGGATCCCTGGCAGTGTCCCAGGCCAGGCTGGACACTGGGGCTGGGAGCAGCCTGGGACAGTGGGAGGGATCCCTGAGAAGAGCTTTCAGGTCCCTTTCAACCCAACCCATTCCAGGACTCCATGATTCTCTGTGACAGGAGCCATTGGACAGAGCTCAGGCACTGCCCAGGTTTGAGTAAATTTGGGACAGAGCAGGGCAGGTACACAGAGCAGCCCCAGGGGTGTGAGGGGTGGCAGAGGGATGTTGGTGTGGGTGGAAAAGCAGTCACAGAACCATGGAACCATGGAATTATGGAACCATGGAATCACAGAACCATGGAACCATGGAATCACAGAACCATGGAACCATGGAATCACAGAACCATGGAATTATGGAATCACAGAACCATGCAATCATGGAATCAAGGTTGGAAACATCCTCTGAGATCCTGCAGTCCAACCCTTCCCTAACACTGCCAAGGCCACACTCACCCATGTCCCCAGGTGCCACATCTGTGTGGGTCTTGAACACTTCCAGGCATGGTGGGGATTCCAACTTCCCTGTGATGTGCAGGAGTAAGGAATAGCCATGGCAGCATTCCATGGCTCTGGAGAGTGCCAGGCAAGGCCATGGCTGCAGGGATTGGGGTGTGAAGGCTGAAGGAGCTCAGAGGGACTGAGAGGAGGAGGCACTAAAGGGATCTCTGGTTTCTTTCTTTCACCTTTCCATAAAAGGAAGGCACTGAAAAAGAAAATTTTCATTCTGCGCCAGCCAGGAACAACTCTGGAGTCCCTCCCCAACTCTTCCTTCTTTTCCAAGTGCCAAAAAGCTGGGACAGAGGAGCTGCAGCCTGTCAAGCATTGCCAGATCCAGGTCTGGCAGATGCCTTACACAGATTCCACCAGGAATTCCCATCCAACCTCTTGGCTCGGACCTCCAGGAGCAGCCCAGGGTGATTGGCAGGGCTGGGAATAAGGATGGGATGTCTGATGGAAAGGGAAGGGCCAGCAGTCAGGAACTGGCTGAGAGAGACAGACAGGGAATGCAAAGGGACCTGGATGGGAGCATTCCCACAGGGATAAAACATGGCCGATCCAGGTGATCCCATCACCATGGAAACATTCGTGGCTCCTGCACAAAAGTCAGGAGCTGTTCCTCTTTTGGGAGGTGGAAAATCAGATCCAGTGGTCTGAACACTTCAGATTTGATCCATCAAAAGCAAATATTCCACTTTTCCAGTGGTGTGGGAGTGGGCAGTGGGGTGGAGCAGCTTCCAGGAATGTCACTGGAGAAGGATTCCCTAATTTTCCTGGAGTGCAGGAGGTGAAGGAAAGCCCTGGCATCCAGATCAGACACACTGCTTTCCCTCTCAGGACAGAGATCCAAGGAAAAATATATCCTTCCCCTAAAATAAGAGAGGGAGCTTAGAAATAAAGGGAGATTCCAAGGAAACAGAAAATAGAAAACCATCTTAAAGCACATACTAAAAGAGGCAGAATGAAAGGAAAAAGGGTCTGGGAAAAGATTTTCCCCGTGATACAAAACCCCCAAAATTGTTCCTGGCAGCCAGGTCCTGGCAAAAGCCTGGAAGCTGGAAAAGGACAAAGCACAAGGATGACTGAAATCAGTCAAAATTTGCTGTCTGGCTGAATTAACTAACATTAATTTTTATCAGAAATGTGTTTTCTGTGCATAGTATTTAAAATATTGGAGCAGCTCCTTGAAAACGGAGGGATTTTTATTCTGTTCCCCACCTCCTCATAAAAGGAAAAAGAAAGGAAAAGCAAACGGAAAAAAATCTTCTTTACAATTGGTTTCAAAGCCATTTCCACTTGAAAAACATGGAAAATGAACATTTTACTGGAAGGAAATCATCTGGGATTCCAGGCATAGGCATGGGTTAAGCTGCTGAATTATTTTTCTAAAACATTATTTTATTATTTCTTGCATTTTTCCTGGTTTTTCTAACATAAAAATGGCATTCAGGATTTTATCAGGATGAATATTTGGCCTTTTCCTGGTTAAAAGGCAAAATTCCAGCTCTCCCTTGAACATCTGCACACCCCTTCTGATTTTCAACCCACACCAGTCATTTGCAGAGGTGACATTCTGCTCTCCAGCAGAATCCAGGGACAAATCCACTCCTTTGGACAGGAACAAAGCTCTCTGGGAATGGCGAAAAGCAGCCAGGGAATGTTCAGTGGGAATTTCTCATCTGGGAAAGCCTTGGAGTAACATGGTGTGGGTGATGCTGGGATTATGTCACCAACCAGGCACTGGGTTTGGTTGATTGAGGAACTCAGGCCCTAAAACCTTGGAATGTTTGAATTCCCAGGAGTGGCAGGGATTTGAGCCTGCCATGAGGACATTTTGCTCGGACACAGCAGCTCCTGGAATCTCCTGCCATCCCAAACTTTGCTGAAGTGGGGTTTTATCGAGTTTGGAGTGTGGTCTTGGTGCCAGCACAAATTAACTCACCCCGGGCTCCAGGAATGGGGTGCTCCAAAAGTCCTGCACGATTCATGGAGCTCGGAGGAAAACTGGGAATAAAATGTGATGGCTCATGAAGGGACAAACCAGCCCATGGGGCTTTAGTGGCTCCTCCACATCCTTAACTTCAGTTTTCCTCCCCAGTCTCCCTCGGCCAGGCTGGGGCAGTTGGGATCTGCCCCCAGGGATCCATCCCAGATCTGCCCACAGGGATCCATCTGGGATCTGCTCACAGGGATCCATCCCGGATCTGCCCACAGAGATCCATTTGGGATCTGCCCACAGGGATCCATCTGGGATCTGCCCACAGAGATCCATTTGGGGTCTACCCACAGGGATCCATCTGGAATCTGCCCACAGGGATCCATCTGGGATCTGCCCACAGAGATCCATTTGGGGTCTACCCACAGGGATCCATCTGGAATCTGCCCACAGGGATCCATCTGGGATCTGCCCACAGGGATCCATCTGGGGTCTGCCCACAGGGATCCATCTGGGGTCTGCCCACAGGGATCCATCTGGGATCTGCCTACAGGGATCCATCTGGGATCTGCCCACAGGGATCCATCTGGAATCTGCCCACAGGGATCCATTTGGCAGATGCCAGGCCTCATTCCCACCATGCTGTAGGTGCCATCGGGCTCATCCATGCCCTGGATCCAAACATGGATCCCACTTGGCACTGGGCTGGTCTGAACCTGCCTTATCAATATGGAATACTCCCAATAACTGATGGAGGCAAAGCAGTCAATAACCACACCAAGAAGGGCCAATGGAAAGGTTTGGGCAGGAACATCCAAGTTTTCCACGTTTTTTATGCTGGTGCCAACAGAGATGGGAGGTGTCTGATCTCAGCACCCACTCCAGGTGTGAATGGAAAAACAGCCAAAGGAACGCAGGATTTTTTTCCCCAAGTTTCTGGAGCAATAAATGGATTTTCGGTGCAGGAAGAATCTCCCCTTTGCAAACCTTCAGAGCTTCACTGCTGGATTAGAAACAAATCCAGAATGGATCCCTTTTATTTGCCAGGAGAAGGCAGTGATGGACTCATGGTGGGGCATTTGCTGTGCCCCTGCTTTGGAAAAACTTCCCAGCCAGCCCCAATCCACACCAATGAAGCAAACAGATGGAGCTCGTCCCTCATTAATCAACCTCCGGATCTGCCTGGGGCTTGCTCTAATTGATTCTGAGCTGAGCCTCCATTCTCCAGGAGGGGAAAATAAAATCAAATTTCCAGGTTTAACTCCAGTGCATCAATTCTGTTTCCAGGGGTTTTAGGATTTGATTTCCTTGGACAGTTTTCTGGCACTCTGAGTTTGGAGCAGTCTGCTGGAATGATGCTCCTCAGGTGTGCAGGGATTCTGCAGGTCTGCTGTACCCAGCTCACTCCAGGTGGAGGCTTTGGAAAAACGGGGATTTTTATAAGCTATCCCTTAGAATCATGGAATTCTTCAGGTTGAAAGAATCTGTGATCACCAAGTCCAACCATCAGTGTGTTCCCCACTAATCCATGTCCTCGAGTGCCACATCCACAGGTTTGTTGGCTCTTCCAGGACTGGGGACTCTACCTATGCCCTGGGCAGCCTTTCCAGGGCTTTGCCACCTCTGGCTCCCAGACCAAAGCACTCCTTAGAGCAGTGCAGGACTTTCCCAAATTTTTGAAGGAATATTTTTGGACTTTGTGTGGTTTAAGAGTGCTGGAAGTTGATTTGGAATTTAGGGTTTGGGGATTGTGATGCCTCTTGGAGGTCCAATGTTCCTGTCATGGGAAATTCCCAGGAAAATAGGTGGGAAATGTGGGGAGGGAAGGGGAAGAGGAAGGGAAGGACTTTGTTCCCTCACCTGTGTCATGGTTTGACGCTGGCACAAGGCCAGTGTCCCCATGAAGATATACTGTCCCTGGTGCTTGCTGTGAGATGTGACTAAAAACAGAGCAAAACAGTTTCCAATTTAGAAAGCAAAAGGAAAGAACTTTATTACTTATAATATGTAAAGAAGACACATACAGAAGAAGATGAAAACTTTAAAAAAACACTCTTCCTCCTCCCCCCACCCTAGTTCTCAACACAATAAAACAAACTAAAAATTCCCAATCAAGTTACCACCTTTCAGATAATTAATCTTCAGTCCATTACCACCTTTTTATTTTCCAGTACTCAGTTCATCAAGGAGAGATAGGAGTCCTTCTTGCACCATCTCGTGACTTCTTCCATGTCCAGTGCTCTCACCACTGTGCATGGACCAGAACTGTTTCTAGGGTTTCTCTTTTTAAAGATGCTTTGGTCAGTTCCAAAAAAACAACAGCTTCTCAAATTCTGGGACACCAGTCCCCCCCAAATTTCACTCCCTGGGGCCGAGGGGCCTTGAGAACAGAGATGAGAGGCAGAGCTCTGTTCTTGAGAACAGAGCTCTTCCTCTCATCTCTGTTCATACTACTTTCTACTGTCCACTTTTGACTCCAAGCCAATGCCTCTCCCCAGATGCAGTCTCTATGTCACAAAAAAAAATAAGTCCATCCATGGCTTTACAAGAAAAGTCCAGCCAAAAGCCGCTCCATCATCTCCTCCCACCTAAGATTCTTTTCAGCATTCTTTGACAATCTTCCACTTGCATGAACTATCATCATCTCTGTTTAGTTCTCTCTATCTTCCTTCTTCAGATTTAGGAGGATCAGCATTTATAAAGTTTACATCATCTACAAAAAAGGGTTCAAACCTTGGACTGTGCCTGCCCAAACTTCCACAGCAAGTTGCCGGCACCTCTCGCGCCTCTTCCTCTTCACTCTTTCGGCCGTGCTGCCCAGCTGTCGATACCAAATTTCAAGGTGGCACAGACACAGTCTCTCTCTCTCTCTCTCCAGAGGGGGGAAGGAGGCTGCCTGATACCTCTCAAGGTTCTTGTATTCTCTCCACCCTTCCATCCTGCAGGATCTTCCTCTCCCCCTCTCTGCCCAAGGGTCCTACCTCGCCCAGGCCGCATGGCTTCCCCTCCCCGCCCAGCTGGGCAGGGGAGATCCGACCGTCCTCAGGGACCGGATCCAAGAGAGAGCTTTCTAGGGAGCCCTCTGCTTTGAACCCCCTGTGTTCTCAGAGGCGGATCCTCGTCCTCAGTGGCCACACTAAGTGCCAATATTCAAACCTGAGCACTTATTGGTTTGACCACTGAATTCCAAAAAAAGTCATTTCCTTTTCAAACCACCACAACCTGTTTGCTCCTTCTCCACTGCTTGTGAAGATTTTGGGAAGTTATCAAGGAATATCTCCAGATTTCTCAGCCAGAAAAAGTCCACCTGGGGAATCCAATGAGTCCCAGTGAGTCCAGTCCCATCTACTCTGCTCCTTCCTGCTGGAATCCCCATGGAATTCTGCTCTTCCCATTGCTGCCAGGCAGACCAGTGACCCAAATGGGCATCAGCTCCCGAGGCAGGTGGAGAGAAAGCAGCAGCAGCAAAGCCTCCTCTGGCTCCATTCATCCCCTTCTGGATGTTTGCCCAAGTTCCTGAAGCCCTGGGGGGTGGGAGAGGGAAATTCCACAAATGTTATTAAATAGGTTAGGATTTAAGAGGAGCTGGAGTTCCGAGTTAAAGCACAAATTTGGGATCAGGGCTCAGGATCATCCATTCAGCTGTTCCAAAATTTAACTTTTGCTATTATGGCCCATAAACTTTCCTTAAAGTTCACATCTCTCTTCTTTTTCCTTAAATCTTCTTTTGTTTCCCCAGCCTCTGAACGTAAAATCCAACGATTTGCTCCTTTGCTGTGCCCTATTTTTGTAATAAATGTCATCCTATTCCAGCAAGAATTTCTCTCTGTCCCTAATTCTTCATCAAGAGCAGCAATTTTCCCCCTAAATCATGATCTGTGAGCATTTACCAGGAGCCTTTCCTGATTTGCCTCCCAGATCTCATAATTCTGGGCAAAATTGGAAGTGCTGAGCAAGAATGAAGCATTATCAAGTGAGGATCAGACCATCCACAGTCCCATTAATCCAAATTGGATTAATTATTTTCAGGAAGCGCAAAAATTGTACTCAGGGCTAAATGAGTCATGGAATTTCATGGGTTAAGCAAAAAGGGGATTTATCACTGAGAAACTTTATTAATAAAGAGTTAATTGAACCCAAACTTGCTGAGGAGAGATCCTAATATAAAGATTTTTTTAAAACATTTTTATATAAACCACCATTAAGTGAGTCCCTTGGAACTCCTGGCAGGACATCAGGAGTGCAGCACATGGGGAATGTCCTCCTGCAGCAGGGACGGTCAGGGAAGGATCTGAGGGAGGGAAAGGGCACCAGGGATCCCAGGACTCTTCCACCAGTGGGAGGGACAGGAATATTGGGATTTTGGCATTAATAAGGTAGAGAACACCATGTGGGAGGCATCCACCTGGACAGATCCATGTGGGATTTGCAAATTGTGAAGGAGCCACCTGGGGGCTTCATGTGGCACATTCCAATCCAGGACAGCCCTGAGGTTCCCCCAAAGTGGGAAAACATTTCTGCTGTGCCATCAGAAGGAGCAGGGACTTGGGGGATGGACTGCTGTCATTCATGGTATCATGGAATTATGGAATATCCTGAGTGGGAAGGGACCCCCAAGGATCATGGATCCAGCCCCTGGTTCTCCTGAGACCCCCCAACACCCCCCTGTCCATCCCTGGAGCTCTGGCAGCCTCGGGGCTGTGCCCATTCCCTGGGCAGCCTGGGCAGTGCCAGCACCCTCTGGGGGAAGAGCCTTGCCCTGAGCTCCAGCCTGAGCCTGCCTGGCCCAGCCCCAGCCCTTCCTGGGGCTGTCCCTGGCACAGAGACTGGAGCTGCCCTGGGGAGGAGCTGCAGCCTCTGAGGAGTCTCCCCTCAGCCTCCTCTGCTCCAGCTGAACATTCCAGGTGCCCTCAGCCTCTCCACACTCTGCTCCACCCCCCTGTCCTCCTCTGGTCTCTCTCCAGCACCTTTAGGGCTTTCTCTCCAGGTGGGGCTGTCCCAGAGCAGTTCCTGGTGCCCCAGGACAGGGATGGCCCTGCTGGCTCCAGGGCCCTGCTGGCTCCACCCGGTCCCGTTTTGTTCCAGAGGATTTATGGTTCACACAACCCAAGGAGCTGGACCTGGCCCCTCCCTGCTGCACATTGCACCTAAGCCTGCCTCAAATCCCCAACCCTCTGCTGCCCCTCAGCTCCTCACTGCGCACGGCTCAGCTCTCAGTTGGTGTTTATATTCACAGGGCTGCTGGAGCAGCTGTCTCCAAGCTATTATTCCATTTTAATTGTCAGTGTCACTTCACAAATTTAGGCAAGGGAAATGGAAGCAGCTTCAGCCACTACATCAGCAGCCAAAGTTCTCTTAGTTACAAGGCGTTTTAAAAACTTTTGAGCCAATATAATAACATAAAAAGTTGACAAGCATTTGTTAAAACCAATTAGTACACTGGCATCCTGCTTCTAACAATGCTTTCCTCTAATGGTCTAAAACAATGGATAATAATTCATTATTAAGCATACATATTTCTATTATCTTGTTTTCCATATTTTCTAGGCCTCACTTGATACTGCACATAGCATTATTATTTCCTGACCTTGCTTCCTTTAACTTTCTTACATTTCTTCATTCTGAGATTTCCTTTCCCACAGCTTTCTAAGAGTTTTACAGCTTTTCTATTTCCCACAATCTCTCACCACTCCATTTCCCAATGTTCTCTCCTGCTGCAAGGTGGAGTTGCCAAATTTTCTTAGGGTGAATTCTCTGTGCATTTTACCTTTCCTCAGCCTTACAGGTTCCCCTGGATTTCCCTTTGTTCCAGTTCCTTCCCATTAACTTTGACTCCCTCTAGTTTCTGTTTCCAGCAGCTGTCACTTTACCTACCCTGCATTTTTCTCTCCCAAAGAGGTGGCCTTTCCTCTAAATCTTTTCAGGAGAACTTTCCCAAGGTTCTCCTGCTGGATCTACTCCCTCCTCCCTCATCCTGCTGGACACAGCTTTGCTTTCCCACCTGGCTGACCTCCACCATCCTCTTCCCCTCTTCCTCCCCAGCAGCCACTGGCATCAATAATGCTGAATTATGAATTGGCTTAATGCTATTAAATAATTTACTGATGACTTAAAGTTCTTCCAGCATCTTATTGGAGACCAGTGCTTACCTAAGGAATTTTGTTTGGAATTCCTGAACGATTGGTACTGTATTAATTAAAGCAAAATAGAAAAATAAACAAGAATGGAGAAGTTACTGGAATAACTTAAGGTTGTTCTGTGGCAGGAATAACTCCCAACTGTCTGCAGTTAGGAAAGATGATTTAAAGTTTCATCTGAGAGAAATAATAGGATATAATGGGATCCATGGACAATAATAAGGGCCTTATCTCAAAATGTCAATCTTACCTCATCTGCTATTCTGGGAAAGATGATTTTTATCAATAATGGAAGGAATTGGTCCCTCTCTTCAGAGTCTTGTTCATACCAGGCAGATTCTTCTCTGTCCACTTATCCAGGAGTTCTCACCAAAAATAAATCCCAGGACTAAAATGGCAGCCATTCCTTTAACCCTCAGTTAACTCAGTGTCTGTGGGGCAAGGAGCAGCAGCCTGCTCTGGCCTCAACCTTCATCACAGCCAAGGGAAAGGCACAGCAGAGGGAGCCCATTCCAGGGGGACACAGGATCTCCTCCCCAGAGAAAACCCTCCACAGCCACTTCCACCTAAAGAACTGAAGCCTGAGGGAGGAAAGTCCCTCTTTTGTGTCATTTAATCAAATCCCACCTAATCACGGCAGAAAAATCCTCATCCCAATTTAGTTCTGCATTTGAAAATGGAATGGGGCAGACATTGTGAATATTAATTGATTAAAATTAAAGTACCTAATTGCATTGTCCCATATCCAACATCAGTTATAGGATTTTGGCACAGACACAGGTGATCCTCAGCACCCTGGGATGCCCCAGGAGCTGGCACTCAGTGATGTCCCATTCATGTCTCCTGTCTTTTACCTCCCACGTGCTCGTGGTGGTCAGGAGCAGGCAGGGTACGAGAACTATGTCACCGGGAGGAGCCCTCCAGAGGCCCTGTCAACACCTGCTTACAGATATACAGAATATCCTGGGCTGGGAGGGACCCCCAGGGTTCATTGACCCAGCCCCTGTCCCTGCCCAGACCCCCCAACACCCCCCTGTCCATCCCTGGAGCTCTGACAGCCTCGCGCCGTGCCCATTCCCTGGGCAGCCTGGGCAGTGCCAGCACCCTCTGGGGAAGAGCCTTGCCCTGAGCTCCAGCCTGAGCCTGCCTGGCCCAGCTCCAGCCCTTCTTGGGGCCCAGGGAGATCAGTGCCTGCCCTAGGGCTGTAAATCCCAAACATTCTGTACAGAGTCCTGACCCCACAGATTTGGTGGGACACTTTGTTTTAGGAATTTGCCAACAGCTCTTAATTTCTAAGAGGGTTGGGTGTCCCAACACCTGCACCCAGCCTCGTGCTCAGGTCCAGACACTCCTCCAGGAGTTGCTCCACCTTGGATCATCATTCTGGGTGGAACCTTTCATTCCTATCCCTACAATGACTCTTCTCAAAATCACTTTTGAGAGCTGCACTGTGACAAGCCAGGCTCCGGACTGTGGCCTTAGCAGACAGAAAATAATCACTGTAATAACTCTTCTTCTCGTGCTTCTTTACTGTCCTGGAATGATTCACTTCATTCCTGTCACCACTGATCAGCTCCAGCCAATGCAAATTCCAGCTGCAGGAGGAGACTATTTTCTCCTCGCCCTGTGAGATTTATCTTAGTGAGAAAAAGCTTCTGGAATTAGACTTGCTTAAAATAAAAGCCTGCCTGATGCAAGTGGAACGGTCTGACACAGAATTCTTGGCAAGGAAAGGAGTCCAGTGGCCTCTCCAACACTTCTGGAGC
Source organism: Sitta carolinensis (assembly GCA_032173965.1). Classification (NCBI taxonomy): domain Eukaryota; kingdom Metazoa; phylum Chordata; class Aves; order Passeriformes; family Sittidae; genus Sitta; species Sitta carolinensis. The sequence goes on along the minus strand of CM063296.1, from coordinate 13,112,393 downwards.
TGGGGGGTTTCCTTACAACACTTTAGCAATTAATGTGGGGCAATTAATGTGGGCAATTAATGTGGGGCAATCGGTGTAGGACAATTAGTCTGCACCCAGATCTCTTCTCTATAACCTGATTAGAAATCCTTCCGGTTCCTGTGAGCTGCCAGGACCCGAGGGTGGGGTTCAGGTGTCCCCAGGAGTGTCACTCTGCCCAGGGGAGACACAGTGGGGGCTGTGGGTTTTGAGCCATCCTAAAGGAGGCTAAATGATCCTAAAAATGCCTGTTTCCCTCCTGGATCTCCAGGAAATCCACAGGCTGGCTTAGCTGTGATGTCCTTCCTTAGGTTAAATTAGGGGAAATTAATCCCATCCTGAGCACCCAAAATGAAAATTAATTCCTCTGTCACTATTCAATGAAAAATTCCCAATAAATTCCCTTTCTGTGTGGAATATTGATCAACCTAGGCTCATACACCTGGATCCTCTGGGAACAGAAGCCCCAGCTCCTCACCAGGTCCTTACTGTCAGAATCACTGGAGGGGTGTCACCCCCTGGCCCTGTCACACCCCCTGTCCCCACCTGCTCTGTTCAAGTCCTTTGCACTGAGGCTTTTGGGGGTTCTTCAGCTGCTGGATGTGGCAATGCCAATTTTAGTGTTTGGACTCCAAGATCTTGGGGGTTTCCAAGCCTAACAATTCTGTGGATTCTCTGATTCTGTGGATGCTCTAGAGTCACTGGCTAGGGTCTCTCCAGCCTGGCTGAACACCCCAGATGGAGAACTTCCCTTCACCCATTGGTTCATTACAAAACCCCATTGTTGCTGCCAGTGGAAGGTTTTAATTCATAAAAGCCTTATAAAGTTTTGCTCATTTTCAGCTGTTAAAGCCCAGAAAATGATCCCAGTGTGAATGCACTGCAGGGAATGACTTTAACAATCCTGTGGTGTCACAAACACTGGGATCAGCCTGAGATGTGGCCATGGGAACACAGAAACAGAATTCCAGCAAGGAAAACAGTGAAGAGGACAGAGAAGGGGGAGTAAAAAAGAAGAAAGGAAGGGATGCGATAAAGAAACACACCAGAGCACTTTCATTTATCAGAACAAATCTGTTTGTTCTCCTTTGGCTGAAGCAGTTCATGAATTATGTTGGGCAAACAGACAAATCCAGTAACTAAAGGCACAGTAGTTCCTTCATTTCTATTTATGAATGTGGAGTGGGAGAGAAACATGATGGGAAAAGGAATGGATATGGGATAATTCTCTTTTTTAAATTAATAGTTGTGTATTTCTCAGTGGCTCATCCACCTCAGTCTGGCCTCTGCAGGAGCTGAACTTCCACTGCCCATTCCCCGCAGTTACTGAAGTTGTTCCCATGGAATGGGAAACATGGAAGTGCCCAGGGTTGTTTTTGTGGTGGATGGAGTTGGTGACAAGGCCCAGGGGTACCAAGGCTGGGAATGGAGGCCAAGTCTGTTTAATATCTTTATGGATGACCTGGCTGAGGGATTGGGTGCTCCCTCAGCCACTTCACAGCTGGGGAAGTGGGGCTCTGCTGCAGGGGAAGGGTCTGCAGAGGGTCTGGACAGGCTGGATCCATGGACTGAGGGTCAGCAAGGCCGAGCACCAGGTCCTGTCCTGGGGTCAAAACAACAACCCCATGGAGCCCCCCAGGCTGGGCAGAGGGGCTGGGAAGTGCCCAGCAGGAAGAGCCCTGGGGGAGCTGGTGCCAGTGTCTGGACACGAGCCTGGGGTGCCCAGGTGGGCAAGAGGCCAAGGGCACCTGGGCTGTGCCAGCCCTGGGGTGGCAGCAGGAGCAGGGCAGTGCTGGCCCCTGAGCTGGCACTGCTGGGGCACCTCCAGTGCTGGGGCAGCTCTGGGAGCCTCCTGACAGGAGAGCCCTGGAGGGGCTGGAGCGTGTGCAGGGCAGGGCACGGGGCTGGGGAAGGGAATGGAGCCCCAGCAGGGGCTGAGGGACCTGGGAAAGGGGCTCAGCCTGGAGCACAGGAGGCTCAGGGGGGCTCTGCTGGCTCTGCACAACTCCTGACAGGAGGGGGCAGCCGGGGGAGTCAGGCTCTGGGTGCAGGACAGGCACAGGAGGAGAGGGAACGGACTCAGGCTGAGCTCCTGGATCCCTGGCAGTGTCCCAGGCCAGGCTGGACAGAACTTGGAGCAGCCTGGGACAGTGGAAGGTGTCCCTGCCATGGCAGGGGTGGCATGGATGTGCTTTCAGGTCCCTTCCCACCCAAAGCATTCCATGACTCTGACATGCCTTGGATGCAGCCAAAGGTCCTCCCCCCAGTGCTGCTCCATCCCACGGGGGGTGAGGTGGCAGCCAGGGGTGATGGGTGGGTGTCCAGGGCTCAGCAGCCTGGCCTTGCCTCAGAAGAATGGGAAGAAAGGAAGCTCTGGGGAATGGGGTAAAAACTGGGAGATGAGCAAGGACATGAAGGAGAAGGAGGGAAAATGCAGTAGGGAGGGTGAAACAGACCTGGAGAAGACAGAGGAATTTTGTTTTGTGTGTGGGAGGATGAGTGATGGGCCCTGGAGTGGGAAAGCAGGGCCTGAATGCAGAGTTGAGCTGCAAACACCATAATGACACAAAGTCCAGGGAAAACACAGTTTTTCATGTAAAACTGATGTTTCCTCATAAACCTTTATTTATCTGAAAAAATGAAGAACAATCTCTGAGCCATGTATGAGCATTTGTCACCTGGGAAGGTTCAGTCAGGAGAAGGGGCTGGTTATTCAGACAAATTATATTCAGATTATTACTGAGCCCTAGCACTGTGGGAGTTCTACAACCCCAAATAAGAAAGAGCCTTCTCTGGTTTTAAAAATGAGCACATCCTTAAGCCCTGCAGAACTGCAGGGAAAAGAATTCCATCTCCTGGCCTGTCAGGCTTTGTGTACTGGTGGAAACAGGGATATATTTTCATTTAACACAGAAAAGAAGTGTAGATGTGATTAAGAATTTAAGGAGGTTCTGTGCCATGGTTCTGGTGGTTTTTAAGCCTCTATTTGTCAAGGGCGGACAGAGAAGTTGTCTATAAAAACAAAGAATACCTTCCCTTTTCCACATCAATGCCTTGTCCAATTTTTTATATTTTCCTCAAGTTTTTGAGCTGCCCTTCAGCTCCCAGCCAGGGATTTTCTGTCTCTGCTCCCACCTGTAAAACAGGGGTCTGATATCTCCTCCAAAAATTGAAACAAAATAACAGCCTGAAAAAAAAAGTTAAAAAGCCCAATAGCATTTCCCGAAACCATTCCCAAGGTCACCAAGTCAAGCAGTCATGAATTAAGAGGGGTCAGATTTAAGCTGCCTGGAAAATCCTCATTTAGCCCTGCTGTGTGTGTGCATTCTAATCCAGCCCTAAATATGGGCTCATTCCTGAGGCAGCTCCTGCTCGTTCCAGGCTCGGAATAGACTCGCTCCTGGAAGAGCAGCTCTTCAATATTTCATTGGGTCTCATCGTTCAGTGTGTGGCTCCATGCATTATTTACTGCAGACAGCACAGAATAAAGAATTATTAATTTCTTACCAGCTTTTTCTTTTGTGCTTCCCCACCCAACCTTTCTTCTTCCACGAATTTAATGAATTTATCTGAACAATGCGTCTGAGGGGGGAATCGATGAAAAGCTTTCAGTTTATGGGTGCAGGAAAACTATGCATGCAAAAAGGATTGAAGTCAAAACAATCTGATATTTGGGGTTGCATTTTGGCTCTCTGGCCTGGTTTTCTTTAGCACTGGCAGTTTTTAGGGATCTCAGTTCGCAGAGCACGTCCAGCTGGGTGGGTTCTGCCTTGCAGAGGAATGTGAGAGTCCCAGGGGAGTTAAGGCAGGATTCACCTCCCCTGAAAAGAGATATCAAACCCAGAGCTGATTACCCTGCCCTTACCAGGCTGCTGCTCTCCATGCAGAATAAAGCAAATAAGGAGCCAGAGAGCTCGGTTTGGGTTGTCCCAGGTGAATCCTCTCCAGGGAATTAATGAGGAGAAAATCCCGAGGGGCTCTGTAGCCTCATCTGTGCTGAGCGGGGTGAGTGAGCAGAGGGAGGATGGGAATTCTGGGGTCATGGTGGGGGCCACACTCAGCTCCTGTCCCTGCTCCATCCCTCAGAGAGCACACTCTGCTCCATCATCCCTCTGAGAGAGCACACTCTGCTCCATCATCCCCTGAGAGAGCACACCCTGCTCCATCATCCCTCTGAGAGAACACACCCTGCTACATCATCCCCTGAGAGAGCACACTCTGCTCCATCCCCTGAGAGAGCACACTCTGCTCCATCCCTCTGAGAGAGCACACCCTGCTCCATCCCTCTGAGAGAGCACACCCTGCTCCATCATCCCCTGTGACAGAACACCCTGCTCCATCCCTCTGAGAGAGCACACTCTGCTCCATCATCCCCTGAGAGTGCACACTCTGCTCCATCGTCCCCTGAGAGAGCACACTCTGTTCCATCATTCCCTGAGAATCCAGGGATTCTCTGGGCTCAGCCTTCTCACAGTGCCACGGCACCTGTGGAGCTCCAAGGAGCCTTCCCACGAGGAGCAAGGAGAGCTCTCTGCCCAGGACAGCCCAGCAATCCCACAGAAGTGCCCAAATGCTTTTATGAATCTTTTTCAGTGCCCACCTTCTGTGAAAGTCACCTCCTGCTCTTAACCTTTGCCTCTCACTTGATCTCTTCAGTGTCTCACATCCAGGCACATGGGGATTTAGGCAATTCTCCTGGAATTCTGCCTCTGGAGACCATCTGCCTCTGCTCCATGAGGGAGTTTGTCCTTTTTTGGTGATGAAATGAGTTCCAGTACACAGACGATGGGAAATCCTTTCAAAGGGCAGCTTCAGGGACTTCATGGAGTGGCTGTTTTGGAAAAAAATAGGCCGTGTTTGGAAAAAAATTGGCTGGTCTGGAATGACGAATCCAGGGCTGAGCCCCTCAGCATTATTTAACAGTGAGGGAGGGAGGCTTAAGCTCAGCTCAAGGGTTCTTCCCACAAAGTCAAAGGCTGTGGCAGGAGGAAATATTTGCAGCTGGAAGAAATATTTCCTTCCCAAGGAATTGACTTATTATAAGACTCACTTATTACAAAGCTACATTTCTCTTTATAGTGCAATATTTCCATGGGATGAAAGTGGTTTATTCACCACTTGTGGTGGTGGAGGGGGGTTCTCACTGTCCCCTCCAAGCTGCGCTGTGCAGGGGATGAAATTCTTCAGCCCTTTCAAGATAGGAGGGGGAAAAAAAAGAAAAATCAAGTAGAACTGAATTCTGAGACATATTTTTGGATGCTTGGAAAGAAATCTTCTGCAGCAGGAATGGTGGGAAGTTCATTTCTGGCAGCCACACCCAATTTGTGTCTGGGTTCGTGTGATTCTGCAGTATTTAATTCAAAATAGACTCTCTTCTAACACTCAGATCCCAACTGAGATCAAACAAAAGGTGAAAAAGTCAAATTTCCCACTGGGAAGAACCCGGAGGTGCTGCCAGGAGCAAAGGCAGTGGCCGATTTTAGGTGATCTTGGTTCACTCCAGGGGCACCAAAGGTGGCACTGCCCTTGGAGAAGAGAAACCAGATCCAGGGGAAAAGCTCCAGTGGGAAAAGGAAATCAAAGAGATCAGCTTAGGGCTAAGGCTTAGGAGTGTGGCTTTCCAGGAACCTAGGAAAGGTGGAGAGGGACTGGGGACGACGGGTGGAGTGACAGGACACAAGGAGTGGCTCCACAGAGACAGGGAGGAGGTGGCAGAGCAGCAGGAGGGAGGAAGGCAGGAATCCTCCGGGCACATGAGGCCTCCAAAGGCTCAAAAAAAAGACCAACCACAATATTTATGTCTTTAACACCAGGATCTTCGTCTCTGAGACAGCTGGGTCTAGTCTTGTTTTTCCAGGCCTGCAGTTTCTGAGCTTCTAAAGCTCTGATTTTTGCTGATGTTTTGGGTTTCTGAAGCTTGTTCCCACAGCTTGAACATAAATGTTGTCGTGGCAAGTAACAAACGATATGATTCCTCATTTTGACAATGAATCTGACTCCAAGCTTTATTCAAACAATTGAGCCCCTTTTATATCTTTTTCAACAGGCCACTCTCACTGGTAGGAAGAGTGCCAGAACTCTTCACCCATTGGCCAAAGCCGAAAGACATCAGAGAGTCCATCCCACAGAAAAGAATCCAAAACATTGCACGCGTTACAAAAACACTGGCATTGTTTATGTCCAACCTGTGAGAACCAGGCCTTCCTAAACCAAAACATCACGAAGAAACCGAGTCTAGAAACTCAGAAACGTCAGGCCTACGAGACCCAGACTACACATAAAGATCAAATGTTTTTTGTGTAATGATATTCATGTTTTGGAATTCTTTTGGTGGGATGGACTTTCTTTGATGCCCCTCTGGGTTGGCCAGTGTGGGTGAAGGGTTTGTCTTTCTTTCACCAATCACAGTGGGCTGTGGCAAAATGTATAAAAGGGAGAGATTTGTTTCTAATTAACAGAGTCAGATCATCTGTCCAAGCTGTCTTGGGGAAATTCCTGTCATGTGTTTCAGAACAGCGACAGCTGGGGTGCTCAGCTGGAGAGGAGAAGGCTCCAGGGAGAGCTCAGAGCCCCTGCCAGGGCCTAAAGGGGCTCCAGGAGAGCTGGGAGGGACTGGGGACAAGGGATGGAGGGACAGCACACAGGGAATGGCTCCCACTGCCAGAGGGCAGGGCTGGCTGGGATCTTGGGCAGGAATTGTTCCCTGGAAGGGTGGGCAGGCCCTGGCACAGGGTGCCCAGAGCAGCTGTGGCTGCCCCTGGATCCCTGGCAGTGTCCCAGTCCAGGCTGGACATTGGGGCTGGGAGCAGCCTGGGACAGTGGGAGGTGTCCCTGCCCATGGCAGGGGGGATGAGATGGTCCTGAAGGTCCCTTCCCACCCAAAGCATTCCATGGCTCTGTGATTCCACGCTCCCAGGAGGACAGAGCCAATGTCACAAAGGGCCATTCCCAGCTCTGGCATTTCCCAAGTGCTGGAATGAGCTGTGCCAGCATCCCTTGAACACAACCCTTTGATACCAAACACAGAACTTTGGGCCTGAAAGGACCACTGTGATATTTAAAGTGACTTTATGGATGGAGATATCTTTTTCCCTGTTAAGTGGGTAATGAGCCTGATAATTTGTGTTTAATCAAACATCCTACAAACAACACCTGGATTTTATTGGGTGAGGTGAGATCTCCACTTGTGGAGCCACTTCAGGAGCCTTTCCCACTTTTTATACTTTTATTTTTAGTTGGAATTTGTGCTGCTTCACCACCTACTGCTGGCCACTTTGCTGGTGCTTTACAGAGCACATGCCCACGTCCTTCCCTCCGAGCCTGTTTACACATCACATAACAAATCGTTTTTTAGCCTTGTCTATTTTTTTTTTGATAGCCAGAATGTATTGAATTCCTTCTATGTTTCATAAAAACTCATTTCCCAAGTTTCCAAATAATTGTATTGCTGCTCACTCTCCTAGCTTCAATTTTTCACTTGACTAAATGCACTTTTCCAAGATTAATCCCATCATTGTCCCGTGAGATGTAAAATAACCAACTAATCCCAGGTTTATCTATTTGTGGATCACCCCCCAGTCCTTTTGTCCCTGGGCTGGGGAGATCCCATGAAATCCTTGGATTTTGGGGGGGAAGGAGGTGGGGTTTGTGTGCAGACAGCAAGAGGTTTGGCCCCCTTGGCAAAGGCTCCTCACAAACCTTCTTGCTGATGTAGAAATTGTGACCTTAATGGGACACTGGGCATTTTGTGGGGGTTGGCACAGGTTCTCCTCATGTTTGCCAAAAGTTCTGATATCTCCTTCTGCACCTGGCCATACTTAATGATGAAATAAAACCAAATCTGCCTCTGGACACTCCAGGGCCAGGTTGGAGGCTGCAATTGCCAGGAGTGTCCCAGTGTCCACGGGGAATCCAAGCCGTGATCACCAGGATCTTTTCCAGGGTTTAATGGACAAATTCTATGGCATATTTATGTCTTGGCTTGGAAACTCTCCTTCATTAGGAATTCTTGGGGTAAAAGCAGACACTGATCCACCTTTAATGCTTCCATTAATGGAGGCAACAGGAACTTCCATTGATCTGCCCTGGATTTCTGGCACAGGAAGGCTGAAATTGGAGGGGTTCAAGGAGCCAATTCCTTCTGTCTCAGGCAAACAGGTGTTGGTTGGGAAGGGCCCTTGGTGTGCTCCTATCCCACATCCTTCACTCCATGGAATGCTGTGCAGTATTCCAAAATAAGGGAAAAACTCCCCAGGGCAATCCCAGCTATCATCACCAGTATCTTCTCCAGGGCTTTAATGGACATTTTGCATGGGATATTTATATCTTGGTTTGAAGATCCTCCCTCATTGGGAACTCTTGGAGCAGTTACAGGGCTGGAACAATCAGCAGGCGCTGATCCATCTTCAGTGATCCCAGGATTTAGAACAGAAACTTCCCTTGATCTTCCCTGGGGTTCTGGCAGGGGGAGGCTGAAAGCAGAGGGGGGTCAAGCGGCCAATTCCCCCTGCCTCAGGTAACCATGAAGAGGGCCCTTGGTGTGTTCCTGTCCCATACCATTCACACTCCATGGAATGTTGTCCAACACTCCAAAGCAAGGGGAAAACCAGCCCCTGCCAGCTTGGGCTCCAGGGAAAGATGAGTGCAGGGAGAGAGAGCAGTGGGTGATGCCCTGGGACCCCTCTGCAGCTGGGAAATTTGGAAGCATCCTTACAATCCTCAGGTTAGAATGGCACCCTACAGTTCCCAGAGTTAAAATTTCAGGAAAGTTCCCAACAAAGAAAAGATTCTGGGAGCATCAAGTGCTCAGCTTTTATTTCCAAGTTGTCATTTGTGCTTTAAGTGCAGTTTTAGAAGATGTTCAGTGCCAAATACAGCCTCCAGTGCACCCTAGCAAGGGGAAGGAACCAGGTGAGGCTGGGAATCGAGACAGGAAATTTGGAGTAGAGGATTCAGTCAATAAAGCTCAGTCCCTCCCAGCTGGTGGAGATTGTTTCCCTGGTGGGATGTGTCTTGTTGCATAAAGGTAAAACCTTATAAAATTATGACCTTTACCATCACCAGGGCCTGGGACAAGCCTTTGCACCAAAAGATAATAAATCAAATGCTAATTAATTAATATAATAGCAAAAGCCTTTCGCAGGCTGTTTGGCCAGCTTTGTGCTGGTTCAGGAAATTGAGGACATGCAGGGCTTTTGCTAGCCTGTCATGTGGGCTCTCCAGTGCCCTGCCATTCCCTGGAGGCTCCCAGCTGGTTTGGGCAACTCTTCCTTAAAGGGGATTTGATTGCAATGCTTTGATCTGAACCTTTTTCAACTCCACATTGCAGGAGTCATTAAAGACACCGTTGCAGGGGTTTTGTGCTTTGGAGGGGTTATCTCCAAGCAGATTTTTCCATGCAGGGACCTGTGTGTGAATGATCTGCTGGAGATCTCAGACCTTTGCAGAAACTGTTAAAGTGGGACCAGCAAGGGAAGACATTCTCCTTTTTGGTTCTGTGCAGACACTCCCTGCACTGGTTTAACTAAATTCAACTTGTGAGATTAGAGCCATTTCCTTCAAAAGACAGCAGAGAGGTCACACTGATACCAATCCTTGGGTGATTCTAGAACTGATTTTGCCAGTGGTGACAGAAAACCTGTTCTGAGGAGCAGCAGATGCGGCCAGTAATCACCTC